>CM050168.1:112783079-113383079 GCA_027410445.1 Discoglossus pictus | reverse complement strand
TACTGATATTTCTCTCAAATTTTTTAGTGTTTAAAACTTACAAAGCTGGTTATGAAGTTAGCTTTTTACATAAATGTTTGCAAAGCTTTATTGCACTACAGTAGAGTAATAGCCCCAAGCTTCTCTGTTTTCTCTTAAAAAGATCAGGATTAGAGCTAGTTCCATGGAAGGAAACTCCCTTCTTCAAAGAGTCATTCACAATTTTTTGTATAGATACATTTTTTATTTAATCCAAATCCGTCATCTGTTAAAAATAAAACATTTTCTGAAACTTTCAAAGCCTTGTGTCATTAAACATCCAATCAGATTAAAAGCTTACAAGACTGAGACTTAACCGAAGTTAAGACTACTGCAGTTCAAGAAAAATATTTACCAAACTTAACCATACTTAGGAAAATCAGAATTTTTGATGAGTGTTCATGATTGCAAAAATCCATTTTGAGTTTGTTACATCACAACCTGAGAACTGGATCATCAGGGTGTGTGTTTGTAGTTATCAGTGGAGGGGTGGGGGAGGAGGGAACATGTAGAAGATAAGAGCCTTTGATGACTGCATAATATTTAAATTGTCTCTACACCCCTTGCTCCTCACTGGCCAAGTAGCAAGTTTCCGCATTAGAATATGCAACCACATCTCTCCTGAAATGTAAATGCCCCTGTAACACAGGCAATTTTAAACAATGTATTATGGATCCCTCCAGGGTCCTGTAGAAGCATCCACATGTATTTTTTCTAATTAAAAACAAAATGTATGACCTTTTTACTACTTGCATGGAAGATTCCTTGTTTTTAATAAACCAACGTGTTTACATATGTGTTAAAATTCTTAAAAGGCCTTCATTTAAGCACTGAAACCTTCCAAACGGTCCATGCAAAGGTCTGCCCTTGTAATTCATGCACACAGGGTTTCTAAAATGCTGTTTAGATATGCACACACTTAAGTAGTTTTATTATAATCCTAGAAACAGAGAACTTTCCCTATCCCTTTAATTATGCTTTTAGTCAGACTCAAAGGACCATTGAACAATGAAAGAACTATGTATGAAAACTCCGAGTCAGTCATTCAATCAGAACTAAAGCTGCACACAGGGCTGGATTAACCATTAAGCAAAATAATAAAATAGTAATAATAGAGGTTAATGATATACATTGTAATGGTTTATTATTGTTTATATTTGGAATTAAATATATATGGAGGCACCAAAATCTTTTAAGTGCTTAGGGTCTCTAACTATTTACATGTGCAGCCAGGGCCAGATTAAGACATTTAGAGTAAAAAAGTGGGTGATGAAACTAATAATCTAATAAGAAACAAGCAAGGTCCCAAAAGTCTTTTTAAATAGTCTCTGCCAAAATTGTAGAAGCACTGAACAAATCTACAATATTTGTATTCCCTTGTTCTCCTCCATGCTTAATCCATCATATGGAATGTAACCATGGTCGTATTACCCATTAGGCCAACTAGGCAGCTGCCCAGGGGCGCTTTCTTGTGAGGGGCGCCATTTAAAAAAAAAATGGCTCCTGCCTGAAAAAAAAAAAAAAAAGTTGCCGTTAATAGATTGGCTAATAGGGTTTAACCAACTAGAACAAGACCGTTAAAACAGGAAAGGGAACTTAAACATACAGAAAATGGGTCCATGCATACTGACTCGCAGGGGCTTCTCCACTTCACTGCCTAGGAGCTCCAAAAAGGTAGATACAGCCCTGAATGTAACTATGTATATTTTGCTTACATCAATGACCACATTTCAGACGTTAGGATACTTACAATACAATTTCCAGTGGTTCAGGTAGGTGCATGACTGTCACCCAGTGTAAACGTCAGGTAAAGTCATTTTCCCCAATTGAATTACATTTTCTTTTAATTATTTTTCTTTTCATACTTTATAACATTTTGAAGGTACCAACTTAAACTTACATTCTCTAGTCATGGTTATATACTTAGCTTATATAAAAATCCATATTCGTTATAAGGCCTTTAATCTCAATGGGATCTCTTGTTATTTGTAAACTTCTTGGCAATAAAGGGAAAAAGATAACATTTCTCCTTATCGCAAGAAAGGGGTACTTCACACTATAAAGGACAGTCAGACTGAGAAACTCATAAAGGAGGTTGTTACAGCAAGTTCAAAACATGCCATTCAAAATAGGTTGGATATGTTTTGATAAGATATTGATCCAGGGTACAATCCAATTGCCAGTTTTTGGGATCAGGAAGGATTTTTTTTTCCTTATATAAATTGGCAATATGTCAATGGGATTTTATATTTGCCTGTATCAACAAAAACAGTCAGAGGTGCTCAACCTGAGAATGAACAACACCTAAGTAGGTTTGTTCTATAACTCTGGTTACCTACTCTGAGAACAGCCTCTTTTATCTCACTTCACAGGGAGAAATATCCTGTAGTATAACAGTCTGGTCTTACTCAAAGGAGTGTTCCAGTCCCAAAATACCAGGCAACTCTACCCTGAACAGGGAAAAATATCCTGTAGTATATCAATCTGGTTACAAAACTTTCTAAGAACAATAAGTATCTTTACCAGGGTTATATAATTTGTGAGCATATATATAGTAAACTAAATGGTGAAAAGTTGGAGCGCTTTAATTAATATCTCCATTTCTGTTACCTTATAAGGCATGATCTAAACATTGACATCTCTGAGAGTTATGCAAAATGTCACCCTTTATTACACAAGGGCTTTAAAAAAAAAAAAAACACTAGTCCTCAGAGGCCTTTATTAAACTAGATTTTCATTGTATCTTATTTTAGAACCGGTAGATCAATCAGTGGCTCAATCACATTGATGAGCTTACCTGTGTTCAAATTGAAAAATCCTCAAAATTGTGTTTGGCTGTAAAATGTACAGTATCCCTTAATATGACTGACATCCTTTATTCTTAAAATAATATAGTGATATCAATTAAATACTCCAGAAAAGATATATTAGTTAAGTATTTTAAATAAAACAATTGCATATAATACTTTATATTTAAAACATTCATAATTATGATTAAATCACATTTTTATTTCTATTCTCATTTTGGTCAATAAATATCATATTTCAGTATCTCTATTTTACTTAGTTATTTCCATAAACAGCAGAATGACAAATATAAACTTGTACTATATTTATTTTGCTATCTATAATTATGAATGCTAATGAAATGCTGAAACTTGCTCCTCATAGCGCAAGTCGTTTTGCAACAGAACTGGAAAAATTAACAAAATCCATAGTTCCTCTGATTCTCCCAAATGTCTGTCTCCATACCAAAAACATGAATCTGTCAAGTTCAGTCTTTTTAGATTTCCTCTGCACTGTGTGAACTGTTACAGAGGAAGGCAAAAACAAACATACAAAAAAACAATAAGATATTGCCAATTGTCTCTTCTGAGGAAAAAGTTCATTTGTGCTCCCAAACATTGGCAGTAAGAAATATCCTTTTCTAGCCATCTGTTTTTCTATATTTAATTCTGAAGGGCAATTCAATTAAGATAAATCTTAATTTAAAAGTTTTAATTGTTTCCTGCAAATTTAGCAAATGTGCACAGATTAAAGAAAAAACAAATTTCTTCAAGCAGGAACACTGGAGCTAATTACAAGATGAAATTTTTGCAATTGTACAGATTTTTTTTAGACATGTTCCTGCACCTTGGTTACATCACAAAGTAGCAGGGCGCTGCCATAATCTTTGTGCTAAATGGGCCTGGTGTCCTCAATAGACGAGGAAGTGGCCTGAGGGACCAAAACAGGGTGTTGAGCACATAGTTGGTCAGGTCTGTACACGCTGCAGAGAGGAGATATATAAATCTGTGTGGTATGTAAGTTATCTTTTGTAATTGTCCCTCGTCATTCTTAATAGGATATGATTATACAGGAGCATGACCAATACAATCCCTCCGCTGCCAGGAAACAACTAAGCAATTAGTAAACAAAGAATGTCTATCATTACTATGTGTTGCATTCATTTCAATTGGAAGTCCTATATTTACAGGACACTCTTTTGAAGTAAACTACAGTAAACTAATGTGTAAACGTTATAGTCTGGAAGTAGGTTCAAAGACAATTCAGTTGATAGGATGCTGGCCAGTGCCGGATCTACCATTTTGGAGCCCCTGGGCAGTGAAGTGAAGGGGTCACTTCAGGTGCATGTGCAAGGTATGCGCATACCCATTTTTCCCTTTTCTGTGCGTGTACATCGCTCTCTTGCTGTGTGAGCAAATCACAGACATTTCCCCATAACAGCCATTATAACAACATAGCTACTCATGAACATAGTGAACTATTACTTGTTTATTAAATTCATTGGAAAGTGGGACATATTATTTATATTTTTCTAAGCTAAAAAAGGGGCGTCCTTCACAGGGAAGTGCCCCTAGGGGGCTGCCTAATTGGAAACCTGGCCAAGATGCTGGCTGAACGATGGAGTAGACAGTGAGTCATATATAATGGGAAACAATCAGAAGAGATAATATCATCTGTTAGGATTAATATATTTATTAGTAGTGGGCTTCAAGGGAAAGTTTGTCTCTTTGCAGATGACACAAAAATATGTAATAGGGTAAACATTCCAGTATGTGTAAGTCAAATGTGTAAAGATTTGAATACAATTAGGGCAATGGTCGGGTATATGGGATCTAAAAAACTGACAAATGTAAAATTATGCACTTAGGCCAAAAAAGCCCCAAATAATGGTATATGATATTATTATTATTATTATTATCTTTATTTATATCGCGCCAACATATTCCGTAGCGCTGTACAGGGGTTGAGTACATAGCAGAAAACAAATTAAACACCTTGTAAAGAATGGAGGGCCCTGTTTTCGAGCATAAAATCAAATGTACATAGAGCTTGTTTCCAAGGCCTGACACAAGATTGAAAACTCGCAAACTTACAATCTAAGGGTTTAGGTGTGATACAAGAGGGTGACAAATACCATTGAAAGCAATTGGTTCAGTAAAGTGGAGGGGTCTGTGTGTTGTACTGTAGATTGTGGGTGTGAGTGTTATTAAGCTGTGGAGTGTTCAGTTGTACATGTTAAGGCTGAAGATGATAAGATTTTTTAAACAGGTGTGTTTTTAATAATTTCTTAAAGGTTTTGAGGCAGGAAGATAATCTAATGGAGCGGGGCAAGGAGTTCCAAATGGATGGGGAAGCACGAGAAAAGTCTTGAAGACGGGAGTGAGAGGAGGTGATGAGAGAGGAGGAAAGAAGAAGGTCGTTAGCAGAACGAAGGGGCCGGTTGGGAGAGTATTTTGAAACAAGAGCAGAGATATAAGGGGGTGCACTGTTGTTGAGGGCTTTATGTGTTAGGGTCATGATTTTAAATTTGATTCGGGAAGCTATGGGAAGCCAGTGGAGTGATTGACAGAGAGGGGCTGCCGACACTGATCGTTTGGTATTGAAGATGAGTCTAGCGGAGGCGTTCATTATGGATTGGAGGGGAGACAGACGAGAGATGGGGAGGCCAGCAAGGAGGGAATTGCAGTAGTCGAGTCGAGAGATGATGAGAGAGTGAATTAGAATTTTAGCTGTGTCTTCTGTAAGATAATGACGAATTTTGGAGATGTTTTTTAGGTGAAACTGACATGATTTTGTTATTGCTTGGATGTGAGGAATAAAAGAGAGGGCGGGATCCAGTAGAACCCCAAGACAACGGGCCTGGGAGGTAGGGGCGATGATGGTGTTGTCAACAGTGGTGTGGAAGCTGTAGTAGAGGGTGGAAAGATTAGAAGTTCAGTTTTAGACATGTTGAGTTTGAGTTGACGGGTGGACATCCAGGAGGATATGCTAGAGAGGCAGTTGGAAACTTGAGCTAAAAGAGAGGGGGATAGATCGGGTGCAGAGAGGTAGATTTGAGTATCATCTGCATAGAGATGATACTGAAATCCAAAGGATTTTATAAGGGTGCCAAGGGAGGAGGTGTAGATGGAGAAGAGGAGGGGGCCTAGGACAGAACCTTGGGGAACGCCAACAGACAGAGGGAGAGGTGAAGAAGAGGTGCCAGAGAAGGAGACACTAAATGTACGATCTTTAAGATAGGATGTGAACCATGAAAGAGCTGTGTCCTGGATGCCAAAAGAGCGGAGCGTTTGGATTAGAAGAGGGTGGTCAACTGTATCGAAGGCAGCAGAGAGATCCAGGAGAATTAGAATAGAGTAGTGACCCTTTGATTTGGCGGTTAGCAAGTCATTAGTGACTTTTGTAAGGGCTGTTTCTGTAGAGTGTTGGGACCGGAAGCCAGATTGGAAGGGGTCAAGTAGGGAATTGGAGGAAATAAATTGAGTGAGGCGATTGTAAACAAGCCGCTCAAGGAGTTTAGACGCAAGGGGAAGTAGTGAGATAGGGCGATAGTTGGAGGCAGAAGCTGGGTCAGAAGAGGGCTTCTTGAGAATGGGTGTAACTGTGGCATGTTTTAAGGAGGATGGAAACTTGCCAGTGTTTAGGGAGAGGTTGAATAGATGTGTGAGAGCTGGGATAAGTGTGGTGGATAGGGGAGGGATTAGCTGTGATGGAATAGGATCATGAGGACATGTGGTAAGGTGAGAGGTTGATAGTAAAGTAGATACTTCATCCTCGGTTACAGGGTCAAAGGAGTCCATAGTGGAGGTGGGATTGGGGAAGGGTAAGGGCTGGGTGTTGTCGGTTTGGGGAGAGGGTGGTGGGGTAGGGCCAAGCTGGGAGGAGAGCTCATTTCGGATGGTATCGATTTTATTTTTAAAATGGCTGGCAAAGTCATCAGCAGTGAGAGAGGAAGGGGCAGGAGGTGGGGGTGGGCGGAGGAGGGTGTTGAATGTAGCAAATAAACGTTTAGGGTTGGAGGACAGGTTTGATATTAGTGATGAGAAGTAGTGTTGTTTGGCAAGATTGAGGGCAGAGAAGTAGGAGCGCAAGGTAAACTTGTAGTGGAGAAAGTCTGCTGAAGTGCGAGATTTCCTCCATAATCGTTCTGCAGTGCGTGAGCATCTCTGTAGATAGCGTGTTTGTGTGGTGTGCCATGGTTGTGGGTGAGAGCGAGGGCGTTTGCTTGTGATTATGGGGGCAAGAGAGTCAAGGGTGGAGGTTAGAGTAGTGTTGATAAAATGACAATGCCAGCTGATGAGGAAAGCTATTGGGAGCCATTATATTGTATGGTTTAAAAGTAGGAAGGCAACACAACAAATTTGCAGGAAAGGCCAATAGGAAGCTTGGATGTATTGATAGTTATCAGCAGCAGATAAAGGCCAGTCACTACTACTGTTCATGTATAGAGCCCTATAAAGGACCACACCTAGATACTGCATCCAGGTTTGTAAACTTGACCTCCAAAAGGATATTAATAAACTAGAGCCAATTCAAATAATGGCAAATAAAACGACAAAACTTATACAGAGACTCCATGGGCCTCATTCAATTGTGATTTGGCCAATTGAATATGGCTCTATATACTGTAAGCACACAGCATATTTTTTTACAGAAATCCTTCGTAAAAAAACTAAAAACCTTCGTAAAAAAATGATGCTATGTGCTTATATAGAGCCCTATTCAATTGGCTAAATCTCAATTGAATGAGGGGATCTAGTCTGTTACATACACACACTCTGGTCAATGCTGCATACCCCTCCCGCATTCCTGTCACAGTCTATGTTCTATTAAGGTGGATTACTAGAGTTACCACCATATATATCAACCTAAGTTAAAGAAGCAGAAAGAGTGTTATACTGACGGGGTTGGAGATCAGAATATGGGGTTTGGGGGGTCCCCTGGTATCCAATTTTCCCACAGGAATCAAAGGGCGTTGTATATAGTAAGGCATACTGCTGACCCTGCAATGCCAAATAAATACCCATTTGTTTACCACTTTGGTGAAGCCTTGTTAAAAATCACATCAGAAATAAAGAAGGAGATAGTATCACAGGGGCAGCAATGTGCATTGTTGTATTAGATGTGTTCTGTTTCATAAATGTAAAATTGCCATAGCACAACTATGCAAACATTGCAGCCCCTGTGATAGCTTAGTAAATAACCCCCAAATATAGTATTGTAACATATTTTACTGAGTGTTTATTTTGATACAAATTAAACAATAAAATTAATTTAGCCCATATAAAGAATTTGGACCTTTCCTGTTTTATGCTTCCACACGAGACTGCATGATGTGTGCGCGTGCACAGCACTGGAAGCCTCCTGTTGCTGGATGTGCTTGCGTCCCACATCCCAACGTACTCCCTAAGCCCCTAACCCCTTACACCCCTTGCTGGCCCTAACCCCCCACAGCAGTTAGCGGGCCTAAATCTAACCCCCTAACCCTGAGTCCCTAACCCCCTACACCAGTTATCGGACTTAACCCTAAACCTAACCCCCTAATCCTAACCCTAAGTCCCTACACCCTTTGCCGGCCCATACCCCCTATACCCCCTATACCCCTTGCCAGCCCTAACTCTAAACCTAACCCCCTAACCCTCTTAGCCTAACCCCCTAAAACTAAGCCCCTAACCCCCCATACCCCTTCCAGACCCTAACCCTTTAAACCTAACCTGAAAACCCCTAAACACTTACCGGCCACAAGGAAACAGCTTCATCGGAGCAGGGCCGTGCGGCATGCGTGCGTGCACATAACAGATGCACATGCACGCGTGGTAGAATAAAACAGGAAAGCACCAAGAATTTACAACCTCCTGTATATATCTCTGCAAATAGCATGGGTGTGAAAATAAAAAGTGCAATATGTATACATTGTGATTTCAATATCACTATCATTGGTTAGCAAAGCTAATCAACTAATGATACCTGCGCCAGGCACATTTGCCCCCAATAAGAATGTTTGACCCCAAATACATTGTATATCCCTTATTTGAGTGGAGGGTCCCCTTATACAGTGTGTATCTCCACACCCCCCCCCCCACCTTATATCTATGAGGAGACCTAATAGCATGTACCCCTCTTAAAATTAGTGCAGGGACCCCATAATAGTGTGATAATAATATTGTGCTTCTATATCATTGTTGAAAAGTTAACTGCAGTAATCCACCTTAAGTGCACACAGGTTTGAGAGAGGAGTGGGAGGGCTCTACAGCACTTCAACATGGGAACTCCCGATGCGCTTGTCAAACAAGCAAGGTCCGAATGAGGCCCCATGATATTAATATGGATAGATTAGAGGAAAGAAAGGTTAGAAAAAAGAGGAATACAAGAGGTTATGATCTGAAATTGGAATCTGGAAGATTTAGGGTTGAACTGAGAAAGTGCTACTGTTGTAGATAAGTGGAGCAACTTTCCAGTGAAAGTGGTAGGGTCAAACACAGTTCAGTAATAGAAACATGCCTGGCATAAGATCAAGGCTTTCCTGAGGCTTAATTAAGCCTAACTTTAAGGTAAATAGGATGGGCAGACCAGATGGATGTTTCTTGCAGTCAGGTCTGATGTTTTTTGTTTCTACGAGCTTAGGTACTAAAAAGGTACAACATTTAATTTATTAATCTTTATATGCAACTTTGCTGTAGGGAGAGATGCTATTTTGTTCCTGTATATATCCTTCTACAAATGGGTGATGGTCTTGAATGTCAAGTAACATTAATTTGCAGACTGTGGCAGTATTATTGATGGTGGGAGGAATAGAAATCGTATCAGTATTTAAGATCTTTTTTTTTTCTGAGAAAATAAATTTAAATAGCACATCAAAACGGCAATGGCTAGCTATAAAAAAGGATTATTGGAGTTTACAATTGGCAACTGTTTTTAATTTTTACTGACTTGCTCCCAGTAGTTGTTGCTTGTATCACATGAAGAAATGTACACTGAATGCAAACATCTCTCATGTATCACATATATAGTTGTGAGCATGCGGGCTGTTTGCAAAGCGAGGGCCGCAGTTGCTGGCATGGAGCGCCAAAGGCGCTCCTTGCCAGCAACTGCAGACCTCGTCAAATTTACGGAGTTAAGAAACAAAAATACAAGACGCGTTACAACCCATTACGACCTCGCAAAAAACACCCGAAACCCGCGCACATGAAAACATGAAAAACACAATAAATACACACAACAAATACATAAAAAGCTTACCTACAGCAAGGGGGGTGGGGACCTCGAAAACTGAAGTTACACCTCCGCTTAACTCAAAATAAAAGAGTTTAGACACCCAAAAATCCCCTAAGCGAGAGAAAAAATGGCACCTGAAAAAAATGAAAACGAGGCTACAGCAGTCTAAAGACGCAAAACTGCACCAAACACTTACGGATTTTCCAAAAAAGTCATACGAGATCCGAAAACAAGGACGCAACCCGCGCGACCCCAAAAACATTACAAACACTATAAATACACACAACAAACACATAAAAAGCTTAGCCACAAAAAGGGGGGGCACCCAGGACCTCTGCAAGTGAAGTTACACCTCCATTTAAGTCCAAATTTCGGAATTTAGACACCCTAAAATCACCTAAGCGAGAGAAAAAATGGCCGCCGAACAAAACGAAAACGGGGCTAAGGACGCAAAAATACTACAGTTACTCGCAAAACGGAAACAACGATTCAGTCAACTTCAAGAGGCACGTAACACACACTATGCGGCATGTACCACACTGATATTAACCACCATGTTACAGGAAAATGACAACTATTAGGCCTAAAATGGCGTCTGGGACGCAAATTTTAAACAGGAACGCAAATAGCGCATGCGTATTGCGTTCTAACCGTCTGAAGCACCTCAAAGTTTATAAATACTGCCTACTTTCCAGAAAATTCTACATTTCTCCTCAGGTGATGAACAGTGTGACTGGATAGTTCACTGCTGCCGTTACTTCAGAAGAGAATTACTTCCTAATTTACAACTTCACAATCTGCAAATTCAAACTGAGAGGTAAGCTAAAATATATTTCATTTAGTAAGAAAGACACAAAAAACAAAAATGAAAAAAATAAAACATTGCAAACCTTAACAATGAAAATGTGATTCATGTATAGTGACATGTGACATGCACATATATGTCTATAGGCCCTACAACAAGCGAATCTTATCTCAAAGTCAGCAAAGAAGTATATTCAACTGACATTAAGTCACAGCAACTCATAGCAAGAAAAAAAAAGATGACACTAATACATATGTAACCTGCAGCTCAATCTTTCCCCTTTTTGTCACTATTCAGACAACAACAGCGTCAAGAATTTGCAGCGTGGACTGTGAAAAAGGATCACTTTTATAGAACAGAAAGAAAGAAGAAGAGGTAAGATAGAAAAATACATTACATGCAGAAAAATCCAAAAGAATGCATATACAATTAACCATTTAACTTTCTTTTTCAAACAGACACTACAAGAAGACTGGCGGATTAAGATTGGCAAGAGGGGGCCCTCTGTCATTCAGACAAAAACAAGACTTCAATCAAGGTATAGTATAACAAGTACAAAAAGAAACAAAAATTCCATGTTTACTGCCCGCCAATATGAGAATTCAAACTGAAAAATACAAGCCTCAATACAAACTCAAGCAAGACAAAAACACCACAGTTCAACAAATTTCACAAAGACCTATACAATTTCCAAATAAAGACACTTGCACACAAAAAAACACAAAGTGGTGGACACATAACAGGATAGCATACCAAACATTAGCAACATACAGAAAACAAAAGTAACAAGGTTACTGTACAACAACCTTGAACCATCACCCACAAGCCAAATGCAGCATCCAAAAAGTGGTGAACACAAAAAAGGATAGTACAAAAAAGCGCAACAACATATAGAAAAGACAATTAACATTCCTGTTTACTGTCCAACAACATGTAACCCTCACAAACAAGACTAATTAAGGATACAAAAAGTGTCAGATGGAGCAAAATGTGGGTGACACAAAACAGGATTGTACAAAAAATCACAAAAACAGATAGAAAAATAACTTAACATGCCTCTTTACTGTTTAACAACCTATAACCCTTACAAAGAAGCCTAAATAAGCATAACAAAAGTGGCAGATGCTAAACAGGATACTACTGTTAATAGTTCCAACATAGATAAAAGATCATTCACAGTCAGCTTTACTCTACAACAAACTTTAACTGTCATCCACAAGCCAAATACAGCATCCCAAAAGTGGTGGACACAATACAGGATAGTCCAACAAACATTGCTAACATATACAAAATGTCAATAACATTAATAATTACAGTAAAAAAAAGGATAACTGTAATATACAAATAAAATGAAACTATTTTAAAATGGTGCACAAAAAGCAGCATAGCAGAATAAATCACGATAACAGATAGAGTAGACAAAAATAATGAACTATGCTATTCATGAGAAATACATTCCAATCAAATAACATTTCACTTTTTCTTTTACAACAGACACTGTGTCAAGACCATCGCACGAAGAGTTACAACAGCGGATCAAGAAATATTCTGCTTGAAATCACACTTCAAACACCCACAACATATAAGCCTTTAAGTTAAATAGAAGAATAGTATTCCACAAATCCCCTGCAGTAGAAATTACAAAGAGCAATACATTACTACCATTTTTTCCCCTCTACTATGCCTCTAAGCCAACCCTACAAACCTACAAAATTAAAAACAATGAACAACCAAAACTAAATTAAAAAGCTCATTTAACACTATAAACCTACTACAACTCCAATAAGCTATAATGCAATTACCTTGCATGCCATATGCATCTAACCCAAAAATGACAAAATACAACACATAAAGTAGGAGCCAACAAATAAAACACACTCATTTAACAATAGAAAGCAAGTTTAGCTACAATGAACTACAATCACATACAAACAAAGTTAATTTACAATAACAACACTGTTGCAACAAAAACATTTTACAAACCAACTTAACATCTGAAAGTAAACTAATGATACACTATTTTCATTTACAGATTAAGATGGCTGATAACGAGACCAAACAGGAAAAGATAAGACGTCAAGCTAGAGAACGACAACAAAGATGGGCAAACTAGCAGACGCCGGAGCAAAAGGAAATTCGACGAGAAAAAGAACGGAAAAGACTTGCAAGCAAAAGACTATCAGCTGCAAAAATAAAAGATACACCAAAAAAAGCCACTAAAAAACAAAGGCATTTAGAACCTGTTCCTCAAACATCACATTACATTTCAAATGATGAATTACAAACTGAAACTGATATATGCTCTTCAAACTGTCTTTTACTCAAGTCTTTAGCAGTAGAGGTTCATAATTGTGGTGACATTAAAATGATAAGCCTCACAAAACTGACATTGAGTATTCATGTCACCACAATTATGAACCTCTACTGCTAAAGACTACTCAATGTCAGTTTTGTGAGGCTTATTATTTTAAACAGGAAAGACCCAGAGATGGCCAATTCATTAGTTGCTGTCAAAAAGGCAAGGTCAAACTTCCAGAAAGAAAACAATTCCCAATATATTTACAAAACATTATGACTGAACCTACTTTTCCTACAAAAATTTCAAGACAAACATAAGATCCTACAAAAGTGCCATATCTTTATATCCTTTGCATGTATGGGGGCAATATTAACTGCTAATGTACCAGGACATGGTCCTTACTGCTTTAAAGTCCAAGGCCAAATTTACCATCGTACTTCCCATTTACATCCAGAGGAAGGAGAGCAAAGAAAATTTGCTCAACTATATGTCCTAGATACAATGTAAGCTGTTGACCAACGTATGCAGCTGCAAGAAAATCAAAAATGGTTACCCAGTGTTTTTATAGAGCTAGATAAAATTATGGTCAATAACCCCTACACTGAAGCTTCTAAAAAATTGGCAGAAGTAGAAAATGAACAACAACTTCATGCAGAAAGACATCAATTACCATTCCCAAAGGTCAATATGGTGCTTAAAAGAGATATACATACTGATTAACGCCGTTATAACTTGCCAACATCAAATAAGTTTGCAATGGTGTTTCAAAATGATGAAGGAGAACCACTATTTCAAAGAGACATTAGAATTTATCCCAGAAATGAGGAGCAACCATTCATTAATATCAGTACCTTAAGTCCAAATTTAGATCCAATTTTTTCCCCACACAGAGAAGCAGGTTGGCAACCAAAATTAACCCTTCCAAGTTACCCAAATGCTAAAGCCAGAATGTGCAATAATGTTTCCATGCTTGAATTTAAAGTAGCTCAAATTGCCATTCGAAATACATTTAATCCAATTTTATGTGGTGGAAAACTAACACAACAATGGATTATTGAGTCATATTTGCAAGTTGAGGCCAATAATTTAAACTTCATAAAAAAATCAACAAGATGAACTACGTGTAGAACAATATTGTGGATTAATGGACTATGTCGCTGAGGTGGCTACAAGCAGAGACATGACAGCTGGCAAAGCCATCATTTTACCATCTTCTTTCCAGGGATCTCCTCGAAATATGAGAGAAAGATACAATGATCCAAAACTATATGGTAGACTATATGAGATTGTAACTCATCGTATGATTCATGGACCCTGTGGCAAACTTAATCCACAATCACCATGTATGGAAAATAATAAATGTTCCAAAGAATTTCCAAAAGATTATAGAGACAAAACTTATGCCAATTGTGATGGCTATCCACTATATAGAAGAAGAGAAGGAGATCGTGCCATTATTCGTGGAAAAAAGGTCGACAATAGATATGTGGTACCATACAATCCACATTTACTTATGAAGTATAATGCACACATTAATGTAGAAGCCTGCACTTCCATCAAATTAATTAAATATGTCTACAAATATATTTACAAAGGCTATGATGCAGCTACTGTAGTCGTCAAAAGTGCAGACAATACCGAAAGCAGTGAGTTAGTACATGATGAACTTGAATCTCATGTAGATGCTCGCTATGTAAGTGTGCCAGAAGCTATGTGGCGGCTTTTAAAATTGCATGATAGAACACATGCAGTATATAGATTAGCAGTACATTTGCCACAAAGACATTTAGTGTATTTCCATGCTGGAAATGAAAGTAATGCATTGGCCCAAAGTGAGCATCGTCACACTACACGAACTGCATGGCTTCAATTAAATTCTACAGATTCACAAGCAACACAATTCTTATAAATTGAAATTCCATATCACTATGTTTTTGTGAATGGATTTTGGAGACCCAGAAAAAGCTGAGGAAATAAAATAATACCAAGAATTTACACGGTCAGTCCAAGAGACCTTGAACGTTTCTGCTTACGACTACTACTTTTAAATGTTCCTGGAGCACAACGTTTTGAACACTTAAGAACTGTTAATGACATAGTATAGGAATCCTTTCATGTAGCTGCAAGACATAGAAACTTACTAGCTGATGATACAGAATGGGAAAGATGTCTAGAAGAAGCAGCACTATGTCAAATGCCATGGCAGATGAGGGAACAATTTGCATTCATTTGTATCTTCTCAAATGCTCCAAATGCATTTGCTTTGTGGGACACATTTAAAAGTAATATGGCTGAAGACTTTATGCAACGATACAATGAACCTATTGCACACTTAAAAGCATTAATGGAAATCCAATAAGTATTTTTAACTCATGGATTAAGTTGTGCAAGTTTTAATCTGCCTGATCCAGGTCTTATAGATGACATAAACTTTGAAGACTATGACATTCAACTACAACTACAAGTACAAAGACAGAAGAAAGACTTGCAACTTTAAATACATTACAATTGCAAGCATTTAATGCCATCAAAATGCACTAGATGGTGACATGGTCAGAGAGCATTATTTCTATCTTGATGGACCTGGCGGATCAGGAAAAACATATCTATATAATTTATTAATGAGTTTTGTACGAGCACAATGTCAAATAGCACTAGCATTTGCCACAACTGGAATTGCTGCACTTTTGTTAGAAGGTGTAAGAACATAATGGGTTTAAACTGCCAGTGCCTATTTTAGAAACCTCAGTGTGAGATATTCGCATGACATCATTACAAGCAAAAAAACTGAAAAAAAGTAAATTAATTATAATAGATGAGGCGACAATGATGTCATGCAATGCCCTCCAATGTATTGACCGTTTGCTTTGTGAAGTCATGGATAATACTTTTCCTTTTGATGGAAAGGTAATGTTGTTAGGTGGCGATTTTAGACAAACATTACCTGTCGTTGTACATGGAAATCAAACTGACATTATCGAAACGTATAAAGTCAAGTACATGGAACCATTTTACCCATCTTCAACTCCAACAAAATATGAGATCAGAAGGCCAAAATGATTTCAATGATTGGCTTATTAAAATTGGAGAAGGCAAAACAGACAAAATGCAAAATTTACCTGACGACACTGTGCACATCCCACCTCATATGATTTGTCACCAAGATCTTATATCGGCTATATTTGAAGATACGATAAATAACCAGGACTATTCAGAACTTGCCTACCAATCATCCTAACCTGTAAAAATAAGGATGCATTAATCCTCAATAATGAAATATTTAAAAAAAATAATGCACCCCAAAGAAATTATCACAGTGCTGATTCTGTACTTGCTGATGACAAAGAAAGTCAGGCAAACTTTTCAACTGAATTCATAAACTCATTAACTCCTTCTGGAATGCCACCACATATTTTGCAGCTAAAGAAAGATGCAATTGTCATGTTACTGCGAAATATGAACCCCAAAAAAGGCCTATGCAATGGGACAATATTAATTGTTCAACAATTAAAGGACCATTTCATAGATGCTGAAATTTTAACTGGTACCCATAAAGGAGAGAGAGTTTTCATACCAAGGATAGATTTAGCACCAAGTGAAAGTAGTCTCCCTATTATACTTCAAAGAAGACAATTTCCCATCATTATGGCATTTGCTATGACCATTAATAAATGACAAGGACAAATTTTCAAATCTGTGGGTATTTTCTTAGAACAACCAATATTTGCACATGGCCAATTATACGTTGCCTTATCACGGTGCAAAAATCCACAGGCTATTAAAGTTTACATCGAAAACAATGAAAGTCAAGGTGATTTATTACAGGATGGACCCATTTTTACTAAAAACATTGTCTACTATGAAGTACTCTAACTTTCTATCAAACAAACAAAAGCCATGCAAAACCAATTTAAAACCAAACGCAAAAATGTAAACAAACACAATATAACCACAAAAAATTGTTAAAAACTACACACAACTCTCCGTTTCCTTCAAAAGGTCATTATTACGGCACAGAAATTAGATTTAAAACAACAATATTTTCCTATTAAACTACATGAAATTGTAAAACACATAGAGAACAGTGGTTACACATCGCGGAACAACTTTAAGGTCTCGCATTCTCTTTTTAGAGAACCACTTTTCCACAGAGGAAACCACTTTTCCACAGAGGAAACTCTATGTGCCATTTAAAACAATTACTACACCAACAAACAAACGTCAACCACTGAAAACTACCAATCACTAAAGAATTCAGTCATAATTCATGGAAGTACTGTTTATGCATGATTAGCCCCACAAAACACTTGCCTTGCATTATTTTGACAAATTGTGTTCAAATGTTAATTAACTATGTTAATGTTTCTAACGTTACAAGTTTGAAAAAATAAATTACAAGTTCCTTACTTAGACAGATAAGAAAGTTCAAGTTTCCAAAAATATACTTTCACGTTCCTTACTTAGACATATTACAAAGTTCATGTTAAGAGCACAAGCACGTTTTGAGGCACAATGTAAATGTTGTATTTTATGTTAAACATTTATCCAGGGAGTAATCCAATCACCAGTTAATGGGGTCAGGAAGGGATTAATTTGTTTCCCGCTTTGATACAATTGGCTATGTTTCAAAGAGGGTTTTTACTGTTTGCCTTCCTCTGGATTCAATGTATATTTAAGTTAACAGTTCTTCAGATAGAACTTGCATGTTAAAAAAACATTACCTCAAGTTTACAATACAGATTAATCTAAAGTTCAACTGTTCTTACATTCAAATGTTAATACTTTTACTACAAAACTGTTTAACAGTTACTCTTGAACAAAAGAAAATGTTACAAAAATAAACATATTTAATATCACAATTGTACTAATTTCCACATAACTAAAACCTTACAAGTGTCAAATACGTAAATTAATAACTAAACAACTTTACAAACATACACATCTCATTGCCGTCATTTTTTGACGGGCAAGTTACTAGTAAATTATATATTACACAAGACATACTACCTAACACTGCAGAAAAAACTAAGGTACACAACTAATAGCATGAAATGTACAGCCAGCCCAGTACGTAAACACCAATTTTAGGTTCAGGAAAAAAAGAAACAAAATAATTAAATACTTAAAAAATCATGATACTTCATGAATTAAAGCCAGATAACCAATGTGTTATATGTGGATCTCTCAGTGATGGCCAACATCTAAGAACTGATGAAAGACAATTATGTAATTGATCGTATTAAACCCATACTGGATTTACCTTACAAGAAAAGGCTGATAAATTGCAGAGTGCACTCATAGTGCCCAGGTGAGAGGGGTGTGGCTTGACTGTTAAACTAGTATAAAAGGTTTGTGAGCTGTTTTGGGGCTGTTCGCAAGTGGATTTACATTACAAGTGAAGGCTGATAAATTGCAGAGTGCTAATTGTGCACAAGTGAGAGTGGTGTGGCTTGACTGTTAAACTAGTATAAAAGGTTTGTGAGCTGTTTTGGGGCCTGTTTAGAAGTGGATTTACTTTACAAGAAAAGGCTGATAAATTGCAGAGTGCACTAATTGTGCCCAGGTGAGAGGGGTGTGGCTTGACTGTTAAACTAAAATAAAAGGTTTGTGAGCTCTTTTGAGGGCTGTTTACACGTGGATTTACCTTACAAGAAAAGGCTGATTAATTGCAGAGTGCACTAATTGTGCCCAGCTGAGAGTGGTGTGGCTTGACTGTTAAACTAGTATAAAAGGTTTGTGAGCTGTTTTGGGGCCTGTTTAGAAGTGGATTTACTTTACAAGAAAAGGCTGATAAATTGCAGAGTGCATTAATTGTGCCCAGGTGAGAGGGGTGTGGCTTGACTGTTAAACTAGTATAAAAGGTTTGTAAGCTGTTTTGGGGCCTGTTTAGAAGTGGATTTACTTTACAAGAAAAGGCTGATAAATTGCAGAGTGCTAATTGTGCACAAGTGAGAGTGGTGTAGCTTGACTGTTAAACTAGTATAAAAGGTTTGTGAGCTGTTTTGGGGCCTGTTTACAAGTGCATTTACCTTACAAGAAAAGGCTGATAAATTGCAAAGTGCACTAATTGTGCCCAGGTGAGAGGGGTGTGGCTTGACTGTTAAACTAGTATAAAAGGTTTGTGAGCTGTTTTGGGGCCTGTTTAGAAGTGGATTTACTTTACAAGAAAAGGCTGATAAATTGCAGAGTGCATTAATTGTGCCCAGGTGAGAGGGATGTGGCTTGTCTGTTAAACTAAAATAAAAGGTTTGTGAGCTGTTTTGAGGCCTGTTTACAAGTGGATTTACCTTACGAGAAAAGGCTGATAAATTGCAGAGTGCACTAATTTTGTCCAGGTGAGTGGCTTGACTGTTAAACTAAAATAAAAGGTTTGTAAACTGTTTTGGGGCCTGTTTACAAGTTGATTTACCTTACAAGTAAAGGCTGATAAATTGCAGAGTGCACTAATTGTGCCCAGGTGAGATGGGTGTGGCTTGACTGTTTAACTAGTAAAAAAGGTTTGTGAGCTGTTTGGGGCTGTTTGCAAGTGGATTTACCTTACAAGAAAAGGCTGATAAATTGCAGAGTGCCCTAAATGTGCCCAGGTGAGAGGGGTGTGGCTTGACTGTTAAACTAGTATAAAAGGTTTGTAAGCTGTTTTGGGGCCTGTTTAGAAGTGGATTTACTTTACAAGAAAAGGCTGATAAATTGCAGAGTGCTAATTGTGCACAAGTGAGAGTGGTGTGGCTTGACTGTTAAACTAGTATAAAAGGTTTGTGAGCTGTTTTGGGGCCTGTTTACAAGTGCATTTACCTTACAAGAAAAGGCTGATAAATTGCAAAGTGCACTAATTGTGCCCAGGTGAGAGGGGTGTGGCTTGACTGTTAAACTAGTATAAAAGGTTTGTGAGCTGTTTTGGGGCCTGTTTACAAGTGCATTTACCTTACAAGAAAAGGCTGATAAATTGCAAAGTGCACTAATTGTGCACAAGTGAGAGTGGTGTGGCTTGACTGTTAAACTAGTATAAAAGGTTTGTGAGCTGTTTTGGGGCCTGTTTAGAAGTGGATTTACTTTACAAGAAAAGGCTGATAAATTGCAGAGTGCATTAATTGTGCCCAGGTGAGAGGGGTGTGGCTTGTCTGTTAAACTAAAATAAAAGGTTTGTGAGCTGTTTTGAGGCCTGTTTACAAGTGGATTTACCTTACGAGAAAAGGCTGATGAATTGCAGAGTGTACTAATTGTGTCCAGGTGAGTGGCTTGACTGTTAAACTAAAATAAAAGGTTTGTAAACTGTTTTGGGGCCTGTTTACAAGTTGATTTACCTTACAAGTAAAGGCTGATAAATTGCAGAGTGCACTAATTGTGCCCAGGTGAGATGGGTGTGGCTTGACTGTTTAACTAGTAAAAAAGGTTTGTGAGCTGTTTGGGGCTGTTTGCAAGTGGATTTACCTTACAAGAAAAGGCTGATAAATTGCAGAGTGCATTAATTGTGCCCAGGTGAGAGGGGTGTGGCTTAACTGTTAAACTAGTATAAAAGGTTTGTGAGCTGTTTTGGGGCCTGTTCACAAGTGGATTTACCTTACAAGAAAAGGCTGATAAATTGCAGAGTGCACTAATTGTGCCCAGGTGAGTGGCTTGACTGTTAAACTAAAATAAAAGGTTTGTGAGCTGTTTTGGGGCCTGTTTACAAGTTGATTTACCTTACAAGTAAAGGCTGATAAATTGCAGAGTGCACTAATTGTGCCCAGGTGAGATGGGTGTGGCTTGACTGTTTAACTAGTAAAAAAGGTTTGTGAGCTGTTTGGGGCTGTTTGCAAGTGGATTTACCTTACAAGAAAAGGCTTATAAATTGCAGAGTGCACTAATTGTGCCCAGGTGAGAGGGGTGTGGCTTGACTGTTAAACTAAAATAAAAGGTTTGTGAGCTCTTTTGGGGGCTGTTTACACGTGGATTTACCTTACAAGAAAAGGCTGATTAATTGCAGAGTGCACTAATTGTGCCCAGCTGAGAGGGGTGTGGATTGACTGTTAAACTAGTATAAAGGTTTGTGAGCTGTTTTGGGGCTGTTCGCAAGTGGATTTACCTTACAAGTGAAGGCTGATAAATTGCAGAGTGCACTAATTGTGTCCAGGTGAGAAGGCAGAAGTTAATATAAACAGGAGAAGGGACGAACTTGTGAGCTTGCGAACATTTTCAGTATCAAGTGCAATTTTAATAAAAGCATAGGAGTTTAAATAAAAAGAGGGACTTCAAAGAAAAGGGTGGGCAGATTTATAGTGCAAAGGAGGAAAACTTTATACAAATATATTATTTTATATTCCTTATTTTTCCCACTGAAATTTTGTATATAATAATCATAATTGAATCAGTCCAGTGGCAACCTCATTCAGTATACATCTTGTCATATGTATGCACTACTGGAACAGATGATCTAGGGTCCTTACCTCTGTGAGAGGCATGTTGCCTCTCTGGAAGCTCAAATTGGAGATCTGGAGAGGAGAATTGCAGCACTTAGTAAAAATTGCTCCACTGAAAAGGTGGTTGGTGCTCTCGGAGCACAGTTTAGCTGGGCCTAGCATGGAGGGTGGGGCTAGTGAGGATGTCCAGGGAGGTAGCTGGGTTACAGTTAGAAGGGGAATCATGGGGAACAGAAGGAGGAGGCAGGCCAGTTCTGAGTTGGCAAACACCAACAGATTTGCCAGACTGAGTGAAACTGTTGGGGATGTCCTTTCAGGAATGGCAATGCCAGATAGAGCTGTTCCCTCTAACAGCCGGGAGAACAGCTCCACTGGAGGAGAAGGGGGGGGGGGCAGAATAGGCAGAGCAACAGACAGGTTTTGGTTGTAGGGGACTCTATTATTAGGAAGGTAGACAGGGTGATTTGTCACCCAGATCCCAGCAATCAGTTTGCTGTCTCCCGGGTGCTCGGGTTCGTCATGTTGTGGATCGGGTCTAAAAATTATTGGGAGGTGCTGGAAATGAACCGGCGTTTTTGGTACATATTGGTACCAATGACAAAGTTAGTGGAAGATGGAGTGTCCTAAAGAAGGATTTGAGAAAACTACGTAATAAGCTGAAGGCAAGGACCTCAAAGGTAGTATTTTCTGAGATACTACCAGTGCCACTTGCTAGCCGAGGGAGGCAGAAGGAGCTTAGGGAAGTTAATGGGTGGCTAAAGATGTGGTGCACTAAGGAGGGGTTTGGCTTTTTAGAGCACTGGGCTGACTTCTCACTTCGGTACAATCTCTACAGTAGGGATGGATTGCGCCTTAATGATGAGGGAGCATTTGTGCTAGCGGATAGGATGGTAGAAAGGCTAGAGGAGTTTTAAAACTAGTAGGTGGGTGGGGAGGGACTACATATAAGTAATGGAGTAGAAAGTGTAGAGGGTATAAGGGATGAATTAACAACTCATTGGGGAGGAGATGGGGGGCGGAGTAGTATTGTCAATAGGGAGGTAGTACTAAGTAACTCAAGTACAGTGGCAGAAACTTCAGAACTACAGACTCATAACATAAGGTGTATGCCTGATAATGCCAGAAGCTTGCCAGGAAAAATGGGAGAGGAATTATTAGCAATTAATGAAAAATGGGATTTAATAGGCATTACTGAAACGTGGTGGGATGAATCTCATGACTGGACTGTTAATCTGGATGGTTATAACCTATTTAGGAAAGATAGAGGCAATGGTAAACGAGGAGAAGGGATTGGTCTGTATGTTAAGCCTGAATTTAAGCCTATAGTCAGGTAAGATATTTATGGTGGACCTAGTGATAAAGTTGAATGTTTGTGGGTAGAGTTAAATAGCGGAGCAGCAAATTCCAAAACAATATTAGTAGGAGTAACCTATAAACCCCCAAATATAGCTGAAAGTGAGGAAATACAATGATTGTTACAGATTGGAAATGCAGCTAAGCATGGGCAAGTTCTAATAATGGGAGATTTTAATTACCCTGAAATAAACTGGATAAATGAGACCAGCAGTTCATCAAAGGGGAGCAGGTTCTTGAGTACACTCAGGGATCATTATCTGGCCCAGGTTGTACAAGAGCCTACTAGAAATGAAGCTATCTTAGATTTAGTCATCACAAATAATATTGATGTAGTATCAAATGTTGGAATAGGGCAACCTTTGGAAAACAGTGATCACAACACAGTCTCATTTGAGATTGAATTAAAAAAACAAAAATTTAAGAGGCAAACGAAAACTCTTAATTTTAAAAGGGCAGATTTTAACGGTCTAAGGGCAGCAATACAAAGTATAGACAGGGACAGAGAACCGATAGGTAAAAACACTGAACATAAATGGACAACATTTAAATCCTTACTAAATATACAGTACATACACCGGCATATACCGTGTGGGAATAAAAGTAAAAGGAGTAAATCCCATCCAATGTGGCTTCACAATGATTTAAAGATCAAGATACAGAGTAAAAAACAGGCATTTAAATTATACAAACAAGAGAGGACAGAGACTGCTGTTTACGGGAATACAAGGAAATCAACATAGTTACAAAGTTACATAGTAATTAAGGTTGAAAAATGACTTTCAGTCCATCAAGTTCGACCTGTTAAGATCTCCTCTGATCTGCAATATGCGGATTAGTTATTAATTAATTTGTTGTTAAATAATTATTAATAGTATTTGAGGATGAATAAAGAGTTAGTCTATCAAGTTCAACCTTTTTAGATCTCTATTGATCTTTTTAATATGTGGACTATTTATTATTAATTGTTAAATGATCCAGAGGAAGGCAAACAGAAAAAAAAAACCATTGAAACCTTGCCAATTGTCTCATAAGGGGAAATAAAGCAAAATTCCTTCCTGACCCCAGAAACTGGCGATTAAATTTCTCCCTGGATCAATATTCCTTCGCTAGTAATCTAGGATAACCTTGAATGCCCTCTTTATTCAAAAATATATCTAACCCCTTTTTGAAGTTGTCTATCAAATTTACTGTCACCACCTCCTTTGGTAGAGAATTCCACAGTTTAAACACCCTAACTGTGAAGAACCCTTTTCTTTGCTTAAGGTGAAATCTTTTTTTCCTCTAACCTCAAAGGATGTCCTCTTGTCAGTTAAAAATCTCTTGCTACAAAAAGTTCACTTGACAAAGCCTTATATTGACCATGGATGTATTTAAATAAGGTAATCATATCCCCTCGTAGACGCCTTTTTTCTAGCGAAAATACGTTTCATTTGGTTAGTCTTTCTTCATAACTTAGCCCCTGTATTCCCCTTACTAGGGTGATCATTCAATTGCAATTTGGCCAATTGAATAGGGGTCTAAATAAGCACATAACATATTTTTTTAAAGAAGTTTTTACTTAGTAAACATCTATCCAAAAGCAAGGTTTTCACTAACTAAAAACTTATTTAAAAAAAATATGTTATGTGCTTATTTAGAGCACTATTCAATTGGCCAAATCGCAATTGAATGAGGGCCTGGTTTTGTAGCCCTTCTCTGTACTTTTTCCAGCTCTAAAATTTTCTTTTTTATGAAGCGGTGCCCAAAATTGCACTCCATATTCCAAATGAGGGCATACTAGAGATTTGTATAGTGGCAGAATTATATTTGCTTCCCTGGCTTCTATACCCTTCTTAATACATGCTAGTATTTTATTGGCCTTTGCAGCTGCTGCTTGGCTTTGAGCACTGTTACCTAGGTGGTTGTCCACTAGTACTCCCAAATCCCTTTCAATATCTGATACCCCTAGATTTGCTCCATTAAGATTATAAATTGCATGGCTATTTTTCCTTCCCAAATGCATAACCTTACATTTATTTGTATTAAATCTCATCTGCCATTTAGCCGCCCATTTCTCTAATTTATGCAAATCCCTTTGTAGGGAAAGTACATCATTATTTGATTTTATTACCTTGCACAACTTTGTGTCATCAGCAAAAATGGAGACTCTACTTTCGAGTCCTACTTCTACGTCATTAATAAATATGTTAAAAAGGAGAGGACTTAATACTGAACCTTGAGGAACCCCACTCACCACATTAGTCCAATCGGAGTATTTTCCATTTACAACAACCCTTTGCTTCCTGTCTTTTAGCCAGCTCTCAATCCATGAGCAGATATTTACTGTAATTCCTGTATCCCTTAGTTTGCTCACTAGTCTTCCATGTGGCACTGTATCAAATGCCTTTGAAAAATCCTAAAAGACTACATCCACTGAGTTGCCCTGATCCAAGTTCCTACTAACCTCCTCATAGAAACTAATTAGATTGGTCTGACACGATGATCTTGTTCAAATAGAGATATTCTTGTATTCTGTCCCTTATTAACCATTCTAAAAGCTTCTCAACTACAGATGTGAGGCTCATTGGTCTATAATTCCCCGGATTGCAAAAGCGCAATTAGACTGGCTAAAATAGAAAATTAAAAATTAATTGCAAAAGAGAGTAAGACTAACCCTAAAATATTTTTTTAAGTATATTAATGGGAAGAAGGTCAGGAAGGAATCTATAGGAACATTAGAATGTGACACAGGTCGTCTGATAATTACTGACCAGGAAAAGGCAGATGAGCTAAATAGGTTATTTTCTTTGGTATAAACAAGGGCGGTACCAGTGGTTGGTACACTGAAAAATAATGAGGCTACACTACCTTTGCCAAATAATTGGTTAACACAGGAAGTAATCCAAAAGAGGTTGGAAAAAATAAATGTTAATAAAGCCCCAGGTCCTGATGGAATACATCCAAGGGTACTAAGGGAACTGGGTTCTGTAATAGCTAAACCATTATATTTATTTTTTCAAGATCCACTCAACACAGGGTCTCTACCAGATGACTGGAGAAAAGCTGATGTGATACCTATATTTAAAAAGGGAGCAAGAGCAAATACGGGGAATTATTGACCAGTGAGCTTCACTTCTGTAGTGGGGAAGCTTTTAGAAGGGTTAATAAGGGATAATATACATGAATATGTCTATATTTGAACAGGATTATAAGTAGGAGTCAACATGGATTTATGAGGGATAGGTCATGTCAAACAAATCTAATTAGTTTCTATTAGGAGGTTAGTAGGAACCTGGATCAAGGCAACTTTTAGTCTTTTTGGATTTTGCAAAGGCTTTTGATACAGTGCCACATGGGAGACTATTGTGCAAACTAAGAGATACAGGAATTGCAGTAAATATCTGCTAATGGATTGAGAGCTGGCAAAAAGACAGGAAGCAAAGGGTTGTTGTAAATGGAACATACTCCTGTTGGACTAATGTGGTAAGTGGGGTTCCTCAGGGTTCAGTATTAGGTCCTCTCCTTTTTAACATATTTATTAATGACTTAGAGGTAGGGTTGGAGTGTGGTGTCTCCATTTTCGCTGATGACACGAAGTTGTGCAAGGTAATTAAATCAGATAATGATGTGCTTTCCCTCCAAAGGCATTTACATAAAATTGAGGAATGGGCATCTAAATGACAGATGAGATTTAATATGAATAAATGTAAAGTTATGCATCTGGGAAGGAAAAATAGGCATGCAATTTATAATCTTAATGGAGCAAATCTAGGTGTATCAGATATTGAAAGGGATTTGGGAGTGCTTGTGGACAACCACCTAGGTAACAGTGCTCAAAGCAAAGCAGCAGCTGCAAAGGCAAATGAGATATTAGCATGTATTAAGAAGGGTATAGAAGCCAGGGAAGCAAATATAATTCTGCCACTATACAAATCTCTAGTACGCCCTCATTTGGAATATGGAGTACAATTTTGGGCACCACTTTATAAAAAGGCCATTTTAGAGTTGGAAAAGGTACAGAGGAGGGCAACAAAACTAATAAGGGGAATGGAGGGGCTAAGTTATGAAGAAAGACTAACCAAATTAAACTTATTTTCTCTAGAAAAAAGGCGTCTAAAAGGAGATATGATTACCTTATATAAATATATCCACGGTCAGTATAAAGATTTGTCAAGGGAACTTTTTGAACCAAGAGGTTTTCAACTGACAAGAGGATATCCCTTGAAAAGATAAGGGTTCTTCACAGTAAGGGTGGAATTCTCTACCAGAGGAGGTGGTGACAGGGATTCGATAGATAACTTTAAAAGGGGACTAGATTTATTTCTAATTAAAAAGGGAATTCAGGGTTATCATGGATAATTAGAGAGACAATATTGATCCAGGGAGAAATCCGGTCGCCGGTGTCTGGGATCAGGAAGGAATTGATTAATAATTAATTAACAACTAATGAATTAATAGTTAATCTGCATATTGCAGATCAGAGGAGATCGTAAAAGGTTGAACTTGATGGACTGAAAGTCTTTTTTCAACCTTAAATACTATGTAACTATGTAACTTACAATTTCTTTCACATCTCCATGTGGAATATGCCACATGAAACTAGCCAATACCACACAGCCTTACGCATGTGACTCCACCAACCTGAATTGTGCATCAATCAGAGAGACGTAGCCAACTTCGGGTGCAACATTCTGGTTGTGGTCTGTTGTTGGTGAATTGTCACCCTGTCCTTCTGTTGGTGCAAGATGTTCCTCCCACAAGCTCTTTAGCCTCAATCTTTTACTTCAGCTGCGAGGGATCCATCTGTTTAGCTGAGCTTATTCTGTCTGCTGTTTTCTCAGATGGGTATTTAAACTAATTAGCTTCCATTAGACATTATAAAAGCAGTGGCAGCTTTAGCTCCAGCATTTCCATTGTGCAAATAGAAGATTTCTCTGCTTTGAAAATCATATCATGCATCAGAAACTTTTTGAGCAAAACCAAAACTGTCGATTTTACTACAGCAAAATAAATAGTAGTGAATGTTTGCCTACTTTTAAGTGTATCTATTCAAAAGAGAATATTTTAATTATAGGACTACAGTGTTCATTTAAACATTTGTAAGATTTATTGATAATAATAATGATAAAACATCCATGTTTATTGCTCACTCTGTCATATATTCACAGAATGTGTCAGAAGTGAGTGCCACGCCCTGCGAGGCCCGTGGGACTTGGGCTGCAATGAGCGCCGAAGGCCCCGTAGGACTTAGGATCAAAGCACGTAAAACGGACAAACCGGCAAATGGAATCACGAACCCCGTAGAACTTAGGACCAAAGCACTTAAAACGCCAGAACCACACAACTGGAAAAAACACACAAAAAAACCCAATTATGCCTCAAATTCACTTACACACTCACACACAGTAAAGGGGGATAGCCAGGGAGCCTGTGAATGATTTTGCAAGTTAAAATGAGGCATATTTGCCATTTTTTCACAAGCTCAGTTTGCCTAAGAGAGAAAAAAAATGGCGACCAAAAAAACGGAAAAGGATGAAAACGAGGCTGAAGGCAGTAAAAAACAGCCAGAAGGAAGTAACACTTAACGCAAGCCACTAACACTTAATCCAAGCTAGTAACATTTAACCCAAGCCAGTAACATTTTACCCAAGCCAGTAACATTTTACCCAAGCCAGTAACACTTTACCCAAGCCAGTAACACTTAACCCAACTTAACACTAATCGTGAGGCCCCTAAACTACATGGGGGGTGAGGCTTGTGATGAGCGCCGAAGGTGCTTAAGCTCGAGCTATATAAAGTACACAGGGGGAGAGGCTTGCTATGAGCACCAAATGCGCTCATCGTGGGGCTCGCGATGAGCGACGAAGGTGATCATTGCAAAGCAGGAAAGTTTAAGTACAAGGGGGAGAGGCTCGCTATGAGCGCCGAAGGTGCTCAGCAGGGCAAAATCCTCACATTGTGTCACAAACAGCATTGCCAGGTTTACAATTTTATTCCCAGCATTTTTGACTGGCATTTTCCTAGTCATAAATAATGATTAACTTATATTATAAGCATAAATAGTATACTAATACACAGTAAAAATATTAGATATTAGTAAAATATTAGATCACTTATCTAATTAGAAAACTGACAATCAAACACATTTCCTAAATAGTGAATATTTTTTATATTTTTTGTTTTAAATATAGTTTCTTTCTGAATATATGTTAATATATATTTGTAATTCAAATAAAACATATCTTGGTCCTGAAAATCTAAGTCGCTGAAATGTATCCTCCTTTACTCCTTGTATTTTTCATGGTTGTAGTAGCTGCATTTGTTTCTGGCACTGTTTGTTACATAGTTACATAATCATTGAGGTTGAAAAAATACTTTTAGTTCATCAAGTTCAACTTTTTTAGATCTCCTCTGATCTGCAATATGCAGATTCATTGTTAATTGATCCAGAGGAAGGCAAACATTTAAAAAAACAAAACAGTGAAACTCAGTTTTGAGTTAAAGGAGGACACACCCGCCACATTTTTATAACATGAACATAACATTAAGTGTCAACTTAAAGATGTAATACCACAAAGGTTATTGCGTGATAGTGTTTTGCTGCCGGCTATGAGATAAGCAGCCATGTCCCGCTGAGGGCTGACACTACCTGGCCAGTCCAACTTTCAACATGCCCCCCCCCAAGGTGGCACAAAACCTGTGACTGAACAAGGCTTGTGATATGCTGTTTCCAACTGCCTTCTGCAAACTCCCACCACAAGTACCACCATGTAAGTGCTCCCCAATGAACTGGATACACCATCAATCACATTACCAATAAACAGGCCGATCAACAGGTTATGAAAGTGAATCCCGTCCATCAGAGATACGCAGTCATAATCAACTGTTTTAAACACAGTGTGGTATACTGATATACCTCCCAAAAACTGCTCCAGCTCCTCAAAGCTGGATGGTTTGCGCTTGTGAACAGCAATCTTTAAGTCTGACCACAGATTTTCTATTTTATGAAGGTCTGGGCTTTGACCAGGCCATTCCAACACATTTACATGTTTCCTCTTAAACCACTCAAGTGTTGCTTTAGCAGTGTGTTTGGGTTATTGTCCTGCTGGAAGGTGAACCTCCGTACTAGCCTCAAATCACACACAGAGTGGTACAGGATTTGCTCAAGAATATCCCTGTATTTAGCACCATCCATCTTTTCCTCAACTCTGACCAGTTTCCCAATCCCGGCTGATGAAAAACCTCTCCACAGCATGATGCTGCCACCACCATGTTTCACTGTGGGGATGGTGTTGTCAGAACTTCTGTATGAATAAAGTTCTATCTTATATGGATATTATAGTATAATATGATATTCCAATTATTAACCACTATTTTTATTTCCATTGTATTAATATTTTATATGCTGTATATTTATATATATACCTATGCATGCAATTCTATTACGTGAATGTATATATGTGAAAAATAGGTTTTCACAGCTGCCCACAAAAGAGCTATCCCATGATTTGAATAATCCATTGTTCTATAAGAGATAAATATCTGACTGAATTCCTAAATGTATAAGGTAATAAAATCCTCCTTAAATTTTCACATGGGAAAAATTTGTTTCATAGACACCAAGTCTAGTAAACAGAATAATAAATCTGTCTAGGGATATCTATTTGATAACATTCTTATGACTTCATCTTGTTTATAGGTTGTGGGTCAAAGGGATCATTAGCTAATTAAAAGGGATGAAAATTCAAAGGTCCGAGGGCTCCATCTTATGGTTAAAGAAATAAACGTCTCTATAGAAAAATATATTCATTATAAAATTTAAATAGGTGATGACATCATGAAAAGATTCTATTGGTTACTAGATACTTTAACTGATTTGGGATTCTGATAGGCAAATAAGCAAGAGGTATAATTATGGATAGAAACAGGATCTAAAAAAAAGGAAGAGAGAGACAAAACAAGGAGAAAGAAAGTAAGAGATAAAACTTTTTATCTGTGGAGAAGCCAAAACAACTTTGGAATTAACCAGTGGAATCTTGTCATAATTGGTAATGTATAAATTGAGATATTTTATTTTTATGATATAATTGAAAACCATTACCATAATTTCTCTGTTTGGTTTATTTCTTATCAAAAAGTTATTTAGATTTCCTTTTGTCATTGAAATTTATAAATCCGGATATAAATTTTAATACAAAATTAGATATCTCATTTTTCTTTTTGACCAATACAGAAAAAATTAACTTACTTAGCTAACTTATCAATTATATTATAAAATAATTTACTATATTGTGTTATATTCAATACATTCCTGTATCGCTATATATTATAATATCATTAGACATTGTTAGTACATGCTAAAACGTTATTAAGAATGAATTTTATTAATTGATTTATCTGATTTTGTTCTATGTTTGCTATTCCAGGTTTCATTGTTCATGTGAATGAGATACACTTTTATATTGAGATTTTAGGACTGTATAGAAAATATCATAAATAATAAGTATTACAATATGATGTATTAATTTTCTTTTATTATCTGGCTGGTTATATACTGTGTTTTATCTGCATTTGATTTTGATATATTACTGTGTTTTATTTGCATTTGATTTGATATATTACATTTTTCATTAGACTAGTTGATTTTGGTATTTTCAATAAATGTTATTTTATAAAAAGGAATATGTGTCTATAAATTGATTCTGAACTCAAAATTCATTATTCTAAATTATATAGAAAATAATATGTGCAAGAGATACCGGTGAGGAAAGTAAAAAATCAGTTCAATTTGAGGAATTGTCTGAGAAATGTGAATACTTAAATGAGAAAGCTGAACATGCTGATAAACTAGCGCAAAAGTATGTTCAGGCTTGTCAGGACTTAAAAATAGAACAGAAGAAATTGCAACAAAAGATTGAATTCTTAACTCAAGAATTAACTGATAAGAAAATTCATGAGGCTGAGATACTTGTAGAGAATAAAAAGATCCAAAAATTACTGACTGTAGCTAAGAATGAGATAAAACAATACCAACAGGATGTTGAAAATCTAAGAATGGATTTAAAAAGGGCTCAAGATTATGCCTCAAGTAAAATTGTGATGAAGGATTTTAGTGATTCTGAGGAAGAATTAGAAATAGTACCTTCAAGGAATAAACATAAACGATCACCCATAAAATTTTTACATAGCTCTAAAAATGAAACTGATAGTGGTGAAGATATACGATCAAATAAAAGACTCTCTTTCCATGAGAAAGCCCAGGCTATAAGAAAATTAATTAAACCCTACACCAAAAATTCAAAATTGTCCATAGAAGACCACCTTGATTCACTAGAAAGGGTGATGGTTGAACTAGGGATAAGGGGGGCTAATGATAAAATATCATACCTCCCTTGGTCATTTAATAGCTCTTATACCTCATTTTTCACCTCTCTCGATGATAGCGATATAAATGATTGGGAGATATATAAATCTGAGGTGAGAAAATACTTTTCTGAGTATAGAAACCCACAGGCTGCTATGAAAGCAGTTCATAATCTCAGATGTAAGCCTGACGAAAGTCCAAAATAATTTTTAATCACATTAAAACACGCTTATAGACAGACTGCGAAAAAGACAGACCCGCAATCTCCTGAATTTAAGAGAATTTACTTCCATGCACTACCTTTGTACATTCAGAGAAATATGGCGCGTGATTTTGATGATGCCAAGCCTTTAAGTTGGTTGGTAAATGAATGTACTAAAATATATGAGATTCAGCTTGATGATGGCAATAATTATAAGCGAAGGGAGAAATTTAATAATCAAATTGTGGCAGAAATTTCTGTTAAACCTAATTTACAGTATGAGACAGGTACAAAATCTTACGCAGATGTGGTTAAAGGTTCAAACAAATCAAGTCAGGCACAGTCATCATTTAGGCCAGTAAAAATTGCAAGTGAAAAATCTCAAAATGCAAATAATGATTCTTTTTATGTTAGTCCAAATTACATAGGAAACAATCCTATTAAAAATTATGTCTGGAGAACAAAATCTCCTAGTGCAGAAGGAAGATTAACCCCTCCAATGCCTAACACTTCAAATTATTCAGAGAGTCAAAGGATTAAAAGATATAGCCAAAAAAGAGCAGGTTAAAATTTTGACACAACAGATGGCTGCATTTATGGCAGGATTTACTACTCAGTCAGTGAGAAATGATCCAACCCAAAATTCTCAAAGCCAAAGCCAATGACTAAATACTAATTGTGAAAATAGATTAGTGATCAATAACACAAACAGAAGTGATACTTGTGAATCTCTTGATTCAAAAAAAAATATAAAAGCATGTTCTAAAAAGAATGTTAATAATGTATTTCTTCTTCCTGAGTATCCTTTCCCTTCAGAAATTCCTATTCAGCAAGGAAGGGGTATTTTCAAAACCAAGGAAGATGACCCAGAAGATATAACTGTTGACCCTTTAAGCTCACAGGAGGTAACACAGATTGAACCAGAGTTTACCGCTAAAGGATTAATAGATGAAATAGAAGAGCATTGCAATGTCATGACAGATGATTTATTACCTGTTCAGTTTACTGAAAATGAAACAAATGTTAATCAGGAAATTGCTGATAATCCTACAGAAATAGTTATAAATTGGATAGATCATACTCCACAATCTGACTTCCCAAATAAAAATAAACAATGGAAGAAGTTAGAGATGTTAAGACATACACATTTCTTATGTGAAATGGAGGAAATACAGAACCGATATTATTTTTCTATTGGTATACAGAATGTTGAAACCTTAAATCATAAAGCATTAATTGATACAGGTTCCCAAGTCACAGTAATTTCCAAAGAGACATATGAGGAAATTGAGAGTAAAGCCAAAAAGAAAACTATTCTGAAACCATTCGTGGGAATTGTTAGAATTTTTGATGGTATTAAAGTTAATACTGTAGGCCATGTGTGGTTAGATATCAGAATAGGAAATAAACAAATGAAACATCCATTTATTATAGTGGATATTCCTAGTTACAAAATTATAATTGGGACTGATTTACTTAGAAGATTTAGTCCAGTAATTGATTTTATTGATGGAGTGATATGGTCACAAGTTAAATTTCCCATCAATTATGATCAGGTTAAACAACCTCATATGCAAAGGAACTGTCATGTTATTGAGAAAAAGGAGGAATCAGTAGAGATTCACTTCCAAAATAATCGAATGCCTGAAATGACAGTACTTAAATGTAAAGACATTAACGGAGAACAAGTAAATAATGAAAATGTGATCCAAATTGATCAGGCGCATATTAAAAATATTCAAATAGAGGGAAATGTATTAACTATCTCCTTAAATAAGAACGATTCTAAGCCTTTAAACATAAGTAAACACTCAATGATGAAGGTTTATTTATTCCTGTTGATATTCCAGGTATGAGAAATTCTCAACAAGCAAAACTAGCTCTAAAACATGAGCATAGCTATGTTAATGAGAGCTTATTAAAACAAATAAAGAATACTAATTTAATCCGAAATACACAACCCGATGATCAATGAGTATATAAGATAGATCATGAAACTTCAAACCATGCTATTATGGCAAAATGCTTATTACCTCTTTTCATTGCTGGTAAAAGGGTTATGCACCTATTCTTAGTTATTCAGGATTCCCAATATCCAACCCAATATCCAATCTATATTGGAAATGATCTATTACATCGCTTTGCATCCCAAATTGATTTAATCAATAATGTTATTTGGTTTAGACTACAGGATAAGCCCTTAGAATTCCTAAATGACTCAGAAGCATTGAAATCTGCACAACAAATGCCTTATGCAGTAACCGTGGCACAATTTCCTCTCCTTTTACAGGTAAAAAGGGGTCAAAAGATTAAAGGTATTGATGCCTTTGTAAATCTTAGTCATCAGATGCAACAAAAAGGCCTCACCCTCACTCATACACCTCTAATTACTATAACACAGATATCTTTCATTATTCTGGTAAATAACACAGCATCCCATCCAATACATTTGGAGAAGGGATACCTAATAGGTATGGCTATAGATTCTGAGTATTTTACTTCTGAGTTTATGAATATTGTTATTGGTTTGATACCAGAGAATTATGTAAATGATGACCAGATTATGGATCAGTGTTTTGACACACAACCTGAGGGGTTATTTACCATCCAGTCTATTTATCCCTTTAGTTTCACTGAAAGTAACTGTGATATTATGGATAACGAACTTGTTTTTAACCAAACAATTGATGAACAAGAATATGTGAAATATCAGAACACTGAGACGCAGGTAAGTATGATCACTACTGATTTGTCTACACAATTGGAGGAGACTTATGAGATTAGTCAGCCTGAGGTATTCCCTGGGTTTAGAGAAAGAGTTGAGGAACAGATAGCTTTAGATAGCGGATGTTCTAATGACATTGAACGCCAAAAACTAAGACAAGTATTAATTGATTACCAAGATATGTTCTCTAAGGATTTATATGATTGTGGTTTGACAAATTTACATGTCACTAAAATTAAAACTGACCCATATATGCCACCTGTATTTGTGAAACAATATCGACTCCCTCTTGCCTCTTATGAATCATTGGCAGATATTATCAAGAACCTAAAGTCTAGGGGGATTATTAGACCGGTGCACAGTTCTTTTAATAACCCTATTCTAGGTGTCTTGAAACCAAATGGAACCTGGCGTTTATGCGCTGATTTGAGACAATTAAATAAACGGGTATACATGTCTGCATGGCCCGTTCCATATATCGATCAATGTTTAGCACAAATACAAGGATCTAAATTATTTACTACGCTTGATTGTGCCCAAGGTTATTGGACCGTTAAAGTAAGTGAAGAGGACCAATATAAGCTGGCTTTCACCTTTGGGAAACAGCAATATACATGGACTAGAACCCCATTTGGCTTTATAAATTCAGGGCATGAGTTTGCTATATTTTTACATAAGGCAATGCCTGACGCTCAAGAGCGAGGGACATTAACATATGTAGATGATATATTGATTAAAAATAACGATTTTGATAAACATATTGTTGAAATCAGATATGTTCTAGATCAATTGAAACATGCAGGAGTTAAACTGTCTCTTCAAAAGGCACAATGGTGCCGCACTAAAGTAAATTTTTTAGGCCATGAAATAACTCCTGAAGGTATAAATCCACAGAAAAAGAAAGTGGAAGCTCTTTTTAAAACCAGGACCCCTACCAATCTAAAAGAATTAAGATCATTTTTAGGAGTCACCAATTATTCTCGTAAGTTTATTGATAACTATGCAGAGGTAACTAGGCCTCTCATTCGATTATTAAAGAAAGGAGAGCCATGGCAATGGGGGGAAATTCAAAATCAAGCCATAAATGAATTAAAACAAAAACTCAGCCAGGCTCCTTGCCTAATTTATCCTAAAATGGGTAAACCATTCTTTTTAGAAACTGGATATACTGATTTTTGCTTGAGCGCCGTTCTATATCAGAAATATGACCAGCATAATAAAATTATTGCGTATGCAAGTAAGACATTATCACCTGTAGAGGTAAAGTTTAATGACTGTGAGAAAGCTCTATTTGCCACAGTATGGGCCTTACAGAATTTCTGAAATTTTATCCAAGGTGAGAAAATTATAGTAGAAACAGCTCATCAACCATTACAATACATTCAGAGTGATAAAATTAGAGCCTGTAATTTGTCAAATAGCCGTATAATCGCATGGACTTTATCCTTACAAGGATGGCCTCTGGAAATTAGATATGCACAGAATAAGAGGAATCCAGTGGCCCAAGGGTTAGCTGATTTACATGATTGTACCGCCGAGGATCCTCTTAGAGAAAATTGGTCCGAAGTGGACCTTATGAAGGAATACAAATTATCTCCCCATAAGGTATATGAAGAGGTATTATGTAAAACTTTACCCACAGTTTACGTGGATGGATGTGCATATCATATTAAGGAGGGGGCAGATAACAAATTGGTTGCAGGAATCGGTATTGTATGGAAAGACAATATCCCGATTCCACCTGAGAGATATAAAATAGGATCTAAGACTAGTCAAATATCGGAATTGGTAGCCGTATATAGCGATATCCAAACCGCAATAGAGCATGATCTTAAGGAATTAGTGATCATCACTGATTCGGAATATGTCCGTAATAGTTTTGTAGAATACTTACAGGTATGGAAACATAATGAAATGACAAATGCCCGGAAGAAACCAGTGAAACATGGTAGGTTAGTACATACTATTGATGAGATGGTAATCTCTAATGGAATGACTATATATTGGAAGAAGACAAAGGGCCACTCAAAGGTAATGGGACAGGATAAAGAAGGGAATGATTTGGCTGATAAGTTGGCAAAACAAGGTGCCCTAGAGGGGGAGCTTGTTGATGTGGATCATCTTTTGGGTCCATTTCAAATTCAGGCTATAACAAGACAACAAATCCAAAAGAGTACAGAATTGTCTACAGCTCAATGGTCCCAAGATACTCCCAATTCTGATTTAATCAGTAGTCAGAAAGAGGATCCAATTACAGGTATATTTTATAACTATATACAAGATCCAGCTAAATATCCTCTGAATGAGATAGATGTTGCAGGTAAAGAAGACCTGAGAGTTTTAATGAAGTCAAAAGCCCAATTTATCATCTTAGATGGATTGCTTATTCGTACATCTAAGAATGGAATACAGCAATGGGTGGTTCCTACCTCATATAGAGGTCTAATGTTACAACATGCCCATGATGCCCCAACATCAGGTCACAAAGAGGATAAAATCACCTATGAAATACTGCAAGATTTTGCGTATTGGCCGCACATGTTGAAAGATGTCCAGACATATTGTCAGGGATGTTTGGTATGTCCCCAATATCAACCTAATACACCTACCCATAGAGCTCCTCTTCAGAAAAGAGGGATGTCTATGCCCTGGTCAGATATCCAAATAGATTTTATTGGCCCAGTAACAACATCGTCTAGGGGTAATAAATATATGCTAACGGTTACATGTATATTTACCAAATGGGTAGAATGCCTTCCAACCACAAATTGTAAAACTGAAACTGCTGCAATATTATTAATTAACCATGTCTTTTCCTGTTTTGGTTTACAAGTAATGAACCGTATGTGGAAAATCCTAGGGGTTAAGAAAAAATTACATATTTCTTATCGTGCTGCTTCTAGTGGTAATGTGGAACGGTACAACCAATCCATTATTAGTATTTTAAAGAAATTTGTGAAAGAATCAGGTAAAGACTGGGATATAAAATTACCTTTAGTATTAATGGCTATAAGATCTACACCTAGTACTGCAACAAAAATGTCACCATTTGAATTAATGATGGGGAGACGTATGGTACTCCCACAACACGTTATTTATAGAACCCAAGTCCATAATTTAGTGAATGCTGCTACAACCCATCAATATATAGAGGATCTGAGGAAACACTTACAGCAAGCATTTGCTTTTGCACAAAGAAATTTAGAGAAATCTGCTGTAAGTACTAAAACTTATTATGATCTTAAGACATCAAAAAAGGAGTACGAGATCACAGATCAGATATATTTGTGCAACTTTCAACGAAACCAAGTGAAAGAGAAAAAGTTTTTGCCTTCATGGAAAGGACCTTATACTATTATTGACAAAATTTCACCTGTTGTGTATAAAATACGAATTCCAAAAAATGGTGAAATGTTTGAAAGATGGGTTTCTTATTAATCAAATAAAAAGTTGTCACCAAAGATCTCAATTAAGGATCATTAACGGTACTCCTGATGAATAATGTGACTTTGAATACCCTGTCTAATAAGATTATCCTATTTTTACATTGTATAGAATACACTAATAAAACTTTTTGTTTTTATTTCCTAGTTGAAGAAAATGAAAGAAAGAAAAACAACTCTGACATGGGTGATGCTGATCCTCTACCAAGAGGTCCGAGTGGAAACTATTGTGGAACCAGGCCCTTCTTCAGGAATCCTTATCCAAGAGGCTCCAGGGTTTATTCTCACCGGAAGGAGATTGACATCGCAAAAGATTTTCGGGAGCGTGGATCCACAAACAGTGATTGAAAGGCAATTTAACATATCTAACATACAGATGGAGGAAACCAAAATGTGGTATCATGAACACATTGATCGATCACAAGCTATGTTAAAGGAGATGTTGGAGTCTTACAGCTCCAATAGCCGATGCCCTAAACAATTTATCGGTTTCTTTATTGGGGCTGCAATAATGACTATACTTGGAGCTGTTATAGGTACCACTATGTCAATAACAAACTCTATATCTATTGAAACATTAATTAAGGAATCTAGGGAACTTCGGGATTCCTTGAAGATGGTGCAAAAAGAATTGGAACTCCAATAACAGAAGCTAAATGACTTAATAACGGTAGTGAATGAGACTATTGTTACTACAATTTGCATTCCAAGGTTACTTCCCATTCAACTGACTTACATTGGAAGTACAGCGTATCAAGGGTTGAGTCTCTGTTTTTCCGGGAACCACTTACTTTTCATATTTACAACTGTAATAATATCACCTACTTTATTAAAGAGCGATATTATTTCAGAGAGGGGGTTATGTCAGTACTTCTGTATGAATAAAGTTCTATCTTATATGGATATTATAGTATAATATGATATTCCAATTATTAACCACTATTTTTATATCCATTGTATTAATATTTTATATGCTGTATATTTATATATATACCTATGCATGCAATTCTATTACGTGAATGTATATATGTGAAAAATAGGTTTTCACAGCTGCCCACAAAAGAGCTATCCCATGATTTGAATAATCCATTGTTCTAAAAGAGATAAATATCTGACTGAATTCCTAAATGTATAAAGTAATAAAATCCTCCTTAAATTTTCACATGGGAAAAATTTGTTTCATAGACACCAAGTCTAGTAAACAGAATAATAAATCTGTCTAGGGATATCTATTTGATAACTTTCTTATGACTTCATCTTGTTTATAGGTTGTGGGTCAAAGGGATCATTAGCTAATTAAAAGGGAGGAAAATTCAAAGGTCCGAGGGCGCCATCTTATGGTTAAAGAAATAAACGTCTCTATAGAAAAATATATTCATTATAAAATTTAAATAGGTGATGACATCATGAAAAGATTCTATTGGTTACTAGATACTTTAACTGATTTGGGATTCTGATAGGCAAATAAGCAAGAGGTATAATTATGGATAGAAACAGGATCTAAAAAAAAAAGGAAGAGAGAGACAAAACAAGGAGAAAGAAAGTAAGAGATAAAACTTTTTATCTGTGGAGAAGCCAAAACAACTTTGGAATTAACCAGTGGAATCTTGTCATAATTGGTAATGTATAAATTGAGATATTTTATTTTATGATATAATTGAAAACCATTACCATAATTTCTCTGTTTGGTTTATTTCTTATCAAAAAGTTATTTAGATTTCCTTTTGTCATTGAAATGTATAAATCCGGATATACATTTTCATACAAAATTAGATATCTCATTTTTCTTTTTGACCAATACAGAAAAAATTAACTTACTTAGCTAACTTATCAATTATATTATAAAATACTTTACTATATTGTGTTATATTCAATACATTCCTGTATAGCTATATATTATAATATCATTAGACATTGTTAGTACATGCTAAAACGTTATTAAGAATGAATTTTATTAATTGATTTATCTGATTTTGTTCTATGGGTTGCTATTCCAGGTTTCATTGTTCATGTGAATGAGATACCCTTTTATATTGAGATTTTAGGACTGTATAGAAAATATCATAAATAATAAGTATTACAATATGATGTATTAATTTTCTTTTATTATCTGGCTGGTTATACTGTGTTTTATCTGCATTTGATTTTGATATATTACTGTATTTTATTTGCATTTGATTTGATATATTACATTTTTCATTAGACTAGTTGATTTTGGTATTTTCAATAAATGTTATTTTATAAAAAGGAATATGTGTCTATAAATTGATTCTGAATTTAAAATTCATTATTCTATATTATATAGAAAATAATATGTCGTATTAATCCCGACAGTGTTCTGTGGGGGATGTGATGTGTGGGGTTTGCGCCAGACATAGAGTTTTCATTGTAAAATTGTAGTCTCATCAGACCAGAGCACCTTCCTCCATACATTTTGGGAGTCTCCCACATGCCTTTTCGCAAACTCAAAACGTGCCATTTTGTTTTTTGCTTTAGTAATGGCTTTCTTCTGGCCACTCTGCCATAAAGCCCAATACTATGGAGCGTACAGCTTATCGTCTTCTTATGTACAGATACTCCAGTCTCTGCTGTGGAACTCTGCAGCTCCTCCAGGGTTACCTTAGGTCCCTGTTCTGCCTCTCTCATTAATGCCCCCCTTGCCCGGTCCGTGAGTTTTGTTGAACGGCCGTCTCTTGGCAGGTTTGCTGTTGTGCCATGTTCTTTTCATTTGGTTATGATAGATTTGATGGTGCTCCTGGGGTTCATTAAATATTTTGATATTTTTTTATAACCTAACCCTGACTTGTACTTCTCAACAAAGTTGTCCCTTACTTGTTTGGAGAGTTCCTTGGTCTTCATGATAGTGTTTGGTTAGTGATGCCTCTTGCTTAGGTGTTGCAGCCTCTGGGGCCTTTCAAAAAGATGTGTATACTGCCAAACGGGCCAAGGCCAAAAATGTTCTTAAAAAAGTCACCAGGCATGCACTACTTTATATGTAGTCTGTTTGGCTTACTAATCAGTTTTGGACCATCTTATACAAATATTAAAGTGGTTCCCTGTATCTATCACATCCCACTGACTGAACCACCAGGGGCAAACCTGCTATGTCTGATCAATTCACTAATCCTTAATGTTCCAAAGAACAAACTGTTTAAATCATATCGCCAACAGGATGAAATTGGCCATCTAAAATCAAAGCTTACTTTTTTCCTCTTACGGCCTTTTACTGTTTGTGTAACTATTAAGACTTTGGTGACATCCTCTAAACCTTGAAGCTTGAATAAAAAAGCCAATGCTGCCATCTGTTTATCCCTACATTACAAAAGGAACCACAACATCATATCCATTAACTGCTGGAATGATGCAGGCCTTCCAACCATTTCTTCCTGTGCCCACTATTCCTTCCAAGAATGGTCATAAGTAGTCCAGGGTGATGGAGCCAATGAACCCTTAATAAGCTGGGCCATTTACTCCATCCTAGTTCGAACAAGTGGTCTGAGATGAGCCAACTCCCTGAATTTCCTAAACTCCAAACAAGAGAGTCAGCCTCAGAATTTGAGAGCCCGGTGTGTTTTTTGTAAATACCTAAATATTAGATGCTGGAGCAAGTAAACCACCAGAGCAAACAAAGCATATTGGAAAACAATGCAAGAGTTCCTGAACTCCCACAGAAACAGTACCAATAAAATGGGAACAATTCCATTAAGGAAAAGTGTTTTACAACCCTTCCTCCACCCACACTGGGGCTAACAATTATAACTTTAAAGTAAATGACCACCCCTACTCCAGCTGCTGAATTGGTGAACAAGTCCAGCTGACTATTGAAAAAAGGTTCCAGGAAAGGATTCCAGGAAAGACATCCAAACTGTCAGGTCCTCACACAAAGCCCTGAACAGATGAATTCTGTGAAAAGATTGTTAAACACTGTGTGTTGCTAACGCTAATCTTCTACAGAAGAGCCACCCCATGCAAATTACTCTACAGGCGAACTGCAGTTTATCGATTACAAATTGTAAGACCTGCAGAGTTACCTAGCCAGTGCTTCAAATTTTTCAAAAGACCTTACTAAATATACATATTTATCACCATATACCATGTGGAAATAAAAGTAGAAGGAGTAAATCTCAATCCATGTGGTTTAACAATGATTTAAAGATGAAGATGAGGAGTAAAAAATAGGCATTTAAATTATACAAAAAATAGGGGACAGAGACTACCTTACGTGAGTACAAGAAAATCAACAAGGCTTGGAAAAGGGCTATTAGACTGGCTAAAATAGAAAATTAAAAGCTATTTGCAAATCAGAGTAAGACTAACCCTAAAATATTTTTTTTATATATTAATGGGAAGAAGGCCATGAAGGAAGCTATAGGAATATTACAATGTGAAACAGGCTGTCTGACAATTACAGTAGTGACCAGGAAAAGGCAGATACGTTATTTTCTTCGGTATACATAAGGAAGGTACCAGTGTTTGGGACACTGCAACAAAATGGGGCTACACTACCTTCACCAAGTAATTGGTTAACGCAGGAAGAAATCCAAAAGAGGTTTTGATGGAATACATCAATGGGTACTGAGGGAACTGGGCTCTGTAACAGCCATACCATTATATCTAATTTTTCAAGATTCACTCAACACGGGGTCTCTACCAGATGACTGGAGAAAAGCTGAGGTGATAGCTATATTTAAGAAGGGAGCAAGAACAAATCCAGGAAATTATAGACCTGTAAGTCTCACTTCTGTAGTGGGAAAGCTTTAAGAACGGTTAATAAAGGATAGTATACAAGAATATGTCTGTTTAAACTAGATTATAAATAGGAATTAACACAGATTTATGAGGGATAGGTCATGTCAAACAAACCAAATTAGTTTCTATGAAGAGGTTAGTAAAAACTTTGATTAAGGCAATTCAGTGGATGTAGTCTTTTTGGATTTTAAGGCTTTTGATACAGTGCCACATGGGAGACTATTGTGCAAACTAAGGGATACAGGAATTGCACTAAATATCTGCTCATGGATTGAGAGCTGGCTAAAATACATGAAGCAAAGGGTTTATGTAAATGGAACATACTCCGATTGGACTAATGTGGTAAGTGGGGTTCCTCAGGGTTCAGTATTAGGTCCTCTCCTTGTTAACATATTTATTAATGACTTAGAAGTAGGATTGGAAAGTATTGTCTCCATTTTTGCTGATGACACTAAATTGTGCAAGGTAATTAAATCAGATAAAGGGATTTGCATAAATCAGATAAAGGGATTTGTATAAATTAGAGAAATGGGCGACTAAATGGCAGATAAGATTTAATACGAATAAATGTAAAGTTATGCATCTGGGAAGGAAAAATAGACATGCAATTTATATTCTTAATGGAGCAAATCTAGGGGTATCAGTTATTGAAAGGGATTTGGGAGTACTTGTGGACAACCGACTCTCCGCTACTCAATGGCCCACAGCATGCCATGTGCATCTCTCAGTTACTGACCCTCTGAGCTCCATTAAGTTCATGTTCATTGCTTCAATGATCTCATCTATCCATCTCCGCCTCTGTCGTCCCCTTCTTCTTGTGCCTTCAATCTTTCCCAGCATCAGTGTCTTTTCTAGGGAATCCTGCTGTCTCATAATATGGCCAAAATATTTGAGCTTCAGCCTCATGATCATACCTTCTAGTGAATAGTTTGTCTTGATTTCCTGAAGTATTGATTTATTGGATCTTCTTGCAGTGCAAGGGACTCTAAGCAGTCTTCTCCAACACCACAATTCAAAGGCGTCAATTCTACAGCGCTCAGATTTTTTTATGGTCCAGCTCTCACATCCGTATGTTACTATTGGGAATACCATAGTTTGAACTATGCAGACCTTTGTTGATAGTTTAATATCTTTACTTTAATATCTATACTTTCCATGTGTTTACCAAGCTTGCATAGCTTTCCTCCCGCATAAGCAAACGTCTTTTAATTTCATGACTACAGCCGCCATCTGCAGAGATCTTGGATCCAAGGAAAATAAAATCTGTCACCGCTTCCACCACTTCCCTGTCTATTTGCCAGGAAGTGAGATTGCTGTTTGATCCTTGTCTTTCTAACGTTGAGCAGAAGGTCAACTTTTGCACTCTCTTCTTTTACACTCATCAATAAGTCCTTTAGTTTCTACTCACTTTCAGCCATTAGAGTAGTATCATCAGTAGTAGTGTTCCTCTGGTTGTGCCTGTCCATAAAGTTTTCTGGAGTGGGTTGCCAGTTCCTTCTTTAGTGGACCACAATTTGTCTGACCTCTCTGTCATGACCTGCCCATCTTGGCTGACCCTATATGGTATAGCTCCTAGCTTCATCGAAGTACACAAGGCAAGTAAAATATTACCATGTATTAAGAAGGGTATCAAAGCAAAGGAAGTAAATATAATTCTGCCACTATACAAATCCCTAGTACGCCCTCATTTAGAGCAGGAAAAAGTACAGAGAAGGGCAACAAAACTAATAAGGGGAATGGAGGTCTGAGCTTTTTGTGCCGAAAGGTTTTCAACTGACAAGAGGACATGCTTTGAGATTAGAAGTAAAAAGATTTCACCTTAAAGAAAGAAAAGTGTTCTTCACAGTAAGGGTGGTTAATCTGTGGTATTCTCTACCAAAGGAGGTGGTGACAGCGGATTCGATAGATAACTTTAAAAAGGGTATTGTATATATATATAACTATAAAAGTTTCCTGGTGCCTGACACCCATTTGTGTAAAATAATGCTGTTAGTAAGTAGGAAAAAATGCAGAAATTTATACAAACAAACTGAAAAAACTCATATCAAGTCTGTCAAACATAAATAATTAATATTGGGATAACTGAAAAAGTGGTAACAATAGGTATCTCTTATGTGGGTATATACACGTCTATCTGTACCGGTAGTTCCAACAAGGAATCAACCCCACTGTGAGGACAAACATGTACCTCCAAATCTCTTTATACAAATCCCAATGCAACTTCCCTCATATGGCAAATTACTTTGCTACTCCTCTGGAAGTTGTACATTTTGACAGCTCCATAAAAGTTAAAAAAATAAAATGAAAAGATGCATAGTAACTCTTTAAATGCTAAATAAGCAGTAAATGGGGAGTTTAGAGCAGCTCTGTATTACCATAAACCACTGTATATCATTAGTGCACACAAGCAATTCACAGCAGTAGTTAAAAAAACGGTAGTGACAAGCCAATAATTACAGAACAAATATTCTCCCCAAAATGAGCAATAGAGTACTTGTGCATCAGAAAGATAATCCTGACGGTCCGTTTCGCCCTAATTCAGGCTTACTCATGGGCTACTGATGATCAGTCTTACTTGGGCTTTTAAAGCCCATATCCTATCAATTTCCGCTATAAGCTACGTAATCGCATTATTACGTATTTTTGCGTAGTGACGTCATCTACCACTTGCCTGAACATCCAACCACCTCTCTGGTGATCGCGTCATTGCGTCATTGCGTCATTTTGCGTAGTGACGTAAACCACGCACCCGGCTCTTGACGGAAAGCACAACCCCTTCCCTGGAACGCAAACTCAACCAGTATAGTGACGGAACTGGACATGAGAATGTGTAACTACGACGTGCATTTTGAATTATTGTAAACTCAGAAAGATGTCTACTTATTGAAATTAAAAGCTCTCCTATGTATATAGTAACATTATAGCTAGGCTTCACAATTGACTTCTCCCAGTGTATTATTTAACTTTAAAAAGGGATTGGATATATTTTTTAATAAAAAGGGCATTCAGAGTTATCCTGGATAATGAGAGAGGGGGTATTGATCCAGGGAGGAATCCGATCACCAGTATTTGGGGTCAGGAAGGAATTTTATTTATTTTTTCCCCTTTTGAGACAATTGGCATAGTTTCACTGTTTTTTTTTTTATTTGCCTTCCTCTGGATCAATTAACAATTAATCTGCATATTGTAGATCAGAGGAGATCTAAAAAGGTTAAACTTGATGGACTAAAATAATTTTTTCAATCTCAATTACTATGTAACTATTTAAATATGTAACTCATGCATAAGGGAGAAGCTGCCAGGGCCTATTAACAGAAAGTCATCAAAATAGTGGGTAACTGACTGGGAACCCAAAACCTCTGAAACACAACATTCCCCCAAAAAAGAGCTAAATATCTCAAATAGGCCACATGATATCGAACAGTTCATTGGCACACACTAGTCTAAGAAGAAAACCTCATCAAAGGATCTAAAGGGTCTTTGATTGGATTTGTGAACAGGTAGTAATGTGAATGCCGCTTCAATATTGGATTTGGCCAGTAAAGCCCTACCTCAGCCAATCTCTAGAGCATGATCAAACGATGCATACGATACTGCTATCAGTATCAATGGCATCAATTGCAGACGCTACTTTTCGAAAAGAAAGATGATGGATCATCGGAAACTGACCTGGCTCTTTTTTGGCAATAAATCCAGAGGGGGCAGAACAAAACTCTGAAGCAGTGGAAAAAGAAACAGACTTGCCATTCTACCCAGTCCTCTTTTGCTAATTTATACCTAACCACTTCAGGGAAATGCAGAGGTGAGGGAAGAATTATCCCCTACAGGCCCCGTGGCTAAGGATAATAAGCCATCGCCAAAACCCTATAGCAACAGGGAAACATTCTCAACTATCCCATGAACTTGGCTGTGTAGTTTGAACAATGGCCGCAGCCAGTCCAGTCACACAGTTTTCTGGTTTTGGGCAATGACCTCTTACTTTTTAAAGCACCTGTTAGCGGCATAGGCCTCTGAACAAAAAGAGCAGTTGTGTTTGAATCTGCACCCATTACCCTATTTACATTGCCCTTTGTTAAAAGTGGAACAGACCACTGGCCCTCTCCTGAAAGGGCTGAGCTTGGGCCTGAGCAGGCATCATGATGTCCAGCCAAACACACACTTCTGCTTCCCCACTGCTTCTGCAGTCCCCACAAGACACAAAGACTTGATCTGTAAGGATTCAGTTAGTTGTAGTGAATATATATATATATATATATATATATATATATATATATATGTATATATATATATATATATATATAATTTATATTATGGTGGGCAAAAGAGCGATAGAAGCCCTCCACCGTACAGTAGTACAGTAAATAAATAGTACATCTGTGTTCACGTTTGAATGTCTAAAACAAGTTTAAAAACCTGCTTCCAGCTCAGAATTCCCGAGAAAAACAGTTATTACACTGCATTCTGGGAAGCTGAGCTGAGATCCCGCTCCATGCTGATGATAGCCAGTAAGCTTGAAACAGCTGTACATGTATTGGATACTCAGCTTGTGTTTAATCCATAAAAGAGTTTTGTTGTGGGAATGTCTGTAAAGCGCACACTCATAAGTGTATTTAACACAACGTTTCCGGCTGATGTTCTCTGTTTAAGTATATGCCGTATGTGTTGGTGTTACTCCATGGTACTTGAGTCCATGTGGGGCGGTGATATTATTTAGTCTGATGCTGTGTACTTTTCGTGTGTGCGCATGCTTTATAGCCTTAGCTTCTATCAGGATACATCCCCCAAGCTAAGGATAATCAAAATCTTCCATACTCCAGCAACAGGCCAGATTGAGCATCATTGCAGGAAGGAATTTATTTGTCACTGAGGAAGCTGCAGATCACAGCAGTGAAACGCGTCTGACACTTGTTTTACTATCTATTGATTTACGATTTTTATCAATGGATTTCTGTACCAGAATCAAACCGGAATTTTTACCAAATAAATATATTTTTATCCATGAAAATGGTCTGAAGTACTTGTGCTTTGGGGAACCCCGACACGCACACTCGAAAAGTACACAGCATCAGACTAAATAATATCACCGCCCCACATGGACTCAAGTACCATGGAGTAACACCAACATATACGGCATATACTTAAACAGAGAACATCATCCGGAAACGTTGTGTTAAATACACTTATGAGTGTGCGCTTTACAGACATTCCCACAACAAAACTCTTTTTTGTATTCATAAAGCACCGGCGTGAACAGTGCTTTCGGGAATAGCTGCACATCAGACCAACGTACACGAAAGCCCCTCTTATATATTGAGAACTCGTGTTATTATAGTCTTTCTATCGAGGTCTCCATTACGCAGATAGGATCTCTTAAGCGCTAAGTTTAACACGTGTTGCGGTACGATCGAACCCAAGCACACAAAAATCCTATCACTACCTCCTTGTGTTTAATCCAACCTTGGCTTTGCATTAAAGCTGTGTAATACAGCATGCATAAGCTTAAAATAAGCCATGCTTGATAATCGCTATGGATTGAAGAGCGAGGCATTTGTGGGCACATTTGCATGTCCCGGCTCAGCTTCCCAGAATGCAGTGTAATAACTATTTTTCTCGGAATTCGGAGCTGGAAGAAGGTTTTTAAACTTGTTTTAGACATTCAAACGTGAACACAGATGTACTATTTATTTACTATATATACATACAGTATATAAATAAATATATATATATATATATATATATATATATATATATATATATATATATATATATATATATATATATATATACAGTGGATATAAAAAGTCTACACACACCTGTTAAAATGTCAGGTTTCTGTGCTGTGAAAAAATGAGAGAAAGATAAATCATTTCAGAACTTTTTCCACCTTTAATGTGACCTATAAACTGTACAACTCAATTGAAAAACAAACTGAAATCTTTGAGGTGGAGCAAAGAAAAAAAAAAGAAAGCTAATGTGGTTGCATAAGTCTGCACACCCTCTTATAACTGGGGATGTAGCTGTTTTCAATATTAAGCAATCACATTCCAAATTGTGTTAAATAGGAGTCAGCATACACCTGCCATCATTTAAAGTGCCTCTGATTAACCCCAAATAAAGTTCAGCTGCTCTAGTTGGTCTTTCCTGAAATTTTCTTAGTCGCATCCCACAGCAAAAGCCATGGTCCACAGAGAGCTTCCAAAGCATCAGAGGGATCTCATTGTTAAAAGGTATCAGTCAGGAGAAGGATACAAAAGAATTTCCAAGGTATTAGATATTCCATGGAACACAGTGAAGACAGTCATCATCAAGTGAAGAAAATATGGCACAACAGTGACATTACCAGGAACTGGAGCTCCCTCCAAAATTGATGAAAAGACGAGAAGAAAACTGGTCTGGGAGGCTACCAAGAGGCCTACAGCAACATTAAAGGAGCTGCAGGAATATCTGGCAAGTACGGGCTGTGTGGTACATGTGACAACAATCTCCCGTATTCTTCATATGTCTGGGCTATGGTGTAGAGTGGCAAGAAGAAAGCCTTTTCTTACGAAGAAAAACATCCAAGCCTGGCTACATTTTGCACAAACACATCTGAAGTCTCCCAAAAGCATGTGGGAAAAGGTGTTATGGTCTGATGAAACCAAGGTTGAACTTTTTGGCCATAATTCCAAAAGATATGTTTGGCGCAAAAACAACACTGCATATCACAAAAAGAACACCATACCCACAGTGAAGCATGGTGGTGGCAGCATCATGCTTTGGGGCTGTTTTTCTTCAGCTGGAACTGGGGCCTTAGTTAAGATAGAGGGAATTATGAACAGTTCCAAATACCAGTCAATATTGGCACAAAACCTTCAGGCTTCTGCTAGAAAGCTGAACATGAAGAGGAACTTCATCTTTCAGCATGACAACGACCCAAAGCATAAATCCAAATCAACAAAGGAATGGCTTCACCAGAAGAAGATTAAAGTTTTGGAATGGCCCAGCCAGAGCCCAGACTTGAATCCGATTGAAAATCTGTGGAGCCCTCGCAATCTGACAGATTTGGAGTGTTTTTGCAAAGAAGAGTGGGCAAATCTTGTCAAATCAAAATGTGCAATTCTGATAGACTCATACTCAAAAAGACTGAGTGCTGTAATAAAATCAAAAGGTGCTTCAACAAAGTATTAGTTTAAGGGTGTGCATACTTATGCAACCATATTGTTTTATTTTTATATTTTTTCTTCCCTCTACCTAAAAGATTTCAGTTTGTTTTTCAATCGAGTTGTACAGTTTATAGGTCACATTAAAGGTGGAAAAAGTTCTGAAATGATTTACCTGACATTTTAACAGGGGTGTGCAGACTTTTTATATCCACTGTATAGGCCTTAATACAAGAATATGATAATTTAAGGTCTAAAATAAGAATGTGGGAACAAGTCAAACATAAAGTATACATATTACATGTACTATACTGTTTGCATCAGGAAAGTAATCTGCAGGTCAGTATTTCATATGCAGTTTTCCTTTCGGTTCAAGTATATTCTCCTTATGCAACACTTTCATTTGCATTCTGCGAACATATCAACCATCGATGTCATGGGTAAAACGTGCAATTTATCCAAAAAGGGGATGATCATTTTTGGGCCAAAGGTTGCAGTATTTCTGAAACAGCACAGTTTGTGAACTGTTCTTGTGCTGCTGTGGTTAAAGTGTACCGTGACTGGACAAAAACGGCACCATTGCAAATAAACGGCATGGAAACTGTGGAGCCACATGTGCCATTGATTTCAGAAGTGAATGTCATCTGCGAAGTTGTGCCCGGGTCAATTGTCACGCTACAGTTGAGCAACTCACTGTCCAAACGAATCAGAGAGCTTAAACGAGAGTACAGCGAACCCTATTGCATATGGGGCTCCAAAGCAAACAGCTGGTCAATGCACCCATGCTGACTAGGGTACAACTGCAGAAACGGCTTCAATTTGTAAGACAGTACTGAAAATAGACCTCTTCTGATTGGCAAATAGTTGCCTTCTCTGTTTAGTGACATTGGCGTGTCAGGCACGAAATCTCAGAGGACAAAACTCTGCAACCATTGTTGGAAGAACACAAGCTGGTGATGGTAGCATTATGGTCTGGGAAATGTTTTCTTGGCATTTCCTGGGTCCACTCATACCTCTGGAAGGCACTCTCAACCGATTGGGTTATCTATCCATCCTTGCAGATGGATAGATTCCCTCCATAAATGTTTACATCCCCTCCATACATGTTGACTGTCTTTCCAGAGCAGGCAGGGTCTTCCAGCAAGACAATGCAACATGTCATACCACCAGAATTGTCCATGAGTGGTTGGAGAGCATGATAAGGACTTCCAAGTACTTTAATGGCCTACAAATTACCTGCATTTGAACCCCATCGAGCACCTGTGGCCCATCTCGATCGCCATGTTTGTCATAAGGATCCTGAATCCTACACCACGCACTCTTCAGAAAAGGTAGGATGCAATGCAGTCTGCATAGCTCTGGATCCCCTTCCAAATCTTCCAGCATCTTATTGACTCCCTTCCATGCCGTCTAGCTGCTGTCTATACTGCATACAGTAGTTATTTGGGATATTAGCCAGTGGCCATAATAATGTTTCTCGACCGTGTATATATGTCCAGGTTAGTTGCCTGGGTATTGTGGGAGGCCCTCCTGGCCTTTAATAAGCTCTTCCAGCCAGCCTCTTCCTTGCTCACTTTTGAGTCTGTGACTGGAGGGTATTTTTCAGCAATTCCTTGTCTTTTGGCTTCAAAAAGCCTTCCTTTGCTGAATTTGTGGCCCTTATCCCCAAGGTAAGTCCCTTTCATCAAGATGCACATTTTTGGCCCTTTTCCTATCTATTTTTACTTATCTAATAATGTTCATGCCCAACGTAAGTCTTTCATCACCATGTGGCTTTTAACAAGCACAACATTTGCAGATTTGGCCCTTTTCTATCAGAGTTTGGGCAAAATCTACTAAATAGCGACCTCTATCATTTCAAAGATAAGGCCAATTCCACTGCCTTGTGGCTTAATCAAACCCTACAGCACAGTTTTAGGCCCATATCTACTAAGCAACTATCTTGCTCACATCAAAAGAAATGCTGTTTTCATTGCCACATGCTTTCAACAATCCCTACTGTGCAGATTTGAAGATATCTTCCTTTATGGCATTTTCATTGCTGGAGAGCAATGGTACCAATCGGCCCCCATCAGCATCCTTGCCCACGTTTACTATTACAGCTACCCTTCACTGTAGGAGAGGGTACCAATCACAAATATATATATAGCTGCACAGACTTCCCATCAAAAAGCACTATGAAGACAGATATTGTATACCAGTTGGACACCTCTTCCCAGAATAACTCCAATCCAAAACACTCAGAGGTCATTTCAAAAACATACAGGAAAGGAATACATTTGAAATAAAAAATATAACTTTTTAATACTAAAAATACAGGAAATAGGAATTCTTATAGGGATACTATCTTAATGGGAATTATATATCAGGTGCTAGTACCCCTTTAAATATTGTCAATAAGGTGCCATAATAAAGTGCTGTAATAAGGTGCTTTTATAGTGTGCTTATATAACGTGCCAGTGTTATACACTGTTAAATAAAAATTTATGTAAAGTGTTAGTAAAAGACAATAGTATATGTCTTCTACTATGTCGAATTCTGTTGTGATAGTAAAGCGCTGTATTGCAGAAGTACTAAAACTGCCTCTTTTTCTCCGTCAGTATATCCCTCTGTATATCCCTTGTAATTTCCCAGTTTACTTCATTTGATCCTGTTTGCAGTAGCTAGATGATTCATGGGCATTTTCTAACTCTTTATCATATTTTAACTGAATCACTGCGTCCCTGAAACTCTATGTGACTACTTTAGCGTGGAGATCGCGGTTAGGACGCCACACGATGACGTCACTAACACGCGCCCCGCGTTGCTGCGTCTTTCCCGACGCACGTTTCTCAATTTCCTCAGGGGTTACCGCCATGACACTCTGACTTCCCTATTTATAGTCTCCGTTGTCATGGGAACCAATATTGATTTTAAAACCAAAGTTTTTCTTTCATTTAAAAACTTAAAGAGTCTCTCAATATTCAAAGCCGCAAACTACCATATCTTACAACTTTAAACCATTAGCTTTATCATGCAATATGCTTAAAACGAATATTTAAATGATATATCAATATTACTCATATTGTTGATATTATAACTCTCCACATCCTATTGTAGTGACCAATGCTATTTCAACCTTGGAAATCATTATATATATATATATATATATTGAGTTATTAATATACTAAGAGTATTGAAATTATATTTTTCATCCTAGGGCATCAGTAATATAATCCTTTAAGATCTCATTTATATTTAAATCAATACTCAAATACTCATATTATCCCTTTTTAGATATGTCAATCTCTTAAAGTATTGATGTGTTTTCATACTTTAAAACTAAAATAACTTCATTTAATTAAGTACCTATATTATTTTTATTGCAGAACATTCTTTATTCATTTTCACAAACTAAATATGGTATTTAACTTTGTTTTGTATTTGACATTATCTATGAAACCTAGAGATGAACATAGTATTAGTATAGTATATATACGGTAATTCTCAGAGTGAATGGAGAGTTGTATTATTATTAAATTATCATTATTGTTAATCTTTTATAATGTAATGGTTTAAGTATAAGTCCTTAGTATTATAGAGTTAATGTCAGCTTCAAATTGCCTTAAATTATTTTGGAAATATTGAATTATTAATTTCATATATATGGGGAGAAAGTAAAACCTTCATTAAGGCCCTCGGGTTTTCTAGTCTTTAAAAGATAGATCCATCTTGCTTCCATCTTTAATAACTCTTTATCTATATTACCCGTTCTAATGGTTGGTTCAATGCGGTCTATGGCCATAAAAGAAAGTACTTTAGCATCCCCTTTATGCTTGGTATTGACATGAATGGTTTATCATATTCTCTATTGATACTATACATGTGTTCCAGAATTCTTCTTCTGAATTCTCTATAGGTTTTACCTATGTATCTCATTCCACATTTGCAAGATATTAAGTAAATAACTCTCTCTGTTTTACATGTTATAAGATAATTCACTTGGTATATCTGTGTTTCATCTTCTGAAGTGAAAGTCTTTGCTGATTCTGACTTTGGATTTATCCAGTGCAGCCTTACGCATGATGTACTCTGCATATAAGTTGAATAAATAAGGTGACAATATACAGCCTTATCGCACACCTTTTCTGACCTTGAACCATTCTGTTGTCCCATATTCGGTTCTGACCCTTGCTTCTTGGTCCACATACAGATTCTTCAGACGACGGATGAAATGATATGATACTTCCATCTCTTTAAGGACATGCCACATTTTGTTGTAATCCACACAGTCAAAAACTTTAGCATAGTCTATGAAGCTGAGTTAATGCTTTTTTGGAACTCTCTTGTTTTCACTATTATCCATCAGACATTGGAGATTTGATCTCTTGTGCCTCTTCCTCTGCGGAACCCAGCTTCCACATTCTGGTTGTTCTGGTCCATGTATTTTTGGAGCATAGCTTGTAGAGTCTTAAGCATTACCTTGCTGGCATGTGAAATTAGTGCAATTCTTCGATAATTGGAGCACTCTTTTTTACAGCCATTTTTGGGATGTAGACTAACCTTTTCCAGTCTATTGGCCACAGTAGAGTTTTCCAAATTTGTTGCCATAAGGCAAGCAACATTTTCACAGCATCACCTTGTAAAATTTGGAATAGTTCAATTGGGATTCCATCACCTCCTGCAGCCATGTTATCAGCAAGGCATCCTAAGGCTCATCTCACTCTGCTCTCCTAGATGTCTGGCTCAAGTTCACTGGACAAACTATTGAGGTCATCACTGCTGTTAAGATCCTTCCTGTATAGATCTTCAGTGCATTTCTGCCACCTCTTCTTTATCTGATCTTCTGTTAAGTCCCTACAATTTTAGTTTTTTATAACACCCACTTGGGCATGAAAGGTGCCTTTGAGATCCCTTGACTTTCCTATTCTGTTATCTTCTTCTATCTCTTTACATCCTCATTGTAGAATGTCTTCTTGCCTCTTCTTGCTATCCTCTGAAATTTTGCATTCAGTTGTACAAATATCTTCCTGTCTCCACTTCCTTACGCTTTTCTTGTTTCCTGTGATAACAGGATATAAAGGATTGCTAGTATCCCCAGGTGTCTACCACCTATATTGAAGTCATTAGTACTTTCAAAGCCTCATCAGACAGCAATTTTGCCTTTTTTTTTTTTTTTTTATTGGGGATATTCTATGTTGCTGTTTCCTTCAATTCAACATTCTTCAGGCATTCTATCTTCCCTGTCTAGTCCATTAAATCTATTCTTTACTTCCACTGCATGTTCATAAGGAATATAGTTTATTTTGTATCTGCACGGTCTGAGGATTTTCCCTCTTTTCTTCAACTGAACTTTGCAATAAGAAGCTCATGATCTGAGCCACAGTCAATTACAGGTCTTATTTTTGCTGACTGTATAGAGAGAGCTCTGCCACCTTTGGCTACAAAGTATATAGTCAACCTGATTTCTATATTGTCCATCTGGTGATGTCCATGTGTAGAACCATCTCTGAGGCTGTTGGAAGAGGGTGTTTGCTATGACCAGATAATTATCTTGTCTGATATTCCAGGTATTTGTCTGTTATTCCAGGTGTCTTTTGGTTCCCTACTTAAGAATTCCAACCTCTTATGATTATAATAACATCTTTTTTGGTTGTTATATCTATGATATGTTGAATATATTCCTAGAACTGGACAACTTCAGCCTCTTCAGCATCCATGGTTGGAGCACAGACTTGGATCACTGTGTTGTTAAATTACTTGCCTTAAATTTGAATTGAAATAACTAAGCCATTTATTGGGCTGTAACCAAGCACTGCTTTGGCCACCCTTTCATTGACTTTGAGGGCTACTTCATTTCTTCTGCAGGATTCTTCACCGCAGTAAAATATTTGTTGGTTGTCTGATGTGAAATGTCCCATTACAGTCCATTAAAATGCCCTACTTCCCAGTATATCAATGTTTAACCTTGTTATCACATTCAGTTTGCTTTGGTTCACAGTTTCTAAAATTCCAGGTTCCTATGCTGAATTTTTCTATACAGCATCAGACTTTCCTTTCCCCTCCAGACAGATCAACTGGGCGTCCTCTCGGCTTTGGCCCAACCACTTCATTAGATCTGGTGCTATTCATACTCTCTCCCTGCTCTTCCTCGGTAATGTGGTAGGCACCTTCTGACCTGAGGGGCTCATCTTCCTGTGCCATATTGTTCTTTCTCTCTTTGTGCTTGTCCATAAAGTTATCTTAGCAAAGTTACTGGAGTGGGCTGCTATTTCCGTCTCCAGTGGACCACAATTTGTCTGACCTATCTGCTATAATCTGCCCATCTTGGGTGACCCTACATGGTATTGGTCACAGCTTCATTGAAGAACTCAAGCCCATTCACCACAACAAGGTAGCAATCCAGAAGGAGAACCATTCCTTAGAGAGTCCTTTATAAGAAGAGTCCTTTATAAATCCTGTAATAACTCCTAGTCAAGAAATATTTATGAAGAGATTTAATAGTTAAATTAACATGCCATCTCAATATGTAAAGTTAAACAGTCTGCATGTACGGCCATATACACACACTGCTCAATTTTAGTGCACTGGAAAACTGAGGCAACCTTCTGCCTCCTGAAAATACACAACTGCCCAGTCTTTTAGGTAGGAACAATCAAACAATCTGTCTCAACAACCACAGTAGGCTAATCCTAAACACCTGTCAATGAGAGAGTAAAACGCTTGATGGAATAAATATATTGAACCATTATAATGTATTATTTTTTGTGACTTTAAGTGACAGCATTTTTTTTACTATTCTTTATTTATACCAACTATATTCTTAACCTTATTACCATTGTGAGAGTTAATTATTAACCTTAGATAATAAACAAAAAATGTACAGGACTCAGTTTTCTAACATTTCTAATGAAATATACAAATAACAACCAATGTGAATATATTTAATTGTTATATGTACTTGTAATTCTGCAATAACTTGGACCTTTGCTGTGTCACTTCAACAAAAAAATAATAAACATTTTTAAAGTCTGATTTTATGTAGTAGAACACTAGGATCCGACTGATGAATATAACAAATTCACTTTTAGGTTACAATTTATTGTGCGATACATATTATTTGCCACAAGGGGACTATATGGCCATATTTTTGTTTTGATTTAAATGTTTTAACTAGGTGACATGTTGTGTGCTCAAGATACATTTCAATGGTTGTATGAAGCCCCACTCCATGGGGGTGAAGCTTTAGGTCACATGCCAACTGTGCATCATGTCAGCTCGAAAGTAATAATTTGTTAATCGAGTGGCTTCTAAGATGTGTACATTTTATATCATAATTACACTGAACAGTATACATTAATTAATTAATTAATTAATTAATTAATTTAGATAGGGAAATCAAAAAAATGTCACATAAACAGTCCCTTTAATTTGATACATTTTAAGTGTGGGACTGACATGAGAACAATACTCCAAAGTTTAAATCTTAGTCTGGTCAGTCTTGTTCCACCCACTTTTCACCCAGTTGTGAAGGTTTTTGCCCAGGGAGTATCTTGTCTGACATCATTATTACATAAGAACTCATGACTCTATAATGTATAGATGGGATGAGCAGAAGTAGGAGGGATATGATAAAAAAAAGTCAAATATTTTAAGAGTATTTTAGAGAAAACAGGGATACAAAATCAAGAGGTTTACCAAGTGCTAAATAACAGAATTAACAAATTTAAAATATAATGTGATTGGCTCTGAACAAAGCTGAACAACTGAGCATGACACCGTAATTTGAAGCCTTCTTGTGAATGTTAGATAATTGGTAGTTACAGTACCAAAACATGTCAGTTGTAGTAGTTAGAATTCAGTTGTCTAAACAAAAATTGTTTTCCATTCAGTGACTCAATCAAAAGTTTTTTCACAGCAAAACTAGTTTGTGATAATTATGATAAAAATAAGGAATCAGAAATGTGTACTTCTTTTTGCCTATAAAAAAACGTGTCTAACAGGTGATGATATTGAATAATTAATGTCAGTAGAAAAGGAAATCATCCCATTTGTGATAAATCTCTGGGAAGAACTCTAATTTGAGAGTGGAAAACAAATAGACTGGATGTTTTGAATATATCATCTATCTGAACCTGCTAAACATGGATAATTCATGTTTGTGTTAAATAGACATAGTAGTTGTTCCAAATGTTGTATACTGTAATTCTACAGGTAAATAACAAAAACTTTGTCAATTTGGTATTACTTTAAAAAAAAATGAATTTTCTTCCCCACCAAACAAAGAGATGCCTTTCAATGGGAGATTATTACCAACAATTGCTAACACCAGGGAGTCTGGCAGTATTGCTTTAAAAGGTGAACTGAAAATACTTTGTGCACTCAGATCCCAGGGAGGAAATGGGCTAGTTACTCCTTGGGTTTTGCATACTATCAGTCTTTTCATTTCCATATAGCTTTAGACTGAAAATAAGAAGGTAAAACAGTCAGGATGTAATTTGCACATAAATATACATATATATATATATATATATACACATACACACATAAATATACATATATATATATATATATATATATATATATAGATAGATACACATACATACATATACATACATACACACACATACATGCACACATACACATACATACACATACATGCACACATATACATACACATACATACATATACTGCAGCATTTGGGAGCCCTTGACCCTCCCTGACCCTCCTGATCCTCCTGATCCTCACCTTTCTTCTGATCTCTGCCATCTTGATCTCACCCCAGCGCTTCCTACAAGCACTCCTCGTGTACTGCAGCGTTGCGTGTGTGACGTCACTAGGACGCACCGGCCGACGCGATGCTGGTAGGAAGCGCTGGGGTGAGATCAAGAGGACAGAGGCAGTGTGAAAATGTATATTCGCCGTATAAGACGCACCAACTTTCCTCCCCCAGTTTTGGGGAAGAAAAAGTGCGTCTTATACGGCGAAAAATACGGTATATTGAACCTGGGAGTTAATACATATCATGGAACCCGCATGACTAGAACAGTTGCTTTATTTCTAAACACTAATTTATTGTAGTTTAAACTCCATGTTTTACTGATGTCATGATGACGGTCTAAAATGTAACTTACAGGCTTGCTGAATTGATCATGATCATGCCCTGAAATGCTACGTACGGGTTCATGGTTTGAGTGTTGGGGCTCTGAGCATGTAATCGCGGGCTTGAGGCAAATGAATCTATAAATGTAAAAAATTAGTAACCCACAGCCAAAATGTCGGGTTACATGTAATTACGGGCTTGGAATTAAATAGGGGCCATGGTATTTGTTTGTTTTTTCAAATCACCTTATAATGTTGAAAACTCTCAAACTTACAATCTTACAATACCATATGAAACAAAGTTTAGTTACAAAATGGTATACTTTGTATTACATTTATTAGCATAGTCTCTCCTAAACGTTTCTGGTCCTTTTTTTTTAAAAGAAATACATTTATATAAGGATTAGCTAAAGCTCATTCAGTAGAGCGTTATCGTACCATCACAATTTAGTTAAATGGAAACTGGATGAGAAGTTGTTTACTTAATGCAGTAACACAAAAAGATAAAGCTTAACACATCTGTTGTTTTGTGGTTGCTCAGTCATTCTGTTGTGTCCGACTCCTGGTGATCAAAGGAATGCAGTACGCCCGGCATATCTGTCTGTGATTCTGGTTGTGCTTATCCATGTAAACCCATCTGTACATACACTTTAAACTTTAGCATACCTGCAACCTTACATGGATTCTGTCACACCCAAAATCAAGTTTTAGCATGAAAAGCAGGCTATACATTGTACTAACCATTTTTTTCTAAAGCAAATCATTCAAGTTGGAGGTTTAAAACATAAATTATCTTCAATGGGCCTCCCTCTCTCTAAGCCACCATCTATTGCCACTAATTAACTCTTACTGTAGGCTGACAGAGATGCCTCGTTGGATAAATAATAATAGAAAGGCTCAGCACTGTTTGTGTAATATTATTATGCAGTTATGTTATACCAGGGTAGAGCACACTTCCCCTTGGAGACTCCACTCCATCCTCAATACTTCAATCAGGGGGCAGAGAGAACCAGAGATTATGCAGCCTAGGAGGTAAATTACAAGCTATTAATTATTTGAAAGCATAGTAAATATATGTTTTTTTTTAAATCAAAACCTACCTATAAATATACCTATAACTATTATTTAGAGAGCCCTTTATAATACCACTAAAAGGGTCTCATTAAGATCTGAATTTGTGCGTCCATGATCTAAAGGATGTCTATATGAATTAAACAGACATAAAAGGACATCCTAGTAAACTCCAGAGCTGTCTCAGGAGCAAAATTAGTATGCAAAGAAAACAGGTCTTTCTACTTCTCTGTATAGAAAAATGTTACACAAAGGGGATCAAGTTATTGGTGTTGTATAATTACATAGAGAACATGCCTGCAGGTATCCCTCACCCATCTCAAAACCTCCACCTAAGATCGGCATGATATAGAATTTACTGAAAGCAATGCAATGCTCATGCCCTGAACCAAGAATTTGACTATACATTGTACCTGCAATTTCCCATATAAGAAATATTTTTTTAAATTAAATTAATATTGTGGCTCCTGTAAGCTAATGTGTGCCTCAGAGTACTTGAAAAGGGTGGGGAGGGTCTAACTGCCATACAACACTAGGGGTCTTTATTTTGGCCACTACAGAGAGTGACAAGAAGACTGTAATGTTGATGAGCAAATCAAAGCAGCCAATCAATATGCACAAACCTCTCATTTGCATATAAATGCAGTAACAATAATGTGGAATTTCCCAGGATTGATTACTTAAAATAAAAAAATAAAACAACATATAGCCAGTTTTTCATGTTCTTTAAGAATAACAAAAATTAGTTTAATTTTGGAGTGACAGAGTCCCTTTATTTTTCCTTGTACAAAGTTCTTTGCTAAAAGGTCATGGTGTCTGTAAAAGAAGGGAGATTAAGTAAAGTCCCAGCCCAGAAATAACACATATACCACATGTAAACACACATAAACAAATATAATTGCAAGTAATTGCTATACAAATATGGTAAATAGCTGAGCTTGAAACTTGGGGATTTAAAGCATAAACTATTTACAATGGACCTCTGTCTCTAAGCCTTTTATTTACTTCCATTAATTAACTTTCCCAGTGGAGGTGATAGAGATGTGAGGCATGTCCAGTTAATAAATAATAATATTCACAGAGACCCAGTTGTTAAAGTTTCTTATTCTAATCTGTATTAAAAGTGCATGATCATTAATTAATTAATGGCATAGATAAAGAGACTTAGAAAGAGGACGATCTTGTAAAGGTAATTTAAGCTTAAATAACTGGTCCTTTGCTTTGTCACTTTAAAGGCTTATTTTTCAATGAGATATTGATATCCAGCATGTAGCATAAGTACAGCTTTCAGAATTAGCTTTAAAGGGCACAATCAGCAAAGAAATTGAGGTGTGCAGGAACTGTTGCAAAAAGAGCAAGCTAGTAAAATTATATATCTACAAGAAATTACAAGTTTGATGCCCGAGGATCATACAGATAAAAGAACATCCTAAGATAGGCACTCCCAAATTGCTTCCAACAAAACCTTTCCTCTAGAAAAATAGTAAAAGAATAAAACAAAGATTATTTTTTTTTTTTACATTTAAAAAAAATATCTAATTTAATGTTATGGTTTATGACTTTATATGGGAGCAAAAGCACACAGTCTGCTTGAGTACATGGAAAATACCCCCCACACATATTAAAAAACATATTGTTGTATATGAGGCTCCAAAGCAAACAGCTGGTCATTGCACCCATGCTGACGAGGGTTCATTGTCAAAAACTGGCTCAATATGCAGTTTTTGACAATGAACCGAAATTTAACTTTTTCTTATTGGCAAAATAATTGCTTTCTCTGATGTGTCATATTTTCTGCTCCATCGACTGGACAGAACCTTAAAGAGCAACCACTCTGCAACCACTGTCGGAAGAACACAACTGTGTTATGGTCTGGGGAATGTTTTCTTGGCATTGTCTGGGCCCACTCATACCTCTGAAAGGCACTCTCAACTGATTGGGTTATCTATCTATTCTTGCAGATCAAGTACACCAATACATGTTGACTGTCTTCCCTGGAGCGGATGGGATCTTCTAGCAGGACAATGCAACAAGTCATATGGCCATAACTGTCAAGGAGTGGTTAGAGGAGCATGACGAAGACTTCAAAGTACTTCCCTGGCTTCTAAATTCCCCAGGCTTGAACCCCATTGAGCACCTGTGGGACCACCTTATGGATCCTCCACCACACACTCTTCAGCAGCTGTCCAATGCACTGCAGTCTGCATGGCTCCAGATACCCTTGCCAACATTCCAGCATCTTATTGACTTACTACCAAGCTGCACACGCCAGTTATTCAGGATATTAGCTGGTGTTCATAAAAATGTGATTCGACTGTGTATAAACCATTAAACACAATTATTGCCCTGTAGAGAAAAGTAACCAGAGACAATACAATACAAAGACTCTACTAGTACACAAATTAAAGCCCAGTTAATTGTAAAGTTCTTATAAAACCATGTTGAAATACTTTTTACATTTCTAAAATGTATTCACAGAGAAATTTATAAATGAAATTTCTATTTAGAGGAGACTCTGAAAAGCCCTCAGGCAAACCCACAACATCAGCTCCGTGCAGAGAGCATAAGCAGAAATAGAGTTAACCCTTCACAAATTCATCTGTGCAGGGAAAGGACTGCTGGAATCAGCTAAAAATGACAGTTGAGGTTAACACCTCCTGCTACATTCCTGAAGTTCAGGGAGAAACTATAAATCTTTGTATTCACAAAACCTTCACCGCTTGGTGTCGGCATATGTTGTTAATCATGAAACAGTCAGGAGTGTGTTTGTAAACAGACTTAAGCAGATTTTTAGCTGTTATTAGTGTAATAAAAAAAAACAATAGATAATTTTAACATACAAACTTGTGCTCTTTCACACCATGAAGAGCACTTATGGTGACGTAAATGGCCCTTTAAACTATCAAACATAACTTTAATTAATATTGATTTAAAACAACTAGATATGGGGAATTGTAAAACAATAAAATTTTAAAATAAATTCTGGTGAAATATTTCACTCCTTGAACAAAATATTAATGCAGTGTTACTTTTACTGCACTAAAAATAATTTAATTGCATTTTGCAACATTTGCACCAAAAATTGATACAATTTACCACTGCATTAGTACTAAATCATGTGCTTGTTACATAAAAAGGCCCTATTCTTTTAGCTGCTTGCAAATGCCTCAAACTCATAAATTTGGCTGCAGTTGTTTTTTTTTTTAAGTTTACATGTATTCTATTGACTACAGCTTGCAAATTCCGACCTTACGGTTGATCTCGTAAACCCCTGCCTTTTTAAATTGGATTTCAGTGGCCGTGATCATATGATCTGACAATATTTAAGCAAACCCATAATTTACTTCTTAGATACAGCCAATAGTAAATGAGACCATCATCATGACATCAGTAATACATGGAAGTTACATGTAATTTGCAATCGGAGGCTAAGAATTAATTAGTGCCAGTAAGTAATATTTGCAGATGGGGTACGCAATCTAGCAATTTATAAAATGCATTAGATAATCTGTTTTAGTCCATGTGGTTTTCATGATATGTATTAACCCCTTGTGTCCCGGGATCAATATTACTCAGATAAAACATATTTTTTAATTTGTGGGTTTGAGACTGTTCTGCAATTAATTCTAACAAATTTTCATGCCTAAAGTACAGTATTGTGTGTTTAATTGCTGCTACAGCTACAATAAGTGTTTGAAAAAGCCCTTGCCTCCTATTTAGTACTTGTAATATTTTTGACAGAAACGTGATACATTTTTTAATTGCGGGTTTGACTTTATTTGCGAGCTAGAGCTATAGGTCTAATAGAATATTGATTTTGTATAATTTTAATTATTTAGAGCTCGTAATACTGGAGCTATGGAGTTATAAGGCGGGTTTTGCATCTTTGCCTGGCCGGTAGTGATTGTGGGTGGGTAACTCATAATCGGATTGTGAGTAGCTCATAGAATCTGGGGCAATATTAAGAGCAGTTTTAAGTGTGTATAATTTTACAAATTGGGCAATAGAATAGGGCCTAAGGTTACTAGTGTTTTCATTTCACTATCAATTAGAAGAAGTAACCCTTATGACAGTACAGACAGTATACTCTCACTGAGTATACTGTCCCAAAAATACGGAATGTTTCAAAAAATGTTGGTACAAATGTTGTAAAATGCAAAGGAATGACAATTCATTTTAGTGCAGTAAAAGTTACACTTTATTAATATATTATACAGGGAGTAAATTATTTCTTCACAATGTATTTTAAAAACATATTTTTTTACAATTCTCCATATCATATAACTGTTTTAAATCAATATACTACACGATATTTCTCTGAGGTCATAGCACAAGTGAGCTAAAAGAAGCTGGGTGAGTTACCCTGACTATAGAACTAACCTCGTTAGAGTAGTTTGTTCTCATATTGAGTGCCTTTGTCTATGTTATTACTGAGAAGGCCCTTCTTTGGAGTTAAATTACTTAAATTTCGATGGGGGGGGGGGGGGGGGGGTTGACAATTCTCCAGAGATTAAAATGAATAGGGTGCACAAAAAGTAGCAAAATTAAACTTAATTGTGCATGACCAGATTTTGTTTTTGAGGGATACTGCTGCAATGGGGCACCTCCTAGCAGGGCCCCAGTGCATTGCACAGTGTCCAACGGTGGTTGGTCCGCCCCTGCTCCTTCTCCTGGGAGTAAATTTGTATTATCCCCCAAAAAAAATTTTGGGCCCCTACGCCCATGGTGTATGCAAACATGTTTGTGCATGAAATAAACATTAAAAAATGTTCCCCAATGTTTTAAAACTTCTTCAGATTTCTGCCACTTGACTTTGAGAAGCATGCCCCTTGGAAATCTTAGTTGAATTAGCATAAAATTAATAATTTGTTTTGGCCAATCAGAGGCACCTATAACATTGTTTCAATTACTAGAAGGCCAGTTTATGCATCAAATCATCATGAAATGTATAGTCATGTTTTCCCCTGCACATGGGAGCAAGGATGAGCTCAAAAACTGCTATGTTGATTTCTGGACTGTGCTACTGTTACCTTGAAAATGAGTATAGGGTTAAAAAACTGAATGCAGTGCTTCTATTGGCAGAGTCATCACCTCTGGGGGTGTTAAAAAAATAAATAAACGAAATCATTATGTGTAGTGAATGACTTAATGTAATCATGGACGGATTACCCATTAGGCCAACTAGGCAGCCGCCAGGGGCATTTCTCTGTGAGGGGTGCCACTTCTTCCTGGCTTAAAAAAATGAAATCTTGCAGTTCATAGACTGGCTACTAGGGGGTAACCACCTAGAACAAGACAGTCACAACAGGAAAGGGAATTTACACACACACAAAAGGCAAAAATGGTTCCGTGCATATCTTGCATATTCACTCGCAGGGGCTCCTCCACGTCACTGCCTAAGGGCTCCAAAAAAGGGGATACAGCCCTGAATGTAATGTATGTTTCTGATATAAGCTGTATGTGTTAGATTAGAAAAAGTAAAAAATCAAGGAGCCTTCCATATACCTTTAAGCCCACATTTAGTGGCAGAACCATCAGCCCTAACCGCGTCTAACTTTTTCTTAATGCTCATATTTTCTCTTAAGGTCTAAAAGCCTGGAGTGTCAGTTCTACAGAATATTTGTGCACATACACTTTGATCATCATATATATAAACAATATAAATAAATGCTAATAAAATAATAATAAAGATATGTGTCCATAACAGGGCATAACAATTTATTCTTGAGTTGGCAGTTTTATATATGAGAACACAATGGGAACAGATAAATCAATTACAAAAGTGTAATGCCCCTTACTGACCAGTCAGCCAATCCCTGTGCAGACAATGTTGACAGCTCTTTCATTGGTGGGGAGTCTATCCCCTTGTCCCCAGAGGGAATACTCTTATCGCAAAAAAGCCTGGGTGAGTAAGGCATCAGGTAGTCAGGCTGGCTGATGACTAGGCAAGCCACACGACTGCCAGAGGTCACGTAGTCTATTGGGGTGCCATTTACTCTATCTCTATGAGGAGGTGTACATGATTTAACTTTGCCCTGGCTTTTCGGACAGGCTTGAGTCAATTAACAACATCTATATATGTAAAGAAAGGGGAAGTTTGAAGGTAATTACAGGCTTGCAAATAAATAGGGGCCAAAGTGTTAATTAATTTCCTCAGGAGTAGGACTCCTCCAATATAATGTCCCAAATACTCAGTGGATGGATGCAAGAATATATTGGATTGGTCTTAGGCATTCTAAGATCCTTTATGATAGAGACTCAAAAGTTTATGTTAACATGTAGAGATATTTACATAGTTACATAGTTACATAGTTACATAGGGCCCTATTAAATTCCAGCCTCTTAAATTAGAGGCTTCTACTTAAGCCCTACGTACTGCAAAGTTTCTCTAACTTACAATGCTATTAAATTAGCCCTGCTGCGAGCAACGTATGAGCTACGCAGCAGGGCCGTACGTATCTACACTGCGTAAATGTACATGAGGAGTGACAGCCTGCGAGATGATATCGCAGGCTCCCACTCCTCATCAATTGCTGCGGGGGTCCTAAAAGGGACCTCCGCGGCAGTCCCCCACATAAGCCCTGCCGTGGGGGGTACTCCAAATACCCCCCCCCCGGCACCTAAAATGAACCCCCCCCTCAATGCGGGGGTCTCCGTCGGGACCCCCGAAGTGTCCCCACATTAACCCCTTGCAGGGGGGGTCCCCGATCTGCATAGATAAAAAAAACTACCTTACAGAACACAAAAAACCTACCTTACAGAAAACAAAAAAACCTACAGTACAGAAAACAAAAAACCTACAGTACAGAAAACAAAAAAACCTACCTTACAGAAAACAAAAAAACCTACCTTACAGAAAACAAAAAAAACTACAGTACAGAAAAAAAACCTACAGTACAGAAAACAAAAAAACCTACAGTACAGAAAAAAAAATACATTACAACCCCACTCCCCACTACAGAAAAAAAAAAAATTACACACCTGAAAAGGAAAGACAGATAAACACAATACAATACATACATATAATACATTACATACATTACATACAATACATGACATTACATACATTACATATAATATATTACATATAATATATTACACATAATACATTACATACAATACATGACATTACATACATTGCATATAATATATTACATATAATATATTACACATAATACATTACATACAATACATGACATTACATACATTACATATAATATATTACATATAATATATTACATATAATATATTACACATAATACATTACATACAATACATGACATTACATACATTACATATAATATATTACATATAATATATTACATATAATATATTACACATAATACATTACATACAATACATGACATTACATACATTACATATAATATATTACATATAATCCAAATCAAATACCCCCTATCTATCTAACATACAATCTATTTAATTTAAAATAAATCCTAACTATATCAAATACATCCCCCTATCTATCTAATATACAATAAATCCTAACTACATACACAGACCCTAATTCTAAAATAAAATAATTACAGTCCTAACTACACAGACCCTAATTCTAATCTAAAATAAAATAATTAAGACCACTTACCTTTAAGATGTTGCTTCAGATCACTAACCTATGGGTCAAACAAAACAAAATAATTAGTACAAAACATTAAGATGAAATAAATAAACATTATATACATTCTAAATATTCAACTCACCTTTCCATCATGTCCCGTCATTGTTTAGCTCTTCCGGCGCGGCCCTGTTAAAAAAAAACACAATACATTAATACATTAATACAATATATAAACAATAAATAAAATAAACATATAAACATCTAAATATACATTTAACTTACCTCCCCGCGATGTCCCCGGCCTTCTCTCCTTCAGCCCCTGCTGTGCCGCGGAACCATCCGCGCTCTAAAAAAAAAAAAAAAAACTAACGGAGGTCTGCACTGGCAGACCTCCCCGACGCTAATGAGCATTCCGGAGTCCTTTCTTTTTTTTTTTTTAGAGCGCGGATAGTTCCGCTGCCCAGCCGGGGCTGAAGGAGAGAAGGCCGGGGACATCGCGGGGAGGTAAGTTAAATGTATATTTAGATGTTTATATGTTTATTTTATTTATTGTTTATATATTGTATTAATGTATTAATGTATTGTGTTTTTTTTTAACAGGGCCGCGCCGGAAGAGCTAAACAATGACGGGACATGATGGAAAGGTGAGTTGAATATTTAGAATGTATATAATGTTTATTTATTTCATCTTAATGTTTTGTACTAATTATTTTGTTTTGTTTGACCCATAGGTTAGTGATCTGAAGCAACATCTTAAAGGTAAGTGGTCTTACATAGTAGTTACATAGTTACATAGTAATTAAGGTTGAAAAAAGACTTTCAGTCCATCAAGTTCAACCTGTTAAGATCTCCTCTGATCTGCAATATGCGGATTAGTTATTAATTAAATTATTGATTAAATAATTATTAATAGTATAGTATTGGAGAATGAATAAAGAGTTAGTCCATCAAGTTCAACCTTTTTAGATCTCTATTGATCTTTTTAATTTGGACTATTTATTATTATTGTTAATTGTTAATTATTGTTAATTGATCCAGAGGAAGGCAAACATAAAAAAAAAAACCATTGAAACTTTGCCAATTGTCTCATAAGGGGAAAAAAAAGCAAAATTCCTTCCTGACCCCAGAAACTGGCGATCAAATTTCTCCCTGGATCAATATTCCTTGCTAGTTATCTAGGATAGCCTTGAATGCCCTCTTTATTCAGAAATATATCTAACCCCTTTTTGAAGTTGTCTATCGAATTCGCTGTCACCACCTCCTTTGGTAGAGAATTCCACAGTTTAACCACCCTAACTGTGAAGAACCCTTTTCTTTGTTTAAGGTGAAATCTTTTTTCCTCTAACCTCAACGGATGTCCTCTTGTCAGTTGAAAATCTCTTGCTACAAAAAGTTCACTTGACAAAGCCTTATATTGACCCTGGATGTATTTAAATAACGTAATCATATCTCCTCTTAGACGCCTTTTTTCTAGCGAAAATAAGTTTAATTTTGCTAGTCTTTCTTCATAACTTAGCCCCTCCATTCCCCTTATTAGTTTTGTAGCCCTTCTCTGTACTTTTTCCAGCTCTAAAATGTCTTTTTTGTGAGGTGGTGCCCAAAATTGTACTCCATATTCCAAATGAGGGCGTACTAGAGATTTGTATAATGGCAGAATTATATCTTCTTCCCTGGCTTCTATACCCTTCCTAATACATGCTAATATTTTATTTGCCTTTGCAGCCGCTGCTTGGCTTTGAGCGCTGTTACCTAGGTGGTTGTCCACTAGTACTCCCAAATCCCTTTCAATATCTGATACCCCTAGATTTGCTCCATTAAGATTATAGATTGCTTGGCTATTGTTCCTTCCCAAATGCATAACCTTACATTTATTTGTATTAAATCTCATCTGCCATTTAGCCGCCCATTTCTCTAATTTATGCAAATCCTTTTGTAGGGAAAGTACATCATTATCTGATTTTATTACCTTGCACAACTTAGTGTCATCAGCAAAAATGGAGACACTACATTTGAGTCCTACTTCAATGTCATTAATAAATATGTTAAAAAGGAGAGGACCCAATACTGAGCCCTGAGGAACCCCACTTATCACATTAGACCAATCGGAGTATGTTCCATTTACAACAACCCTTTGCTTCCTGTCTTTTAGCCAGCTCTCGATCCATGAGCAGATATTTACTGCAATTCCTGTATCCCTTAGTTTTCTCACTAGTCTTCCATGTGGCACTGTATCAAATGCCTTTGAAAAATCTAAATTATTTTATTTAGATTAGATTATTTCTTAATTATTTTATTTTAGATTAGAATTAGGGTCTGTGTAGTTAGGACTGTAATTATTTTATTTTAGCTTAGAATTAGGGTCTGTGTAGTTAGGACTGTAATTATTTAATTTTAGTTTAGAATAAGGGTCTGTGTATGTAGTTAGGATTTATTGTACATTAGATAGATAGGGGGTTGTATTTGATATAGTTAGGATTTATTTTAAATTAAATAGATTGTATGTTAGATAGATAGGGGGTATTTGATTTGGATTATATGTAATATATTATATGTAATGTATGTAATGTCATGTATTGTATGTAATGTATTATGTGTAATATATTATATGTAATATATTATATGTAATATATTATATGTAATGTATGTAATGTCATGTATTGTATGTAATGTATTATGTGTAATATATTATATGTAATATATTATATGTAATGTATGTAATGTCACATAATACATTGTATGTAATGTATGTAATGTATTATATGTATGTATTGTATTGTGTTTATCTGTCTTTCCTTTTCAGGTGTGTAATTTTTTTATTTTCTGTAGTGGAGAGTGGGGTTGTAATTTATTTTTTTGTTTTCTGTACTGTAGTTTTTTTTGTTTTCTGTACTGTAGGTTTTTTTGTTTTCTGTACTGTAGGTTTTTTTATTTTCTGTAATTAGAGTGTTGGGGAGGTTTATTAGGGGGTAGGTAGTGTAGGTAGGTAGTGTAAGTGTTAATAGATTAGTGTAGAGGGGGGTTAGTTTAGATTAAATGGTTTATTGGGGGTTATAGTGTAGTGTTTGTAGTTAGTGTCATGATGGTCCTTGAGGACCGTCATGGCACTTATGTGGTTAATGTTGGGTTGTAACAGGCCCATAATGGTAATAATATACCCTTATGGGACTGATGGGGTTAAATAGAGCCTTATGGTGGTCTGTATTGACCACCATGAGTTAATGGGTTAATTAAGGCCTTATGGTGGTCTGGATTGACCACCATGAGTAAATGGGTTAATTAAGGCCTTATGGTGGTCTGTATTGACCACCATGAGTTAATGGGTTAAATAGAGCCTTATGGTGGTCTGTATTGACCACCATGAGTTAATGGGTTAATTAAGGCCTTATGGTGGTCTGTATTGACCACCATGAGTTAATGGGTTAATTAAGGCCTTATGGTGGTCTGTATTGACCACCATGAGTTAATGGGGTAATTATAGTTGCCTGGGGTTATATTTTTAGTGCGAGTCCTTTCAGGACCTTTACGGTCCTTTAAAAACCCGCAAGGCGGGAAATTCAAAATTGAATTGCAGCAGGGTCACGATCGGTGCCGATCGGGAACCCCCTCAGCAGGGGGTTTATGTGGGGATACTTCAGGGGTCCCGATGGGGACCCCCAGCATAGAGGGGGGTTAATTTTAGGTGCCGCGGCTGGGATTGGGTAATAGTGTGCCGCGGCCCCTTTAAGGAGCCGCGGCGGGGAATTTAAAAGTTTTAAATGCAGCGAGGGCCTGATCGGTGCCGATCGGGGACCCCCGCTGCAAGGGGTTAATGTGGGGGTGCTGCAGGTAGAGACCCCTGCAGCATGGGGATGTGTATAGGGTGCAGGGGGGAGCCTCACACTGCTGTCTCGGGCTGTTCCGAGGCAGCACGTAGAGGCTTTAGGATCCCTTGCATGCACTTTTTGTCCACGTAGGGATTCTTACGATATGCGAGAATCATGCGTAGATTTAAGGCTACGTAGCTCTCTCAGAGCCTATTCTCGGCCATTTTATCGCAGTCATATCGCAAAGCAGGCTGCGAGAGATTCGGTACTCGCAAACAGCAGGAAAACTGCCTTTTGCGAGCACCGAGAGAACTACGAGGGATAATTTAATAGGGCCCATAGTAATTAAGGTTGAAAAAAAACGTTCAGTCCATCAAGTTCAACCTTTTAAGATATGCAGCTTAGTTATTAGTTAATTATTAATCAACCATTTATTTTATTTTTTATTAATAATTGATTGATCCAAAGGAAGGCAAACAGAAAAAAAAAATCCAAGTGAAACTTAGCCAATCGTCTAAAAATAAATAAATAAAATAGTCCTTCCTGACCCCAGATACTGGCGATTGGATTTCTTCCTGGATCAATACTTGCTCTCTAATTATCGAGGATAACCCTGAATTCCCTTTTTAATTAGAAATAAATCGATTTACCTTTTGAAGTTATCTATCGAATCCGTTGTCACCACCTCCTCTGGTAGAGAATTCAAAGATTAACCACCCTTACTGTGAAGAACCCTTTTCTTTAAGGTGGAATCTTTTTACTTCTAACCTCAAGGGATGTCCTCTTGTCAGTTGAAAACCTCTTGGCACAAAAAGCTCCCTTGACAAATCTTTATACTGACCTTGGATGTATTTATACAAGGTAATCATATCTCCTCTTAGACGCCTTTTTTCTAGAGAAAATAAGCTTAATTTGGTTAGTCTTTCTTCATACCTTAGCCACTCCATTCCCCTTATTAGTTTCGTTGTCCTCCTTTGTACCCTTTCCAGCTCTAAAATGTCATTTTTATGAAGTGGTGCCCAAAATTGTACTCCATATTCCAAATGACTGCGTACTAGAGATTTGTATAGTGGCAGAATTATATTTGCTTCCCTTGCTTCTATACCCTTCTTAATACATGCTAATATTTTATTTGCCTTTGCAGCTGCTGCTTCACTGTTACCTAGGTGGTTGACCACAAGCACTCCCAAATCCCTTTCAATATCTGATACACCTAGATTTGCTCCATTAAGATTATAAATTGCATGGCTATTTTTCCTTCCCAGATGCATAATTTTACATTTATTCGTATTAAATCTCTTCTGCCATTTAGATGCCCATTCCTCAATTTTATGTAAATCCCTTTGGAGGGAAAGCAAATCATTATTTGATTTAATTACCTTGTCATTAATAAACATGTTAAAAAAGGAGAGGACCCAAAACTGGACCCTGAGGAACCCTACTTACCACATTAGTTCAAACGGAGTATGTTCCATTTACAACAACCCTTTGCTCTCAATCCAGGAGAAGACATTTACTGTAATTCCTGTATCCCTTAGTTCGCACAATAGTCTCCCATTTGGCACTGTATCAAAAGCCTTTGCAAAATCCAAAAAAGACTACATCCACTGAGTTGCCTTGATCCAGGTTCCTACTAACACAGTCTTTAATTTACTTGTGCAAATTATCACTACTAGTGCTTTCATGTCCTCAGAATGACCGTGCTAAAAAGTGTTAATATACTACACAATTAAATCAATTATATATTTGTGAATTTACGATTTATCTTCAAAAATTGTGCCACAAAGTCTATATCTTTGTAAAGAGAAGTGTTTAAAACTTTAATGTGAAAGTATTTATTCTAAAATTATTTATTCTACTATGTATTTAGAATCTTAATTGTGTAAATATATATTAAAAAAAAAAGAAAAAAAAAAGAGAAAAACTTAGAAAGTGGGGAAGATTTCTCTTATTCTTTTATGTCCCCCTTTTAGTCCATTCTAATAACCTCCTTTACCCTTTTCCATTTAACCTCCCTGCAATTTTTACTTTTACTCTTTCTTTATTATTTTCTTTTGTTTCTTTTCTTAATTTCATGCCATGGTCTAATCCAAGAATTCAATTAATGCCGTTCTCTTGAAATTTACATTAGTCAAATTTTAGGTTTATATAAATTGATTCCTCCCAATGATCTCCCTACCCTTCTCCTTACTTTTTCTCTGTAGGAGGTTTTCACCTTCCACCGGCTATCGCACCTTCCAGTTAAGGGAGTCCTCAGAAACCTCCGATTCCATGAACTCCCTCCACTCTACAGTGACATATCTCTACTCCTCCCAATCAAATATTCAGTGCTTCCCTTGGCTTTCGGGATCGCAGTTCCACTAGTCACCTGAGCTGTTTCTCACTTTTATGCAGCAATCGCATCTTCCTGCCGAGGGGGTCCTCCGACTTCATAATCACCTTCTGCTTTCTGACGACATTGCTCTTTTGCGCTCCGTAGAGTAGCTGGTGTCCTATGCTGACTTTCAGAACCTCGGTTTCTCAAACAAAGTCGATTCCCAATCCACAAGGCACCCACATGGTATTCAGCTCCAGTCATCCTCCACTTATCGGGAAAGCACACAGGGATGCACAATCTGAGACTCCATCTCATGCTTCACTTGTGTCGGTACATTTCAGCCGAAGTAGGCATCGACGGCTTCCACTCTGTACGCTTGCAATTTAGTCTCTTCCGTAAAGCTCCCACGAGTGAAACACCATCCAAATTGAGAGATGTTAAAGTCTCCACACTCAGACTTCTTCTGGGAGTGAATTATTTTCCATTGGGAAGTTCAGTTCAAATAAAGAAAGTTTAATCATAGTATAGCCTGTCAGTGTCAGCATCTTAGGCTCTTTCATTTCAAGGTCAGGAGGTCCGTCGGCCATACGTTTTTGGCGTTATGGCCACTATCTCCCCAACTTCCTGGGAGGAGCCATGCCTGTTTAAATGATTCTTATGCAGTCTAACTAGTGTTTACTATGTTCCTAAATGGTAGATAACATTATATTTCCTACCCTTTACTCTGCTTAGTGCTAAAGGACAAGTATCAACTAAACATTATAACAATACTAGCTACTTGCCCATAAACAATGATGGGAATAACATTTGAAGCCTGGCAATGCTCTTTGCACCCAATGTGAGCACCTTCAGCACTCATTGCGAGCACCATGCGCAACAGCGTGACCAACATTTCAGCGTTCCGGACACTGACAACTATATATGTGTGATGAAACTATGTTATATATTTTTATTTATATTTAAATTCCTTACCACAATGAAATTATGCAATATCAAACTGGTAACGCACTATCAAATTGGTAACCCACTATATATTTAAGAGTAATCAAAGTGAGGCCTCTAAAATACACCTCTTTATAACTAATTCATATTAAGTTATTGTTACCATTCTATAGATGGACATTATGAATACATTGAAAATGAAGATTAAATGTAAGAGAATAATATATTAATAGATAACATTTGGATGTGTATGAATTCACACACTATATAATGTATGTTATCAAATGACTATACAGTTCTAATCTTTTTAGGAACAAAGGCAAAGTAAAGGCAAAACATTTTGCACATTACCAAGTCAAGTTCTTTAATATAAAATAGTATGACTCAGACATTTCTGTGGTCCTTTAAGGCTTCATTATAAACTTAGAATAAAATCACTATCAACAAATAGTATAAAGAAAAGCAATTTGTAAAAAATCTAAAAATAAATGTATCTATGTACAAATAAAACTTTCTAAACTATGACTGATTAAATTAATAAAAACACAGAAGAGTGGATGTAGGTTAAGAGGAAAATCTACTATACATTACATTAAATTAAGTGCCAAGTAAATAGAATAGCTTAGTATGATACTTCTCTGTTCTGAGTAATAGAGAAATGGAACTTCAGGTAAGTAGTTAGCTGTATAGAAACCACCATTCTACAATATTGTACAATGGTTTATTCACTGCAACTATGTCATCTACCAGGTTGTTCCATAACAGATCATAATTGTATGTTCTCCAAAGTCAAAGAGATTGTTACAATTAAATAGTAAACAGTATATTTGTGCAAGTTATTACTATGAAGACTCATACTAATTATCTCAATCACACTGTAAAATTATACAGTTTAACACCTACCTATATAGTTTTAAATTAGTTACTAATTCGTTTGTAACAGTTACCCGTCTGTATCTTCCACACTTGGCTAAGCATTGCATATTGCAATCAGGCTTAAAGGAATATTTAAGTTTTATTCTTCTGATAGAAGAAAATCAGTAATGTATGAAAACATTTTTTTTGAATGAAAAATACCAAAATAATTTTTTTTAAACTTGCCATAAAGTGCTAAATCGCTTGAGTTTGCTACCAATTGATTTTCAGAGTTAAAACCTCTGAAAATCCTTGCTAAAATTAGCACAAATTCATGATTTGTTTTATACAATCAAAGGCAGCTATCATTGTTTTAATCTGTGCATCAAAGCATCATGGGATGTGTAGTCTTGTTACAACCTTGCACAAAGAGGCAAAGATCAGCTCAGACTTTGCTGTGCCGAATTCTGCATTCTGCTGTTGTTGGCTTCAAGGTTAGTATAGGGGTAAAAAACGTACCCAGATGCATTGTTTCTGTTGGTAGGAACACTATGCCTATGTAAACAGCTCTGCAGTGTGTAAAATGAATTGTATTTTTAAATAAAATAAATCTGTATGTGTGTAGAATGACTCAATGTAATGTGTGTTTCTGATATAAGTTAGTATGTGTTATATTAGAAAAAGTTAAACACAGGGAAACTTAGATATACCTTTAACAGTATCTACTGACATACATATCTGAATATTTACTCCTTGTTTTACTGTAGCAAAATGCATTAAAATATGAGATGCAGATGAGATAAATTTCAGAATAATTATAATGGATGATTTAAAAGTAGGGAAGCATTGCAACAAAGTTGCAGTAAAAAAAACCTTGTATGGTTCTAATGTCCCTCTAAAGACCCTTAGTAAGAACTCACCTAAATACTGTTTACATATCTGAAAACAAAGTGAAGGTTGTGGAGTGGCCATCACAGTCTCCTGACCTTAATATCATCGAGGCACTCTGAGGAGATCTCAAACGTGCAGTTCATGCAAGACGACCAAAGACTTTGCATGACCTGGGGGCATTTTGCCAAGCCGAATGGGCAGCTATACCACCTGCAAGAATTAGGGGCCTCATAGGCAACTATTGCAAAAGACTGCATGCAACTAAGGGTATGCGAACCTTTGATCAGGGCCATTTGGGAGATTGCTGTTATCATTAAGATTTAAAAAGGAGCCAAACAACTATGTTATAATAAATGGCTTTATATGATCTGTCATATTTTTAAATAAATGCAAATATGTCACAATTTCTGCCAGGGTATGCAAACTTTTGAGCACAACTATATATATATATATATATATATATATATATATATAAAGTGAACCATTGTCAATCTTCTCGCTCTTTATCTTTCCTCCTCCTCCTCTACTTTCCTTGCTTTCCTACTTCCTCTCTCTCTCACACTCCACTCTCTTCCTCCCTTTGCAATCTGTCACCTTTCCTCCTTCCTCTCCCCACTTCTCTCACTCTCCCTCCCTTCTCTCTCTCTCACTTCTCCTTCTCACTCCCCTTTCTTTCTCTCACTCTACCCTTCATTCTCCCATCCTCTTACCCCTTCTCTCCCTCTCTTTCTTCTTCCTCCTTTCCTTCTTCTCTCTTTCTCCCTTTTTTCCCCTCTCTCCTCTTTCTCCCTCTCCATTCTCCCTCTCCATTATCTCTCCCTCTCCCTTCTCTCTCTCAATTTTCCATCTATCACTCCCCTTCTCTCTCCCTCACTTCCCCCTCTCTCTCGCCCCTTCTCTCTCTCACTCCCCTGTCTCTCCCACTCCACCCTCACCCTGCCTTTTTTCTCCGCCTTCTCTCTCTCCCCCTTCTATATCTCTCTCTCCATTCTCTCTTCTCACTCCTTCTCTTTCTCTGTCACTCCCTCCTTCTCCCTATATCTCATTCCCCCTCCCTTCTCTCTCTCTTTCATCTTTCTCCCTTATCTTTCCCTCTCCATTCTCTCTCCCGTCTCTCTCTCCCTCTTCCTTCTCCATCTCTCTCTTGCTTCTCTCACTTTCCCTTCTCTCTCTCATTTCTCCCTTCACTCCTTCTCTCCCTCTCCCATCTCTATTCTGCCTCTCTCCCTCTCTCCCTTCTGCCTCTCTCCCTTTCTCTTTCTCCCTTCTGCCTCTTCCCCCATGGTCTCTCCCCGAAACCCTTGTCTCTCCACCCCCACTGCTCTTTCCCCTGCCTTGCATCTCTGCTGGGATCCACTGAGTAAGCTACTACCAAAATGGGGGCCTAGCACAAACAAATACAGCCCCCCTCCTTGAGGGGAGGACCCCATTTTTTTTGCATCAGGGCCCTCCAATTTCTAGCATTGCCACTGTGTAGGTGGGAAATTTACATATCTGTTGCCACTAGCTACAAGCTCAATTAGCCACCCCCGTGTGCAAGCTCATACGTATCTTTGTTTCCCTATCACCATATAGTATAACTCCACCCACAACAGTAGGTCTAATCACTTGTGCTTCATTTTTCTAATATATATATATATATATATATATATATATATATAATCAAACTAAAACTCAAATGTTATTATGCAAAGGAGGCAGCCCTCTCAGGGAAGTGCCCCTATGCCCCTGCCTTGTTCATCTAGTTATAAATCCGGCCTTGGACAATGTTATTTCCTATAACAAAATACAAATTATCTGAAAGAATTGACCATTTTAAGGAACTACTCCACAAATTCAGATTACCAAATACAATCAAATACGATAAACCAAATCTTTTTAGAAAAGAAGACTGATGACCATGTTGTGAAACAGGATTCAGAAAAGAGGTCAAGATGGTGATTTTACCAACCGAAAATGAGTCAGAAAGAGAAGATAAGGGGAAGTGTACTGGAGTTGGCACAACTAAATATTAATAATAAATTGCTGTCAATAAGGGAATTTCTATTTAAAAAATAAAGCTCTTTTGTTCATGTCAGCACATACAAATAAATTGCAAAATAATCATTTATTAAAAATAGTTTGAAATATTTAAACATTTGGAAAAAACAATTGTAGATACTCATACAATTTAATTTGTTTGGAACTAGCTATATAGTACATATTATTGACCTATTTACGTTAACATTCTCCAAAACAAATACAAATAAAAATGAGTGAACCTACCGTATTTACATAGAAGTGATTCTATAGAAGTCTGTACTAATAAAATCATATTTTTTCATACATGGGCCCTCATTCAATTGCGATTTGGGCAATTGAATAGGGTTCTAAATAAGCACATAACATATTTTTTTTAAATCAGTTTTTAGATAGTGAAAACCTTGTTTTTGGATAGATGTTTAGTAACTAAAAACTTCTTTAAAAAAATATGTTATGTGCTTATTTAGACCCCTATTCAATTGGCCAAATTGCAATTTAATGAGGGCCATGGTCTGTAGTTACATAGTTACATAGGGCCTCATTCAATTGCGATTTGGCCAATTGAATAGTGCTCTAAACAAGCACATAACATATTTTTTTAAAGAAGTTTTTAGTTAGTAAACATCTATTCAAAAGCAAGGTTTTCACTAACTAAAAACTTCTTTAAAAAAAATATGCTATGTGCTTATTTAGAGCCCTATTCAATTGGCCAAATCTCAATTGAATGAGGCCCACAGCAATTAAGGTTGAAAAAAAGACTTTCAGTCAATCAAGTTCAACCTTTTAAGATCTCCTCTGACCTGCAGTATGCAGATTAGTTATTAATTAATTAGTTGTTAATTATTAATCAATTATTTAATTATTTATTTATTTATTTTAATTATTAATTAATCCAGAGGAAGGCAAAAAGAAAAAAAAAACAAGTGAAACTTAGCTAATCGTCTCAAAGAAAAAAAAAATTCCTTCCTGACCCTAGAGACTGGCGATTGGATTTCTCCCTGGATCAATACCCTCTATCTAATTATCCAGGATAACCCTGAATTCCCTTTTTAATTAAAAATAAATCCAGTCCCCTTTTAAAGTTATATATCAAATCCGCTGTCACCACCTCCTCTGGTAGAGAATTCCACAGATTAACCACCCTTACTGTGAAGAACCCTTTTCTTTCTTTAAGGTGGAATCTTTTTACTTCTAACCTCAAGGGATGTCCTCTTGTCAGTTGAAAACCTCTTGGCACAAAAAGCTCCCTTGACAAATCTTGATACTGACCCCGGATGTATTTATATAAGGTAATCATATCTCCTCTTAGACGCCTTTTTTCTAGAGAAAATACGTTTAATTTGGTTAGTCTTTCTTCATAACTTAGCCCCTCTATTCCCCTTATTAGTTTTGTAGCTCTTCTCTGTACCTTTTCCAGCTCTAAAATGTCCTTTTTATGGAGTGGTGCCCAAAATTGTACTACATATTCCAAATGAGGGCATACTAGAGATTTATATAGTGGCAGAATTATATTTGCTTCCCTGGCTTCTATACCCTTCTTAATGCATGCTAATATTTTATTTGCCTTTGCAGCTGATGCTCGGCTTTGAGCACTGTTACCTAGGTGGTTGCCCACAAGCACTCCCAAATCCTTTTCAAAATCAGATACACCTAGATTTGCTCCATTAAGATTATAAATTGCATGGCTATTTTTCTTTCCCAGATGCATAACTTTAAATTTATTCGTATTAAATCTCATCTGCCATTTAGATGCCCATTCCTCGAGGATTAATGTCTGTATATAAGCCAATTATCTTAGAATGGCAATTAAACTTTTTCTTGTAACATTCTCTGGATACATACAGTTCTTGGTACAATCTACATGATATAGTGATCAGAATAGATTCAAAAAGGCTGAACTTGAAGAAAATGTTAGAATACCTCTATATTTCCAGGTTAATTATCTGGAATTGTGAAAGAACCCTATCCAACATCCTCTTTAAAAAAAAAAACCTTGCCTGCACGCTGTCTACGGGCCTTTTACTCATGTTCCCGTGCTGTACTCGTTGCTGTGCCTTCACTGCTCTCTTCACCCTGCTATCTGCCACTCCCCTTTCTTGCCTTCTGCCCCTTCACTTGTCTCACCCTTCCTTCTCCCCCATTCTCTCAGTGTCCCTTTCATGTTAATTTGCTCCCGCCCACCCCTCCAGTTTCCTCCTGCTGTCTGCGTTCCCTGTCTTTCCCTCTTCCTTCCCTCATATTCTCCTTCCTCCTGATGTCTACCCTTTCTATTTCTCTTTGCCTTCCCTCATTCTCCTCTTCCCCCTTTCTCGCTTTCCAGCCCTTATTCTGCTTACTCAACCATCTTCTGAAGAGTCCCATTGCCTAGCAACACTCAAATCTCACCTTTCGCTTGATTTCCAGTGACTTCTGTGCCAAAATCACATTTTTAAAGTACACATTTCTGTATTTCTATCTCTTACTCCTTAGTTCTACTCCCATTTTTACTAAATTAAACACAGTTCCCTTATAACTCTCTTTATTTTATAAAGTTGCACTAATCACTACTCCTCAAGCCAGATTATCATCACACTTTTTCTACTTCAGCCATATTCACTCTTACTATTCCAGTCACATGTCATACATCGAACTAGACACTCCATCATGGCACTGTTATCAAGCTCTTTCAAATCACTTACCTCTCTATAAGTAATTTTTTCATTGTCATACCTATTCAATCTAGAATCAAGTCAAGTATAATTTGGAGGGTCTGGAAATGAACTAGCGGTCTTGGTACATATTTGTACCAATGACAAAGTTAGTGGAAGATGGAGTGTCCTAAAGAGTGATTTTAGAGAAATATGGAGCTTAAGGCAAGGACCTCCAAGGTAGTATTTTCTAAGATACTACCTGTGCCACGTGCTAGCCCAGGGAGACAAAAGGAGCATAGGGAGGTTAATGCATGGCTAAAAATGTGGTGTACTAAGGAGGGGTTTGGGTTTTTAGAGCACTGGGCTGACTTGGGTACAACCTTTATTGCAGGGATGGTTTGCACCTTAGTGATGAGGGAGCTTTTGTGCTAGGGGATAGGATGGTAGAAAGGCTGGAGGAGTATTTAAACTAGTAGGTGGGGGAGGGAATGTAATATGATAGGAAGTGTAGAGGGGATATGGGGTGAATCAACTACTCATGGGGGAGGAGATGGGGGAGGGTTAGTATAGTCAATAGGGAGGTATTACTAAGTAACTCAAGCACAGTGGCAGTCACTACAAAACCACACGCTCATACCATAAGGTGCATGCTTGCTAATGCCAGAAGCTTGCCAGGATAAATGGGAGTGTTAGAATTATTGGCAATTATTGAAAATGGGATTTAATAGGCATTACAGAAACGTGGTGGGATGAATCTCATGACTGGACTGTTAATCTGGATGGTTATAACCTATTTAGGAAAGATAGAGGCATTGGTAAAAGGTGAGGCGCTATTTGTCTGTATGTTGAGCCTGAATTTAGGCCTATAGTCAGAGAAGATATTTATGCTGGAACTAGCGGTAATATTGAATGTTTGTGGATAGAGTTAAATGGTGGAGCAGCAAATTCCAAAAGAATATTAGTTGGAGTATGCTATAAACCCCCAAATATAACTGAAAGTGAGGAAATACAATTATTGTTACAGATTGGAAATGCAGCCAAGCATGGGCAAGTTCTAATAATGGGAGACTTTAACTACCCTGATATAAACTGGATAAATGAGATCAGCAGTTCAGCTAAGGGGAGCAGGTTCTTGAGTATAATATACAAGAATATGTCTATTTGAATAGGATTATAAGTAGGAGTCAGCATGGATTTATGAGGGATAAGTCATGTCAAACAAATCTAATTAGTTTCTATGAGTAGTTTAGTAGGGATCTGAATCAAGGCAACTCAGTGGATGTAGTCTTTTTGGATTTTGCAAAGGCGTTCGACACAGTGCCACATGGGAGACTATTATGCAAACTAAGGGATACAGGAATTGCAGTAAATATCTGCTCATGGAACGAGAGCTGGCTAAAGGACAGAAAGCAAAGGGTTGTGGTAAATGGAACATGCTTCGATTGGACTAATGTGTTAAGTGGGGTTCTTCAGGGTTCAGTATTAGGTCTTCTCCTTTTTCCTATATTTATTAATGACTTAGAGGTGGGATTAGAAAGTAGTGGCTCCATTTTTGTTCGATGACAGAAAGTTGTGCAGGGTAATTAAATCAGATAATGGTGTTCTTTCCCTCCAAAGGGATTTACATAAAATAGAGGAATAAGCATCTAAATGGCAGATGAGATTTAATACAAATAAATGTAAAGTTATGCATCTGGGAAGGAAAAATAGCCATGCAATTTATAATCTTAATGGAGCAAATCTAGGGGTATCAGATATTAGAAGGGTATTTGGGAGTACTTGAGGACAACCACCTAGGTAACAGTGCTCAATGCCAAGCAGCATCTGCAAAGGCAAATACAATATTAGCATGTATTAAGAAGGATATAGAAGCAAGGGAAGCAAATATAATTCTGCCACTATACAAATCCCTAGTACGCCCTCATTTGGAATATGTAGTACAATCGACAAAACTAATAAGGGGAATGGAGGGGCTAAGTTATGAAGAAAGACTAACCAATTAAACTTATTTTCTCTATAAAAAAGGATTCTAAGAGCGGATATGATTACCTTATATAAATATATCCAGGGTTAATACAAGGCTTTGTCAAGTGAGCTTTTTGTGCCAAGAGGTTTTCAACTGACAAGAGGACATCCCTTGAGGTTAGAAGTAAAAAGATTCCACCTTAAAGAAAGAAAAGGGTTCTTGACAGTAAGGATGGTTAATCTGTGGAATTCTCTACTTTAAAAGGGGATTGGATTTATTTCTAATTAAAAAGGGCATTCAGGGTTATCCTGTTTAATTGGAGAGGGATTATTGATCCAGGGAGGAATACGATCGCCAGTATCTGGGGTCAGGAAGGAATTATTTTTTTTCTTTTTTCCCCTTCTAGACAATTGGCTAAATTTCACTTGGGGTTTTTTCCCCCATGTTTGCCTTACTCTGTATCAATTAATTAACAATTAATTAATTAACAACTAATCCGCATATTGTAGATCAGAGCAGATCTTAAAAGGTTGAACTTGATGGACTGAAAGTCTTTTTTCAACCTCAATTACTATGTACCTATATGTAACTATGTAACTATTTAAGTATCTCCTAGCAAAATAGCTCCAAATCACTAAGCCATCATCAGGCTACAATCACACTACTTCCTCACGACAAACTCAAACCCATTCTTTCATTTCAGTCTATTCTATTCATGAATCATGGGCCTTACTCATCTCCTCCAATAACGGGATAACAATACTATTTCCCAAGGACAGTGAAATAAAAAAAAACAACATATGGCCGATCTCAATCTAAAACCTATCCTGATCAAGAAGTATTTATGGCTCCATGACCAGTCTCCTCACAAATCCTTTCTCCCATAAACTATTTGTTAAATGCCTTTCATGCATGAATATCCCTTCACTTCCTTCGAGGTAACCAATCACAAGCATCTTGTCTCAAAAAATCATCACAACCCTTTTGCATGATCCTTTTGGGCCAAGCACCTCACTGTCCACCACTGCCTACAGGTTCCTGAGATCAAGTGAGTCTTCACAAACCAGGTATGTCACTAGAAAATACTTCACTTTTTTTGATGATTGTTGCACTCTAGTCGCTCTCCCGTTGTCATCATCTACTATCTACTATCTCACTTGCAACGTTTGATGTCCTGTATCCGCTCTCTCTCTAACGCTCTACTTCAAAAACCTATTTCGCACCCTTTACTAAGCATCGCAAGCCAGCCTTTGACCACCCCTACCTTCATTCATTACGTCAGAATCATTCTTACCAGACTTGGCTACAATCCTTTCCCCTATTCTGAGCAATAATTCCATATTGGAGCAGCCTCAACGGCTTCCAAAAAACAATATGCCAGTTCACATAATTAAAGACAAGGGCTGCTAAAAAACTTACTTCTCAATACTACCCCCATTGTCAATTTTATTTTAAATCAAGTTCCCTCATCCCCTTCTTTCCTTTATTATATAAAGTTGCACTAGTCACTTCTTAAAGAGTCTACTATTATTATCCTCTAATTCCTTCACACCACGTTACCCATTTCACTGTCATTATTTCTGTATTAACCGCCATCTTTAACCTCTAAATTCCTACTCTCTAGATTTAAAGAAACAATACCCCAATCCTGTATCTCCTTGTATCACTCATTTCCAGGGTTCAACGCCTGTTCTGTCACTGTCCTCAAGCAAAATTATCCCCACACTTGTCCTCCTTCAGCCATATTCACCATCATTACTTATTCACTGTTAAAGTGTCCCTTCATTCCTATATTCACTCCCTTATTTTTTTTATTTACCGCAAGGACCTCACCATCCTATTCACTGTTACTATTCCAGTTGCATGTCATGTATTTACCTAGACACTCCATTTTTGCACTTTTCTCAAGCTTGCCCATCCGGATGCACATTTCAAAACTCTCTTTCAAATCATTTATAAGTCATTTTCATTTTATATCTATTCACTTTTTTTAATCAAGTTGCGCATCCCTGAGCTCATAGCTCCAAGTCACTAAGCCATCATCGGCTCTGATCACACTACTTTCTCATGACATTTTAGACTATTCTAATCATTAATCATGGGCCTTACTCTTTTCCTACAATGACATTGGTTGATAACAAAACCATTTCCCAAGGAGACGTCTTAGTGACAGCGAAATCAAAAGACCGTCTAGCTGATCTCAATCTTTCAATGAGCCTTCCTTCTCCTGAATGACCACCATCAGTGCCAAGCAGTCAATCATCCCTTTGACTTTGGACCATCTCACGCTTGATGCAAGAGCTTCTAAATCATGGTATTCAATACCCAGCTTTTGCCATAAAATCAGAGCTGTATAGGATCCTCCATGTAGTTGGACCCGCTCAACCTGACGATCCTACTTCACCAATTTATAGACTGATTATTTATTTAAAGCCTATTGCGATCACAAATTATTTAGGGCTCTGTGGGCAGTATTTTCACAAATCTTTTCTCTCCTCTCCACCTATCAAACTATTTCTTAAAGGTCTTTCACGCATTACTACCCATCCACTTCCTTTCAGGTTACCCATCACTCACAACCTTTGGTGTCCTGTATCCAATCTCCGCACTCTCGATAACATTCTATTTCAAAATCCTATTTTGCACCTTTTGCTAAAAACATTGCTATAGAAATGGCTACAATCTTTTTTCCTATTCTGAGTACTCATTCTGTATTGGGGCAGCCTCAACAGCTTCCAAAAACAATATGGCAGTGCATGTAATCGAGGTCATGTGCCACTGGAGTTCTCACTGTTTCAGCAGATACATCCCTGATCCATAACTGAAGTCTGGCAAACCTTCCAAAAGCTGAATCAGTTTTTCGGCCCTCTGAGCAGGCCCACCACCTGCTACTCACTTGCCGGCACGCTGTCTTCATATCACCCACCCCCTCTCTCTGATTGTTATAATTTATTCTATCCCTTGGCCCTCCAAGCAGGCAGAGAAAGCGCAGCTTTGGCCACACCACCAGCTAATCAAGGAGAGGGATCTGTATTTATATATACAGGCTTGAATATACACAGACACACACATATATGTACATGCATATTAGATGGAGTGTCCTAAAGAATGATTTTAGAGAACTATGTAATAAGCTTAAGGCAAGGACCTCAAGGACCTCCAAGGTAGTATTTTCTGAGATACTACCAGTGCCACGTGCTAGCCCATGGAGACAGAATGAGCTTAGGGAGGTTAATGCATGGCTAAAAAGTAGTGCACTAACGTGGGGTTTCAGTTTTTAGAGCACTGGGCTGACTTTTCACTCGGGTATAATCTCTATAGCAAGGCTGGATTGCAGCTTAATAATGCAGGAGCTTGTGTGCTAGGGGATAGGGTTGGAGGAGTTTTTAAACCAATAAGTTTGGGGCGGGGGTGGGGAGTGACTTGATAGAAGTAATAGGGTAGAAAGTGTAGAGGGGGTAAGGAATGAACTAACTAGTCATGGGGACAGTGATCACAACACAGTCTCATTTGAGATTGAATTAAAAAAACAAAAGTGTGAGGGCTGCCAACAAAAACTCTTAATTTTAAAATGCAGATTTTAAAGATCTAAAAATCCTTACTAAATATACATACTTATCTTCTTTGAACTAGGGTCCTCTTTGCACTATGATGACTATGATGCTATTAATGGTTTAATCTAGGATTGGATATAAAGGGGTACTTGGTGTCAGCAGCTCCTCTTTGTTATCATTCCACTGGCTTCCCTTAGCCTCCAGAATAATATTTAAAATATTGACCCTAACTTATAAAGCCCTCAACAATAGTGCACCCCCATACATCTCTGCTCTCAACTCCAAAATCTCCCCCACACGCCCTCTTTGTTCTGCTAACAACCTTCTTATTTCTACCACTCGTCACCTCCTCTCACTCCAGAGAATAAGGGCAGCACAAGAAAAGGCGGGAGTGAGAGGAGGTGACGGTATCTATATATATATATATATATATATATATATAAATATATATATATATATATATATATATATATTATTCCTGAATACATTTCATTTTCAAGTACTTTAGAGTCACTTAAGCAGTGTGTGTATACCCACACCATAATTTTTAAAGAACTTTGGGCTAGCTGCTGTTTTTCTATATGCCCTCTTGGCCATGTGGATGAAGTGATAGTCTGTAGTGTGTCCTCAGTCACTACAAGGAGTTGGAGTAGACTACCGTACCAGGCATATGCCCAAGGAGTTGCTGTATATAGTACCAGAGAGTTCCGTGGGAGGCCTATTCCATACCTCATATATTTGAGGTTGTAAAACATGAGTGGATTAATTTTATTTATTCTGGATTTTGTCTGTGAACCATCTTATATTACACTCGGAGGAGGCGCGTTTTCTCTCTCCCTCCCTTCTTCTCACTCATCCACAGAGACACAAATTTTCCCCTGTGGATTAGTTCACTGAATCAACCCCCTCTTTTTTCATCACAAAGTACTAGGAAATCAACAAGGCTTGCAAAAGGGCTATTATTAGGGCTAATATTTTTTTTTTATATCAATGCAAAGAAGGCCAGGAAGCAAGCTATAGGAACATTACAATGTGAAACAGGCCATCTGATAATTAGTGACCAGGAGAAGACAGATGAGCTACATAGGTTATTTTCTTCAGCATATATAAGGGAGGTACCAGTGGTTGGGATACCGCACCATAATGGGGCTACACCACCTTCAATAATATAATTTGTTAAGAAAATCAGAAATCCAAAAGACATTGGCAAAAAAGAAATATTAATAAAGACCAAGGCCCTGAGGGAATACATCCAAGGGTACTGAACTTGACTCTGTAATAGCAAAACCATTATATCTACTGTATTTTTTTCAAGATTCACTCAATACAGGGTCTCTACCAGATGGCTGGAGAAAAGCAGATGCGATACCTATATTTAAGAGGGGAGCAAGAGCAAATCTTGAAAGTTATATACCTGTAAGCCTCACTTCTGTAGTGGGAAAGCTTTTAGAAGGCTTAAATAAGGAATATTGACTGGGGAAATGAACCTTATGTCCTCAATTTGTGATACTAAAGTGCAAAAAAATAATTTAATAATTAAATAGTGGAATACTAATGAGTAGCAGAAATATAGGTCCAAATATAAGACTTATATGATTGCACTGATATGTATTACTCACATGCAAAGTGACTAGTGACTGTGTCTCTCTAACCCCCCTTGTCTCTCTCGCCCCGTGTCTCTCTAACCCCCCCTTGTGTCTCTTTCCCTCCCCCTCCTCATCCTCAATCCCCTCCTCATACTACCCCTCTAAATCCCCCCCCCCCTCTCCACTTACCTGCTCCGGCCTCCGCTCCTTCCGGGTCTTGATGTGGCGTGCATGTGACATCACAAGCGCGCCACGTCATTAGCATATACCGGGTGCCGGCACCCGGTATATGCTAATGGCGTAATGTCACACGTGCGCCACGTCATTAGCATATACCGGGAGCCTGCACCCGGTATATGCTAATGATATGGCGCGCATGTGACGTCACATGCACGCCACAACAAGACCCGGAAGGAGCGGAGGCCGGAGCAGGTAAGTGAGGGGGGGGGGGGGGTATTTAGAGGGGTAGTATGAGGGGGGGGGGGTTAGAATGAGGAGGGGGGTTTAGAATGAGGAGGGGGGGTTTAGAATGAGGAGGGGGGTTGAGGATGAGGAGCGAGGTTTAGGAGGGGGTTGAGGATGGGGGGTTGAGGTTGAGGAGGGAGGTTGAGGAGGGGGTTGAGGATGGGGGGTTGAGGTTGAGGAGGGAGGTTGAGGAGGGGGTTGAAGATGAGGAGAGGGGCTGAGGATGAAGAGGGGGGCTGAGGATAAGGAAGGGCCTGAGGATGAGGAGGAGGCCTGAGGATGAGGAGGGGGGCTGAGGATGAGGAGGGGGCTGAGGATGAGGAGGGAGGTTGAGGATGGGAGGAGGGTTGAGGAGGGAGGTTGAGGAAGGAGGTTGAGGAGGGAGGTTGAGGAGGGAGGATGAGGAGGGAGGATGGGGAGGGAGGATGAGGAGGGGGGTTGAGGATGGGGGGTTGAGGTTGAGGAGGGGGTGAGGATGAGGAGGGGGTTGAGGATGGGGGGGTTGAGGTTACATAGTTACATAGTATTTAAGGTTGAAAAAAGACTTTCAGTCCATCAAGTTCAACCTTTTAAGATCTCCTCTGATCTGCAATATGTGGATTAACTATTAATTCATTAGTTGTTAATTAATTATTAATCAATTATTTAATGTTTTTTTTTTTTATTATTATTAATTAGTCCAGAGGAAGGCAAATAAAAAAAACAAAAAAACACATAAGCGAGACTTAGCCAATTGTCTCAAAGGGAAATGTAAAAAAATTGGATCAATAATGTCTCTCTAATTATCCATGATAACCCTGAATTCCCTTTTTAATTAGAAATAAATCTAGTCCCCTTTTAAAGTTATCTATCGAATCCGCTGTCACCACCTCCTCTGGTAGAGAATTCCATAGATTAACCACCCTTACTGTGAAGAACCCTTTTCTTTCTTTGAGGTGGAATCTTTTTGAGGAGGGAGGTTGAGGATGGGGGGGTTGAGGTTGAGGAGGGAGGTTGAGGAGGGGTTGAGGATGAGGAGGGAGGTTGAGGATGAGGAGGGGGTTGAGGATGAGGAGGGGGGTTGAGGAGGGAGGTTGAGGAGGAGGTTGAGGATGGGGGGATTGAGGATGGGGGGGTTGAGGTTGAGGAGGGAGTTTGAGGAGGGGGTTGAGGATGAGGAGGGGGGTTGAGGTTGCGGAGGGAGGTTGAGGAGGGAGGTTGAGTATTAGGATGGGTGGTTGAGGAGGAGGAGGTTGAGGAGGGAGGTTGAGGATGAGGAGGGATGATGAGGAGGGAGGTTGAGGATGAGGAGTGTTGTTGAGGAGGGAAGTTGAGAATGAGGAGGGGGGAAGAGACACAGGGAAGGGAGGGGGGAAGAGACACAGGGAAGGGAGAGGGGGCAAGAGACACAGGGAACGGAGAGGGGAGAAGAGACACCGGAGAGAGAGGGGGGACACAGAGGGCACAAGAGGGACACAGGGGGCAGCACATTTCCCACCCTCGGCTTATACTCGAATCACTCATTTTACCCAGTATTTTGTGGTAAAATAGGTGCCTCGGCTTATACTCGGGTCGACTTATACTCGAGTATATACGGTACTCAACTAATGTGGTAAGTGGGGTTCCTCAGGGTCCAGTATTAGATCCTTTCCTTTTTAACATATATATTAATGACTTAGAAGTAGGACTGGTAAGTATTGTCTCCATTTTTGATGATGACGATAAGTTGTGCAAGATAATTATTTCAGAAAATGATATACTTTCCCTCCAAAGGGATTTATATAAATTAGAGAAATGGGCAACAAATCGCAGATGATGTAGTTGAAGAAGTTATGCATTTGGGAAGGAAAAATAGCCATGCAATTTATAATCTTATTGGAGCAAATCTAGGGTTATTAGATATTGAAAGGGATTGGGAGTGCTTGTGGACAACCACCTAGGTAACAGTGCTCAAAGCCAAGCAGCAGCTGCAAAGGCAAGTAAAATATTAGCATGTATTAGGAAGGGTATAGAAGCAAGGGTAGCAAATATAATTCTGCCACTATACAACACCCTAGTATGCTCTCGCTTGCAATATAGAGAACAATTATTGCACCACTTTATAAAAAGGACATTTTAGAGCTGGAAAAAGCACAGAGAATGGCAACAAAATTAATAAGGGCAATGGAGGGGGCAAGTTATGAAGAAAGACTAACCAAATGAAACTTATTTTCTATATTATTATTCAGCTTTTTGTAAAGTGACAAGATATTCTGGAGCTGTATACGGGTTAAACACAATATTAAACGCATTACAGAAAGTAGAAAGCCCTGTCTTTGAGTTTAAAATCTTAGATAAATGGTGGGGGAGTTTTCAACTCACCTTAAAAGGTTGAAAACTTACAAGCTAAAGGGTTAATAAGACAAAAGGTGAAGTAACAAATGGAAGAGCTTGGCAAGTAACAGTGTTACACCTGCAATATAAATGAACACAAATCATTGGTGAGAGGGCAAGTTATATGAGTTCATATGCTGAAGAGAAGTGGTGGTGTATGAAGCTCTAAGTTAGAGACAAAAGAAAAAAGGTAAGTAGAAATGGGAAAATGGCAGGTGGAAATTGAATCTGCAGAATGGATGGTATTAGGCCCATTGTCTTTTGTTGAATCTCTGAAGAAATGGCTGCTCAGTCCTGGTGGTAAATGCAACTGAGAAGTGACAGTTGGAAATTGAATATGTAGAATGGATTTTATCAGGCCCAATGTACATACTCATATACAGCCTTATTAAATTGCGATTCAGTAAATTTGTCCTTGATGCATGAAAAACAGAAATGGCAGGGAGAAAGAAACACACCACCTCCTATTGCAGATCAATATAATAACCATTGGTGGTAACAACACTGGGCAAGGACAACATAAAGGTCATTACAATTTAACACTCACATGCTAATCCCTCATAACATGCGGTAGATGTACTGTGCATGGGTTAGTCTGAAGAGTATGTTCCTCTATTGTTATAGTAGTCCTCTATCCTAATGTTACTCCGATATGATCTATATGACTATAATATAACATATTATTTCTAATGGAGTTATATGATTTCTGACGCTATTTATTAATGTGCTGTCTCTTTAACAGATTTATCCAGGATGTGAGAAAAACATGTCTTATGAGTCCCACGTGGAAATGTAATTGTTTTTAATTGCAAATATGTGCCTATAGCAATGTACAGCATTAATTTCTGATAATCTTGTATTGTCTCTTAAAGTGCTGCTCTGTCTGTCAGCAATGGTTTTCAAAACATGTGTGAGTTCTATTTTGTACCCTTATATTTTTCTTTGATTTTTCCTATTTACGGGTCTGCTGTAATTTGCGAGTGCACAGTAAAGTCTCAATTGAAGGGTTTTGGGTAATGATTTACTCATAATATTTCAGCAGTGCAAAAGTGAAAAGATTGCAGGAATTTGTAACTTTTGTGATAGTTGAATAGAATAGTTAGGGAGATTTACTGCTCTTAAACACGGTGCACCTTGCGATATAGGAGAATTGAATAGGGCTTATATTCGTTGAAATGGTATCACTATATACAGCAAAACTCTGATTATTCATCCAGATTACTGGACACTCACGGCTACCTCCCTCTCTCTCTCTCTCTCTCTCTCTCTCTCCCTCTCTATAAATATATATATATATATATATATATATATATATATATATATATATGTAAATAAAGAGTACATTTGTGTTAAAAAAACTTGTTTTATGAGAAATACAGGTATTACACTGTATTCTGGGAACTTTGGCAGGGACATGCAAATGTGCCCACAAAATACTTCGCTCTTGCAATATATATGTGTATGTGTGTGTGTAAAAATATGCACCCCAGTTATCTTTTGCCTTGATGCACAAGTTTTCAAACTTGACAAGGGGCCCACGTATTCTCCTGCCTTAGTTTACAGGAACAATGTCCAGATGTGACTTTATATTCATCTCAGCACCCAGAAATTCAGATCAGAATCTCATTCAGGAAGAAGCAGAAAAATCAAATGAGCATTACCATCCAATTAGTGTAGAGATACACTGACCATTCATTCTTCCTTTCAGGCACATTTTAAGCCAAACAATGAACCCACTCCCCCTCACAATTCTCTTTAGGGAAACACCCTCTACTTTTGCCTTGCTGTCAAGATTCATGGATCAGGTTTCCTCTGTTTTCAGATCTGATCTGCTTGACAACACCAGAGGGGCAATGAACTAACTTTAAACTTTATGACAATCTTAGGTTAGAGAGATGTTCTTGCAGAAAGTGTATCTGTGTTAGTTACAGATAAAAACCCATTATTTCAGTGCATACAACATCACATAGTAACCCCAACATTAATTAATGTTGCCCACATTACATTACACATAAAAACAACCCGTCACAGTCCTTACAACAAATCTCATGTCCATTTTGATAGTCTTTGATATTAGCAACCCAGTGTTTTAGATTCCCGATTTAAAAGGGTTGCTTGTTGGGTTCAGGGGAGTCCCAGAAACTCTAGAAGGAATATGCAAAATATTTAAGGATTTACAGCGACTACTAACAAAGGACACATAATTAAAACATATATTCCCCAAACCTCCCATTCTTGCTTTTAGACAGGCACCAAATCTATGACAAACATTGGTGAACAGAAGATAGGCCAATCAAAAGCATTACAGAGAAAATGGCATAAAACCCTGCAATAAAATTTGCTGCAAATTATGTCAACATATCTGCAAATACCTACAACATTAGAGGGTCATATTCATGTATATCATCCAATGTAGTGTACATAATACAATGTACTGTATGTGAAAGGGGCTGTTACATTGGGGAAACCAGTCAAAAATTACACCTGAGGATGAATCTGCACAGACTTACCATCAAGAAGCACAATTAAGATAGGAACTGTACCCTAGTTGGACACCATTTCACCCAGAAGAATCACTCCATCCAAAACCTGAAAATCAAAATACTCAGAGGGAATTTCAAAACAATCCGAGAAAACTTTTGAATTGAAAATGATTACATTTCTTAATACGAAAGATACTGGGCTTAATATTGATTTAGTATTTCTGTCCCACTATCTAAATGTTTTATAATTCAGATATATTCCACACAACTCCCCTGTTCAATTGTTGTTTTTCTAATCCACAAATTGTGGAGACATATATAGCTCTAAATTATGGCTCTGCTGTGTCCTTATTTAAAACCTGATCTATAGACTCACTTACTGACCTGTAAGGATTTTTTTCCATTTTTTTTCTGTCCACTTTTTTACTTCTTTTTATATTTTAGCAGTATTGCTTTTGACATGATAGAGAGGTTCATCTCTTGAAAGCTCATTGCTATAATTATTACATAGTAACATAGTTACGTAGTAATTGAGGTTGAAAAAATGTTTTTAGACCATCAAGGTAAACCTTTTTAGATCTCCTCTGATCTGCAATATGCAGATTAATTGTTAATTGATCCAGAGAAAAGCAAACATAAAAAAAACTCCAGTGAAATGTGGCCAATTGTCTCAAAAGGGGAACAAATATAAATACATATATATATAAATTCCTTCCTGACCCCAGATATTGGCGATCATACTCCTCCCTGGATCAATACTCCCTTTCTATTTATCCAGGATAACCCTGAATGCCCTTTATATTTAAAAATATATCCAATCCCTTTTTAAAGTTATCTATTGAATCCACTGTCACACCTCCTTTGGTAGAGAATTCCACAGATTAACCACCTTTACTGTGAAGAACACTTTTCTTTCTTTAAGGTGAAATCTCTTTCCTCTTGTCAGTTGAAAACCTCTTGGCACAAAAGCTCACCTAACAAAGCCTTGTATTGACCCTGGATATAAGTATATAAGGTACCGTATATACTCGAGTATAAGCCGAGTTTTTCAGCCCTTTTTTTAAGGCAAAAAAGGGCCCCCTCGGCTTATACTTGAGTCACTCTCCCCTCCCCCCCCCCACCGTGTCTCTCTAAACCCCCTGTGTCTCTCTAACCCCCCCGTGTCTCTCTAACCCCCCCGTGTCTCTCTAACCCCCCGTGTGTCTCTAACCCCCCCGTGTGTCTCTAACCCCCCGTGTGTCTCTCTACCCCCCCTGTGTCTCTTTCCCTCCCCCCTCCTTAACCTAAACCCCCTTCGATCCCCCTCCTCCACCTAAACCCCCCTAAATACCTCCCCCCTCTCACCTCACTTACCTGCTTGTGCTCCAGCCTCCGCTCCTTGACCCGGCGACAGCGCGCATGTGAGTGACGTCACATGCAGCCGCGTCATTAGCATATAGAGGACATCCCTTGAGGTTAGAGGAAAAAAGATTTCACCTTAAAGAACGAAAAGGGTTCTTCACAGTAAGGGTGGTTAAACAGTGGAATTCTCTAACAAAGGAGGCAGTGACAGCTAATTTGATAGGTAACTTTAAAAAGGGGTTTAATATCTTTTTGAATAAAAAGGGCATTCAAGGTTATCCTAGATAACTAGTGAAGGAATATTGATCCAGGGAGAAATTGGATTGCCAGTCTCTAGGGTCAGGAAGGAATTTAGCTCCCCCCCCCCCCCCCCTTATGAGACAATTGGCAAAGTTTCATTGGTTTTTTTTTTCTGTTTGCCTTCCTCTTGATCAATTAACAATTATTAACAAATAGTCCACATATTAAAAGGATCAGAAGAGATCTAAAAAGGTTGAACTTGATGGACTAACAGTCTTTATTCAACCTCAAATACTATGGGCCTCATTCTATTATCGGCCGTAAATCGGCCGTAAGGCTGCGATTCCTTGCGGGGTTCAGTTAACTCGCGATTCTATTATACGGCCCCGCAAGGATCTCCTTTTACGGCCGGCCGCATATCTTGGAACCGGCCGTAATCTGTGAAATATAAAAACTCAAAAATAAATTCAAGCCTGCACTGTACAGCTCTGTAAATGCTAGGGATCATATTGGGGGACATGAGGATTAAAAGGAACCCACTCTCAAGCTTGCACATCTGCCCAAACCCGAGTTCAAATTAACTGTTTATTTTCCGGCTGCGGCGTGGGTGTGTCTGAGGTGCTCCAAGCACTCTGGACTTTTTACATGGATATTTTACGGATATTAAAAATTAAATATTTTACGGATTTAAGTACAGGATAATTATGTGCTATTTTTTCTAACACCTAAAATCCCTTTATAGTCTTCTCAAAGTGCAGGATTGCTTTATTTGAGCTATTTTATGTGCTTAATTGGTGCTAGCGGGACCTCTTTCCTGCAAGTAAGCTGCGGCTCGCTTTTAGCCTTGCAGAGAGGTTTCCCGGAGCAATTGAATTGCAAAACTCTTGCGGCCGTTTTAGATCAAAGGCTTTCCTCTGGCGCGAGCGGCCGCAAGAGATAGCAAGGCACCGGCCGCAAGCCTGCCGGAGCCTCCGGCCGTAAGGGAATAGAATAGCAGAATAGCTTGCGGCCGGTCCTTGCGGCCCCGCAACGGCTGCGGCCGCTAATTGAATGAGGCCCTATGTAACTATAATGGTATATGGTTATAAGTATGTATATTTAGTAAGGATTGTGTAAGTTGTAATCAATGACTGTTTCCCAAAGGTTGTCCTATTTCAGCATTTGATATTATATAAACAATATTTGTGATGACTTAATCCAAGATAGCCTAATTTCTAGTAGGTTCTTGTATAACCTGGGCCAGATAATGATCTCTGTGCTTAAGAACCTGCTCCCCTTAGATGAACTGCTGGTCTCATTTATCCAATTTATTTCAGGGTATTTAAAATCTCCCATTATTAAAACTTGCCCATGCTTAGCTGCATTTCCAATCTGTAACAATAATTGCAACTCCTCACTTTCAATTATATTTGGGGGTTTATAGCATACTCCTACTAATATTCTTTTAGAATGTGCTCCCCCGCTATTTAACTCTACCCACAAACATTTAACATTACCGCTAGTTCCACCTAAAAATATCTTCTCTGACTATAGGCTTACATTGAGGGTTAACATACAGACAAATAATCCCTTCTCCTCTTTTACCATCCAGATTAACAGTCCAGTCATGAGATTCATCCCACCATGTTTCAGTAATGTCTATTAAATCACATTTCTCATTAACTGCTAATAATTCTAACTCTCCCATTTTACCTGGCAAGCTTCGGCATTAGCAAGCATACCTTTTATGTTATGAGTCTGTAGTTCTGAATTCTGAATAAGGTTATCCAATAAAAAAGTTATCACTACATACTGCAATACTCTGATTGTTCACCTTTCTCTCTATATATATACTGTATATATATATATATATATATATATATATATATATATATAGTTGTTCAGTCATATCCAATTCTCCTTGACCCTATGGACACCCTTTAGATTGTAAGTTTGGGAGTTTTCAGTCTTGTAATGTGGTTTGGGAAAAGCACCATGAATGTTTGATTTAAAGCTCAGAGACAGGACCCTCCATTACTTTGCAATGTATCATGCATGTCTGCCAGACTATACTGCTCTGAGCTCCCTCAAGCTCATGTGCATTGTTTCAATTACCTCATCCTTCCATCTCCACCTCTGCCATCCCCTTCAATATTTGCCAGCATCAGAGTCTTCTCTAGAGAATCCTGTCTTCTTATGATATTGCCAACATATTTGTGCTATAGCCTCATGATCACACCTTCCAGTGAACAGTTTAATGTGGTTTCCTACAGTATGGATTGATTGGATCTTCTTGCAGTCTATGCAGTTCTAAGCAGTTTTCTCCAGCACCATAATTCAAAGGCTTCAACTCTATAGCGCTCAGACTTATTTATGGTCCAGCTCTCACATGTGTATGTTACTACTGGGAATAGCATAGCTCTAATGTGAATCTTTGTTGATAGTGTAATATGCTTACTTTTAAATAGCTTGTCCAGACTTGCCATAGCTTTCCTCCCCAATATGTATATTTATTTGATATATTAATAATAATTAATCTATATATTTAGAAGGTACTTATATATAGAAATGACAGTTCTGACAATGTACATACAATATTCAATGCCACTGAACCACAGCATGAGAGTTCCTGCTGCCACCTGAAGATATGCAGTCCTTGGCTTGGACTTGGAATATGGCACTGGATACATATGAAGGAAAATATGCAGAATACAGTTTTTATGTGCCAACCTCAACACACATGACCTGTGGCAAGTGGCACTGAGATATGCTGCTACAAAATATGGCGAAAATTTTAGATTTTGGTTTTACAGTAAATTTTCAGCGAGATAGATAATAATATTACATTTGTGTAATGTATAACACAGAAATGGAGAGAATGGGCTAAATTAACTATACTCCAAGTTGTAGTGGTGTGTGTGTGGGTTATGGGAAAAAATGCATATCTTCTAGAAACTACATTGCCGTGTCCATATGTAAGGTTTAAAAACTGCGTATAATTTATTTTCTTCATGCAGTGTTCAGTTGCTTATCAGTTATTTAAAAAAAATGTTTAAGCCACTCTTGTGAACACACTGTGAGTCATTTAGTAGTAAATGTCTGGCAATCCCCGGAAACATTTCATCAGAAAGGTTAAAATATGAACCAATAATCATTTCTAGTAAGTGTCATTATTTCGTAGATAAGATTGCATAAACAAAAAAAAGTAGAGAGTCAAAAATGTAAAACAGCCCGTTCTGAAGAACTACACTTAAAAAAAAGTAATGTTTTTAGAATGTAAACAAAAAATACTAAAATCTAGTTTATATGCAATAATGTAGCTGTGGAATCTACCATTTTGGTTACCAGTGACCAGTTTCATGAAGTGTAAGAGAATTTGCACTAATTAGCACTAATGGAAAGTTAATTTGTTTACAAGGAAAGGCCGTTTGATAGATTGGTGCAAGAATCAGTTTTCAGATTAGCAAATGGAACAAAAACTGACTGACAATTATAAAGACTGTGTTTATTTATTTATTATTATTTTTTACTTTCTACATGTTGCCCTTTAAAATATTCTATCTTAGGCTGCTAGCCTGCCTGTACCTTCAGTGGCTTGAGTGGGAGGGCTATCCCATTGAAACTACTAACTCTTCCCCGTGTTACTTGCATGCAATAATATTAAAGCACAACTGAAGTGTTTAGAGTTTGCTGTTTTGAAGAACTTGATTGGATAATGTGCAAAGTGTTTTATACAGTTTAAAATAAAATTGTTATCTGTAGTATTTATTTTTTCTTTAATGATGATGGACATTTTGATTTTGTCCCTGTCACAATACTGGTACAACCCTCCGGCCCTTCACCAAGCACCCACTGGCCACGGCAATCAGACTCCGGATTCGGTCAGGATACAGGATTAAGCTGTAGTATTTCCCAAGCATCTTACCTCCACTCCAGTAAAGAAAATAGCTCAGAAACATATATTCATCTAAGAGGTCTCTGAACCCTTTATTCTGGGTTACAACTTTATAGAGAAATGAAACAATAGAACTGGGTAAAGCATTAACAAAAAGCAAATATTATTTCCCTCCCTGGTGTCCAATCAAGAGGTTACCTATGTGGGCAGTGCAGTCCTTGGCCCATCTGGGGATTGGGCTAGCCAATAACATTAGTTGATAGTATTTGAAATACCCATTCTCACTTCTACCTAGCCCTGTTAATCACCCATTCCTAAAACATCGGGAGCTGCTGCTGCTGCTGCGGCAACTAGAGTTGCAAATTACAGATATTTTTTTCATTTACTTTTCACTCTGACTACACATTAGGAGTTACTCCGGGTCACACAGACACCCAAACCATATTCTAATAAGATTTTACAGAGCGTTTGCAAGTCAGGGCACCCTGTAACTGTAAACAAATGAACACATTATTATGGGTATCAAACACCACTCGTAGTGGCTTTTAAAAACATGGAGGACTCTGGTAGCACCTCTTAAAGGGACAGGAAAACAATACAAAACAATAGAAAAGCAAGCTAAATCATCTCAAATGTTATATGCGCAATCTAAAACCATTTCATTGTCACCTGTGACTTATCACACATATTAAAAATGTAAATATCTGCTTACAAATGGATACACATCATAAAAAGAAAAAATCCAGAAAAAGTCAACAAATCAGAAAACTCTATTAAAAATAATATATTACAGTCACAGAGACACAAATGGGAAAAATTAAAATCAGATAAATACATCATTAGGCTTCACCTCAACATGTTTGGATATACCTGTCCTTCGAAGTCTTAAAACATTGCTGCTGTGCAAGATGAAACACTATTGATACTCTTAATGCATCAATTAATCATTAATAACATGTCAGATGATTAACAAATCTTCGGTGGAATAATGAGGCTCATCAGTATCATTATGTGTATGTATCAACGTATTAACTCATAATATCAATCATTTTCTAGTACACCTATGCTTTACTAAATAGGATTGAAAAAAAAAAAAAAAAACATTTACGCCTTATTAAATTGCGATTCGGTACATTTAAAAGGGCTCTAAATAAGCACAGAGCATATTTTATTTACAGAAGTTTTTAGTTAGTGAAGTCCTTGCTTTTGGATAGAAATTCTCTAACTAAAAACTTCTGTAAAATAAATATGTTGTGTGTTTAAATAGAGCCCTTTTAAATTTACCGAATCGCAATTTAATAAGGCTGTTAATCACTTGTTTCACTTGAATACTATTTATTCATAAACTGCATAAAGGGATGCCTATATAGGATGATGACCAATATCCTAAAACAAAATAGTTAAATAATTGTTATGTATGTTGATGTCACTAATCTATTAGCTTGAGAAACACACAGAGCATAGGAAGGTGCTGGTGGGCCTGGTGGTGGTGGTTCCCAGGATGTGGCGCTGACGAGACGAGGAGCTGATTGTGGCATGTCCCTGGCATCTGTCCAATATGAGGGCCTGGGTGGGGAATCAAGCTGTGGGAGGAGGGGGCCAGTGGGGTCAAATGCCACTGATGTGGGGGAAGGTCCTGCCAGTCCCCCACTGACCACAGCATTAAGAGTCCTCCTCACCCCAATGTCCTGTGATCCTCTCTTTGGCTCCTCTCCTGAAGCATGCTGGGGGGAGGATGTCATTTTAGAGAAAACATTGAAAAAGAAAAACCCATTAAAGTGCAGTAAGATAAATATTTAAAATGTTTCTGAACTAATGAATACTGCTCTGTGAAGTTCAGTTCCACCAGATGATATATTGATCTTATGGATGACAAGCTTCTGAAAAGAACATAACTTAGAAGCTCTTTCTAAATGCTTATATACTTTCTTAACTGTAATAATAAGTTTCAAATTATTTTCTCCTTTAGGCTTATTGTCTGAAGAAAGCAAAAAAAAAAAAAAACGATTATTATTTTGCTACACAAAACTGCGTGCATTGCCAGTTGTAGAACATGCAGAAAACAGGATAGTCACTGATCTCTGTTTATTTTCAATTTAAAAGTCTAGCTTCTGTAACATCTGAATCTTTCAGGAAATAAATTTACTTCTACATTGTAGAAACACCGGACTAGAGCCAAAATAAACAGGTTAGAGCCTCAGGTAGAGGAAATGTGTACAGCAAGCATGTTGGTGTTTGAAGCATGGGGTCATAATTAAAATAAATACTTATACATGTTGGACTTGGCAAAGGAGACAATGGCAAGTGGGTGTAACAATAATTGTCTGCTTTACATGACAGGTGTGGATTTCTTAGGTACTGTATTTGAATTGGGATAAAAAATATAACTAATGTTATATTTAAAGGACCTCTCTGATTTTTTTGTTCTTTTGGGGCTTTTGAATAATCGTATAATGAGTGAAATATTTAGCACAACTGTAATATGCACTTATTCTTTGCTTCCATTTTAATTTTTGGTTTGCATGATTCTGATTGATATTTTCTCAGGAGGGTGTGAGAGTATTAAGCTTTCCACTGACACTTTAGCTTTCACATTCCTATTGTGCAAATAAAAGCTTCCTATGCATTTAAAGTCTCCTCCCACCTGAGAAAGTTGATCAACAGAAAACAAAATGGTAAATTCAACCATATCATAATTGCATATAAAAGATTTTTAAAAAATTACATTCTTTAAACATGTTGACTAGTTTTTCAGAAGAGTAAATTTGATATATATGACAACATGCCAACAATGGTAGAATTGGGTAGAGATGTGATTTAAGGTACAGACATATCAGATGATAAGAGACATGTTAACTGTTTTATATAAAAAAAATATTAAAGAAATTGTAGCTGTTTTTTAAACATTAATAATAATATGTAGACAAAAGGGCCAGAACAGACAGGCCTACTGTTCCTAAGTTTGTCCTCTAAGAATTATTATTGCAATATCCTACATCAATTACATTCTCCTATGTACAAAGCACTGGGATTTATTTATCCCAGCTTTTAAGTTTATAAATAGACTAGCGACTTGCCCGTCAAAAAATGACCGTCAATGAAATAAAGTATTGAAATGTTGTTTACCACACAATGTGAGTGTACTGTGTGCCTCAACTATATAGACCCCTCTAACACAGTAATGAACGCATGTAATAACACTATAAGTGCCATGAGGGTCATCCAGGACCCTCATGACCCAAAGTGTAAGCACTACACCATTTTAACCTGGTCTCTTATGGGGGTCTATCCAGACCCTCATAAGCCTCTATTTAACCCCATCAGTCACATAAGGGTATATTATGACCATTATGGGCCTATTAAACCCAACATTAACCACAAGGACCATCATGACACTAAGTATAAACACTACACTGCACTATAACCCCCCAATAAAACATTAAATATCAACTAAACACCCTCTACACTAACCAATTAACACCTACACTACCTACCTACACTACCTACCTACCACCCAATACCCCCCACCACTCTAATTACAGGAAACAAAACCTAAAGTCACAAAAAATAAAAAAGGAACATTACACAAAATAAAAAAATACATTACAACCCCCCCCCCCCCCCCCACTACAGAAAAAAAAAAAAAACAATTACACACCTGAAAAGGAAATACATATAATACATACAATACATACAATACAAATAAAATTAAATACAATACAATACACCCCTATCTAATATACAATACATCCTATCTATGTAATCTACATCACCCAATCTATCCAATATACAATACATCCTATGTATGTAAAATACATCCCCCAATCAATTTTTTTATTATTACGGGTCCTTTAAGGACCTTTTCTGGATACGTTTCATAGCCTAAGTGCTGCGAGTTAACGGCTCGCCTTGCTACGCGACGCTCGCAAAGCGTGATGACGTCTCGTAGTTCGCCAATTATAATATGTGATACACCTTGTTTTTATTTATCTTCCTTTTTTTGATCAGCGATGGAGGGAGGAGAGAGTAGGGGAGAGGAGGGGAGGGGAAGAGAGTGGTGGCCCTGAGAAGTAGATGGATGGAGGGAGGTGGAGATGTAGTGAGGGTGGCAGTGGGTTGAGGGAAGGGGTGAAGGAAGGAGACATATGGAGGATGACAGTGGAGGGTGCAGTTTTGGGGTGGAGAGTGGTAGGTAGAGGGATGGTGTGATGAGGAGGGTGTGAGATCTATGCACATGTAGTTCGTGGTCTGAGAAGGAGGGGCCTGATCTGAAAGGGTGAGGGTAGTGGATGGTGAGGGGCAAGCCTCAAGGTAAAAGAAGGGAGGTCCGGATCCCAGTCCACAGTTGAGAGGACAAGAAGATGGAGCCAAACACAGGGCGCCTAATTACAGGCCAGAGGAGACAGTGGTACTCCTCAATGACATCCATTCTTGCACCCATGTTTTTACTGGGGGTAGACAAGTTAAGGCTGGCCACTGGGGCAAGACCTGGATGGAGGTAGCAGCCGCAGTCGCAGAGGTCGGGTGTGCACATAGAGATGTGAGGTCTGTTAGGCATCATTAAGGGCAGAAGGGCAAAGGTCAGAAGCATGATGGAGGAGGAGGCCAGAGCAGCCACATCAAGAGGTGGCCCCAGAGTGACTGTCCTTTACAAGCAGTGGGAGAGGATACTGAAGGAAATGATGGAAGCTGGGACCATCCCTGGAGCTTCAGGCCTAGTGGTTACACAGGATCCAGCCTCCTTGCCAGGTGTATATCACATATACCCAAAAGTATACCACACACACATAGATAACTCTAATCAAATGGAAATGCTGCTCTTTTTGATTTTGTCTGCTCTACGTGATGGTGCAGAGCAGTATTCATGAGTTCAGAAACATTTTAAATATTTATCTTAGTGCACTTTAATGGGTTTTTCTTTTTCAATGTATTCTCTAAAATTACAGCAAAATGATATCTTAAAAGGGATTGAAGTGTTTATACTCTACTCTTGTATTTCTATATAAAGGATACTAAGGGATACAAGTATTGCAGTAAATATCTGCTCATGGATTGATAGCTGGCTAAAAGACAGGAAGAAAAAGGTTGTTGTAAATGGAACATACTCCGATTGGACTAATGTAGTAAGTGGGGTTCCTCAGGGCTCAGTATTTGGTCCTCTCTTTTTTAACATTTTTATTAATGACTTAGAAGTGGGACTGGAGAGTATTGACCCATTTTTGCTGATGACATTAAGTTGTGATAGGTAATTAATCAGAAAATGATATACTTTCCCTCCAAAGGTATTTGCATAAATTAGAGAAATTTGCATCTAAATGCCAGATGAGGTTTAATATGAATAAATGTAAAGTTATGCATCTGGGAAGGAAAAATAGCCATGCAATTTATAATCTTAATAGAGCAAATCTAAGGGTATCAGATATTGAAAGGGATTTGGGAGTGCTTGTGGTATCATGTGCTAAATGGCAAGCAGCATCTGAAAATAACTTTCATTAAGAAGGGCAGTGGCTGAGCTACTGCGAATGCAGCAGGGGCCAAGCACCGGGGCCCACAACAGAGTACGGCCCTTCTGTTACTGGCAGTAATAGAGGAAATACATTTTCTATTAGAGGATGGCAGATAATTATTTTATAAAAAAGGTGATCTGATCACCCTAGGGGTAATGTGACTATTCCCATATGTTTTGGCCTTTTCATTGATTCCTAAGAAAGAGAGAGATAGAAAAGTTGCAAGATGGGGCCCAAAATTATTTTACACCGGGGCCCGCTATTCACTGAAGAAGGGTTAGAAGCAAGGGAAGCAAATATAATTCTGCCACTATAAAAATCTCTACTACGCCCTCATTTGGAATATGGAGTACAATTTTGGGCACCACTTCATAAAGTCATTTTAGAGCTGCAAAAAGTTCAGGGAAGGGCAACAAAACAAATAAGTGGAATGGAGGGGTTAAGTTATAAAGAAAGACTAACCAAATTAAACTTATTTTCTCTAGAAAAAAGGTGTCTACTACTGGATATGATTACCTTATATAAATATATCCAGGGTCAATATAAAGCTATGTCAGGGGAACTTTTTGTGCCAAGAGGTTTTCATCTGACAAAAAGACATCTTTTGAGGTTAGCAGGAATAGGATTCCACTTTAAAGAAGGAAAATGGTTCTTCACAGTAAGGTTTGATAAACTGTGGAATTCTCCAAAGGAGGCTGTAACAGTAGATTTGATAGATAACTTTAAAAAGTGATTAGATATATTTAAAAAAAAAAAGGATATTTAGGGCTGTTATTGATAATTAGAGAGGGAGTATTGATCCAGGGAGGAATTCGATCACCAGTATCTGCGGTCAGGAAGGAATTTATTTTTTACTTTTGAGACAATCAGCAATGTTCAATGGTTTTTTTCTGTTTGCCGTCCTCTGAATCACTTAACAATTAATCCACCTATTACAAAGATCAGATAAAATCTAACAAGATTGAATTTGATGGACTAAAATTATTTTTCTCTTTCTAAATACTAAGAACACCTACATGTACTATTGACTGATAATACCAGAAGAGAAGATTTACAATACATATTCACTAATAATGTATTATAAAGCAAAAAACATTAAGAGAAGGCAATACATCAACTCAGTATTTCATACTTAAAAAGCAACACAACTAAATGATTACTGTATATACTCGAGTATAAGCCGACCCGAGTATAAGCCGAGGCACCTATTTTACCACAAAATACTGGGAAAACATAGTAACTAGAGTATAAGCCGAGGGTGGGAAATGTGCTGTCCCCTGTGTCCCTCTTGTGCCCTCTGTGTCCCCGTCTTGTGTGCCCTCTATGCCCATTTCTTGTGTCCCCCCTCTCTCTCCCCTGTGTCTCTTACCCCCTCTCCCTCCCCAGTGTCTCTCCCCCTCCCTGCCCTGTGTCTCTTCCCCTCCTCTCCCTCCCATGTGTCTCTTCCCCCTCTCCCTTCCCTGTGTCTCTTCCCCCTCTCCGTTCCCTGTGTCTCTTTCTCTCCCCCTCCCTTATCACCTTCCTCAACCCCCCTCCTCATCCTCCCTCCTCAACCCCCCTCCTCAACCCCCTCCTCATTCTAAACCCCCTCCTCAACCTCTCTCCTCAACCCCCTCCTCATCCTCTACCTCCCTCCTCAACCCCCCTCCTCATCCTCAACCCCCTCCTCAACCTCAACCCCCCTCCTCAACCGCTCTCACCCTCCTCAACCCCCCTCCTCATCCTCAATCCCCCTCCTCATCCTCAACCCCCCTCCTCAACCTCACCCCCCCTCCTCAACCCCCCTCCTCATCCTCAACCCACTCCTCAACCTCTCTTCTCATCCTCACACCCCCTCCTCATCCTCAACCCCCCTCCTCAAACCCTCTCCTCATCCTCAACCCCCTCCTCAACCTCTCTCCTTAACCCCCCTCATCATCCTCAACCCCCCTCCTCATCCTCAACCTCCCTCATCAACCCCCCTCTTCAACCCCCCTCCTCATCCTCAACCCCCCTCCTCAACCTCCCTCCTCAACCCCCTCCTCAACACCCCTCCTCTTTCTCAACAAGCCGAGGGGGCCCTTTTCAGCCTTAAAAAAAGGGCTGAAAAAATCGGCTTATACTCGAGTATATACAGTAATTAAATTCATGAGGGATCAGGAAGTAATTTTAAATGTTTACAGCTTTTTCGCTTTTTCCTCCTAAATGTTTTTTTTTTTTTGGCACATTCAAAAGCCCCATAAAAGGAAAACAATTTGTTTTAGTTATATTTTTGGCATGAAATATAATTTTTTATTGACTTTTGAAAATACTGGCAGGGTATTTTAAGCAACTAATTTATTACATATGTATGCAACATCAAGTGCTGATCCCCTGCTGATTTTGATTTTTGAAAAGCATGTCAAAAAAGTTTTAAATTGGTTTGCAGGTCAATGAGGGCAATAAGTATTTGACCCCTTTGACTTAGTACTTGGTGGCAAAACCCTTGTTGGTAATCACAGAGGTCAGACATTTCTTGTAGTTGGCCACCAGGTTTGCACACATCTCAGGAGGGATTTTGTCTCACTCCTCTTTGTAGATCCTCTCCAAGTCATTAAGGTTTCGAGGCTGAAGTTTGGCAAATTTGACCTTCAGCTCCCTCCACAGATTTTCTATGGGATTAAGGTCTGGAGACTGGCTAGGCCACTCCAGGACCTTAATGTGCTTCTTCTTGAGCCATTCCTTTGTTGCCTTGGCTGTGTGTTTTGGGTCATTGCCATGCTGGAATACCCATCCATGACCCATTTTCAATGTCCTGGCTGAGGGAAGGAGGTTCTCACCCAAGATTTGACGGTACATGGCCACGTCCATGGTCCCTCTCATGCGGTGCAGTTGTCCTGTCCCTAAACAGAAAAACACCCCCAAAGCTTAATGTTTCCACCTCCATGTTTGAGGATGGTGTTCTTGGGGTTATAGGCAGCATTCCTCCTCCTCCAAACACGGCGAGTTGAGTTGATGCCAAAAAGCTTGATTTTGGTCTCATCTGACCACAACACTTTCACCCAGTTCTCCTCTGAATCATTCAGATATTCATTGGCAAGCTTCAGACGGGCCTGTACATGTGCTTTCTTGAGCAGGGGGACCTTGCGGGCGCTGCAGAATTTCAGTCCTTCACGGCGTATGAACTTCTAATAATAATGAGCCAGATGAAGATGTTATTCCTCCTTTCATCATCTATTAAAATACAGTTAGTCCATTAAAAAAGATTGTATATTGGAATTCTCATTTCCATTATATTGTTCAGCAGGGGCTATTTAGGTTCATGCTGCCCTTGGCTTTTTCCGATTTAGAAGATTGAACATTTACAGCCTTATTATATTGCGATTAGGCCAATTGAATAGGGCTCTATATAAGCACAGAGCATATTTTTTTACAGAAGTTTTTAGTTAGTGAAGACCTTGCTTTTGGATAGAAGATCACAAACTAAAAACTTCTGTAAAGAAATGCTCTGTGCTTAAATAGAGCCCTATTCAATTGGCCGAATCGCAATTTAATAAGGCTGTTAGTGTCTCCCTTCTGACACTTCTTCTTCGCCTCACCGTTTGACTGCTGGCATACCGAAAGGTTCAGTCCTAGGCTCCCTCCTCTTCTCCATCTATACATCCTCCCTTGGTACCCAAATAAAATCTTTTGGATTTCAATATCACCTTTATGCAGACACTCAAATCTACCTCTCAGCACCAGACCTATCCCCCTTCTAGCTCAAGTTTCCAATTGCCTTCCAAGCATATACTCCTGGATGTCCGCCCATCAACTCAAACTTAACATGTCAAAGACTGAGCTTCTAATCTTCTCACTCTCTACAACAGCTTCCACTCATCAAATCTCTCACTGTTCACATTGTTCTACTGGACCATGCCCTCTCTTTATTGTGACAGGTAAGTAGATAGGTGGTGAGGGAATTAGAGTGGTTATGACGGTAGCGATGTGTAGCTAGTCTGTCACCATTGCCCTGTGGTGTACCTTTTACAAGCTTTACTCCACAGAATAACATGGGAATTGAAATCATTATCCCACTATTAGGTATTTCTTCTTATTTAACAGAGTTATACAAAGACATTTTAATAACTATATATTTCATTTTATTTATGTGACCTCCATAAAATAACATAGAAAATATTTAAAAGATCATTTTGTTCATGCATTTCAAATATTCTCATCTGAAGAACTTCCCCTTTTAGAATGTAAAAAATAAATACTATTTTTTAAGTAATTATTTTATATACAATTGTCCTGCTCTGGATTCTAGTGATCTACTTCTTAAGGAGGGAGGATTCTTTGAATGAAGAGAGGAAACTTCTGTCTATACAACGGGTGTGTGGATGCAACAACTGCCGATGCTCTCATCATAACTAAAGCTAAGCTCATTAGTTTGTAAGGATATGCCATATTGACATAAAAGCTGCAAGAAGCAGCCTAGTAAAAAAAATATGCATATAAAATTGGAAAATATAAAGGATGTTTTTCTTTTTTTTTACATTCTAAAACATTTGGCTATCACACTTAGCTATTCTATGTTTTAGGCCATTCAAAAAAATAAACACGTTAAAATGCTTCTAAGAAAAGTCAGATTGGCAGCTCTTGTTAAAGAAACCACTAGCTATTTTTTGGTAATTAGATCAGCACCTTTAAGCATGTCTGCTCTGCACACTTGATGTTGCTATGGCGATGCTTGTATCACTTGATGAACTTTGCTTTCAATTCAGGATTTTAAATAATGAATCCCTCCGAGTGGCACAAATGGCCGTGAATGGTTTACAAAGACCCTAGATCCCTCCTCAGTCCCCCACCTTCAGAAAGCTTAGAGGACAATGGTTCCTGTGTTTAAGTGAAGCCCCCCTCCCGAAACATGCAGACAGCAAAGTCTGCAAAGCAAATACTGTAACACATGTACCTTGTGGGGTGAATGAAAGGAGGCATAAGGGGGCTTAAAATATTTAAATACTTACGGTAATTGTTAACCATGTGCAAGTTTTATTGCTGTAGTTTGTTTTGCAGTTCCTACATTCCCCTCCTCCACTCTCTCTGCACTTCCCTCCTTTTTTTCCACGCCTACATTCACTCCTCACCCTCTCTTTCTCCTCAACTCCACACTCTTCTTACCATCTCTTACTTTACCTTCACATTCTCTCCTCGCCTCCATACTTTCTCCACATCAATTCTCTTCTCACCATCTCTATCTCTCCTCAACTCTACAAGCTCTCTCAAACTTGGTCTCTGCCCTAAATGAGGTATCTTTATCTAGCACACAGTACTACTTTTTCAGGCAAAAGGTAATTTGGCTGCCAAACTGCTGTGTGTTAAACCGGTTTCCATTAGCAACAATCTCTTGCTGTGGAGGCAGCAAAGTAAGGATTGGTTGGCCTGTCATCTAATCAGATTGTTCTTAAAACCCTCTCAGTGACACCCTTAATCCCAGGTTGGTGACAATCAACGCAATTGGAGGTTGATGCTTAAATTTCAAATGTGAATTTCAAAATAAATATTGTTATTATATATCATTAAATAAGAATTTTAATAATGACCAATGCATAATTAAAACACTAGCTTCTAATTTTTAGAACATTACAGTGGGTCTTTTACCTACATTACAGAAAGGAATTGGTCAACAGTAAATAATAAAATAATTTCCTTAAACAAACATGTATATCACCAACACAGGCTTATTATATTTATTTTTAATAGTTTTTTTAACCTTGCAACATTTTGCCAATTTTCTATAAAACACAGTAGACTACACGTGGAAATAAAGTCCCTCAAACTCTTTTTAGGTATATGGATCTATCCATTTGTTGCAGCGCGTCGCCGCCTGTAGGAACGCGGCCACGCTCCCATCCCCATCTAGCTGTAAAAAATAGGTAGTGCACCCCAACTCCCTAACCCCGTAAACCTCACTTCCTAACCCTACCCCCAAACCCAAGCCGAGTCAAAATGTGTCATGCTGATAGACTCATACCCAAAAAGACTGAGTGCTGTAATAAAATCAAAAGGTGCTTCAACAAAGTATTAGTTTAAGGGTTTGCATGCATATTATTTTATTTTTTTTCTTCCCTCTACCTAAAAGATTTCAGTTTGTTTTTCAATTGAGTTGTTTATAGGTCACATTAAAAGTGGAAAAAGTTCTGAAATGATTTATCTTTGTCTCATTTTTTTACAGCACAGAAACCTGACATTTTGACAGAGGTGTGTAGACTTTTTATATCCACTGTATATATTCAGAGAAAAAATGAAGCAAGGAGATATATTTTAGATTTATATATTTTTTATTTTATATTTCTATAAGTAAACTCAGGTAAAAAGGCCTCAGGGATATAAAAAGTCCCAGTGTTAAGTAGAGCCTGTACTTGAGACCAAAAGATAAGAAAACTCAAAATTTGGTGTTGACTCTCCTGGATTATTTTACGTGGGTGTGAAGAAGGTGAAAGTTTAAGGAAAACCTGTCTTGCCAATGGGCGTGACCAAGGAGAAACCAGAGACATAAAATCTCTGCACTGTGATATATTGTAAACTCTTCATACAGAGATACTGGTTCCTGCTATGACTGCCGTAACACTAGATACTATACTGTGTGTGTGTGTTTGCATCGTTCAGTCATGTCCGACTCTCCATGACCTCAACACACCATGCAGATCCACTTGGTATTCATGGCAGAGATACTGGAGTGTGTTGCCAGTTTGTTCTCCAGTGGGCCACAGCATACAACTCCTGGTATTCCTAGGTGGTATCCCATCAAAGTAGTGACCAGGCCGAACCCTGCATGGCTTCTGGGTGGTGTGACCTCTTGGTTCCCTGACTTTAGTCGAACCCAGGTTTCATGGATGAAAGCACTGAATCCTAACCACTGGACCACCAGGGAACCCTATAACAGTATATTATTTCCCAATCTATATACAGTATGAAGGAAATTAATACATGACACAAAGGCTGGCACAACCAACCTGAATTTCAATATATGCTCATTTCAGTTTAAAGAGCAACTTCTACCTACACTAAAATTATTATTTTTGTATTTATTAAAGAAGAGGCTTATAGAAGATTAACTACCTATATAAAAGTTGTGAAACCTGTTTAGTTTGCCAGGTTTCTCCATGTTTGAGAGAGAGAAACTGCCATTTTAGAGTGGAAACAAACAGGAAGTCATTTTTATTTTTATTCTAAGTAACATTAAAACTGTATATACATTGTTTTTATCTACAGTATATAATTCTCAAGATATTCAGCATCACTTGTGCAACTCAGTATGCTCATTTGTATCGATGAGTGTTTGATAAGGGTAGTGGAGGGGATCAAACTTCATGATAACCTTGCAGGGGCATTGTTTTACTACCACAGAGATAGACTGCAATTCTAATTAGCACATAAAAGCTAATTAGTATTTGGGAGCCATTAAATAGCATAAGAATACAACAGAAAAATGCTGATTATGTCAAGAATGATTTGCTTTAGAATAAAGTGGCTATAGTTTTCGGATGCTCTTTTAAGATGTCTAAGAGGGGATATGATTACCTTATATAAATACATCCATGTCAAATGTACTTTTTCAACCTCAATTACTATGTAACTATTTAAGAATAGCTTGAGGGTGACAGAGTCCCTTTAAGTTTAATTTGTCACTGACACTTAGAATGCTGAGCTGATGGGTTAGGAGCCAATCAAACGGCTGCTGAGATCTAACTGGAGGCAGTTCCACTCATTCTGCCATAGCTGGCATCACCTAACAGACATATTGTGTGCCATATAATGTCTAAATACTGATTTTGTGATCTTTTTTTAAAACTTGTTTATAATGCTTATTTATTACCATTGAAATCAATATTCTATTTTTAATTTTCTATATTTGATAATATTTTCAAATCACCTGAAACCCTCTAGTGATGTGTGAGAATCCTGGATCTGGTTGGAGCCTCAAACTTAATATACAAAGGAACAGTTTAGGTGAGTTACCAGCCTGCAATACCACACACAGCCACTAGGTGTTTCTATATAGCACGCGTGGTCTGAGCAGATTAAAAAGAGAGAAAGAAAGCTTGAGACACTAGAGAGGGATGATGAGAAAGAGTTACAGAGAGAGACAAGCAGACTGGAGGAGAGAAGGGAAAATCAAAGGGACTGTGGAAATCACAAAAAAGAAAGTGTAAAAAGCAGTGAGAGTGGTGAAAAGAAGAAGAAGAAGAGACAGAATCTAAAGGCTGGCAGAGGACGTGGGAGTACCAGAGGAGGGGGAGACTCGCACTCACTGAGAGCCTGCACATAGGATACCTCCCAGGTACAGACAGCTGGACATGGGTGGGGGAATGGGGTATTTATACAAAGTGTACAGATCTGTGTGGAGAGGTGATCATTATGTTTAATACATTGACTGATCCTCAGGCTGGATGGGGTAGATATTTATTTAGGGGTTAAGACTGGAATCTGGGGCAGGTGTGAGAGTTTGGTTTGGGGTTGGGGATAAATGAACATAAGGCAGGTGTGGGGAGGGGTTATAGTTAAACAAATAGCTTTGAATACCTTTTTTATTGGACAACATTTTTATTTATAACAAGTTGTTAAGAGGTTTTGACCTTCCTTTTAATAATTCTGAAGCAATACACTTGATAAAGGCAGGTCCAATAAACACGTTATCACTATATACTAAAATAATCTAAGTATTATCTGGACTATTGAACATTCACGGCTACTCCGCTATATATATATATATATATATATATATATATATATATATATATATATATATATATATATATATATGTGTGTGTGTATATATATATATATATATATATATATATATATATATATATATATATATATATATGTGTGTGTGTATATATATATATATATATATATATATATATATATATATGAAATGTGTGCATAGGATATTTATTTATAATGCTTTCAAAGGTGACATGAAGTTAGTAAAAACTATAATAACTTTTTTAAATTATACTACTGAGTGGTATTATTTCTACAGAGTTTTTGGCTTAAATTGAGATAAATGTATTTATATTGCATTGCTTCTTTAGTGCAGGGCAGTGGGGTCTCTGTCACTAGCACACACGCCCAGGCAGGTTTAACTTGTTTTGTATCTTACAGACAAGACAGAGTTATAATTAGTAATGGTTTGTTCTCAAAATCTGAATGCATACCTCCTTCATGAGTGTGCTGCACGATGTGATTTCACTATGTACCTATATAAATTGGAAATGAATAACCATTTATTTTACTTTCTGTGAGAACATGCATACACTGATGATGAATACTCTGCATTGTATGATTTCACCAAGATCTTACATATGTGATTATGAATACACCTTTTTGTATACCTTTCCGTGGACAACCTGTATACATTGATTCATTTACTGCACAGTATAGCTCCTCTGAATAGATACAGACACTAAGAAACTTGATGCCAGATAAGAACCAAAAATCCCATCTAGTCTGCCCAGTCTGTTTACCTAAAATTGTTGGTGCTTAAAGTATAGCTTTTATGCTTTTCCAAGACATGCTTGAATTTCTTAATGGTGCTTGGCCCTAAAACTTCCACTAGAAGGCTGCTCCACTACTACTTTTTCTGTAAAGTAGTACTTTCTCACATTATCCTATTTTCTATCTGCCTACTTCATGATATAGGCATGAATACATTTATATATTCTACTTACCCTGAGTAATATGTGCATTAGGACCCCCATGGTAATGGGTTAAATTTAGATACCATAAGGACCCCATGGATAAGGTTATCCTCAGCAAAAAGGGTGTAGAAACAGGGCCTAATGTCCTTCATGTATTGATGTGGGAATCCCGGGGGATATTTGGGCTCCTAGGAGGTAGCAGTAGGCGTAATTAGCAATCAAGCCTGTTTTTAAGGTTTTTGTCTGAAGGTACCCAGAGGTTTTTTTAAAGTTTCAGGTATTACAGCATGGATATGATACCTATAAATTTATATTTATATAAATTGAATGAATAGATGCACATTTTTATTGCAGAAATAGGCACAATACAAACAAATATACATTTTAAATTGAAAAACTACTTAAGAGGTGCAATAAATCATTGTCTATATGTGTGTTATTAAAACAGGCAACTCAGTGTATGTAGACTTTTTGGATTTTGCAAAGGCTTTTGATACAGTGCCACATGGGAGACTATTGTGCAAACTAAGGGATACCTGAGTTGCAGTAAATATCTGCTCATGGATTGAGAGCTGGCTAAAGGTCAGGAAGCAAAGGGTTTTTGTAAATGGATTACAATCAGCTTGGACTAATGTGGTAAGTGGGGTTCCTCAGGGTTCAGTATTAGGTCCTCTCCTTTTTAATATATTTATTAATGACTTAGTGTCAACAACAAAAATTGAGACAATACTTTCCAATTCTACTTCTAAGTTGTGCAAGGTAATTAAATCCGATAATGATGTACTTTCCCTCCAAAGGGATTTGCATAAATTAGAGAAATGGGCAACTAAATGGCAGATGAGATTTAATACAAATAAATGTAAAGTTATGGGAAGGAAAAATAGCCATGCAATTTATAATCTTAATCTTGCAGATGTGCTTAAGGCCACCTTGGAATAGTTTGAATACATTTTATCACACACTTCTACCAACAATAAGAAATTTGTAAAGATGAGGGTGTGATCTCTCTCTGTAAGCTTTTCTGACTTAATATCTTTCGTCCTTTAACATGAAATGATAGTACTTGGGCCCTTTTAATTATTTTTTCAAATATAGTTACATATTTTTTAGTACATCAGGAAACTGCAGTAAAGCTAATCTTTAGCCACAAAATATACTTAATAAACACAGTTTAGGTCATTAATGGCCACTGCTGTACTCCTCCCCACCTTTCTTTGGCCTGAGCAATACTGAAAAGAAGTGGAAATGTTAACTGCAAAAACATTGATTAGACTGCATTGGTAAGGCTTGAATAATGTTATTGCAGTTTAAATCTTCCACTTCCTTTCAGTAGTGCTTAGGGCACAGAGAGAGGTGTAAGTCTAGTAGAAATTCTCTCACTTGTGCCATACAGGAGAATATGGTTATCGCAGCCCAGTTCACCCCCCCCAAATACCAGACATACATCATCTGTATAAGAAAAATGCATATACCAGTTGAATAAAAGGTTCTATTTGGAATTAAAAATAATTGTGATGAAATCGGGTCAGCTTGCCTGGCACTAGACCACTGTCCATGCACAAAGTTCCCTTCTGCACGTCACTAACTAGAGTAGACAGCAGATCTATGTAACCTTTCAGCTGATCAGACAACCACAAACAAACCATGGAATTGCAGCATCCAGAAAAGGAATACAGTCCTACATGTATGTCCTAACCAACAGAGTCTCTCTTTATTGAACAGGATAGATGATATTTATAGTAAAAATATAATAGTGGCATTAAATACTAAATAGTGGTTCTCAAATGGTGTGGTGTGGCATGCTAGTGTGCTTTGAGTTTTGTCTGTGTATCTCAAACGTAGGGCGATTTTTATATAAAGTATATGAATATGTTGTCCGTTGTATTGCCAATACGGACTCACAAAAGGACACCTCACAATAAATACACATACACATAGCCACAGCTTTTATTTAACTTAAACTTGTAATCTGTAAAATGAACCCAGACGAGAGGTGCTTGCCCCACGCACACGTGACCCAAGGGGACCACGTGCCCCAAGAGTCCAGATACCATCAAGAGCTGCTACTGGTGCTCACACCCACTGTGGGCAAGCACCCCGCCAAACTCTTTCTGTGACAATACCACCAGTAGGCTGCCAACAATTAACTGAAGGAGGGGGCACCCTACTAGGCCCTATAAGCAGTTGCTTATACCACGCCCTAGGTTCTCCCTAAAAATCCTATCCCAAATTAACCATTTTTCTGCCTACTTTTTCCCATCCTATATCTAACACGGTCAAATCCCACGCTTCTCAACTTCGTTCGGCCGTGGGTTGCTTTATGATTTGTTTTGTGTAATACAATTGTACCTGCCTATGTGTATAGTGTTGGTCAACCAGAACTTGAACTTGCCAAAACTTTTTTCTTATTGAAGGGAAACTGCGCATATGTAAAGCCTCCTGACTCTGGAATCCTGGAACAATGAACATTGCAACACAAAGAATAGAAAATGTTTGAGAACCATGGAACTAAATAGTGGTAACATGTTGATAGTATCAGAAAATAATGCAATTACCGTAGTAGTTTCTGAAGCTGAGATCTAGGTATTAGTTAAAATAACTAGAAGCTATTTGTTTGCATGTCTGCATAGGTGGTCTACTTGCTCAACCCTTCCCTTTGTTTAAAGGTAGCTGGAGCTCTGAGATTTCACTTTGCAAACTGTAACTTGTTTACATCTCAATATACCAGGTCACACAGTATAAGTTAAATTATGTTGATCTCACATATAAAAATATATACCATATAAAGCCATGTTTTAACATGAGCAATGTCACAGGCAGTTAACCAGTTTTCTGCCACATACAGACTGTTACTTATTATAATTGGCATACTAGAGCAGCTAATTGGTATATAGGGTCTATTGATTCCTATAATAATGCCACATAAAAAATGCTGGATATTTCAAGAATGATTACAATGTATAAACAAGTTTTTCATGCCTTTTTAAGAATAAAAAAACACAATTTTGGGGTCACAGTACCTTTTTTAAATAATGGGCAAGTGGTCTGTACCCATTACACCTTTTATAGCAGTTGTTCAGCAGTCAGTCTGAGGAGTGGTACCTGTCCCTGGAAGATAATGGAGTGTGGGCTTTAGAAACAGAGGCATGGTTGAGAGAGGAACTGTGAGTGGGTTAAGATAAGGAGTAGAGAATAGGGAGTGTGGAAAGGCCAAGGAATCAGGAGTGTCAGCTAGAGAGATGGGGAGACAGGGAAGGGAGGGAGAAGAAGAGAGACATTGGGATATGGAATAAATAAAGGGAAAGGGTGTTGGGTTGAGAGCCCAGTCAGTCTGAGGATTAGGCCTGGTCTGTGAAAGAGAAACGAGCTAGAGGAATGGGGCAAAAGCCAGATGCAGTGGAAATGGGGGAAAGCCAAGGAATCGGGAGATGTGTGGTGGGGGAGAACCAGAGGGACAACAGGGAGTGTGTGATAAAAAGAGGGGTGAGAGATGGAACGGTGGGAGAAGATGGATGGGGGAACGGGTGCAGACATAAAGCAAAGGGAGTGGGGGTGAGAGATGGATGGATTTGGGAGAATGGATTTGCAAAACGGTGTGAACATGAAAGATTTTCAGTGTTTGTTTTAAGCAAGTAGCCAGCTGGTTAGTGACAGTACGAGGTTAAAAAACCCCACTGTTTTAAAACCTATAAAGATTTATCACTTTTGTAAATTTAGTTTTTGACTTGTATCTACCCTGTTTAGCACTGTGGAATATGCTGGTGCATTACAAATAAAGGTTTAGAATAAAAACTTTAATTCTGGGACCACTTTCTCAAATATCTATCTTATGCTATAAAGCTTATTTTTTCATATTAGACTGATTTACATTCTACTGAATAATATCATGACAATGGCGTATTTTCCTCACTTCTGAATGCCCTTTTGTTAAAATATCTCTTTTGACATTCAATATATCTCCTTTAAAGAGACACTGCAATCCCACATGTTCAGTGTTCTATCTTGAATAAGAAGAAATAATGAGCAAAATGTTTTAGACCATTGAAAGGTAAATTAAAGTTCTACATATTATATGCAAGCATAGTCCTCTCCATTCTTGTCTTGCTTCCAAGGCAATTTTCTGCTTGAATGGTAGATAAACCAAATCAGTTGTTATAGAAGTGCAAATAGCAATTCACCATATGGTAATGAGCTAATCTCCGTCAAGGTGCCTTATAAAAAAAAAAACATACTCGCGGATATAATTGCAAAAATCGGTAATACATTTATTGGTTCTATAGTTGTTTTCATTACTGAAATATTTTGCCAGATGCCAAAACTAGTTCTTTAAAATTCATAATAAAGTTCAAGTTACTGTGTGACCTACAGAACATAGCTCAATTTAATACTGTGCTTTTTCTTTGACCTACAGACAATTGTGCCATTGGACCCATAGAGCATTGCATTAGCTGCATGATGCCAAGGGGAGGTTGCTGGCCGGCCTGCACTCTGTGCCTTTGGCGGGTGCACAGCTGTTCCTGCATGGAAGCCAAGAGAAATGCGCAGAGGAGCACGGTGAGCGGGTGATATTCATTATCTTTTTTTTTTATCTTAATCAACTGAATTAGATATAACGCCACATGATATCATGCTTGCAGATGATGCTTAAAATATTAAATGTTTCTTTTTCATACAAACATTCTGCAAATGGTACATGTACAAAAGCTGCTTTTTTAAAACCTGATGAAATTCCTGCCAGATAAAGAATTCCAAGTAAGAGTAAAGTTCTTACCTCCAGCTCATTTATTAGTAGAAATAATTTATGTACAAAATGCAGTAGAGTAGCTGTGCTGCATCTTATTAGCTGCATTTGTTGCACCCAAATGTTACTGTGTCCCGGGGAAGTGCTTATATCTATAAGGTTTATTTTTTTAATTTTTTTTTGTGCCCATAGCTTACACCTCTCTATGACATTAAAATAATAAGGAACATGGGAAGTAGATCAAGTGTCCCTAATGTAATGCATATATTTAAAGGAATACCTTGTTTAACACTGTAGATAGGTTCCAGGTGATAGGAGTGCTAAGAGAAACTGCTCTAAACGGGGCTGTTTAACATGGGGAAGATAGGGATAGGGGAACTCATGAAAAAAAAAAAAAAAATTCCAAGGTTGACCATAGATAAATGTATGCATTCCTCAAAACACATTAGACTAAAAAAGACCACACTGGTAGAGAATTCCTAAAATAATTCTCGCCTATGCTCTTTTGCCACTTTACCACAATGCTAGCATGATGGCGCATACATTAAAGTGGCTGAACCTGGGTAAGGCCCAGGTTTGGTACCAGATGGAGAAGGCTTTAGTCCCAGATGTGGACCTTAGACTAATGTTACTTAGGAATAATGTACCTTCTAATAATTTTGACGGTGGAGCTCACCACCTAATTATTGATTTCCAAGATCTATAAATGTTAAACAGAAAGTATTGCCTTATTCCAGAATTTAGTTCTCTAGTTTATGACCTTTCAATAAATATACCTAATCTCTCCACCACAATTGAGGGTCAATATAAGGCAGTTCTTTTAATCAAAGATCTATATGAAGAAGGAGACTTGTTATCCTCTAATCAATTGGAAGTTAAGTACTAAATCCCGATAAACAGCTGGCTGATGATTAACCAACACATATCTTTATTTCCAACAACTAGTCGTGCGAGCACCAGAGATAAAGTGCCGACCCACTTATAGAGTCTTATTAAATCGCAGGCTAATTCCCATATGTTATCTAAATGTCATGATATACTTAGGAAAACCTTAGAAATTAACAAAACATCAGGGATGGTATTTTAGTTCCTTTCCTTCCTCTGCAACATATATTGTGTGTGTGTGGTCTGATATTGTTTTGTTTATTTTCCATTACAATATAGGTAACTGATAATGACTGTCGCTATTCATTACTGAGATTCTGTTCTTTGCATTGCAGTGTGAGTGTGTCTGGGTCCTACTTACGCTGTCTGTGTTTGTTTACACCTTGATTTGGTTGTACACTACCCTGATCATGAACAATGACATGCACAACTTCAACGAGTGAGTAATGATTGTCTCAGTGTCCCACATCCCCAGATTCTAAGACAGGAAAGGTTTCAATTAAAGTTATTTTGAGGTGTCCATCTTTAAGGACCACTGCACAATTACATTTTTTTTTAAATAGACTACCTGTATGACTTTTTTTACTGATTGAAAATGTTAACTCGAACAGCATAATTAAGCAATTAGAAAAATGGTTAGTTTTGATGATGTGTGCAGTGCCTTGCAAAAGTATTCACCCCCTTGACTTTTTCCCTATTTTGTTACATTACAGCCTTAAGTTCAATGTTTTGTTAATCTGAATTCTATGTGATGGATCAGAACACAATAGTTTAAGTTACTGAAGTGAAATGAGAAAAATATATACATAAAACTATTTTTTAGAAATAGAAAATTTGGCATGTGCGTATGTGTATTCACCCCATACCAATTACCTTCAGAAGTCACCTAATTAGTGAAATGATGTCCACCTGTGTGCAATCTAAGTGTCACATGATCTGTCATTACATATAGACCCCTTTTTTTGAAAGGCCCCAGAGGCTGCAACACCTAAGCAAGAGGCACCACTAACCAAACACTGCCATGAAGACCAAGGAACTCTCCAAACAAGTAAGGGACAATGTTGTTGAGAAGTACAAGTCAGGGTTAGGTTATAAAAAAATATCCAAATCTTTGATGAACCCCAGGAGCACCATCAAATCTATCATAACCAAATGAAAAGAACATGGCACAACCGCGAACCTGCCAAGAAACGTCCGCCCACCAAAACTCATGGACCGGGCAAGGAGGGCATTAATCAGAGAGGAAGCACAGAGACCTAAGGTAACACTGGAGGAGCTGCAGACTTCCACTGTACAGATACTCCAGAGACTGGAGTATCTGTACATAGGACAACAATAAGCCGTATGCTCCATAGAGTTGGGCTTTATGGCAGAGTGGCCAGAAGAAAGCCATTACTTTCAGCAAAAAACAAAATGGCACGTTTTGAGTTTGCGAAAAGGCATGTGGGAGACTCCCAAAATGTATGGAGGAAGATGCTCTGGTCTGATGAGACTAAAATTGAACTTTTCGGCCATCAAAGAAAACGCAAACCCAACGCATCACATCACCCAAAGAACACCATCCCCACAGTGAAACATGGTGGTGGCAGCATCATGTTGTGGGGATGTTCTTCAGCAGCCAGGACTGGGAAACTGGTCAGAGATGAGGAAAAGATGAATGGTGCTAAATACAGGGTTATTCTTGAGCAAAACCTGTACCACTCTGTGCATGATTTGAGGCTAGGACGGAGGTTCACCTACCGGCAGAACCATGACCCCAAAACACACTGCTAAAGCAACACTTGAGTAGTTTAAGGGGAAACATGTAAATGTGTTGGAATGACCTAGTCAAAGCCCAGACCTTAATCCAATAGTAAATCTGTGGTCAGACTTAGAGATTGCTGTTCACAAGCTCAAACCATCAAACCATCAAAGGAGCTGGAGCAGTTTTGCAAAAATCCCAGTGGTAAGATGTGGCAAGCTCATAGAGATTTATACAAAGCGACTTGGAGCTGTGATTACCGCAAAAGGTGGCTCTACAAAGTATTGACTTTAGGGGGGTGATTAATTATGCACAATGACTTTTTCTGTTATTTTGTCCTATTTGTTGTTTGAAGATATGTTTTTTTAATTTTTTAATTTTTTATTGTGAAGCAAAGTTGTGGGCATGTTCTATAAATTAAATGATGCAAATCCTCAAACAATCCATGTTAATTCCAGGTTATGAGACAACAAAACTCAAAAAAATGCCAAGGGGGCTGTATACTTTTTGCAAGGTACTGTATGTGGTATTTCAATTTTTAGAAAGCTATGGTTGCATTAGATGATGCAAGGTGTCAGTGAGGAGGAAGTGCTGTGGTCTAAATTTCAATTGTATCCAGTTATCAAAATGACTGGTATGTTCTCTCCTTCCCCAGCACTCTCTCCATTGGTAGCTACAAACACCCCCATCATCCAGCTCTCAGGATGTGACTCCTCTACTCATACCCCCCCCCCCCCCCCAAAAAAAAAGTGTTTTATGCACATGGCTTACACAGCAACTAATATTGTTCATTTGTTACATAGTTGACAAACAAGTGTTTTTGTTATTTATTTTTTTTGATTGCTGAGATCAGAGTTAATGAACCTAACTAGAATATAATTTAATAATCTCTGTTAAAAATGCACTTTGTTCTCTGCACAGATTTCTTGTGTTGTCTCCTCTATGCTCCCAGACCCCGTGTCACACAGATTTGCTCTCTGCAGGTACATGTTTCGCACCGTCGGTTGGTGGGTGGACTGGTTTCTCGTACTGGTGGTCGTGACGGTTGTGATACTGACATACTGCTTCCTCCTGCTGGTATGAGGCTTGGAGGGGAAGGGAGCTGTGGGTATCGGGGATAAGGGAGACTTGGAAGATAAGTCCTATAATTCAAGTGCCACTGTAGTGATCATACCATCAGGTTTCATTTGTTTATTTAGTTGTTGATTAGCAAGGGTAGATCCTCTTCTTCCTCCCCATGGACACCTAATAGGGGTGCAGAACCACCTGCCTGCTAAAGAATACCTTCAAATTAAAGTGTTTAAAGATGCTGATTTTATTGCTAATCATTAATGCCCCCTAAGACACAGAAATAGAGGTGTTTTGATTGGCATCTGGAGGTACAACCTAATTTATTGGCTTCAGAAAAGCAGACATGTGAGAACGAGGTTGAGCCAATGAGAGGCTGACACCCTGTGGAAATATAATCTACTGCATATTAATGTACGTGCAGTGTAGGTTGGTTACTTATAGTACAGATAATATGCTCTTTTTATTACATTACATAATATTATTATTTTCTCTTACAGTGTGGTAGCACCACCTACTGGTTGTAGAAATAAATGTAGAATCCATTTAACAATATTCCATAGACCTTTCTGATTCATTTCCTTACCATTTCAGATGCTGTGTTTCTGTTTATTGCTTTGTTCTCAGACCCTGAGATTGCACTGGATTCATAAGGTAAGAATTTTTTTGTGGAATAAACCTCCCCTCTTATTCACCATTCTGTGCTACTCAGACTCTCCCTCTCACCTTTAAATGATGACAGTAATTTACAAATATATGCTGTATTTATTATGGTAGCACGACAATAGCACACACACACAAAAGCGTGCCCGTCAATAGCGCGCCCATGCTAGCTGATGTCAGGTCTCACTGCAGGCTGAATCCGGGTCGGATGGTTAACTGCATGGTCCTGGGAGTGTGGTGCTGAGGGACAGCTGCTGCTCATGCGTGCCATTGATGGATAGTGTGGAGAAAGAAGTTTGAGGTATAGATCAAGAAGATACATTAATTAGCTGAAACAAGGGTGCACAGCCCATGTCACCTGGCCACAATGCAACCTACCTGCTTACCACTCTGTCTTCTTTCCTGCCATACTAATTCTTCACTCAGCCAGGGTAGTGGTTTCACCATTTTCATTGCTGCTGTGGTGTGTGTCAATATGGTGTGTGCAGAAATCCAGGACCATTTACTAGTTCTATTACATCAAAGCACAATGGCATTGGGGAACAGCAACACACAGTGACACACCAGGGAGCAGTGACAAGCAGCGATACACAGGAGGTCAAAGGGGAACCCAGCATGATTATGACACCTAGCGATATGAACGGCCAGAGATACACCCGCGGAACAGTGCAACACAATGATATATGCAAGGGATAGATACGGTGATACACTAGGGGAACAGTGATACACTCTCACTACCATCAGGAGACGGCAAAAAACACACCCACTACAGAATAGGATACACAACGACCAGCCATTCACCCGGAGCAGTGACACACCCAGCCAACCACCTGAAAAAAGGGACACACAACCACAACAAGCAGGATTCAGCCTATGGGGCACCCCAACATGCTCTCTGGGTGTATCACTGGTTGTTGCTGTTCACCAGTGCCACTGTCCTTTGATGTAATAAAACTAGTAAATGGTCCTGGATTTCTGCACACACCATATTGACAGACACCACAGCAGCAATGAAAATGGTGACACCACTACCCTGGATGACTGAAGAATTAGTATGACAGGAAAGAAGACAGAGTGATAAGCAGGTAGGTTGCATTGTGGCCAGGTGACATGGGCTGTGCACCCTTGTTTCAGCTAATTAATGTATCTTCTTGAGTGGATATTCATTTACAAGTAAAGGCTGATAAATTGCAGAGTGCACTAATTGTGCCCAGGTGAGAGGGGTGTGGCTTGACTGTTAAACTAGTATAAAAGGTTTGTGAGCTGTTTGGGGCTGTTTGCAAGTGGATTTTCCTTGCAAGTAAAGGCTGATAAATTGCAGAGTGCACTAGTTGTGTCCAGGTGAGAAGGCAGAAGTTAATATAAACAGGAGAAGGGGCGAACTTGTGAGCTTGCGAACATTTTTAGTATCAAGTGCAATTCTAGTAAAATCGTAGGAGTTTAAATAAAAGGAGGGACTTAAAAGAAAAGGGTGGGCAGATTTATAGTGCAAAGGAGGAAAACTTTATACAAATATATTTTATATTACTTATTTTTCCCACTGAAATTTTGTAGACCATAATAATAATTATGAGTCAGTCCAGTGGCAACCTCATTCAGTGTACATCCTGTCATATGTATGCACTACTGGAACAGATGATCCAGGGTCCATACCTCTGTGAGAGGTGTGAGCATGTTGCCTCTCTGGAAGCTCAAATCTGAGATCTGGAGAGGAGAATTGCAGCACTTCGTGATATTGCTCCACTGGAAAGGTGGTTGGTGCTCTCGGAGCACAGTTTAGCTGGGCCTAGCATGGAGAGTGGAGCTGGGGCTAGTGAGGATGTCCAGGGAGGTAGCTGGGTTACAGTTAGAAGGGGAATCCTGGGGAACAGAAGGGGGCAGGCAAGTTCTGAGTTGGCAAACACCAACAGATTTGCCAGATTGAGGGAAACTGTTGGGGATGTCCATTCAAGAATGGCAATGCCAGATAGAGCTGTTCCCTCTAACAGCCGGGAGGACAGTTCTACTGGAGGAGAGGGTCAGACAGGTTTTGGTGGTAGGGGACGCTATTATTAGGAAGGTAGACAGGTTGATTTGTCACCCAGATCCTAGCAATCGAACAGTATGCTGTCTCCCGGGTGCTCTGGTTCGTCATGTTGTGGATTGGGTAGACAAATGATTGGGAGGGGCTGGAAATGAACCGGCGGTCTTGGTACATATTGGTACCAATGACAAAGTTAGTGGAAGATTAAGTGTCCTAAAGAATGATTTTAGAGAACTAGGTAATAAGCTGAAGGCAAGGGCCTCCAAGGTAGTGTTTTCTGAGATACTACCAGTGCCACGTGCTAGCCCAGGGTGGCAGAAGGAGCTTAGGGAGGTTAATGCGTGGCTAAAGATGTTGTGCACTAAGGAGGGGTTTGGGTTTTTAGAGCACTGGGCTGACTTCTCACTTCGGTACAATCTCTATAGCAGGGATGGATTGCACCTTCATGATGAGGGAGCTTTTGTGCTAGGGGATAGGATGGTAGAAAGGCTGGAGGAGTATTTAAACTAGTAGGTGGGGGAGGGACTAGATGAATGTAATATGATAGGAAGTGTAGAGGGGATATGGGGTGAATCAACTACTCATGGGGGAGGAGATGGGGGAGGGTTAGTATAGTCAATAGGGAGGTATTACTAATTAACTCAAGCACAGTGGCAGTCACTACAAAACAACAGGCTCATACCATAAGGTGCATGCTTGCTAATGCCAGAAGCTTGCCAGGATAAATGGGAGTGTTAGAATTATTGGCAATTATTGAAAATGGGATTTAATAGGCATTAGAGAAACGTGGTGGGATGAATCTCATGACTGGACTGTTAATCTGGATGGTTATAACCTATTTAGGAAAGATGGAGGCATTGGTAACAGAGGAGGAGGGATTGGTCTGTATGTTAAGCCTGAATTTAAGCCTGTAGTCAGAGAAGATATTTATGGTGGACCTAGTGATAAAGTTGAATGTTTGTGGGTAGTGTTAAGTAGCGGAGCAGCAAATTCCAAAAGAATATTAGTAGGAGTATGCTATAAACCCCCAAATATAGCTGAAAGTGAGGAAATACAGATTGGAAATGCAGCCAAGTATGGGCAAGCTTTGACCTTGAATCAAACTGGATAAATGAGACCAGCAGTTCAGCTAAGGGGAGAAGGTTCTTGAGTACACTCCAGGGTCAATATCTGGCCCAGGTTATACAAGAGCCTACTAGAAATGAAGCTATCTTAGATTTACTCATCACAAATAATATTGATATAGTATCAAATGTTGGAATAGGGCAACCTTTGGTAAACAGTGATCACAACACAGTCTCACTTAAGATTGAATTAAAAAAACAACATTTTAAGGGGCCAACAAAAAACTAGTAATTTTAAAAGGGCAGATTTTAACGGTCTAAGGGCAGCAATACAAAGTATAGACTGGGATAGAGAACTGATAGGTAAAAACACTGAATATAAATGGACAACATTTAAATCCTTACTAAATATACATACACATTGGCATATTGCATGTGGGAATAAAAGTAAAAGGAGTAAATCCCATCCAATGTGGCTTAACAATGATTTAAAGATCAAGATACAGAGTAAAGAACAGGCATTTCAAGTATACAAACAAGAGGGGACAGAGACTGCTTTACGTGAGTACAAGGAAATCAACAAGGCTTGCAAAAACACTGTTAGACTGGCCAAAATAGAAAATGAAAAATTAGTTGCAAAAGAGAGTAAGACTAACCCTAAAATATTTTTAAAGTATTTTAATGGGAAGAAGGCGAGAAAGGAAGCTATAGGAACATTACAATGTGACACAGGCCATCTGACAATTGGTGACCATGAAAAGGCAGATGAGCTAAATAGGTTCTTTTCTTCGGTATACACAAGAGAGGTACCAGTGGTTGGGACACTTCAACATAATGGGGCTACACTACCTTTGCCAAATAATTGGTTAACGCAGGAAGTAATCCAAAAGAGGTTGGAAAAAATAAATGTTAATAAAGCCCCGGGTCCTGATGGAATACATCAACAGGTACTGAGGGAACTGGGTTCTGTAATAGCCAAACCATTTATATTTAATTTTTCAAGATTCACTCAACACAGGGTCTATACCAGATGACTGGAGAAAAGCAGATGTGATACCTATATTTAAAAAGGGGGCAAGAGCAAATCTGGGAATTTTAGACCAGTGAGCCTCACTTCTGTAGTGGGGAAGCTTTTAGAAGGGTTAATATGGGATAATATACAAGAATACGTCTATTTGAACAGGATTATAAGTAGAAGTCAACATGGATTTATGAGGGATAGGTCATGTCAAACAAATCTAATTAGATTCTATGAGGAGGTTAGTAGGAACCTGGATCAAGGCAACTCAGTGGATGTAGTCTTTTTGGATTTTGCAAAGACTTTTGATACTGTGCCACATGGGAAACTATTGCGCAAACTAGGAGATACAGGAATTGGAGTAAATATCTGCTCATGGATTGAGAGCTGGCTAAAAGAAGGAAGCAAAGGGTTGTTGTAAATTTTAGAGCTGGAAAAGGTACAGAGGAGGGCAACAAAACTAATAAGGGGAATGGAGGGGCTAAGTTATGAAGAAAGACTAACCAAATTAAACGTATTTTCTCTAGAAAAAATGCATCTAAGAGGAGATATGAAGACCTTATATAAATACATCCAGGGTCAGTATAAAGATTTGTCAAGGGAGCTTTTTGTGCTAAGAGGTTTTCAACTGACAAGAGGATCTTCACAGTAAGGGTGGTTAATGTGTGGAATTCTCTGCCAGAGGAGGTGGTGACAGCGGATTCGATAGATAACTTTAAAAGGGGACTGGATTTATTTCTAATTAAAAAGGGAATTCAGGGTTCTCATGGATAATTAGAGAGACAGTATTGATACAGGGAGAAATCCGATCGCCAGTATCTGGGGTCAGGAAGGAATTATAATTATTATTTATTTTTCCTTTGAGACGATTGGCTAAGTCTCACTTGTTTTTTTTTCTGTTTTGTCTTCCTCTGGATTTATTAATAATTAAAAATAAAATTAAAATTAAATAATTGGTTAATATTTAATCCACATATTGCAGATCAGAGGAGATCTTAAAAGGTTGAACCTGATGGACTGAGTCTTTTTTCAACCTTAATTACTATGGGCCTCATTCTATTAACGGCTGTAGGAGATGCGGGGCCGCAAGGACCGGCCGCAAGCTATTCGGCTATTCTATTCCCCTCCGGCCGGGGATTCCAGCAGGCTTGCGGCCGGCGCCTTGCTATCCCTTGCGGCCGCTCGCGCCGGAGGAAAGCCTTTGATCTAAAACGGCCGCAAGAGTTTCGGCCGCAAGAAAATCCTGGTTGCTATTCAATTGCTCCGGGAACCCTCTCTGCAAGGCTAAAACCGAGCCGCAGCTTACTTGCAGAAAAAAGGTCCTGCTAGCACCAATTAAGCACATTATAAAGCCGAAATAAAGCCATCCTGCACTCTGAGGAGACTATAAAGTGATTGTAGGTGTTAGCAAAAATAGCACAACATTCCCCTACACTCAAATCCGTAAATAAATTATTTTTTAATTTATGTCACATATCCATGTAAAAAGTCCAGAGGGCTTGGAGCACCTCAGACCCGCCCACGCTGCGGCCGGAAAATAAACAGTTAATGTAAACTCGGATTTGGGCTGATGTGCAAGCTTGAGAGGGGGTTGCTATTAATCCTCATGTCCCCCAATATGATCCCTAGCATTTACAGAGCTGTACAGTGCCGTCTTGAATTTATTTTTGCGTTTAAAGATTTCTGAGCTTACGGCCGGTTGCAAGATATACGGCCGGCCTTAAGGGGAGATCCTTGCCGTATAATTGAATTGCAAGATAACGGAACCCCCGCAAGGAATCGCAGCCTTGCGGCCGTTTTACGGCCGATAATAGAATGAGGCCCCATGTATGTAACTATGTATACCTCACACTTTTTTTTATTTTATTGTGAAAACAGAGAATACAAATAAACAACACCAGTGTTGTAAATATACTTAAGTAAAAAATACATAATTACATTTTTATAAAATAACATTTTCCTATTATATCTTTTTACTGTAATTATTTTCTCCTTGTTTCTTTTTTCACCTTTTTTTTAATTCTAACAATAACAAATCTATGATTTTAAACATTTTATATAGTAAATTAATAATATTTCACAGAACCATATTTATCTTTTTCTTCTGCTATTTATGTCAGATACTTTTACGTAGCAAAACAAAATATTAAGTCTAATATTTTAAACATTTTATATAGTAGGTAAATAACACGTTACTCATAAACCTTATTTATTTCTCCTTTATCCTAACTACTTTTGTTTATAACCATATTTACAGCTTAATATTTATATCTTACGAGAGTTATTAAACTCTCTAATTTACTTTAGCATAGTTTTAAATTATTGAAAGAATGATTTCAACAGTTTTAAAGAGGAGGCGCATGGTTCAACTTATCACTTAAAAAAGTCTGTGTGGATTTCTGCACACTCTATTTCGCTAATTGTGTGGATCTTTCTTCTTCTTGGTCCGCTTTGTATTAGGGCATTTTAATTTTGTTCCAGGTTGTTTGGAGTTGGTAAGTTCCACAAATGGAGCATCGCTTCACCTTCCTCTGGCGTATGGATTGTGTGATGTCTCTCTTCTTTTGATATGTTTAGTCTAAAAGGGAAACCCCAAGTATACTTATATCCATGCTTTGTAATCATCCCTAAAAAGGGTTTCAGGAGTTTCCTTTTGTATAAGGTAGTGGGTGACAAGTCAGAGAAGATAGCTGGTTGGCCTCCTTCAATTTCAGGTACACCATATCTAGCTGCTTTCATGAATAAGACTTTTGTAGAAAAATAATGGAATCTGATGATCACATCTCTTGGTCTCTCATTGGAGGATTGAAGAGCTCTTAGGACTCTATGAAGCCTGTCCATTCTAAGTTCTTCTTTGCTTAGACCTGGTAAGAGCTTGGCACATAAATCTTTCATGTATAGAGGAAGGTCTTTTACTGACTCTGATAAATTACAAATCCTTATGTTGGACCTTCGAGATTTATTTTCTAGATCCTCTATGTATGATTTTAAGTTGTTTTTGTTCCTCTTTAAGCACAATAAGATACTTTTCCATTTCTGTGTGTGACTTAAAAAGGTTATTATAACTGTCTTCCAATTCGAGAACTTTTGTTTTCAATGCTTTTATTTTTTCTGTTAGTACCAAAGAAACTCTCTGTATTTCAGCTTTAATTTCTAATCTGAAAGAGGAGATTACATCTTTCAAATCTTGGATATCTGCTTTAGTGCTGGTTGGAGATGACTCTGTTCCATTTTTTGGTAATTGTTCACCTGGAGTAGCAAAATGCTGAGAAGAAAGCACATTTTGTTTTGTAAACTTTTTTGAAGATCCTTTCTTCGAGGCACCAGCGATCTTTCTTTCTTAATTCAATTCTTTCTTTAAACGTTATAATTGCAGTTGGCACTAGATGGCAGTAGAGTACACAGAGAAGTATTAAACAAACAAAAAAAAAAACGTTATTTCACCTTCAAAGTAATTGTTAATTACTTTGTATTGTTCACAGTCTCTCTCATATAAAAGGCATATCTTGTATCCTGATGATGGGTGAAGTACAAAACAACTTATTGTGTGTCCAATCCAGATAACATTCAATATCTTCAAATTGTTGTGGTCAGCAGCAAATCTCAGGAGAAAAAGTTGCCAAACTTGATTTTTAAAGCTCATGGAACACACATCCTCCTTCCATGAATATTTGCTCCTCCCCCCATCCATACCTCACACTTTGTTCTACACACTAGCCATAAATGGCACACATGAGCAGCAGCTGTCCCTCAGCACCACACTCCCAGGACCATGAAGTTAACCACCCGACCCGGATTCACCCTATAGCTCGCCCCGACATCAGGGCGAACTATTAATGGGCGTGCTGGGTGAGAGATGTGAGTGGGCGCGCTATTGATGGACGCGGTTTTGTGTGTGCGCATGCGGTGGTGCGCATTTGTCTGCTCGCATTCCTCAGGCGCACTATAGTTGCGGTGCCATTTATTGAAGTATGTAGCTAATTGACAACATATGAGTTTATATAAGTGTATGAGTTTAAATAAAAAATAATTTAATACTCTATATATAGCTTTCAAAATTGTAGATTTTTAACACTTCCTGACAACTTGAAATCTATGTAGCGTTCTTGGCTTTATCTCAGTGCAGGGAATGGTGGAGGAGAAGTAGGAAGGTAGTTTTGGTAAATAACTGGATCTTTATAAAATTTCCCCATATATGGCCAGAAGTAGATGGCTTGCAAAAATATTGCAACTCCTGTTCTACAGAATTGTAAACTCCCTATCACCCACACACAGTCTTCACCAAAGTTTCATTGATATCTCCAGGATCCATCAGAAGCATAAACATTTATAGCCTTTAGTATTTTTTTTTTCTCACTTAAAAACAAACTATTTGACTATTTTATATGATTAGTCAGACTTGGGTTTTCCCAAAAAAATATTTTTTCATTATAAAGTGGTACTTGAATTCTGCTTTCCTTGTCTACCTCAGGTTCTCCTCACTATCTGTGCTATTTTAGTGTCTCTTGGAGTTATCTTCTTGGCGATAAAGTGGCATGAGGAATGGGACGCTGTGCTCATCTCTTTACAGGTAACACCATATCCTTCTTTATTGATGAAGTTTCCAAACATACAAACCTTTCTACTCCCAAATCTGCACTGCTCTTTTTCAGGTTCTTGTCCTTAAGTCTTCTTTCATTTCAGGTGACTGCGCCATTCTTGCATATCGGAGGTGTAATTGGTATTTCTGCCCTTGCCTGGGTCCTTGCTGGATATTACTGGGGAGCAGATGGCAAAGGTAAAAGGTTCTTAAAAAGTAGAAACAAGGCACAGATAATAGATTTGTGATATGATACTTCATGACCGTGACCGTGAAGTCACCATATGTGTTCTTCACCATCATAGGGTTTAGAAAAACACGTGGGTAAAGGGCTTTTTAATTTTTTTTGAATTTTTGCTAAATGATTTGAATTATGAACTTTGGAAGTTTTAGCATGTTACTGACCTTCATTAACACAATACATTATTTGCTAATGGCATTAATTAGAAACCGCAGTGAAGTTTGAATAAAGAATTATGACATTAGTAGTACTAGCTCTGAATTTGATATATTGTTTTATTTATTTTTTCTTATGCATAGCCATGACAATGCTATATGCATAGATCTATGAATCTTTGTTTTTTTTGTTTATTATAGCAAAAAAGAGTCTCTAAACTGTAAAGAGCTTTAATGCAACAAATATGGCAGTTGTAATGCTTTATAAAATAAGTTAAACTAAATAATGTAAGAAAAAGAGCATGGAGTAAAAGCAACTGTGATAGACCTATAGGTTTATATTGCTGTACTTTAAACAATGAGTGGATAAATCAATAAAGCTATAGTATAATCAGGACAGTCAGTCTGAACATCAGTATCTATGCAGTTACTTGTAGGAGGGCTACTATTTCTTACCACATAAAGGAAACGTTGGAGAGTGTATGAAGTGATTGAATAATTGATATTGAGAGACTTTATCGTTTTTAAAATATATTTCTTTTTTTCTACTTTTCTTTCCTCAATTCTACTCCCTGTCCTGCAGTTCTCAAAAATATCCTCCTGGCAGTATACCTTGTCATCCTCTGTGCACTATACGTGTCCCCTATCTTCATCTCTTCTCCCTGTATCATGAAGCCCAATCAGCTCCCCCCGAAACCCAAGCTCTTCGGACATCGTGGGGCTCCCATGGTGAGCAATTGGAGGAGAGGGGTGGGGAATAATTTATGTTTTTAGTGAGAAAGCTAGATGATGTATTAAAGTGGTAAGGATGAGGGAACCCAGAACTCAAGTTCAGATCTTCTATCACTCAATATTTACCTACTGTGTTCACTCTATTTTTAATGTTAACAGTATCTAAAAAACTTAATTCTTGTTTCAATTATTTCTGATGTAAGTGTATGTATAAAAGGTTCCCCTTTGGAATACATTGTTAAGCCAAGAAATTTGCATTTTATGAGGCTAATTGCAATAAATTGTGTGACTCCCTAATCAAAAATTAAATCTTGTACAACCTGTATTTGCTTTTACAAGCAACAGTGCATGTAACATAGACAAGCCAGACAGGCGCCCCTGTAAATTAAGCTCCTTAGGCAGTTGCTTAGTTAACCTGTTGATAAATTCTGCCCTGGTAATGCTGAATGGGGGGAAAATTAGGTCCTCACGTGTGATATTTTGCAGCTGGCTCCAGAGAATACGATGATGTCATTTTACAAGATGGTAGAAAATAAGGTGGATGTGTTCGAGAGTGACGTCATGATTAGGTAAGAGAATCACCAGCTTTGATACTATTCTTTCAATGCAAGTCGTTCAAAGGTCACCATTTCCCCTTTTTTTTTTTTTTTTTTTTAGTCTAGATGGGATTCCCTTTCTAATGCACGATCAGTCCCTGCTTCGGACAACTAATGTTGCAGAAGTATTTCCAGGCCGAGTAAAAGAGGACAGCTGCAACTTCACCTGGCAAGAGCTCCAGACACTAAATGCAGGTGACTGGTTCCTGAAGGTACGAGCTCTGCCTCTCTCATACACCTTTAAACTACCACTGTAGTGCAAAAAAAGCTGCACTTTTGATATGGTTAGCTGTAACATGCTTCACAATTAAGGGCCACAAAAGTCCTTAGATAGAGGGTGAAAGAGCATGTGGAAAAAAGTGTTTTAAATTGATCATGGCATGCTGATAAATTGAAATTAGGTTATGCCTGAATGAGTAATGAGCTCTGTACCGTGTGGAACATAATGAATATTAATTAGGATCAGATGTAGAAGCCTTGCATCCGGCAGTGAGTGGTAAGTTATTTGGAACTACTCTAGTAGCTTGAGTCGCAATAGAGCTGGTAGCACAGAGCTGATGTTTCTGTTTATTAGGAATTGAACCCAGGACCTTCTCCACTGGAAGGTCAAATAATAAATAAAATAATAAAACATATGTCCGTATGAGGTAACATGTTTTTTTATTTTAAAATAAATTATTTGAATAATTATGTGAACTAGTTACAAGTGTGTGTGTATATGTGTATATGTATGTATGTATGTATATATGTATATGTATGTATATGTATATGTATATGTATATATATATATATATATATATATATATATATATATATATATATATATATATATATGTGTATATATATATGTGTATATATATATATATGTGTATATATATATATATATATATATATATATATATATATATATATATATATATATATATATATATATGTATATGTGTGTGGCAGTTATTTGACATATGGTGGGCTAAGAGTGGTAGAAGCCCCTCACCGTACAAATAAGGAATAGTACATTAGTGATTTTATTTGAATGTCTAAAAAAATAAGTTAATAAAAACTTATTTCCTGCTCAAATTTCTCAGAAACACAGTATATGCACTGCACTCTGGGAAAACTGGGCGGCACATGCAAATAAGACCACATATTATATATATATATATATATATATATATATATATATATATATATATATATATATATATATATATATATATATATATATATATATATATATATATATATATATATATATATATATATATATATATATATACAGCAATTATTTCACATATGGTGGGCTAAGAGTGATAGAAGCCCTCCACCGTACAAAGTACAGTAGTACAAATAAGGAATAGTACATTAGTGATTCTATTTGAATGTCTAAAAATAAGTTGATAAAAACTTATTTCCTGCTCAAATTTCTCAGAAATGCAGTATAGGTACTGCAGTCTGGGAAAACTGGGCGGGACATGCAAATGAGGCCACATAATGCACCATCACTCTGTCAATCCAAACCATTTTAAACATGGCTCCTTTAAAGCATATGCTTACTGTATTTCACAGTTTTAGAGATAGCAACGGATGGATTTTTCACAAACCAGGTCACTTAACCACATACAGTACTGTATATACAGGGAGTGCAGAATTATTAGGCAAGTTGTATTTTTGAGGATTAATTTTATTAGTGAACAACAACCATGTTCTCAATGAACCCAAAAAACTCATTAATATCAAAGCTGAATATTTTTGGAAGTAGTTTTAAGTTTGTTTTTAGTTTTAGCTATTTTAGGGGGATATCTGTGTGTGCAGGTGACTATTACTGTGCATAATTATTAGGCAACTTAACAAAAAACAAATATATACCCATTTCAATTATTTATTTTTACCAGTGAAACCAATATAACATCTCAACATCACAAATATACATTTCTGACATTCAAAAACAAAACAAAAACAAATCAGTGACCAATATAGCCACCTTTCTTTGCAAGGACACTCAAAAGCCTGCCATCCATGGATTCTGTCAGTGTTTTGATCTGTTCACCATCAACATTGCGTGCAGCAGCAACCACAGCCTCCCAGACACTGTTCAGAGAGGTGTACTGTTTTCCCTCCTTGTAAATCTCACATTTTATGATGGACCACAGGTTCTCAATGGGGTTAAGATCAGGTGAACAAGGAGGCCATCTCATTAGATTTTCTTCTTTTATACCCTTTCTTGCGAGCCACGCTGTGGAGTACTTGGACGCGTGTGATGGAGCATTGTCCTGCATGAAAATCATGTTTTTCTTGAAGGATGCAGACTTCCTCCTGTACAACTGCTTGAAGAAGGTGTCTTCCAGGAACTGGCAGTAGGACTGGGAGTTGAGCTTGACTCCATCCTCAACCCGAAAAGGCCCCACAAGCTCATCTTTGATGATACCAGCCCAAACCAGTACTCCACCTCCACCTTGCTGGCGTCTGAGTCGGACTGGAGCTCTCTGCCCCTTACCAATCCAGCCACGGGCCCATCCATCTGGCCCATCAAGACTCACTCTCATTTCATCAGTCCATTAAACCTTAGACAAATCAGTCTTGAGATATTTCTTGGCCTGGTCTTGACGTTTTTAGCTTGTGAGTCTTGTTCAGTGGTGGTCGTCTTTCAGCCTTTCTTACCTTGGCCATGTCTCTGAGTATTGCACACCTTGTGCTTTTGGGCACTCCAGTGATGTTGCAGCTCTGAAATATGGCCAAACTGGTGGCAAGTGGCATCATGGCAGCTGCACGCTTGACTTTTCTCAGTTCATGGGCAGTTATTTTGCTCCTTGGTTTTTCCACACGCTTCTTGCGACCCTGTTGACTATTTTGAATGAAACGCTTGATTGTTTGATGATCACGCTTCAGAAGCTTTGCAATTTTAAGAGTGCTGCATCCCTCTGCAAGATATCTCACTATTTTTGACTTTTCTGAGCCTGTCAAGTCCTTCTTTTGACCCATTTTGCCAAAGGAAAGGAAGTTGCCTAATAATTATGCACACCTGATATAGGGTGTTGATGTCATTAGACCACACCCCTTCTCATTACAGAGATGCACATCACCTAATATGCTTAATTAGTAGTAGGCTTTCGAGCCTATAGAGCTTGGAGTAAGACAACATGCATAAAGAGGATGATGTGGTCAAAATACTCATTTGCCTAATAATTCTGCACTCCCTGTATACAGTGCCTTGCAAAAGTATTCACACCCTTGACTTTTTACCTATTTTGTTACATTACAGCCTTAAGTTCAATGTCTTGTTAATCTGAATATTATGTGTTGGATCAGAACACAATAGTCTAAGTTGGTGAAGTGAAATGAGAAAAATATATACATAAAACAATTTTTTAGAAATAGAAAACAGAAAATTGGCATGTGTGTATGTATTCACCCCCTTGTTATGAAGCCCATAAAAAGTGGTGCAACCAATTACCTTCAGAAGTCATATCAATAGTGAAATGAATCTGTTATTACATTACTCAAAACGTGCCACAGATTTTCTATTGGATTGAGGTCTGGTCTTTGACTAGGCCATTCCAACACATTTACATGTTTTCCCTTAAACCACTCAAGTGTTGCTTTAGCAGTGTGTTTGGGGTCATTGTGACCCTCCATCCTAGCCTCAAATCACGCACAGAGTGGTACAGGTTTTGCTTAAGAATATCCCTGTATTTAGCACCATCCATCTTTCCCTCAACTCTGACCAGTTTCCCAGTCTCGGCTGCTGAAAAATATCTACACAGCATGATGCTGCCACTACCATGTTTCACTGTGGGGATGGTGTTCTTTCGGTGATGTGATGTGTTTGGGTTTTTGCCAGACATAGTGTTTTTTCTTTGGCTGAAAAGTTAAATTTTAGTCTCATCAGACCAGAGCACCTTCCTTCATACATTTTGTGAGTCTCCCACATGCCTTTTCACAAACTCAAAACGTGCCATTTTGTTTTTTTCTGAAAGTAATGGCTTTCTTCTGGGCACTCTGCCATAAAGCCCATGTATGTACATATACTCCAGTCTCTGCTGTGGGACTTTGCAGCTCCTCCAGGGTTACCTTAGGTCTCTGTGCTGCCTCTCTGATTTAATGCCCTCTTTGCCCGGTCTGTGAGTTTTGGTGGGCGGCCATCTCTTGGCAGGTTTGCTGTTGTGCCATGTTCTTTCCATTTGGTTATGATAGATTTGATGGTGCTCCTGGGGATCATTAAAGATTTGGATATTTTTGTATAACCTAACCCTGACTTGTACTTCTCAACAACATTGTCCCTTCTTGTTTGGAGAGTTCCTTGGTCTTCATGGCAGTGTTTGGTTAGTGGTGCCTCTTGCTTAAGTGTTGCAGCCTCTGGGGCCTTTCAAAAAAAGGGGTCTATATGTAATGACAGGTCATGTGACACTTAGATTGCACACAGGTGGACATCATTTCACTAATTATGTGATTTCTGAAGGTAACTGGTTGCACCAGAGCTTTTTATTGGCTTCATCACAAAGGGGGTGAATACAGACACACATGCCAATTTTCTGTTTTCTATTTCTAAAAAAATAGTTTTATGTATATATTTTTCTCATTTCACTTCACCAACTTAGACTATTGTGTTCTGATCCATCACATAAGATTCAGATTAACTTAAGGCTGTAATGTAACGGTGGTGAATACTTTTGCAAGGCACTTTGTGTGTGTGTGTGTGTGTGTGTGTATATATACTGTATACAGTTGCAAGCAAAAATATGTGAACCCTTTGGAATAATATGGATTTCTGCACAAATTGGTCATAAAATGTGATCTGATCTTCATCTAAGTCACAACAATAGTCAATCACACTCTGCTTAAACTAATAACACACAAAGAATTAAATGTTACCATGTTGTTATTGAACACACCATGTAAACATTCACAGTGCAGGTGGAAAAGGTATGTGAACCCTTGGATTTAATAACTGGTTGAACCTCCTTTGGTAGCAATAACTACAATGAAACGTTTCCTGTAGTTGCAGATCAGATGTGCACAACGGTCAGGAGTAATTCTTGACCATTCCTCTTTACAGAACTGTTTCAGTTCAGCAATATTCTTGGGATGTCTGGTGTGAATCGCTTTCTTGAGGTCATGCCACAACATCTCAATCGGGTTGAGGTCAGGACTACGACTGGGCCACTTCAGAAGGCGTATTTTCTTCTGTTTAACCCATTCTGTTGTTGATTTACTTCTATGCTTTGGGTCGTTGTCCTGTTGTAACACCCATCTTCTGTTGAGCTTCAGCTGGTGGACAGATGGCCTTAAGTTCTCCTGCAAAATGTCTTCATAAACTTGGGAATTCATTTTTCCTTCGATGATAGCAATCCGTCCAGGCCCTGACGCAGCAAAGTAGCCCCAAACCATGATGCCTCACCACCGTACTTCACAGTTGGGATGAGGTTTTGATGTTGGTGTGCTGTGCCTCTTTTTCTCCACACATAGTGTTGTGTGTTTCTTCCAAACAACTCAACTTTAGTTTCATCTGTCTACAGAATATTTTGCCAGTACTGCTGTGGAACATCCAGGTGCTCTTGTGCAAACTGTAAACGTGCAGCAATGTTTTGCTTGGATAGCAGTGGCTTCCTCTGTGGTATCCTCCCATGAAATCCATTCTTGTTTAGTGTTTTACATATCGTAGATTCGCTAACAGGGATGTTAGCATATGCCAGAGACTTTTGTAAGTCTTTAGCTGACACTCTAGGATTCTTCTTCGCCTCATTGAGCAGTCTGCGCTGTGCTCTTGCAGTCATCTTTCAGGACGGCCACTCCTAGGGAGAGTAGCAGCAGTGCTGAACTTTCTCCATTTATAGACAATTTGTCTTACCGTGGACTGATGAACAGCAAGGCTTTTGGAGATACTTTTATAACCCTTTCCAGCTTTATGCAAGTCAACAATTCTTAATCGTAGGTCTTCTGAGAGCTCTTTTGTGTGAGGCATCATTTACATCAGGCAATGCTTCTTGTGAAAAGCAAACCCAGAGCTGGTGTTTTTTATAGGACAGGGCAGCTGTAACCAACACCTCCAATCTCATCTCACTCCAGTTGGCTGACACCTCACTCCAATTAGCTTTTGGAGATGTCATTAGTCTAGGGGTTCACATACTTTTTTCACCTGCACTGTGAATGTTTACATGGTGTGTTCAATAACAACATGGTAACATTTAATTCTTTGTGTGTTATTCGTTTAAGCAGAGTGTGATTGTCTATTGTTGTGACTTAGATGAAGATCAGATCACATTTTATGACCAATTTGTGCAGAAATCCACAGTCTGCTCTCAAATACAGTGTAAATCTGTAATACAGTGTGTAGCACTTACAATCTCCAGCCTTATTATTTATGCAGATTCCTTTTGGAAGGGCTTCAAGGGCTAAATTAAAATGACAAGATCTAAGTCAATTCTTGATAAATTTAAAAAATGTGTCACTATCTATACTGTTTATGTACAGAATACTCATTGATCACCTCCTGAGAGCTGTTTCCTCAAATGAGCATGTTCTTTTGTCCTATCATTGGAGGAAAGAGGGTAAAATTTGAAGAATATGTGTTATATAATGGGGTTTCCTTGATTTTGACACCAACCCCCACCTTCCACACACATAGAAGCAAGCAGCTTGCCTCAATAAATCAAGCCTACGTTTTACAAATTTAAAAAGCTCTTACCAAAATATCATAGATGTCTCCAGGGTCCAACTATCAAAATGCATTTTTTTTCTAATTTAAAAACTAGATTTGTAACTTTTTATTTGTTCTTCCTGTGTAAAAATGTTCTTAATTTTTGATTGAACTGTTGTCATTTTAAGCAATGGTTGGATTTTATTCCTACTCATATCTTGACTCATGATACATTTTACTCCCTGATTTTTCTCTTACTCTCAGAGGAACCCATTCAAGACAGGAGGATCCCAGACTCCCCTCACTCCAAATGGACAGAGAATCCCCACTCTGAAAGAGCTGCTGCTTGCAGCCAACAGCCTCAACATTTCTGTAATTTTTGACCTCCGTCCACCTCCCTCTGGACACCCGTACAATGAGACCTACCTCAATGTTACCCTGAGTACTGTCTTATACTCAGGCATCCGCCAGGAGCTGGTTAGTACATTGTGATCTATCCTTACACTCACTGCTGTTTTTTTTTTTTTTTTTTTTGTGTGCTTGCACAAGGGTCTTTTCTCTAAAGCACCACTGTACTTGCTTAAACAAGAGAAGCTACTTATTTTAATTATGCATTAATTATTTTTATGATTCTTATGTAATCATATATAACCTTTTTTTCAATATTAAATTCAATTTCCAAGATTGGATTCAGTTGAGCTTATTGTCTCCACTGTGATAAGGTCATGAAAGGGGGATGGGGTTTGACGGAGAGACAAGTCTAACAAGTTTTAGGAATAATCAAAAATTTTAAGAGGGTAAACTCTTTCATAAGCTACCCCAAGAGTAAAAATGTCTTGCTAATGGAAACCACTTTAACACATGTCTTTGATTATGTGTTGATATAACTGTGCCTGAACTTTTATCATTGACTATTAGACAAAACCTCCACCCACCATTGACCTTATTATAATGTGCGGAGACCAGCAGCAGAGAAGTTTGATCTTTTGAAAGCAAGTTCAATATTGACTATTGCTTTTTAAAATAATTTGAATATGACTTTTTTATTAATGATTAATGCCTAATTAAAACATCTACTTTAAAAACACCACTGCAGTGCTTTAAGAACATAAAGGGCCACTGGTTTGCTCCAACTCGCTGTTTTTATTAAATTAAATTATCCTTGTAAATCTATTTTAACCTTTTAATCTGCATTTTTAGCCTTTTAGGGGTATAATGCTTGTTTTCAGAGTGCATATCTTGTGGAATAGTGCTATTCTCTTTCTGCTAACAAAGTACTCGACTAATACAAGATGGTCTTTAAAATATTATAACATTACTAGTGCAAAATGCTAGAGCCAAACTACAAAAGCGGTTTATAAAATACCAATTTTAACCTTGGCTATTCAGAAAAAGCTTTATGCTTATTGCATATTCTAAAAGTATAACATGCACAGGTGTGTAAACCATGAGCTGTGACAGAGCAAAGTAAGTAAGGTTTACTTGTGTCTGCCTTCTGAGAATGTGCTGGGAAGATGGCAAGTGCAAAATATTATTTGAATCAACCAATGAGTTATTCAATCCCCCTACCTCCTCTTCTGCTCTTCCTTCCGCTGTAGAATATATAAACACTTTGATGTTAATATTTTCACTCAATATTGTGTCTCTCCGCTCTCATCTGTAAATCCTTCCTTTGCTGCAAGCGATTATAGTGTAGAGTGTACCCAAACCAAGCATTATGGATGAGAAATGGCTCTAGTAGCCAATAGTAAATGAGAATGCCAGGATTATTCTAATGAGTAAAAACATGTGCATGAGTGCTGCCGGCACTGGGGAGCTACAGTTCATTGAGGGAACCATGAATGCCAACATGTACTTTGACATACAGAAGCATAGCATAATCGTCTCCCTCTTGAGAATGGGTCGCAGGGCAGTATTCCATCATGATAACGACCCCAAACACACCTCCATGACGACCACTGCCTTGCTAAAGAAGGTAAAGGTGATGGACTGGCCAAGCATGTCACCAGACCTAAGCCCTATTGAGCCTCTGTGGGGCAACATCAAATGGAAGGTGGGGGAGTGCAAGGTCTCTAATATCCACCAAATTCGTGCTGTCATCATGGGGGAGTGGAAGAGGACTCCAGTGGCAACCTGTGAAGCTCTGTTGAACTCCATGCCCATGAGTGTTAAGGCAGTATTGGAAAATAATGGTGGCCACACAAAATATTGACACTTTGGGCCCAATTTGGACATTTCCACTTAGGGGTATACTCACTTTTGTTGCCAACGGTTTAGACATTAATGGCTGTGTGTTTAGTTATTTTGAGCGGACAGCAAATTGACACTGTTGTACAGGCTTTGTCGTGCAGCAGTCACACATAGCAGTTCTCTGACATTATTTTCTGATGATGGTTTTAAATATGTTATATACATCACAAACATTTTATGATTTTACAGTAGTCAATTTTTAAAGTAACATATTTCTCCCTGTTCTGGAACGGTGTACAAAAGTTAACTTTTTCTTTCTTCTTTAGTTCCCAAGCAAAATTAGCGTAAGCAGTTTTTTTTATTTTTTTATTTTTTTAGGGGACTGAACAAAAGGACAGTCTGGCATTAGTCAGGAAACAAACAACCTCCCAACATAAACCTCCTTCCCCTTGAGTCTCTCCCATTGTCCACTAATTAACCAAGGTGTCAGGGCCCGGATGTTAATATCAGCAAAAAGGAGTTCCCAGGTGAGGCAGTGGTGCCAGCAATTCTCATCCCTGATCTTAACATCCCCCAGTACATGTAGACTTCACATAGGCACATCTCCCACCCAGAGTGAAGTCAAGAGAAAAACCATAGGCATGGTTTCTGGTATCATGTCCATGGTCACAATCCATGCTTAATTAAAACATATAGCTCCTTTTATGGTGTTCATCTTCCAGTTGCCCAGGTTGAGGTTTGCAAGGCCAAGTCATCGATCCTTCTGGTGGGAGAGTCCATGCGCATTTTGGTGACTTCTACCTTGTCTATAACGAATGGTATAATTGTACTGCAGGGCTAGGCTCCAACAAAGTAAACTCGGTTCGGCCAACAGACGAGATTGTGGTTGTTGATTACTGTGAACTCTCGGCCATAGAGATAGGGTTGCAACTTCTTTAAAGCCCAAACATCTGCAAGACACTCTTTTTTTCAATGACCACATCATTTACCTCCCTGGGCAGCAGCTTGCTGCCGAGGTAGGCAACTGGGTGTTCCTATCCTTGTTCATTAACCTGGCTGAGGTCAGCACTGATGCCATAAGCAGAGGCATCGGTCTGTAATATGAAAGCATGCTGTTTAGTCTGGTGCAGCCAGACCTGGATTAATGGGTGTTGATGGCTTGTTCGCTGGCTAGGTTTCACTTGATCAGCCGGGGAAGCCGGGCTCCATGGCCAAACGTTTAAAGGGATATGAAAGTGTCATGGATTAATACATTTCTGCACTCTATAGGTAAAAGGCAACCTTTTTGTATGCAGCACGTCTCATAAAAGATTTTATTTTTAATAATATCTAAGAATCCCTCTAATGAATATGTTGACACCTCCAGGGGGTGTCTACACAGGAATCTGCCCCCCCCCCCATAAGCATTTAGCATCAGGGGAGCAATATTAACACACTCTTTACCTGTTGTTGCTTGCTCAGCCAATCTCCTTGCAGCTTCCTGTCTCTGTCAGCAGCAATATATAGCATATATCAGTAATACACTACATATCCCAGGCTGCTTTGCACCACAAACAGGAACCCAGAGTTTATTAAAAAATTTCAGCTAACCTGATTGGCCAAAACAAATCATTTCACATTTGATGCTAATTTAGCCTGGGTTTGGGAGGTGTTAACCCTGATTTCCAACTGTCAGAAATTACAAGAGATTTTGTTGACTTCAATGTAAGTGTTTTAAATGTTTATTTTGGGATTTTTGTTTATTCAAAAAAAGTTTGCATATACTACTAATTCTTCCCCATAAGATATATTCATAATCCAACACATTTACATATCCCTTTAATTTACCTGATAATCTGGTTCAAATTTATGGCAATAGCCTCCAGTACCGGATGTTATAACATGCTGCTTACTCTACCTTAGCTGGCTCAGAACTGATATTTCCACAACCTACAAATATGCCACAAGTACTGTACTTGTGACTTCCCAAACTGGCTTTTTTTTTGTCTAATAGTCAGACCTCACCTGTGTATGCGGCCCACTACAGCAGCCAGATGCTGCTGATGGTCATCCAATGCCTCTCAAAACATAGCAATATCATCTAGGTATGCATCAACTGGTCTATCAGACTTCAGAAAGTGGAAGGGGAACTGTACATTTTGAGTGGCAATACAGTAGATTGCTAGAGGCCAAAATAAGTGATAAACGCCAATTTCTCCTTAGCAGAGTTCGCTAGCAAGATATGCCAATTACATTTTTTTTCCAGGAGGACGTTAGTGGTGTGCTCAAAGTTGTGCTGATTTTAACTGGCCCTTTAAGATTCTGGTAGCCTACACAGAAGGGTTTAGTACCATCATTTTTTGAGAACAAGCACAACCAGGGAGGGCCACGGACTGCAGGAGGCAGCAAAAACACTCATGAGTACCATCTCCTGAATTTATTTCTTGATGCCATCTTTAACCAACTCAGGGACTCAGAAGAGTTGCGATTGGCTAAGGTTGAAAATATCTTTGGATGTCTGCTTAGCACATTCTGAAGTTGTTGCTACTATTGGGCTTTATGCTCGTAATGTCATTCAACTTTCTCATGACCAGATAAGTGTCATCGCAATAGCCTGGAGCTTAATTTGGAGGTCGGATACAAGCAGTAGCATTTGTTGGCTTGGAAGAAACTCCCTTGCCCTGGCTCTATGGTCAAACCAGACTTTCTGTTTAGCTTGGACAGTCAATAGATGCTCTCTATCCATTCCAGTCAGGGCTTCCAGTCAGTCCCCCTCAACCCTATACTCCACTGCCCAATTTCTCAGAGCATGGTAACCATAAAGGAGTTTAATCAGGGAGAATCTGGTTGAATTCTGCGGAGCTTTGAGGCAGGCAAACGCGAAGGGTCAGAAGATGCTTCTCCCATTGTTTTAAGGGTACCATTAAACCTCTCAGACTTGGTTTGGGGTGGTATGGAACAGAGCAGTGATGTTTAACCCCACAATGTTGCCATGTTTGGGTCAGTTTGGACATGAACTGGGTGCCCTGATCAGATAGGATCTCACTCAGGACCCCAGCCTGGGGTAAAAATTGTGTAGCAGCACAGTAAATCCAACATACTATAGCTATGTTAATCACCCATCCCTAAAACATTTTGAGCAAACTACTACAGGTCACTGCTACCAGTGAACTTCATGACCAAGCCGAAAAGGAAGGCATCAATCTCCATTGAGTTTTGCACTGACAATAAATTATGAGTTACTCTCTTAGACTTACAACTATACAACGTTTACGGATCACTTGCAAATAAGGGCACTGCAAAAAATGATTTACGGGTACCAAAGACTACTTGCATGTGGTTTTCGAACCCTTGATAAGTCCCCCAGAAGTATTTATTGTGACATTATAGCACAAAAAGGATGAAATGTCACCATTATTTGACACTTAACAATCCGACATCAACATATGTGGAATAAAAAAATATGATATGTTTGTATTAAGCCTGTTTTATGATATAAAATCTAGGGTAACCCACAACCCAATACTCAGTGTTCTCAAACAAACTGTTTATATAATTTACCGGGAAAGTGGGATTTAATGGGGAAAATACAATATACTAGTTACTAAAAACTGGCATTTTTAAATCTACTGTATATTAACCACTTTCAACAGACTCCAGCATCTTTGATCTTTTACCAATCTTTTTGTTAATTTGAAGAAGGCAAATTTTAAGTATACATAAATAAAAACATTGTAATAGTAATTAGTAAGTAATTGTAACTAGAGATTGATTAATTTAAATGATCAAAAAAAAGTACCACAGTTGTTCGCTAACAATAGGGGCTAGAAGTTTTGTTCAAGCATTGATCGTTAATACAATTCTTATTTATTGATTTAGAAAATAAATATTCAAAATTTGAACTTATTTTCAATTCCGAACTTTTTTTTTACCGTCCAGCTGAACTCCTTGTCTCTACCGCTTATGAGGTCATGAAAGTGTAGGAACAACTGGGATGCAGCTCTAAATGATGAGACTCAACCTTATTTCTGGGCAGGAGCAGATGCTCTTCTTTGCCTGGAAATCTGTTGTGTTAAATTGATTTAACTTGTCAAGTGCACAAGCTTGTGTCTGCCCTCATATGGGGTGGAGACGAGCATCTTAATTGCAGCCCTGATGTTTAAAAGTAAGACTAATATTCAATATTTATTTTTCCTAATCCTCAAATATGTTTTTTATTAAAATCAATGCCTAATTAAAACATCTAGCTCCTGTTTGAGCATTCAAATTGTCCATTTAAAGCAGCACTGCATTGTCCTTACTCTCTACTATGTATGTATTTATTTATTATGTTAGGTGCTATGGCTCCCAGATGAGCAGCGGGACCAGGTAATATCTCAAGCTCCTGGATTTCGCCAGATTTATGGCCGACGGCTAGAAGAAAACGACACATTTGATGCTGTGAATTTGTCTTATAAAAATTTGAGTGTGGAGGAGATTCGGTGAGTTCATCCTCTTTCAATCTGATGAACTTATCTTACTATTCTAGTGCATCTTGTTGGCACATTCCCATTTTTGTTTACCTCTCATCATTCTACCCACAGATTCTACCGCCAGAATAACATTTCTGTGAATCTTTTTGTGGTTAACTATCCCTGGCTGTATTCCTATTTGTGGTGCGCTGGGGCCACATCTGTTACAACCAATGCATGCCAGATCCTCCAAAAACTACAGCGCCCTCTGTGGGTCCTGGTACGTGATGTGTGCAAACATGATGTGCTATCACACTGCTGCCAGTGCTGTGGCTTACCTCCACCTACTTTTTTTTCCCTTTTTTTTATTTCTTTGCTTTTTACACACTTCTGTCTAGCACACACCCACTGCCCTCTGTTTGCTCTCCACCTTCACGTCCAGTACCCTATTGGTCTGCTTATCCACCCCTTCTGTTTCCAGCTTCCTCTTGCCCATCCATCCTACGCCATCATCTAAATCTTCTATTTTTTTTTATCTCTCTTTCACTCAGGATCCAGACCACTACTTAATAATCTGGATTGTTGCAGACTGCATTTCTCTACTTCATGTAATTTGGGCATTCGTGGTGCAGAGGTCAGTGAGGGGCTCCTGGGTGTGGCTGGGTGTAGTTGCAGAATACATGAGTGAGAAGCAAATTTTAGTAGAGGAAGCAAATGTATGGATCATGCAAGGTCTGTCATTGATGCATAGAACCTTGCCTATATTGTGTTAGATATTTTATTTATTTATTTATTTATTTACAGGAATTGTTCCAGGAAAAAAGAGGAAAAAGGTAAGAATGTAACTCACTGTATATTCTCATCAGGGATTAGAGTTGCATACAAATCCAAGCTAAACACATATAGGAACATATCTTGCTCCTAACACAGTGACCGGGTGTGTGTGTATGTATACGTATATGTGTATATGTGTGTGTGTATATATATATATATATATATATATATAGTCATGCCAAGGGCCTGACTGGACTGTTTTACACTATGGCCTGGGCCTGACTGTCAAGAAGTTACCCTGTTTTTTATTATTATGGTTATGTCATTCTTAGTCCTTATGGTTAAAATATGATTACACTGCTAAACTGTATGTATCTTGGTTTATGCTCTGCCATTAGCTATTCTGCAGGCTATTGCATCAGACCCCACCTAAATAAACAAACACAGGGGGTCTTGAGCAGATTAAACGTCTGAGTTTTTACAGCAAATGGTGAGAGGTAATACAATCAACAGTGCAGAGTTTTTCCAGTAAGCAAGAGACTTACTGATTGGCCAGTCTGTGTGCCAGAAAATTGTATAACATGCGCCAGTTTTATAAAGGTAAGTCAGTTGTGTCTGAACTTACATAGACAAGGTGTAAGTGTCATTCTGTGCATTAATCCTAATTCTACGGGATTATATGATGTGCCTGATATCCTGAGGCCATCTTCTGTACCAGAGGTAGTAAGAACTACACAGTCCAGCTGGGGTAGGCTTAAACTAGGTTCTTGTCAAGCCCCATTGAAGAAGCAGGTTGTGACATTGGTGGCAGTGCTTGGACCTCTGTGGAGTACAGATAGATGACCGCTTATAGCGTTCAGGAGATTCCCGAAATGGAAATCAGCCATGCCAGGGGATATTACTACAGAGTAGTTGATGGATATAAGGGCACAGATCGTACAGGAGGAGTGGAGAGGGGTAAGCAACGGCCCTGTCTCAGCTCCTGTTGAGGGGAAATGCTTATCCCCAGTAGAGACAGATATTTTTGTGGTGACTGGAAAGGACTGTCAAGGAATGGAACTTCTAAACAAATGGATGTCGTTTCTGGGACTATGGCCAGGTCATGAGCTAACAGAATGGCTTAAGGCACTGGTAGATGAGGCGGTCACCCTGGAGGAGCAACATGCTTATGGGGTGGGACCTGTGGGGAAACCTCATGGGGGGGTCCTGGGGGGGAGGAGACACTTTGGGACATTGTATATTGGGATCTGGATTTTGGCTTGGCGACTGAAAGAAGACAGCTGAGTTTGTTTTCCAAGCGCTGTCAAATGCTAGGACTAGACCTAGGCTCAGAGACAGCTACCTTACTTTGGCCTTTGATCCAGAGTTACAGCTGGAATTGAATTATGTAGACTTGCTAGATGAAGCATGCCTGGATGGGCAGTGGGTTGACTGGAAAGAGGAAGAACTGGTCCCTAACTTTAGGGGGCTGAGCCTCGCCCAGTTAGACATGAGGACAGGGCCTAACCACAGTAGTGGCAGGCCCAGGGAAAGACCTGGAGGAAATCTACCCTACTCCTATAGTCAGGGAAGAACCAAATGAGCACTGGGAGGTTCCTTGGATAACCATTATCCAGGAATCAGCCACAGACCCTGGAGCAGAAACAGCAAGCAGTTCAGACTGTGCAGGAGGCAGTAACAGCCGGTGCTCAGGGGCTGCCTGTATCTACACAGGAGGCAGTCTCAGATGGAGAGAGCCAGGAGGTTCTGCTTGAGGATCAAGAGACCAAAGAGCTAGAGGGAGGTGAGTGTTGTACCCAGACAGTAGTTCCAGAGAGAGGAGGCTGGGAGACAGTGAGCACAATGCAGCACCAAGGAGTGGAGATCCCAGACAAGTCAATCAGAAGGAGTACAGACTGGCAGATGCAGCAGGTACAGTCCTTAGTGGAACTATTGTTTTATGGGATGCCCCAGAATAATGTTTTCCCTAACCAAGAGGGAAAGAAGGGGCATTGGCCCTGGCATTTGGGGGCGGGATAGAGAACCCGCGATGAGCCGTTAATGGAACTGGCTAGGCCCCTGGGATCACTTGAATTGGGTAAGCCAGAAAGCCCAATTAATTCCCCAGGACTCCAACACTGGACAGGGGAAGTAACAGACAAGGGAAGGGGTAGAATGGTGACCACTTGTGGTCCCCTAGGTCCAGTGACTGTTGTAAATACCACCAGTGGTTTGTACTGGCTTGGTTGAGGGGGATGACTCTCCTGCAGCTGCCCAAAGACATTGTTAGTGTACCTTTAACACTTGAAGGGAGGGGCCACTGGCCAGGCTTTTTGGTAGGGCGGTTGGCTACTGAACCCCAACAGCTTATACCAGAACTGCCCATTACTCTGGCATGGATGACATCAGAGAAGGACACTAGCCCACTTTGCAACTTTTGCATCTCAGTAGATTCAAGAGAAAGTTCAGGAGGTCTCCCTGGACTAGAAGGAGAGGATTTTGATGGGAAAGGATCCTCCCAAGTTTTTCCAGACCTACTAGCCTCACTACACCATTGGGAAGGAGGGAGATTTCACACTGGACATGAGGAGGCGGGGTGCCCAGAGAGCCACCAAGTTTATCACTTGGATTTATTTTTACTAGTGGGTTGGAGAGGTGGATTAACCTGGCAAGCCACCAGTGCAACCCCAGGATTGAGCCACAGAAATTAGAGGTAGGACTATGGACGCTTCCTGCACTCCCTAGACTTTGTTGGGACTGTACCATGGCTTAGACTTCCGAGAACAAGTAGCAGCCGTGTAGCTGGAAAGCTATCCGGTAGGATAACTTCCCAGTCTCCACTAGATAGAAGGGGGGAGGAGTTGTCATGCCCAGGGCATGACTGGGCTGTTTTACACTATGGCCTGGGCCTGACTGGCAAGAAGTTACCCTGTTTTTATTATTATGGTTACAGTGCCTTGCAAAAGTATTCACTCCCCTTGGCATTTTTGTGTTTTGAAGATGTTGTTTATTTTTAAATTTTTTTTTATTGTGAAGCAAACAACAAATAGGACAAAATAACAGAAAAAGTAAATGTGCATAACTATTCACCCCCCTAAAGTCAATACTTTGTAGAGCCACCTTTTGTGGCAATCACAGCATTAAGTCACTTTGGATAAGTCTCTATGAGCTTGCCACATCTTGCCACTTGGGTTTTTTGCCCATTCCTCCTTGCAAAACTGCTCCAGCTCCTTCAAGTTGGATGGTCTTGTGAACAGCAATCTTTAAGTCTGACCACAGATTTTCTATTGGATTGAGTCTGGGCTTTGACTAGACCATTCCAACACATTTACATGTTTCCCCTTAAACCACTCAAGTGATGCTTTAGCAGTGTGTTTGGGGTCATTGTCCTGCTGGAAGGTGAACCTCCGTCCTAGCCTCAAATCACGAACAGAGTGGTGCAGGTTTTGCTCAAGCACCATCCATCTTTCCCTCAACTCTGACCAGTTTCCCAGTCCCAGCTGCTAAAAAACATCCCCACAGCATGATGCTGCCACCACCATGTTCTTTGGATGATGTGATGTGTTGGGTTTGTGCCAGACATAGCATTTTCTTTGATGGCCGAAAAGTTAAATTTTTGTCTTATCAGACCAGAGCACCTTCCTCCATACATTTTGGGAGTCTCCCACATGCCTTTTCGCAAACTTAAAATGTGCCATTTTGTTTTTGCTGTAAGTAATGGCTTTCTTCTGGCCACTCTGCCATAAAGCCCAACTCTATGGAGCGCGCGGCTTATTGTTGTCCTATGTACAGATACTTCAATCTCTGCTGTGGAACTCTGCAGCTCCTCCAGGGTTACCTTAGGTCTCTGTGCTGCCTCTCCAATTAATGCCATCCTTGCCCGGTCCGTGAGTTTTGGTGGGCGGCCGTCTCTCTTGGCAGGTTTGCTGTTGTGCCATGTTCTTTCCATTTGGCTATGATAGTTGATGGTGCTCCTAACCCTGACTTGTCCCTTACTTGTTTGGAGAGTTCCTTGGTCTTCATGGCAGCGTTTGGTTTGTGGTGCATCTTGCTTAGGTGTTGCAGCCTCTGGGGCCTTTCAAAAAAGGTGTGTATATGTAATGACAGATCATGTGACACTTAGATTGCACACAGGTGGACATCATTTCACTAATTATGTGATTTCTCAAGGTAATTGGTTGCACCAGAGCTTTTTATGGGCTTCATAAAGGGGGTGAATACATACACACACATGCCAATATTCTGTTTTCTATTTCTAAAAAATAGTTTTATGTATATATTTTTCTCATTTCACTTCACCAACTTAGACTATTTTATTCTGATTCATCACATAAAATTCAGATTTACAAAACATTGAACTTAAGGCTGTAATGTAACAAAATAGGTAAAAAGTCAAGGGGGTGATACTGGTATTGTTATAAATAAAGTATGTTGCATTGAACTCTTCCTAGTCCATTTTCCCTGGGCTCCATAGCAAACCCCTCACAATGCAAAATATAGACAAATTGTTTAAGCAATACATTCCTTTTTAAGTGACTTTAAGCCCTTGTGGGGTGGTATTATCACTGGACTTCCTCAAACAATCATACACAAGGGTCAGGTTGTATTATCAATGTTCAATATCACAAATTAACCTTTCTACACTTGCTCGGGGGGGGGGGGGGGGGAAATAACATTCTAAGTACAACTACATGTTCCAAGCAGGCCATACGATATGTTTCTCTATGAATAGTGCTCCCACTGCTGCTAATAATTCTGGGTAGTAACATGCAAAAATGAGGCTTACAATGTCTTCTGGTGTGCTTGAGATATGTAGGTATACGTAACATTTTTTTCTTTGCTGATGACATGATTGATGTCCTCCTTACCCTCACTAACCCACATAAATCCGCTCCAAATCTGCTCTACTTATTTCTACAATTTGGCTGCTTATCTGGGATCCAGGTAAATGCTACGTCTTGCACACCTCAAGCTAACCTTAAGCCACAAACAAAATTTTTAATTTCCCATTTTCACTGCTCTGTCAAAGTAGTATAATACTTGGGTTAACACAGTGCTTCTTTACACCACTTACCTACAACGTACTTCCATCATCAATAAATACATTGACAATCTTATCAGAGTTTATAAGGCCAACAGTCGTTACATTTTGTCCGAGTGCATGCGTCTAACCAGGTCACTACAGTTCACTGTTCCCAAGAACACATTAGCCTTTATACAAAGGCAAGTGATTTGGAATTAAAATGATAGCTAGGACACCCAGATAAATCCATATTAAACATGATGGGGGGGGGGGGGGGGGGGCTAGTGGCACCAATGTTATACATTACTACATAGCCTATTACTGTAGAAAATGAACTTGTACATTTTTACAGATAAAACCAAACATTTCAAGTTCTCCTGGGTCCTACAAAGAAAGATAGATTTTGACAAGTGATAAGAATCAAAAATGCCATCTGGTTTGACCAATATATATACTTAAAGATGTATCTTACTTAAGCATCAAGATAACCTTGTGCTTATCCCAGACATGCTAAAATTCACTGTTTGACTGTTCCACTTCAAGAATAGTTAAGTAAAGTATTACTTTCTCTCATTATCCCTAAATATTCCTGCTAACTTACAGCCTTATTAAATTGCGATTCAGTAAATTTAAAAGGGCTTTATTTAAGCACACAGCATATTTTATTTACAGAAGTTTTTAGTTAGTGAAGAACTTGCTTTTGGATAGAAATACACTAACAAAAAACTTCTGTAAATAAAATATGATGTGTGCTTAAATAAAGCACTTTTAAATTTACAGAATCGCAATTTAATAAGGCTGTTAGTAATGTTGTATTCCTCCTTTTCTTTAATGCCCTTCCATTCTGAACCTTAATCTTTTGATATATTTGCAACTTGCTCTCCTTTCTCATCTCTTCTAATATAGAGATATGTAGGTCTTTTGGACCATGTCTTTTCCTCTGGGCTTCCATAGCTGGTTTCACACAATCCCAAAAATAACAACCTATTGGGTCCACAATAGTCATCCTAAACCAACATAGTTTAGGTTGGTATGATTGCCACACCCTTAAGATCAGTTATTCCTTGAACTTTTGGGACTTGACCAAATGTAAAATGGGTCTGGCAGCATCTTACTTGGCTCTTCCAAATGGTTACCTTTACATTACAGTACCACTGTCCTGACATTTTTCCTATGGTCTCTTGGATATGTGTGTGTATATATATATATATATATATATATATATATATATATATATATATATATATATATATATAGGTTTCATTCTGCCCTGGACCCTTTCAGATTTCTGATTCCTCACCCTACATTCAGTTACTACTCCTATCTTCCCCTTTATGTATACCAAATTTATATGTGCGGCATACTTTACATATAAACTATATAAACAGTGTGTCAGGCAATGGTACATCAACTTCAACCTTTTTAGATCTCTTCTGATCCGTTAAATTTTTTGTTAATAATCCTTCCTGACCCCAGATACTGGCGATCGCATTTCTCCCTGGATCAATATTTCTTTGCTACTTGTATAGGATAACCTTGAATGCTGTCACCACCTCCTGTCCACAGCTTAATCACAGTAATTGTGAAGAACCCTTTTCTTTCTTAAGGATTAAATCTCTTTTTCCTCTAACCTCAAGGGATGTTTTCTTGTCAGTTAAAAACCTCTTGGCACAAAAAGTTCACTTGACAGCCTTATATTGATCCTGGATGTATTTAAATAAGGTAATCATATCCCCTTGTAGATGCCTTTTTTTTTGTAGGGGAAATAAGTTTAGGTTAGTCTTTCTTCATAACTTAGCCACTCCATTCCCCTTATTAGTTTTGTTGGCCTTCTCTGTACTTTTTCCAGTGGTGCCCAAAATTGTACTCCATGTTCCAAATGAGGGTGTACTAGGGATTTGTACAGTTACAGAATTATATATTCTTCCCTTGCTTCTATACCCTTCTTAATACATGCTAATATTTTACTTGACTTTGCAGCTGCTGTTTGGCATTGAGAACTGCTACCTAGGTGGTTGTACACAAGTACTCCCAAATCCCTTTGAATATATAACCTTACATTTATTCGTATTAAATCTCATCTGCCATTTATTTGCACATTTCTCTAATTTATGCAGATCTCTTTGGAGGGAAAGTACATAATTTTCTGATTTAATTACCTTGCACAACTTAGAAGTAGGACTGGAAATTATTGTCTCAATTTTTGCTGATGACACTAAGTTGTTAATAAATATGTTAAAAAGGAGATGACCTAATACTGAACTCTGAGGAAGCCCACTTACCACATTAGTCCAATCTGAGTATGTTCCATTTACAACAACCCTTTTGCTTCCTGTCTTTTTTATCCATCTATCAATCCATGTGCATATATTTACTGCAATTTCTGTATCCCTTAGTTTGCTCAATAGTCTCCCATGTGGCACTGTATCAAAAGTCTTTGCAAAATCTAAAAATACTTCATCCATGGAGTTGCCTTGATCCAAGTTCCTACTAACCTCCTCATAGAAACTAATTAGATTTGTTTGATATGACCTATCCCTTATAAAGCCATGTTGGCTCCTACTTACAGTATAATCCTGTTTGAATAGACATATTCTTGTATATTATCCCTTATTAACCATTCTAAAGGCTTTCCCACTACAGAAGTGAGGCTTACAAATCTATCATTTCCTGGATTTGTTTTGGCTCCCTTAAATATAGGTATCACACCTGCTTTTCGCCAGTCATCTGGTAGCGACCCAGTGTTGAACGAATCTTGAAAAATCACATATATAGTTGTGGATCTTACAAATGTTAATCACGTAATGTTAAAAATTGCCGGCTACGCAAATCGAGGGTCGCAGTTGCAGGGCTCTAATGAACGCCAAAGGCGCTCATAACGAGGCGCGTGGGACTTAGGCTGCAATGAGCGCCAAAGGTGATCATTGCAGGCCTCGTAATGAGCGCCTACTATGATGATGGGATCTAGAGTATCCTAGTACTCTTATTCCCAGTAGGTTTAGACCTAAGTTTGGGTGACTCTAGACCTATGGACAGTCTTTTTCGGTACAAAGGCATAAGTCCCAGCTGCTGTGGTAGTGTACCTGAGAGCACCTTGGTAGGGAGTCAGAATGAGCTCCTCTACAAGCATATGCCTCTGGGTCAATAATACATGCTTAGTCAAAGTATGAAAATTAAGAACAACTTATTTATTTTTACACAAGTATTTAAACAACTCACAAAACCAGTACAGGGAGTGGCTACCCCCTTGTCCAACCCTCATCTTCCTCTTGGCCAATGGGGTAATCTCCAGAGTAACTTGATTACCTCTGGCCAATGGACTAGAGGTAAGCTCTGGGAACTTCCAGACCCCTCCCATGGGCCATCCACTAGGTGTGGCTACTTATTTACTTGGTCTCTGTCTCTCAAGGGAGAAACATCTATTTGCTCCTGTACTATGACCCTGATATTGGGCTGAAGACCCCATGGGCTTAAGGTGCCTCAATGTCTGTACAGACCCCTTTGTTCTGGCCTTGCTATTACTTCAAGTGTTTACTTTAGGTGATAGCTGGAAGGCAGATGGGTGATCTACTCAGGTTACTCATCAGACTCAATATGGATGACTGCACACAACATGGCTCCCACATTACAATACAATATATTTACAGATAATACCACTTCAACATTTTATAACCCACAGCATCTCTCCCTTTCCCACATGTTATGAGTTGAGATAGTACTTCCCACTTCAGTCCACTTAATGCGTTATGACGACTTTATTAGTGGCGACGTGGTAAACTGCCTCTTCTCTGAATGCATAACAATAACAGTGGGACTCTGCCCTGAATATATAACATTATAACAGTGGCTCTGGGAGCCCAAAACCTTCTGTTCAATAACATGTGGCAGATAACAGTTCCAGTCCAAGATGGCCCCTGGGTGTGACCAATTCTGCCAGTCCCAATATGGATGCCGACTGAGCCATTAACTGTCATGCCCATACACAATATGGCCACTGCGTGTGGCTAATGCTGCCAGTCACAAAATGGCTACTGCTGCCAATATACTTCAGGCCCAAATCCAAGATGGCCCCTGGCTGATTCATGACAGCGAGGCCAACTAATATTAGTCATTTTTATGATGTTGGTCACGCAATGTTAAAAATTCCGTCCTGAAGGCTCATCGCATGGCCCGTGGTACGTGCAGGCGCACATAGTGATGACAGAGATCGACGCTGAAGCCCATGGCGCTGATCACGAGGCACGCAACACGTTCAGTAAATTGGGACTAACGCCGAACCACGGAACTCGAAAGACCACCCAAAAACGGCAAATAATTCCAAAAAATTACTTACACAAACCACAGGGAAACAGCCAGAGAGCCTGTGAGTGAGGTTGCAAGTTAATTTGAGGTATATTTACCATTTTTGGATATTGAAAAATTAGCTAAGCAAAAAAAAAAAAAAGACGTCTGAAAAAACTAAAATTTTATCAAGTGGGATCAAGCCGAAGCCAGTAGCACTTACTTTCACGATGCTCGTGTGGAACGCAATTCACAATTTTAACAGCGAAAATGTTTTCAACCGTGTAACTCGAAAGACAACCAAGAAAACGTCAAATAATAATTTTTAAAAAAATTACACACTCCCACACAGCACAGGGGGAGAGACAGGGAGCCTATGATTGAGGTTGCAAGTTAATTTGAGGTTTTGAATCGATCGAAAATCGGCTAAGCGAAAAAAAAAATTGCACAGAATGAAAACGAGCGAGAAGCAAGTAACACATAGCTGAAGCCAGTAAAAACTAGCCCGACCCTAGTAACACTTAGCCGAACAATGCAAGCAACGGCAGTCATCGTGAGCAACGCAAAACTTGAGCAGAGATACAGAGGAGAAAGACACAGGGGAGAGAGAGAGAGGGAGGAACAGACACAGGGGTCAAAGCGTGGGGAGAGGCTCGCGATGATCGCCGACGGTGATCATTGTGAAGCACGTAAGTTACGGGTTGCCAAGGCCTGCAATGAGCGCCAAAGGGTCTCATCGCGAGGCCCGTAAAATACACAGGTGGAGTTGCTCGCCGATGTTGATCACAGTGTGTGGCAAACATTATTGCCAGTTTTAAAATTGTAATGCCGTCATTTTTGACGGGCAAGTAGCTAGTTAGATATAATGGTTTGGCTATTACAGAACACAGTTCTCTCAGTACCCTTGGATGTATTACATCAGGACCTGGGGCTTTATTAACATTTATTTTTTCCAATCTCTCTTGGATTTCTTCCTGCATTAACCAATTATTTGGTGAAGGTAGTATAGCCCATTATGTTGCAGTGCCCCAACCACTGGTACCTCTCTCTTGTGCATACAGAAGAAAATAACCTATTAAGCTCATCTGCCTTTTTCCTGGTCACTAATTGTCAGACGGCCTGTTTCACATTGTAATGCTTCCTTCCTGACCTTCCCATTAATATACTTAAAAATATTTTAGGGGTAGTCTTACTCTCCTTTGGAACGAATTTAACATTTTAGCCATTCTAATAGCCCTTTTGCAAGCCTTGTTAGTTTCCTTGTACTCATGTAGAGCAGTCTCTGTCCCCTCTTGTTTGTATAATTTAAATGCCTGTTTTTTACTCCTTATCTTGAAATGTAAATCATTGTTAAGCCACGTTGTAATTTACTCCTTTTTACCTTTATTTCCACATGATATATGCCGATGTGTATGTATATTTAGTAAGGATTTAAATGTTGTCCATTTATGTTTAATATTTTTACCTGACAGTTCTTTGTCCCAGTCTATACTTTGTATTGCTGCCCATAGACCATTAAAATCTGCCCTTTTTAAAATGTAAGAGTTTTTGTTGGCCCCTTACAGTTTTGTTTTTTTAATTCAATCTCAAATGAGACTGTGTTGTGATCACGGTTTCCCAAAGGTTGCCCTGTTTCAACATTTGATACTATATCACATTTTATTTGTGATGACTAAATCCAAGATAGCTTTATTTCTAGTAGGTTCTTGTATAACCTGGGCCAGATAATGATCCCTGAGTGTACTCAAGAACCTGTTCCCTTTACCAGTACTGCTGGTTTCACTCATCTAGTTTATTTACAGTAGTTTAAAATCTCCCATTATTAAAACTTGCCCATGCTTAGCTGCATTTCCAATCCGTAGCAATAATTGCAGTTCCTCACTTTCAATTATATTTGGGGGTTTATAGCATACTCCTACCAATATTCTTTTAGAATTTGCTCCTCCACTATTTAACTCTACCCACAAGCATTCAACATTATCGCTAGGTCCACCATAAATATCTTCTCTGACTATAGGCCTTAATTCAGGCTTAACATACATACAATACCTCTTCCCCTTTTACCATTTCTAAATAGGTTATAACCATTCAGATTAACAGTCCAGTCATGAGATTTATCCCACCATGTTTCAGTAATGCCTATTAAATCCAATTTCTCATTAACTGCTAATAATTCGAACTCTCCCATTTTTCCTGTCAAGCTTCTGGTATTAGCAAGCATACACCTTATATTGTGAGTCTATAGTTCTGGAGTGCCTGCCAGTATACTTGAGTTACTTAGCAGTACCTCCCTATTGACTATACTAACCCTCCCCCATCTCCTTCCACAGGTCTAGTTAATGAATTCCTTACACCCTCTACACTTACTACCCTGTTACTTCTATCTAGTCTCCCCCCACCTATTAGTTTAAAAACTCCCCCAACCCTTGTATAATTATTTCCCCTAGAACAGCATCCCCAACAGTTTCACTCAATCTGGCAAATCTGTTGGTGCTTGCCAACTCTGTATTGGCCTGCCTCCTCGTGATCCCACTGCTTCCCCTTGTAACTGAAACCCAGCTACCTCCCTGGATTTAGCTCTAGCTCCACCCTCCATGCTAGGCCTATCTAAACTGTGCTCAGTGAGGTGAGCACCAGCTCCCTTTCCAGTGGAGCAATATGACAAAGTGCTGCAATTCTCCTCTCCATTACTCCAATTTGATCTTCCAGAGAGACAACATGCTCACACCTCTCACAGTTGTTCCACGAGTTCACACATGTGTACACTGAGTGAGGTTGCCACTGAACTGACTCATAATTACAAATGACAAAAAATCAGTGTGAAAGAAACACTACAATATGACCCTTTTCTTTGAACTTCCTCCTGCAAACAGTCACACACATGGCCCAAACTTATATGCAAGTTTTAACCCAGGTAAAAACACTCCCCTCTCACCTGTATCAAATCACTGCACACAGGCAATAAACACACTTCACTTTACTAAATCCAATGCAAAAGATGCATTATAGATAATTACATTTTAATTGTATTAATAATCCATGCATAATAAAAACAAGCACATCTTGTTTTATAGCACAATAGTCATTTAAAGGCACATAGTCGATTTTTCAAGTTATATCATAATCTAAAATGGATACTTTTTTCTAACAATACATTTTAGATGTAATTTTCAAATTGTATTTGTTAGTCAACCTTTCAGACACACCCATCAAGCATGAGCTGTTATCAGTGCAATAAGTACTCCCTGAGGGTTTATACTATTTTCAGTCTAAAGCATTCAAGAAATAAAGAGCATATGCAAACCCCATTGAGTAGTTGGGCTAATTACTCCTTGAGATCTGCACACATTCATTGTGCTTTGTCTTACGGCTTTAGACCAGGATGACCCTATGCAATTAATTGCCAATAACTGCATTATTACCAGACCATGCTTGGCAGGTCTGATGTTTGGGGTAGCACATGCATTCCTTCATTTTCTGCAAAGATAATGATGGAAAATGAAATTAAAGTTATCATGACAGGAGAGCTGGAGTATGTAGGAGAAACAGAGAGTAAAGCCCTTCCTTAACTATCCTGGTGTTGGGTAGAGGAAAGCGAGTGAAATTAAAACCACCTGAACAAAATGCAGTGTCCAGAGCTCTGTCAAACATGAGTTAGGTTGAGTGATAGTAGTTCTCGGTTGTACACTCCCTACCACACTGTCACTTGAGGTCCTTGAGACCTTATCTGCCCATCACCATGAACAAAGAGAGATACAGAGAACCTAACTCTTCAAACATACAATTAACTTTATTCAAGTTATAGAGAGTTAATGGTCAGGCTTATCTGGTCTTATAATTTGCTTTTTACAAATCCGTGCAAAACTACATGAATGTTTAGTGTGATACATGTTCAAACTGTTCTGGATTTCAAAGGCTATCCCCATGAGTATTGGAAGGTAAACAGCCACTGGTCTCCAATATATACCGTAACTCACTACTCCTCCAATGCACTCAACAGAATATCCCTCCAATGTAATTGCCCTAATACTATATTTTGCATTGCACACTGATAGTCTTCTACCCTATAATAGATTTCTTAGAGGCCTTTCCCAACCATTATAAATGAAATGATCCGATCTTATAATGACTCCTGACTCTTCCCTTCTCTTTCCCCAGATTCGGAGGCTGTGCTTCTAATGAAGATACAGAATTTGATGTGAACACCTATATTTTTCATATATATTGATCCTCTTTCATCTCTTCATTTCTAACTGGGGCTGAATGAGAAAACAAGGAATTTTAGAACTACAGATAACTGCCCCTGGAATAGTCACTTGTAACCAACACTGAACACCCAAGGAGTAGGGCACAGGGCCACAGTGGAGGGTTCTGAAGTGGATCCACACAAGACTGTTCTGAGTTCTCTATAAAAAAGGATAAAAACATAAAGCTACATCGGAACAAAAAAAGCTGCCAAATTTTCTTTATTCTGGTGCTTGTTCTCGCTTTAGACTGCTACAAATATTACATCCAGATTTCCCAATCTCTTACAGAATTTTATTTTTATTGTAGATATGTTTTTGTTTTTTAAACACTGGATTTTGTCTTAAGAGCTCACCTTTTTTAAGTGATACGCATGGTTTAGAGGGTGGGTACAATGAGCTACTAATGGAGGTGTCTGATTACTTCCATTGTACATAAAGAACTGCTGTGTGTGTTAGTAAATTTTGTGGCATAAGCGGATTGTGCACTTTAAACATTCCTGCCTGTTTTGGTTCAAGATGAGGCAAAAATAACCTCATCAAAACACTAAACACCTTTCTTCAGTTTATGAGAAGACAAGATGAGCTGCTGTACTGGATGTTCACCATCAGAGGGGGTCAACTTCCACCAGAAATACTGATTTCTTGATCTTATCATTCCAGCATCCTATCCCCCAGACACATTTTTTATGTGTGTGCATTGGTTAAGATAACCATTATCTTTTTTCCAGCTCTCTGCTACCTCATTAAATTGACTGTTTATACCTCATCCTAAAGTCTTGAGATCCTTAAAGCACCACTGCAGTCCTATATTTAATATATGCTCTTTTGAAGTACTAATGCAACAGTGCTAATGCAAAGCTCAGATAAATTAGCACATATAATTAAGTTAGAAAAGATCAGTTTGAAAATTTAGGACAAACATTTAAAGTGTAAGCTGTCTCTAAAGGTGCCCCACAAGAAAGCAAGACCCACATGCTGCTCCTTTTCCTGAATGTGTTGCTTTCCAGGGAGTTCCCATTGGAGCCAGTCAGTTCTTATTGAAACCGCAAGGGCCACATATCCCAATAAATGAAAGGGAATTATCTTTGTGAACTGGTAGGGGAATGTGGAAACATGGTATGGAAGCATGCAGACCTGGCATCTGTATTGGGAACTTCTAGGCAACTATAATATAATATTTTATATTGTACACAGAGTCTATTTGTTTAACAGGGCCTATTTAAAAAAAAAAAAAACACTGTGTCATTGGGTATTGTTTATTATGTATTATTTTGGGTTTTGCATTCAATTAACACATTATTTGAACACTGTTTAACATGTAAAAATTAAAAGGCAGCATTTGAAAAATTATTTATGTCATGTTAAATGTCTTACAACAGAACACATTTACAATGTGTATTTTTATTAAACCTTTATAAATTAAAAAAATTTTGGATTATTTTTGTGTGTAGACCAATGCCTTTGATTATTGCAATATTAAGATGAAGCAATCCTTCAATATAAAGCAGTGACAAATCAGTAACTTGTCAGATTTTATAGATATCCTTGTTTCAGCACAAGTAGATTAATCGTATGATTTACCACCTCAAGCAAATGTAAATCTGACTATAGTAGTCCATTTTAAGTGACACCATTAACGAACAAAGTGAATTCTAAAGCATAATGGACTATAAAACATAATGTTTAATAACAAAACATACTGGCAAATATTTTAGTGTAATTACCATGATCGTCATCTTCAGCTGGGACATAGGTATAGCAACTATCACCAACCGTTGCACAAACACCTCCTAAAGAAAACAAATAAGTCAGAGTTGCTCATCAGATAACGAACTAACCTTAATAGGTTAGTTCTATTGACATGATAACCAACTCTGAGAACAACCTATTTTAGCTCACTTGTGCCCTTCACAGGGAGAAATATCCTGTAGTATATCAGTCTGGTCTCACTCGAAAGAGTGACCCAGCCCCGAAATACCAGGCAATTCTACCCTGAACTGGAGAACCAGCAAACCCCAGACTCATTTCGGCCTTCATTGGGCCTTGTCAGTGAAGTGCAGCTGTACTCCCTAATAGGTGTTCTGTTGTTGCTGTTCAATCCTTCAGTTATGTCCGACTCTCGGTGACCATAGGGATGCAGCACTCCAGGCACATTAGTGTCTGGTCGTGCTTACCCATATGGTTTTCTTTGCAAAGATACTGAAGTGGGTTGCCAGTTCCCTCACCGGTGGACAGCAATTTGTCTGACCTTTCTGCTATGGCCTCCCCATCCCTACATGGTATAGCTCACAGCTTCAGTGAGGTACACAAGCCCCATCACCACGACAAGGTAGGGATCCTGAAGTGGAATAGGTGTTCTATGGGCATTCTTATCTGAAGTACAACTATGCATATTAGCAACAACCCAGAGACTGTGCAAGACATTGGGCCTCATTAAATTGCCTTCATACAGCTCGTAAGTCTGCGGGCTTGAAATTTGCAACAATTACAGAGCGATTAAATTGACAAGACCTAAACTACATGGACCAAAGCCAAAACTGTAAGTAGCATTTCAGGCCATGATCATGATCAATTAAGCAAGCCTATAACTACTGATTTAGAAACAGCCAATAGTACATGAGACCGTCATCATGACGTCAGTAAAACATGGCGTTTAATTGTCAATCAATTAGCATTTAGACATCTGATATCCGATTGGGTTTGCAATCCAGCAATGTAAAAATCTATTAAAAATTAATGAAGAAAATGTTATAGTCCATGTGGGTGGCCTGATATGTATTAACTCCTTGATTTCTGAGATTGATATAACACGGAAATAAAACCTGAAAATAATAGTTTTTGATTGCAGATTTGTGAGCTTGAGACTGTTCTGCAATTAATTTGAATGTCTTACATCGCTTTTCTAATGTCTTGCATAGTGATTTGTAATTTTAGCGATTTGTAACTTTTGCGAGCTTGACAGATCGAAGTCTTACATGGGTTGGAGTTACAATTTTGACAACCGCAGTTGCTTTTCAGCCTGTATCCCCCGCAGATCGATTGCTAGTAACTAAAAGAGGCCAATTTAATAGCTGTAACTTTTGCGGGCTACATTGTGGGCTTCAGTAATTGCAATTTTGACAATTTAATGAGGCTCATTGTCTCTTCCTAGCTAGATTCTGTATCTTGACAGGCTGACAGAACATTGTGCGCAACATGTGAGAGACTATAAAGGACAGGACAAAAAGAAACCAAGTTTAGAAAATAACAGAAAAATTATATACAATATATATACAGGCTAATACTCTCTTGGCACAAACCCGATTTCACAAAAATCTAGGCCCCTCTGAGGTTATATTCTCCAAAAACCAATTTGATTTCTCTAAAATAGTTCCTCAGTGAAGGCAATAGTCCAGAATGTGCATAGGTTAGCCTAACTTAAATTTTCTTAATCAATAAAGTGTTTGTGGGCGCTTCAGATTTCCCAAGCACAAATGAAGGCATCTGTGATTTACAGCCCGATTAACAGCCTTATTAAATTGCGATTCGGCCAATTGAACAGGGCTCTATTTAAGCACACAGCATATTTTTTTTACAGAAGTTTTTAGTTAGTGAACTTCTATCCAAAAGCAAGGTCTTCACTAACTAAAAGCTTCTGTAAATAAATTATGCTGTGTGCATAAATAGAGCCCTTTTAAATTCACTGATTCGCAATTTAATAAGGCTGTAAATTCCCCTAACGTGTAAAACCACAGCCCGTAACGTAGCCCGCAAGACTTACGGCTATTAAATTAGACCCGTAAAGCAACCCATCAATGACTTGCTGCTTAAAGCGGAAAAAAGCCTACGGAACGTGGAATTTGCAGCAGCAAATCTTTTGTTCTCTGAAGCCCGTAACTGCTGCGTTCCAATTTAGCTATTAAATTGCAACAATTTTCCAAAGACGCCATGGCGTTCAAGTCTGTAACCCGCAAATGCACCCGCAAAGGGTTTACTGACAACTTTTAAACACTGTAAAGGACAATATAAATACACCAGTGCACTTTAAGATATAGGGAAACCATGGAAAGGTATTACAATTACTTGCACAATAATCCCCAAATAAAAGAAATGTTTTTAAAAAATATATAGATTTTTTCATAATTTGGAATGGTCAGCACATGCCAATATGAAAAGCCATGCTGCAACATGCAGAAAACAATTGAAGACACACTACCTGATTAAGTAGCAACACAAAAAGGTGAAACTCATGCCATAATAACCCTTTCTCACTCACATTAGAGGCTCTAATGTGGACCATAAAATATAAATATAATTGCATATACATCTCGCTCATCACATCTACATTTTGGAAACAAATAGTGGCCATATTTATCCGCCACATCACAAGTACCCTGGGAACATTTTATTATTAGTTGTTCAGTCCTTCAGTTGTGTCCAACTCTCTGTGACCCTAGGGACTGCAGCACATTTAGCTTAGTAATGAGGGCTGATTACATATATAGGAATGTGACACAAATGTGTCCCAAAACCCCAACCATTGACAACACACTGACACGGTTAGAACGGTGTAACAACGTTTTATTTCATACACAGAGCACAATCAGAAATTGACAAGACTGTGACTTGATATCATGGGTGTGGTGTGGGCGGATACCGGAGAGGCAAGAGGCTGTGGCCAATCAAAAAACACCTAAAGGGTTAACTGTTAGACAACATCATAAGGATAATGCATTGCATCTACTAGGGTCACATGTGGTCAGGACACCACAGTAACCATAATCGGATGTGACATAGGAACATCATATAACACTCCATTTCATAGAAATAACAATTAATGTGCATCCAGCAAGCATATGTTTTCCATCTGCTATATTAAAGAGATGCTAGAAATCATGGATCATATCACACTAATCAATTCCACACAAAGTGGGTTTTTATACATTACTGCTGATTCCCAAATAGATGATAGAAATTTGGAAAACATAAAGAGGAGGTGTTAGAACAATCATGCGCTGTTATTATAGTACATTATTTTTGCTCTGGACACTACAATAAACCAATCAACATGAACGTCATTTACGAGCAGCAATTACCATATTGATTCTGTCCTGTTCAATCAGCCTTTCCGGAATATGTTGAGGATGTGTAATACAACAAGGCATGCTTCACTGTGAACACAATCTTTCAGCAGAAGATACTATCACTATCTACATGGAATAGTTGTGCCATGCTGACATCACATCTTACTGGTATATGGGTGGTACCAAGGCCAGACAGATGACACTGTTCACATTACCCCTAAACACATGCACATTTGTCCTGATGTCAAACAAAGGGAATTAGCCATTTTATTTGGATGACATGAAATACATTAATCCGCTTTTATACTGTTAACGGGATGAAATGCATCAAAAAAGCATGTATAACTACTGCTTTGGAATAGCAGATCCTAATGGGACCGTGCAACTCTGCAGCCGGGACACTATTCATGTAATTGAAATTTACACTAGTCATGTTCATTAGTGAAGAGATATGTAGTCATATATTGCATTTCCGATCCATCTGCAGTGGTGAATGACACTGATCTAATGCCTGCTTGGAACTGGGTCTAATGTCCACTCACATGATGGTATTGTACTGCTCGAAGATGAAGAACATGCCTTAATGGACGTTGTCATGAACGATTTATGTGAATGCTCTGGCTTTATTCATGAAAGGGGGAACTAGTTTTATGGCTCTGTAAGAGGAGAAAAAAAAAGGTGTAATTAGAAGAAAGCCAGACACCTCTATACATCTGGAAATCATGTGGGTGAGGGGGCATAGCAAGCTATTTGCCTAGGAGGATGGGCTAGAACTGGGGGAAGCTCTGGTGTTTTGTGTAATTTTTCTATGTTTATAAATATCGCTGTAACAATAAAGAAGTGGCCAGTCTGACTTTGGACACACTAACAAAAGGTTGTGTCAGAGTCTGCTTGTACTAATCCAAGGTACGTGGTGTGTGATTCTTAGATCCTACGAATAGGGGTCTGAGGTGCATGTCTCTGCAGTAATGATGCTGTCATCTGAAGTGTCTGCTGGTGTTGAGATCAGACCAAAAAGTTGAGACCGTAGAGAGATAGAGATTTGGGGTGAGCGTGGTCCCCCAAAGCTGGCGGTCGTGACAGCTGGTGGTATCGGTGGGAGATCTCAAGCATTTTTACCAGCAGCAAGGATGGCTACTTACAAAGGCAGAGAGAAAGAGAGCCAGGTGACAGAGGCAAAGGACTGCAGAGGAATGGCCCTTCTAAAGCAATGGATGGCATTCCTGGGATTGTGGCAGGGCCATGAGCTGTCAGGCTGGCTGAAGAAACTGGTATGGAAAGAGATTGCCTTGGAGAAACAGTATCATGCCAGGATAGGGCCTGTTGGTGCCCTTGAAGAGGATCTCTATGTTCAATTGGAGCTAATAGATGGGCTCTGGGAGATCGTCTATGGTGATCCTGAATGTGGCACGGGGACTGTAAGGAGGAAAAATAACTTATTCCTTAACCGCTGTCATGGTCTGGGACTAGAACCATGGTCCCCGGAGGCTAATTTGCTGGAACCCCTGATTCAGCAAGAGCTGCAGCTGGAGGCTGAGTATGTTGAATTGCTGGATGAGGCATCCATGGAGGGGTTTTGGCCATCCAGTTGGGAGGAACCCTGTCAGGCGGACAGGGAGGACGAGGATTGGTTACCAGAGGTCTGGGGAGAGGATATTGTAGACTCTGACCAGGACAATACCAATGTGGAGGTACAAATGGGCCAGGCCCAGTTAATTCTTGCTACAACTGGGACAGATGAGGAGGGTACATCTCAAAACCAATGGAGTCTGAGTCTCAGACAGGAATAGCAGGCCAGATGGAGGGCCTGGGAGAGTTCTGGAAAGAACCAGAAATGGATTGTGAACCTATCATGGGGTTCCTGTGGATAACTACAGTCCAGGAACCAGCCATGGGTACAGGGGCGAACACTGAGAACCACCTTGGGACTGTGTCAGACCAAGGGGGCCAGCCAGACCCAAATGGCTGGGGCACAATTGCTAATAACAAGGCAGTTGAGAAGACAGAGAATGTCTGTAAAACTGATGGCTCAAGGGGATGTCTGGATGAGAGCTGTGAGGTCCTGCCAGGGAACACAGTGACCAAAGATCCCAAGGGAGGTGAGTGCTGTGCCCAGGCGGTGGTTCCAGAGAGAGGGGGATGTGATGTGCTGATCTAGATACTACATAGATATTTGGAGTCTTTAGACCAGACCACAACATTGGGTGCCGGCTTCCAGATCCGTCCAGTAAATTCCCCCTTGGAATTACTATTTTTCTGGGCACCCCAGGGGAGTGTTTTACCCATGCAGTGGGGCAGAAGAGTGTATGGGCCCTGGTTATTGGGGGGTGGGCTGGCAATGACACCCTTGGACTGTATTGATTGCCCTGGCACAGATGACTGTTGGCAGAACCCAGGCTAAACAAACAGTCTGGATAGGAGCAGCTACAGTCAGGTCCATAAATATTGGGACATCGACATAATTCTAATCTTTTTGGCTCTATACACCACCACAATGGATTTGAAATGAAACGAACAAGATGTGCTTTAACTGCAGACTTTCAGCTTTAATTTGAGGGTATTTACATCCAAATCAGGTGAACTGTGTAGGAATTACAACAGTTTGTATATGTGCCTCCCACTGTAATTCCTACACCGTTCACCTGATTTGGATGTAAATACCCTCAAATTAAAGCTGAAAGTCTGCAGTTAAAGCACATCTTGTTCGTTTCATTTCAAATCCATTGTGGTGGTGTATAGAGCCAAAAAGATTAGAATTATGTCGATGTCCCAATATTTATGGACCTGACTGTATGTTCATTGTGCCCTGGGAATGGACTTTGGGCCTAGCATGGTGCTCCCGCTGACAAAAAATGTCAGAGAGCTAGCCACAGACAAGGGGGCAGGGGAGGTTATGATCCCTGAGATCCTGCCAAACAGAGACACTGCAAATCGTTTAAAGAGGAATCACATTCCTTATAGTGTGCCCAATCCAGGCGAGATGGAATACAGCGCACCAACTGTGGTCCAAGGAGATGGAAAAATGGAGTTCCATGCCCAGACCATTGCTCCAGGTGAGAGGGGTTACTGTGACCAGACTGCAGTGCAGGGGAAAGTGGGATACAGTGCTCAGGTCATGTGTCAACACAGGGGGGTGAAGACTACACCCAAGGCTCAGGTTTCTAATGCCAGCCAGTACATACTGGCAATGTCTGCTTTTGTTCCAAAGGAAAATGACTATGCTCCTTGCCTAATAGCCAGGGATGAGTACTTGCCCTGGCCTGTTGAGGTTGTTCTGGCCAGGAATCCACAGGACTTTCCCATGGCTTTTAATTCTTTCCTGGAGTTGGTACAGGGGAATAATGAGAAGAATCTGCCATGCACACCCAGGATCAGGCCCCGTGCTGGTGGAGGCCTGAAGAAATTATTTTCCACATTGGCCCAAATGGAGTTGGGTGGTCTTCTTGTTTCAGCCGGACAGATGGAATTACTGCTCAGGATTGGGTGGCTTGTACCGGTATTTGACCCTTCAAGATGCCTGCTAGCCTGGATGTATCACATTCTATGGATTATAATAGAGGTCTACAGGATGCTATTTCCTGCCCACCCCACTACTTGTTACTTCCTGCAGCCACAGGAAAGGGGGGAATCACAGAATGCTTCTCCTGGGATGGTATCTCTAAGCTGCAGAAATTAAAGATGGAAGCCGGGATTCTGCATTTAAATTGGGGGCAAGCTGTCATGAACGATTTGGGGCCAAGTTGGGACCCCTTGCAACCCACAAGTAACTCTGCTATTTGGAATGCTGGCACACTGGGTGTTAATGTCAAGAACTATTACAACGGACCTGAAACTTGTGAGGACTGACTTGATTGTTTTTGTGTCCATAGACCACAATAATTCATTTGGTGGTTACTAGATCTTGTTGTATGCACTGTAATAATGCATCTGTGATAGAAGTAGGCCCTAGGATGCTAGAATTATCTAAAAAATACTGCAGTCACTTATGTGACAAAGGATTAATCTTCTATAGAATCTTTATGGCCCTGCAAACGGCCACTTGTGAAGGCTCTGGCTTTATTCATGAAAGGGGGAACTAGTTTTATGGCTCTGTAAGAGGAGAAAAAAAAGATGTAATTAGAAGAAAGCCAGACACCTCTATACATCTGGAAATCATGTGGGTAAGAGCTATTTGCCTAGGAGGATGGGCTAGAACTGGGGGAAGGTCTGGTGTTTTGTGTAATTTTTCTGTGTTTATAGATATTGCTGTAACAATAAAGAAGTGGCCAGTCTGACTTTGGACACACTAACGAAATGTTGTGTCAGAGTCTGCTTGTACTAATCCAAGGTACATGGTGTGTGATTCTTAGATCCTAAGAATAGGGGTCTGAGGTGCATGTCTCTGCAGTAATGATGCTGTCATTTGAAGTGTCTTCTGGTGTCGAGATCTGAACAAAAAGTTGAGACCGTAGAGAGAGAGAGATTTGGGATGAGCGTGGTCCCCCAAATTGGCAGGTCGTGACAGTTGTGAGATTTGGCTATTAACACCTACAGTGACAAGAACAAGATATCAATCATAACAATATTCTGTTTAACTACAACACCTCATCTTAAGGTCAATCCACATTGAACATCAATTGTTGAAATGTTAAACATAACCAGACATAACAATCTGTATTCAGTGAGGAGTGATTAGGAGGAGGACCTCCTGTATGGTCCTAAGACCTCCTCTTCCTCAGCACTGGGCCCCCACCTCCCATGCCCAACCACTTCTCACTTTTCCACGTCTTTGTTGTGGAGGAGCGTGGGGTGCCCCTATGTTGGCTGGCTGGTTGAGATGGTGGTGGTGAGGTATGAGCTGAGGTAGCCGATGTCTCGGCTTGCTGTTGTTCAACTCAAAGGATGGAGAGGTATGAGCTTGCGTTCGGCCAATTTAAGGAGTTGCCGTCTGTCCCAAATCGCCCGTTCCTCATATCTCTCCATCCTTTGATTGTGCCTCCTCATCTCAGCATGGGGCTATCTTGTGCTAGCCAGGAGGGTGTTTGTGAGCCAGCACTTCTTCTGGAGCAACCGTAGCCTCTCATTTCTCTGTTTCCAGCATGCCATGTCCTCCCTGGCAAACCGGAGCATGATTTTCCGCAATATCAGGGGTGGTCGGGTTGACTGTAATGTGTCCACAGGTGACGACAGCAGGGTTTGAGGTGTCAGCATTAGTGGCAGAGGTGACGGTATTGGTGGCAGAGGTGACTGCATTGGTGGCAGAGGTGAATGCATTGGTGGCAGAGGTGACAGCATTGGTAGCACAGGTAACTGCATTGGTGGCAGAGGTGACAGCAGTGGGCCCTCAGGTGATGGCAGCAGGCCCTAAGGTGTTGGCAGGAGGGCTTGAGATGTCGGCAGGAGGGCTGGGGTGCTGGCCCATGTTTAGGGGCCCCATTTCATGGGATCTTATGTAGGGGGACCCCATTTTGTGGGAGCCCATGTTGGAGGACCCTATTGTGTGGGGGTGGCGGTGGGCTGCCATGGCGGAAATGTTGCTGTAGCAGGTGGCACCTGGGATGGTGGCTGGGGCCAGGACATGGCCAGTGGAAAAGGGTGGAACAGCTGTGGCTGGCTGTATGATGCTGTTGAGGGCCTAGGCAGTGATTCCCACCCCTCATACGCCGCTGAATGGCCAGCTTGTGTGGATGGCCCGGGCCTTCTTCTTTGACCACTCCCACCTCCATTGGAACCTCCCCCTGTTTCTGTGTGGCTGGCCCTGTCCTCCTGGCTACTGAAATGTAAGAATAAATATAATTCAGTTGATTTCCCTACACAATTGATAGCTATGTTTTCCATATCCTTGACATCATGGTCACATGTGATTGAATGTGGTACTTGTGTTACACAGATGAACCACAGCCTGCACAATGAGCATTGTGAATCTTGGCTCATATGAATATGTGTACTGCAGGTGCGGTGTGCCATCTGCATGTGCATCAGACACATGCTCTGCTGGATCTACTGTGCAGTGAGTGAGACTGACCAATCTGTGACATGTTCCCAGCAGTGGTTGTTAATATGCAGCTGACACATGATACAGGTTAGGACAGTATATGACACGCACATGCAGTCCTACAGAGTCTGTATCCACATATGCCGCAGTGCTTACACCCAGGCATGTACTCTCTTTTGAATGTCAAATCAATCTTGATGTAATAGCAAATTGTACTCCATAGTTACATAGTTACATAGTATTTATGGTTGAAAAACGACTTTCAGTCCATCAAGTTCAACATTTCAAGATCAATTATTATTTTTATTTTTTAATTAATTAATTAATTAATTAATTAATCCAGTGGAAGACAAACAGAAAAAAAAACAAGCAAAACTTAGCCAATCGTCTCAAAGGGAAATAAAAAATAATAATTCCTTCCTGATCCCAGACACCGGCGACCGGATTTCTCCCTGGATCAATACTGTCTCTCGAATTATCCATGATAACCCTGAATTCCCTTTTTAATTAGAACTAAATCTAGTCCCCTTTTAAAGTTATCTATCGAATCCGCTGTTACCACCTCCTCTGGTAGAGAATTCCACAGATTAACAACCCTTACTGTGAAGAACCCTTTTCTTTCTTTAAGGTGGAATATTTTTACTTCTAACCTCAAGGGATGTCCTCTTGTCGGTTGAAAACCTCTTGGCACAAAAAGCTTCCTTGACAAATCTTTATACTGACCCTGGATGTATTTATATAAGGTAATCATATCTCTTCTTAGACACCTTTTTTCTAGAGAAAATAAGTTTAATTTGGTTAGTCTTTCTTCATAACTTAGCCCCTCCATGCCCCTTATTAGTTTTGTTGCCCTCCTCTGTACCATTTCCAGCTCTAATATGTCCTTTTTATGAAGTGGTGCCCAAAATTGTACTCCATATTCCAAATGGGGGCGTACTAGAGATTTGTATAGTGGCAGAATTATATTTGCTTCCCTGGCTTCTATACCCTTCTTAATACATGCTAATATTTTATTTGCCTTTGCAGCAGCTGCTTGGCTTTGAGCACTGATGCCTAGGTGGTTGTCCACAAGCACTCCCAAATTCCTTTCAATATCTGATACACCTAGATTTGCTCCATTAAGATTATAAATTGCATGGCTATTTTTCCTTCCCAGATGCATAACTTTACATTTATTCGTATTAAATCTCATCTGCCATTTAGATGCCCATTCCTCAATTTTAAAGGAAGCATCATTATCTGATTTAATTACCTTGCACAACTTTGTGTCATCAGTGAAAATGGAGACACCACACTCCAATCCTACCTCTAAGTCATTAATAAATATGTTAAAAAGGAGAGGACCTAATACTGAACCCTGAGGAACCCCACTTACCACATTAGTCCAATCGGAGTATGTTCCATTTACAACAACCCTTTGCTTCCTGTCTTTTAGCCAGCTCTCAATTCATAAACAGATATTTACTGCAATTCCTGTATCTCTTAGTTTGCACAATAGTCTCCCATGTGGCACTGTAACAAAAGCCTTTGCAAAATCCAAAAAGACTACATCTATTGAGTTGCCTTGATCCAGGTTCCTACTAACCTCCTCATAGAAACTAATTAGATTTGTTTGATATGACCTATCCCTCATACATCCATGTTGACTCCTACTTATAATCCTGTTCAAATAGACATATTCTTGTATATTATCCCTTATTAACCCTTCTAAAAGCTTCCCCACTACAGAAGTGAGGCTCACTGGTCTATAATTCCTTGGATTTGCTCTTGCTCCCTTCTTAAATATAGGTATCACAATAGCTTTTCTCCAGTCATCTGGTATAGACCCTGTGTTGAGTGAACCTTGAAAAATTAAATATAATGGTTTGGCTATTACAGAACCCAGTTCCCTTAGTACTCTTGGATGTATTCCATCAGGACCCCGGGCTTTATTAACATTTATTTTTTCCAACCTCTTTTGGATTACTTCCTGTGTTAACCAATTATTTGGCAAAGGTAGTGTAGCCCCATTATGTTGCAGTGTCCCAACCACTGGTACCTCCCTTGTGTATACCGAAGAAAAGAACCTATTTAGCTCATCTGCCTTTTCCTGGTCACTAATTTTCAGATGGCCTGTGTCACATTGTAATGTTCCTATAGCTTCCTTCCTCGCCTTCTTCCCATTAATATACTTACAAAATATTTTAGGGTTAGTCTTACTCTCTTTTGCAATTCATTTTTTATTTTCTATTTTAGCCAGTCAAATTACGCTTTTGCAAGCCTTGTTGATTTCCTTGTATTTCCATAAAGCAGTCTCTGTCCCCTCTTGTTTGTATAATTTAAATGCCTATTTTCTACTCCTTATCTTGATCTTAAAAACATTGTAAAGCCACATTGGATGGGATTTACTCCTTTTACTTTTATTCCCACACGGTATATGCCGATGTGTATGTATATTTAGTAAGGATTTAAATGTTGTCCATTTATGTTCAGTGTTTTTACCTATCAGTTTTCTGTCCCAGTCTATACTTTGTATTGCTGCCCTTAGACCGTTAAAATCTGAACCTTAAAATTTAGTTTTATTAATTCAATCTCAAATGAGACTGTGTTGTGATAACTGTTTCCCAAAGGTTGCCCTATTCCAGTATTTGATACTATATCAATATTATTTGTGATGAGTAAATCTAAGATAGCTTCATTTCTAGTAGGCTCTTGTATAACCTGGGCCAGATAATGATCCCTGAGTGTACTCAATAACCTGCTCCCCTTAGATGAACTGCTGGTCTCATTTATCCAGTTTATTTCAGGGTACAGTCTCCCATTATTAGAACTTGCCCATGCTTAGCTGCAGTTCCAATCTGTAACAATAATTGTATTTCCTCACTTTCAGCTATATTTGGGGGTTTATAGCATACTCCTACTAATATTCTTTTGGAATTTGCTGCTCCGCTATTTAACTCTATCCACAAAAATTCAACTTTATCACTAGGTACACCATAAATATCTTCTCTGACTATAGGCTTAAATTCAGGCTTAACATACAGACAAATCCCACCTCCTGATTTACCATTGCCTCTATCTTTCCTAAATAGGTTATAACCATCCAAATTAACAGTCCAGTCATGATATTCATCCCACCACGTTTCGGTAATGCCTATTAAATCCCATTTTTCATTAATTGCTAATAATTCCAGCTCTCCCATTTTTCCTGGCAAGCTTCTGGCATTAGCAAGCATACACCTTATGTTAGGAGTCTGTAGTTCTGAATTGCCTGCCACTGTACTTGAATTACTTAGTACTACCTCCCTATTGACTATACTACCCCTCCCCCCATCTCCTCCCCTATGAGTTGTTAATTCATCCCTTATACCCTCTACACTTTCTACCCCATTACTTATATCTTGTCCCTCCCCCCACCTACTAATCCTATCCCCTAGTACAAAACTCCCTCATCATTAAGGTGCAATCCATCCCTGCTGTAGAGATTGTACCGAAGTGAGAAGTCAGCCCAGTGCTCTAAAAACCCAAACCCCTCCTTAATGCACCACATCTTAAGCCACGCATTAACCTCCCTAAGCTCCTTCTACCTCCCTGGGCTAGCACATGGCACTGGTAGTATCTCAGAAAATACTACCTTGGAGGTCCTTGCCTGCAGCTTATTACCTAGTTCTCTAAAATCATTCTTTAGGACACTCCATCTTCCACTAACTTTGTCATTGGTACCAATATGTACCAAGACCGCCAGTTCATTTCCAGCCCCTCCCAATAATTTGTCTACCCAATCCACAACATGATGAACCCGAGCACCCGGGAGACAGCAAACTGTTCGATTGCTGGGATCTGGGTGACAAATCACCATGTCTACCTTCCTAACAATAGAGTCCCCTACAACCAAAACCTGTCTGTTTCTCTGCCTATTCTGTCCTCCCTCTCCTCCAGTAGAGCTGTTCTCCCGGCTGTTAGAGGGAACAGCTCTATCTGGCATTGCCATTCCTGAATGGACATCCCCAACAGTTTAACTCAATCTGGCAAATCTGTTGGTGTTTGCCAACTCATAACTGGCCTGCCTACTCCTGTTCCCCCTGCTTCCCCTTGTAACTGTAACCCAGCTACCTCCCTGGACATCCTCACTAGCGCCAGCTCCACCCTCTATGCTAGGCCCAGCTAAACTGTGCTCAGTGAGCACCAACCCCATTTCCACTGGAGCAATATTACTAAGTGCTGCAATTCTCCACTCCAGATCTCCAATTTGAGCTTCCAGAGAGGCAACATGCTCACACCTCTCACAGAGTTATGGACCCTGGATCATCTGTTCCAGTATTGCTGTGAGGAATTGACTGTGCCAGCCTGCCTTTGGGAATTTCCTTGAGATCTGATAAACCTTGACTCTGCTAGCAATAGTATCAGTGACTAGTATCTTCGGCTGTGTCTGGTCAGGTGTCTGGTCCTTGGCCTATATAAGGCACTTCCTGTCTATGTACCTTGCCAGATTATTGTGGTTCCTGTTCCCTTCAATAAAGCTTGTTCCTGTTTCACCTACAAGTTGCTGAATTGGATCATTGCTGACCTAGGCTGCTGGTCTCCAAAACCTTGTGATTCCTATATCATTACAGAATAATCTGGCCCTTTCATGGAGACCGCCGGGTCAGATTCTGCATTGGCCCAGCAGGTTGCTTTTACTGCAAGAACTGTGCAGACCCAGGCACAGACCATTCAAGTGCTGCAGGACCAGGTAGCTGAACTACAAAATAAAGTTCAGTCAATGCACAGTGAGTATACCAGCTACAGGGCACGTGATGTTGCGGCTGCTACTGTTACACCTGCACAAGATGCCCGTTTGCCCCTACCAAAAAAGTTTGGAGGAGATCGCAAAAGATTTAGGGGTTTCCTGAATCAATGCCTTTTGCACTTCATGATGTTACCTCACCGTTTTCCATCTGAAAGAGAGAAGGTGGGATTTATTTTCTCCCTATTCAAAGATGAAGCCCTGGCTTGGGGCTCCCCTCTTCTGGAACAGGGCAGTCCAGTCTTGGGTAATTTAAATGACTTTCTTGAGGCCATGTGCCTAGTTTTTGATGACCCCAATCGATGTGCTACAGCAGAAGCCACTCTCCTTCATTTGCATCAAGGGTGGCGCTCTGCGGCTGAATATGCTGCTGAATTCAGACAGTGGGTTGCTGATACTACCTGGAACCAATCAGCCCAGAGGTTCCACTTCAGAAAAGGTCTCTCAGAAGCTATAAAAGATGAGCTAGCTTGTGTTGATCTTCCTGCTGACTTTAATGCATTTGTGCGTTTGGCTATCTGTAGCAAATCTAAAAGAACAATTGCTATGGCGGCTGAGGGTGCACAGATTCGACACCAATCCCAGATTTCAGATCAACTGGATTCTGTCACACAACCCTTGTTTTCTCTGGCTCATGGTGAAAAGGGTATGTTGACTCAACATCCTCATTTTGTGGTGCCTATCACGTTGCAATGTGGTGATAGTAAATTTCAACTACTGCTATGATAGATTCTGGAGCAGGCGGAAACTTTATGGACATCAAATTTGCAGCAGGAAATAGAATTCAGTCTATCCCTAATTCTTCCTCTGTGTTAATGGAGACAGTAGACGGTTCTCCACTTACGTCAGGCCCAGTTACACATGAGACTGTGCCCTTAAAGTTGACTCTGGATGTGAATCACCATGAGGCTATATCTTTCCACCTAATTTCCTCAACGCAGTTTCCAGTGATTTGGGGGGTACCTTGGCTTGCTCTGCATAACCCACAGATTGATTGGAAGACCAGAACTTTGTCCTTTCCTTCCGAACACTGCTTAATGAATTGTCAACCCTCTAAGGTAACACCTGTTGCCACAACAATTAATGAAATGGTTGCTACAAACTTGACTAAGCTTCCTCTACAATATCGGGATTTTGCAGATGTCTGTGATAAGAAGAATGCTGATCAGCTTCCACCCCACAGGCCTTATGATTGCCCAATAGAGCTGTTATCTGGGGCTGCTATCCCATTTGGCCGTATATATATTCCCTTTCTGAGCCTGAATTGAAAGCTCTTCGTGAATACATACAAGAAAATCTTGCCAAAGGCTTTATTCGACCATCTACTTCTCCAGCAGGAGCTCCTATATTTTTTGTAGAAAAGAAAGATGGCAGTCTACGGCCATGCGTTGACTACAGGGACATTAATAACATCACTGTTAAAAACTGCTACACCTTGCCTCTCATTCCTGAACTTTTGGAGAGACTTCGCTCAGCTAAAATATTTACGAAGTTTGATCTTCAAGGGGCATATAATCTGGTTCGCATAAGACCAAATGATGAATGGAAAACAGCTTTCAGAACCAGGTACGGGCATTACGAATATCTATTAATGCCATTTGGGCTTTGTAATGCCCCTGCAACTTTCCAGCATCTTATCAATGATGTACTACGAGATCTCCTGTATCAGTTTGTTGTGGCATATTTGGATGATATCCTAATATTTTCTGATAATCTTGAAAACCACAGAAAACAGGTCCGTATCGTTATGGAGCGCCTTCGTACCCACCACCTATATATTAAACTAGAAAAATGTGAGTTTGAACAAACAGAAATTCAATTCCTGGGGTATGTAATAACTCCTAAAGGTTTAAGTATGGACGCAAGTAAAATTAACACTGTGCTGGACTGGCCCATCCCCAAGAATGAAAATGATATTCAGAGATTTGTGGGGTTTGCCAATTTTTACAGGCGTTTCATTAAGAATTTCTCTGCCGTTATTACACCGATCACTGAACTTACACATAAAGGGACTCCTTTTCAGTGGTCCGATAAGGCTGATACCGCATTCTCCTGATTAAAGACTCTGTTTACATCTGCCCCCGTCCTGGTACATCCTCAGCCGGAATTACCATTTATTGTGTAAGTTGATGCTTCTGATTCAGCTGTTGGTGCTATACTGTCTCAAAGGACTGGACCTAAGATGCTGTTAAATTCGTGTGCCTTCTATTCCCGCCAGATGGTGCCAGCAGAAAGAAACTATCACATAGGGAATAAAGAACTATTGGCTATAAAAGCTGCCTTCACCGAATGGAGACATCTGTTGGAGGGAGCTACCCATCCAATTACTGTCCTCACAGATCACAAAAATCTGGAATGTATTCGATCAGCTAAGAGACTGTCAGCCAGACAAGCACGCTGGTCCCTATTCTTCTCGAGGTTAAATTTTTTGGTTACATACCGTCCTGGCTCCAAGAATGGTAAGGCGGATGCCTTGTCTAGAATAGCTGACCCCCTCCTTACTACCGTATCTAAGACCACCATCTTGCCGGAGGATATATTTATTGGAGTTACATTTCCTTCTGATCTGATGTCTCGCATTAAAAAGTGCTACGCTGAAGATCCAGTTCTTCGTGATCCTCCTCGTGATCTCCATATGACGATGCTTAATGGGTTTTGGATTTTTCAACAATGTCTGTTTGCTCCGGAGTCAGTGCGACTGGACCTTTTACGTCTCTACCATGACTCAAAACCAGCAGGTCATCCAGGAATCCGAAAGACACAAGAGTTACTCGCCCAATCCTTTTGGTGGCCGAAGTATTATGAGGATGTTAAGAAGTATGTATCCTCTTGTGATGTATGTGCCAGACATAAGACTCCTCGCTCATCCCCTGTTGGCTTGCTTCAGCCTCTACCGATTCCTCATCGTCCCTGGGGATCTATATCCATGGACTTTATTGTGGAACTTCCTCCCTCTAAGGAACACACTACCATTCTTGTTGTTGTGGACAGGTTAACTAAGATAGGTCATTTCATACCAGCTCGTGGTCTCCCTTCAGCTAAACAGACGGCTGGCCTGGTTATTCAGGAAATACTTCGCTTGCATGGAGTGCCTGATGAAGTAGTTTCTGACAGGGGAGTGCAGTTTACATCTCGTTTTTGGAAACATTTTTGCTCTAATCTAGGTATTAATGTACATCTAATGAAAAATTGGGTTAGGTGAACAACAATAATAGGGGTCTCCTTATGTAAATTGGGAATGGCTAATATATAGCTTCAATATCCATGCATATTTAAACATAAGGAATAACTAAGGAGATCAGCAGTGTATAATATAACAGAAATGAATATATAGAGGAAAGAACAGACACCTTTAAGTTCCAATCACAAGTTATAAACCCCTCCAGCCATGTAAATTGGCATATATGTAATCATATTGAAAAAGGTGGAATTGATTATAGAAATATATTAAAATATTACTTTTATTTACAAACAATAAAAAATGTATATACAATATAAATAGAAAGTTGATCCAATTAATTCAATATACAATGGCATCTATCAATAAGTAAGTTACTCCATCAATTGTCATATGAATTGCTGACAGATGTTACCAAATATATATCATTAAATATGTATTGAGGGTGCCAAATTTATCAATGAGGTAGCCAAAAAATATCTGTACATATATACATAAAAGACTGAAGTGGAGACAGAGGGGACAAAATTAGATTACTGTGGCCCTATCTAACACTTATAGTGGAAGGCCCTGATGAGAAATCTATGGGGACCCACTATTTATCCCCTATCCCTCAAAGAAATCTAAGTCCTACACTATAAATAGCTAGAACTAATCCCCTCTGCTCCACTTACCTTCCAGTCCTAGTAACAGGCTTGCACATCACGGCACAATCAAAAATGGCTCAGAGACAGCGTGCACACGCTGTTTGTGACGTCATCAACAGGCGACCCGCAATACAGCTGATCGACGCGCGTTTTGGGTACTTCCGCTTCCTCCAGGATCAGTATCATTAGGATAGTAGTCTGGGTCTTTTATAGCTCCCAGACGAGTTCGTGTGCATAAATGGAGACTCATGGCGAATGCAGTAGGTCCTGCAAGGACAATAGATCATTAAACCAGTGTATTCATTAAAATGACAAATTACTTGCTTTAATATGAGAAATGACATCTAAAAATCAAATATATACAAAGAGGTCAAAATATCAAAAACTTACCTTGCTCCTTCTCTCTCTCTCTCTCTAATTCTCAAAAACCTACCAACGCCTAGACCTGTGTTTTTTTTGTTTGCCTTCCTGGATCAATTAACAATTAATCAGCATATTGCAGATCAGAAGAGATCTAAAAAGGTTGAACTTGATGGACTAAAAGTTTTTTTTCAACCTAAATTACTATGTAACATGCTCAGTCAATGATTTACTGGTTTAGCTCCCTTTCAAATCCCTTCCTGCAGCGTTAATTGCGGTTTCCAGCTTTCTATTGGCTGTTAGGCCTGTGTCGCACTACGTTATACCACTATTTTATAATTACGGCCGATCGCGGCCCATCCGCCCCCTTAACAGATTGCGTGCAAGCCCACAGCTGTTGTGGGTCTCACGTTGCTGCTACGGTCTTCTAATTTAATGGGCCTGTTAGTCCCACAGATCTTACAAATTCCTGCTTTCCAGCAAAATCACAAGGTCAGATCCATGCATGTTCACATTTCCAGATCAATGAACCAGATTTCTTGGGAGCAGAAAAACAACAAGACTTCTGTCTAGGCACTGTCTTTTCTTCAGCATTTTAACACTTTGTCAGATCTTCCATCTGGTCTTATCTTTTTTTGTCAGGATAGAGACTTTGTAGAGACTTCATCTCCCCACACAATTAGGACAGGCCATCGGCTTGGGCTTCACTTTCCTTATATCTTTGACTTTTTTTTCAAAAACACCATGGCACAGTAGTCTTCAACTTGTAATGTATGGCAAAAGGCAATATGTGACAAGAAATGAAAATCCTTGCATCCAAGACTTGTGGCACAGGCAATGTGTGACAAAAAATAATCCTATCATACAAGACCTTACATTCATCATACAAACCTACATATTCTCATCATACACACCTAACCTAAGACTAATCCTCCAAACTACAACTTAAACATCCCTAAGGTAATACATTAGTAATAATCCAGGGTGAATTACTTATACCAGAGGTCCTCAAACCTCTCCTTACGACCCACAAGACAGACCATGATTTCGGTTTGACACTGTTTAAATACAGATGAGTCAATTGTATTCTGTTGAATACTAATTGCTCCTCCTGTGTTCACACAGTATGAAACCAAAATCTGGTGGGAGCTGAGGAGACGTTTGAGAACCCCTGATTTATACTATGTCTCTGCCTAAACTGCCTAAATAACTATCTTTACAAACACATAATTAACATGAAGTAGTATACATGGGAATATACTACAAAGCATAATAGTCATAGTAAATTATATACGCATATAAGTATAATAAAATCTTTTTTAAAGCAAGTTAATAATGTAGTTTATATCAAGGCCAGTAAACTATGTGGATATATAAAATGCATAAGTATCATTTAGTCTTTTATTCCTGCTGGGGAGGCATGGTTGGTCATTAAAATAGTTTCAATAATACTACGTTATATCTCTAATGTGAATAAATCAATATTTAATCTATTCTGTCACAGGTAGAGTACTGGTGAAGGAACTACTATTTCTTTACTGATGATATATTAAACAAATCTTTTCATTTACTACCTTTCCTGTCCCTTCTACCTCATGTCCAGGGAGGTAGCTGGGTTACAGTTACAAGAGGAAGCAGGGGGAACAGGAGGAGGAGGCAGGCCAGTTCTGAGTTGGCAAATGCCAACAGATTTGCCAGATTGAGTGAAACTGTTAAGGATATACATTCAGGAATGGCAATGTCAACTAAACTGGAGAACAGTTCTAATGGGGGAGTGGGCAGAATAGGCAGAGCAACAGACAGGTTTTGGTGGTAGGGGACTCTATTATTAGGAAGGTAGACAGGGTGATTTGTCACCCAGATCCCAGCAATTGAACAATTGAGCATGATGTGGATGGGGTAGATAAGTTATTGGGAGGTACTGGAAATGAACCGCCGTTCCAGTTACATATAGTATGACAGTAAGTGGAAGATGGAGAATCCTATAGAATGATTTAATAGAACGAGTTAATAAGCTAAACACAAGGACCTCCAAGTAGGATTTTCAGAGATACTACCAGTGCCACGTGCTAGCCCAGGTAGACAGAAGGAGCTTAGGGAGCACTGGGCTGTCTTCTCATTTGGGTACAATCTCTATAGCAGGGATTGCACCTTAATGATGAGGGATCTTTTGTGCTATGGGATAGGATGGTAGAATGGCTGGGGGAGTTTTTAAACTAATAGTATGGGGGGGGGGTAGATATAAGTAATGGGGTAGAAAGGGTAGAGGGGTAAGGAATTAATTGACTAGTCATGGAGGAGGAGATGGGGGGTTAGTATAGTCAATATGGAGGTATTGCTAAGTAATTCAAGCACAGTAGAGACCCATAACATAAAGTGTATGCTTGCTAATGCCAGAAGCTAGCCAGGAAAAATGGGAGAGTTAGAATTATTAGCAAATAATAAAACATGGGATTTATTAGGCATTACTGAAACGTGGTGGTATGAATCTCATGACTGGACTGTTAATCTGGATGATTATAACCTACTAGAGACTTGCCCGGCAAAAATGACGGCGTGATGGAGTTCTATATAAAGGCACCTAAGAGGGGATATGAGTACCTTACATAAATACATCCAGGGTCAATACAGGGATTTGTCATATGTACTTTTTGAACTAATAGGTTTTCAACTGACAAGAGGACATCTCTTGAGGTTAGAAGAATAAAGATTACACCTTAAAGAAAAAATAGTAAGTGTCATTAAACTGTGGAATTCTCTACCACAGGAGCTGGTGACAGCAGATTCAATAGTTAACATTAAAAAGGGGTTGGATATATTTTTGGGTAAAATGGTAGAACCTGGCCAAAGAAAAAACAAATCAGCAAAAAATCAAAAGAAATCTAAAAAAAAACCAACTAATCCAATAATCATTTTAGGTTAGTTGACAATTCTGACTGTCCTTACATGCTTAAAATAATTCTTAAAATATTGCCCCTGGTTGGTAGCTATTATAAAAAAAACTCAAAATGGTCCTGTCTTTGAAACAAGTACCTATGTTTCTACATGTTAGTGTGAGTAAAGTGTATGTTTCCTCTTCTATAACACTGGTCTCAGAACAAATAAGGGTTGTGCTATATGTAATTGATCCCACTGAATTGTTCTATCACCCATAGTATTAAAGTTATGTCCTCTTTAATATAATACATTGTGCTATATAACACATTCATACAGCATTAAGATATGTTAATTTTTCATCAGTAAAATCCTAGTATTTTTAAGTGTTGTAAATACTACTGATTAGTCAACATAAAAAGGGCCCAGAGTAACAAACAGCTGAGTCATATTCTGTCACATAATGCTCTTGAGGCATGATGACTCACGTGTTCGCTTGTTTACTGTATGAGTCAGTGCTCCTGGCCAGTTGGTGGAAAGAGTTCATTCTTGAAACATCTAATGCTGTGAGTACCTTTTATTTGTGTAGTTCTATGCACATTTTATGTTCATAATATGAAGCTGAACAATGCCAAGAAATTGTATTAATCATCCAGACTCATTTTGCTGCATTTACGGCCAGTGCTGCATAGTGAAGAATTGCTTGTGCTAACGCCGCCAGAAGAAGTTATAATTAGCGACTATGAACAAGAAACAGATTCTGAAGAGCATGGTGATGATAACATAAAGCTTGATCAAACTTTTAAGGCTTCCTGTTCATCGTTACAACCACATTTCCTTACCCACAGAGACCTTGTCCGAGACTTGAACCTATCTTAAATGCAAGCAGAACTTTTAGGCTACAGGTTGTAATGCTGGAATCTTCTCAATAAGGAAACTGAAGTTTGCTTCTTTAGAAGTTAGGCATAGTGACATTATGGATTTCATTTCCCTTGGAGATGAACTCGTTTTTTGTAATGATGTCTATTCTGTCATGGAAGCACTTGGTCAAGAGTACAAAACAGAGAATCGGCGTTTATTTATCAATTCTTCTAAAGTTAGCTTAAAAGCTGTGCTTCTCCACAAAGTAAATACATTTCCATCAGTGCTACTAGCTCATGCTGCCAATATCCCAAAAACTTATGAGAGCATGAAACACGTGCTTGAAAAAATCTAATATGAAGAATACAAATAAAATATCCGTGGTGACTTGAAAGTAGTCGCTCTTTTGCTTGGACTACAAATTGGTCACACAAAGTACAGCTGTTTTCTTTGTGAGTGGGACAGCACAGACTGAATAAATCATTACACTCAGAAACAATAACCAAGACGGAAATTACTAACTCCAGGACAGAAGAATGTTGTCAATACACCACTTGTTGATCCAGAAAAAGTGTATCTACCTCCACTCCATATAAAGTTCAGTCTTATGAAGAACTTTGTCAAAGCGATAGATCGAAGTGGACCTGGATTTACATATTTAGGAAAAAAATTCCAAGGATCAGTGATTCAAAGATCAAAGAGGGGATCTGTGTAGGACCTCAAATAAGACAACGGATTAAAGATGAGAACTTTGATAGTCTGTTGAACCAGGCTGAAAAGGCTGTATGGAAAATTTTCAAGAGTGTTTGCCAGAACTTCTTAGGGAATCATAAGGCAGACAACTACAAAGACATAGTGGATGTCGCGAACATCAAATTTTCGGTTCGCGAACCGCGGACGCGAATTTCATCAAATGTTCGTGAACGGGCGAACCGGGCGAACCGCCATAGACTTTAATGGGCAGGCAAATTTCAAAACCCACAGGGACTCTTTCTGGCCACAATAGTGATGGGAAAGTTGTTTCAAGGGGACTAACACCTGGACCGTGGCATGCCGGAGGGGGATCCATGGCAAAACTCCCACGGAAAATTACATAGTTGATGCAGAGTCTGGTTTTTATAAAGGGCATAAATCACCTAACATTCCTAAATTGTTTGGAATAACATGCTTTAAAACATCAGGTATGATGTTGTATCGATCAGGTAGTGTAAGGGTTACACCCGCTTCACAGTAAAAGACCAATCTCCCTGTTTAATGCACCGCAAACAACCGCAAACAGTCCCTTTGCACAACCGCAAACTCCCCATTTGCACAAGGTTGTATACCAAGCTAGCCATGTCCCGTTCCTTGTCCTCACTGATGTCATTGAAGGTCTCTTCCTCCACCCAGCCACCAAGGGTCCCCGAAAGGTGACAACAAGCCCCCTGGGACGCCTGCTGTGTTTGGTCTTCCAACTCCTCAAAGCCACCTTCCTCCTCTGACTCCTCTTCTTCAGACTCCTCTCTCTGTGTTGCCTCTGTCTGCGTTATTATAAGGTGTGTACTGTTTAGTACTATTCTTATCGGTTTAATCCCTGTTACGTCCACTATTAGGGGACGTATATATGGCATTGATTTTTGGAACAGGGAGATGGAAAAATATGCTTGGTCGGACCTCCTACTTTGAATTTGGGGCACTGCACGTGCAATGTAATGTGCCACCAGATAGGAGTGGTGTATTAAGTTGTACTATTTATTCCTATCAGTTTGATACCTGTTACGTCACCTATCAGGGGACGTGTATATGGCATGGATTTTTGGAAGCGGGAGATGGAAAAAGATGCTTGGTCGGTCCTCCCACTTCAAATTTGGGGCACTGCGCGTGCAATCTAAGGTGCCACCAGATATGAGTGTCACTGTGCACTGGCAAAAGTTGGCAGAGTAGGTGCTGTAGGCCTCACACACACGCCTGTAGGCAGGCAACTGATATTCAATCGATTACAGTGAAAAAAGTGTTGTTTTATGTCACTGAACACTACGGTTGCACCAGATATGATGTATCACTGTGCACTGGCAAAAATTGGCAGAGTAGATGCAATAGGCTTCACACACACGCCTGTAGGCAGGCAATTGCTATTCAATCTATTACAGTCAAAAAAGTGTTGTTTTATTTTACAGAGCACAATATAAGCTGTGAGCCTGACACAGGCAGGCAACTGAAATTAGATTAAAGGAAAAAAGGGTTGTTTTTTTTCAATGTATGGTACACCAACTATGACTGGTGAAACAGAGCATAATATTAGCTGTGAGCCTGACATAGGCAGGCAACTGAAATTAGATTACAGAGAAAAAATGGTTGTTTTCAATGTATGGTACACCACCAGGTATGAGTAGTGAAAATAAGCACAATATAAGCTGTGAGGTGTTAGCCTGTCACACACACACACACTGGCAAGCAGGCATATGCAATTAGATTACACAGAAAAAATAAAAATAAATAAATAAATGATGTTCTAGCCCTAAAAAGGGCTTTTTGGGTTGCTGTCCTTGCAGCAGATATCAGATGAGTCCTTCAGGTCTAGTGGAAGCTAAATACACAGCCTGGCTATCTATTAAATCTCCAGCAGCTACACTAACTGTCCTCTCACAACGAATGCAGCTTCAGAATGATTCTAAAATGTATGCTGTCCTTCAGATGGAAGGCTCTGGAAGGGAGTGTATGCTGCTGATTGGCTGGAATGTGTCTGCTGACTGTGAGGTGCAGGGTCAAAGTTTCCTCAATGATAAAGAATAGGGGAAAGACCGAAAAGCGCATGTGTTCACCGTCCGATGTGAGCGCGAACGAGCCAATTTCGCCGCGAATAGTCTGCGGGCGAACTGTCCGCGACATCTCTAATAGTGGATGATCTTTTGAAATCTTACAAGACCATGGGATGTAGCATGTCTTTGAAAATCCATTTCTTGGATTGCCACCTGGATTCCTTCCAAGCAAATCTTGAGGAAGTCCGTGATGAACATAGTGAATGATTCCACCAGAAAATTTCCAAAATGGAAAAGCGGTACCAAAGAAAGTGGAGTCCAGCAATACTTGCTAATTACTGTTGAATCCTTAAGAGGGCAGTTCCTGAGAAAAAATACAGGAGAAAATCCCTTTACTTCTACCTTTTAGGGGAGTTAGTCTTTTACTATGTACTTAATGTAAATATATGTAATACTGTAAACGTAAAATCAATTTCTCTCAAAATCCTTATGTGATAAAGAAATTTGAAAAATATATTTGTGTTCAGCACAAAAAATACTATATGTTTCACCTATTTTGACTCCTGAAACCTATCAATCAGCTAAAAAATTTCAAAATGAGGGCATACTAGGTATTTGTATAATGACAGAATTGCAGGGTCGAGCCACATCATTATGGCCACTGAATACATTTGATAGTTGTGCATAGACAATGAAATACAGCATGTATTGTGAGCTGGCTTGGTGAGTTTATAAGTGTAGTAGTCATTCTACAAACAAATCAACCATCACTGTCATGGGTAAAACATGCAATTTATCCGACTTTGAAAAGGGGATGGTCATTGGCTTTCTGGCCAAGGGTGCAGTATTTCTGAAACAGCGTAGTTTGTGAAATATTTGCTTGCTGCTGTGGATAAAGTATACCGTGACTGGACAAAAACGGCACCATTGCGAATAAACGGCATGGAAACTGCAGAGCATCACATGCCATTGATGTCCGAGGTGAACGTCGGCTGCTAAGGTTTGTGAAGGCCAAACGACATGCTACTGTTCAGCAACTCACCATTAAAACGTATCAGAGGGCTACCAGATGTTTGTCTAAAACTACAGTACAGCGAATCCTGTTGCCTTTGGGGCTCCGAAGCAAACGGCTGGTCACTATGCCCATGCTGACGAGGGTCCATCATTAGAAACGGCTTAAATTTGCACAACGGTACCGAAATTGGATCTCTTCTCATTGGCAAAAAATCTTTCTTCTCTAACGGCGTTGGCATGTCTAGTGCAAAACCTCAATGAACAAACCCTTTTGAAAACATTGTTGGAAGAACACATATTGGTGGCAGCAGTGTCATGGCCAGGGAATGTTTTCTTGGCATTGTCTGGGTCCACTCATACCTTTGGAAGGCACTCTCAACTAATTGGGATATCTATTGACCCGTGCAGATCAAGTACACCCATACATGTTTACTGTCTTCCCTTGAGCAGATGGGATCTTCCAGCAGAACAATGCAATGTCATACGGCCAGAATTATCCAAGACTGGATGGAGGAGCATAACAAGGACTTCCAAGTACTTCCCGGGGCTCCAAATTGCCTGGACCCCATTGAGCACCTCGATCTCCATGGTTGCCATATGGATCCTCCACCACACACTCTTCAGCAGCTGTCGGGTGCTCTGCTCCAGATACCCTTGCCAATTTTTTTAGCATATTATTGACTCATTACCATGCTGACTAGCTGCTGTCCGTGCTGCACAGAGCTGTTATTTGGGATATTAGCTGGTGGTCATAATAATAATATGACTGGACCAAGTATATTTGCTTCCCTTGCTTCTGCACCCTTTGTAATTGATGCTAATATTTTACTTGTCTTTGCAGCTGCTGCTTGGCATAAAGCACTGCTATGTTGGTGGTTGTCCTAAATCCCTTTTTATTTCTGATACCCCTAAATTTGCTCAATTAAGATAATACATTCCATGGTTATTTTCCATGCCCAGATGCATAAGATTTAATTTAATTAATAATTACAAATTACATATTACAAATAAATAATTACATTTAATAAATATGTTAAAAAGGAGAGGACCTAATACCGAATTCTGGGGGAACCGGCACACCACATTAGTCCACAATACAAGGTTACATTTACTTCATGTCTTTTAGCCAGTTCTCAATCCACAAGAGATTTACTGCAATTACTGTATCCCTTAGTTTGCACAATAGTCTCCAATGTGGAACTGTAATAAAAGCCATTGCAAAACCAAAAATACTACAACCACTCAGTGGCCTTGAAGTTCCAACTTACATCCTCTTAGAATAAATGACATTTGTTTGACATGACCTATTTCTGATAAATCATTGCGGACTCCTACTTATTATCATGTTCAAATGGACATATTATTATTTACTACTAGCGACTTGCCCGTCAAAAAATGACGGCAATGTGATGTATATGTTTGTGAAGTTGTTTAGTTATTTAAATATATTTTTGACCCTTGTAAGTATTGTGATATGAACATGTATTTTTGTAAAATGTTGATGTAATGGTTTTTTAACATGAAATTTGTATCTGAAGAATTGTTCACTTTAATATACATTGAATCCAGAGGAAATTAAAAAGTAAAAAGCCTTGTTGAAACGTCCCGATTTTTAACATGAAGTTTAAAATATATGTAAGCAATAACCTTGAAAGTATATATTTTTAAACTTGAACTTTATTTTTTATGTAACTTTTGAAGTTGTCAAAACATTTGTATAATTTTGAACATTATAAACAGGAACATAGTGAATACATTTTGTAACATAATTTTGTATTAAAAGTATTAATATTTGAATGTAAAAACAGTTGAACTTTAAATTAATCAGTATTAACATGCAATTTGTATCACAATAATTGTTAAGTTTAATATACATTGAATGTAGAGGAAGGCATGCAGTAAAAACTCTCCTTAAACCGTAACTAATGAAAGTAATTCCTTACTGACCACATAAACTGGCGATAAACATTAATGTAGGTAGTAATCTTAAGATAACAGACAATATTTACATTGTGACTTAAAAGGTGCTTGAGCTCTTAACATGAAGTTTGTAATATGTTGAATGAAATAACTTGAAAATATTGTTTTTAAACTTGTAACATTAGAAACATTAACATAGTGACTTAACATTTTAACATAATTTTTCATAAAAATGCAAGGCAAGTATTTTGTGAGGCGAATTATCCATAAACATTACTTCCATTAATTATGACGGAATGAAACAACTAATTGTTATGTATTTTTTAATGCTTTTAAGAAATGTTTGCATGGCTTTAATTTGTATCCTGCAAAGTTATAGTACTTCATAGTAGACAATGTTTTTAGTAAAAATACGTCCATCTTCTAATAAATCACCTTGACTTTTATTGTTTTCAATGTAAACTTTAATAGCCTGTGGATTTTTGCACCGTGACAACGCAACGTACAATTGACCATGTGCAAATACTGGTTCTTCCAAGAAAATACCCACAGATTTGAAAGTTTGACCTTGTGATTTATTAATGGTCATGGCAAATGCCATAATAATGGGAAATTGTCTTCTTTGAAGTATAAAAGGGAGACTACTTTCACTTGGTGCTAAATCTATTCTTGGTATGAAAACTCTCTCTCCTTTATGGGTACCAGTTAAAATTTCAGCATCTATAAAATGGTCCTTTAATTGTTGAACAATTAATCTTGTGCCATTGCATAGGCCTTTTTTTGGGGTTCATATTTCGCAGTAACATGATAATTGCACCTTTCTTTAGCTGCAAAATATGTGGTGGCATTCCAGAAGGAGTTAGAGAGTTTATGAATTCAGTGGAAAAGTTAGCCTGACTTTCATTGTCATCAGCAAGTACAGAATCAGCACTGTGATAATTTCTTTGTGGTGCATTAATTTTTTTAAAGATTTCATTATTGAGGATTAATGCATCTTTATTTTTACATGTCAGTATGACTTGGTTGGCAAGCTCGGAATATTCTTCGTTATTTATGCTCCCTTCAAATATAGCCGATATAATATCTTGTTGACAAATCATATGAGGTGGGATCTCTACAGTGTCGTCAGGTAAATGTAGTATTTTTTCTGTTCTGCCTTCTCCAATTTTAATAAGCCAATCATTGAAATCAGTTTGGCCTTCTGATCTCATATTTTGTTGCAGTTGAAGATGGGTAAAATGTTTCCATACTGTGCTTGACTTGATACAGGTTTCGATAATGTCAGTTCTATTTCCATGTACAACAACAGGTAATGTTGGTCTGAAATCGCCACCCAACAACATTACCTTTCCACCAAATGGAAAAATATTATCCATGACTTCACGAAGCAAACGGTCAATACATTGCAGGGCATAGCATGACATCATTGTGGCCTCATCTATTATAATTAATTTACATTTCTTTAATTTCTTTGCTTGTAAGGATGTCATGCGAATATCTGACACAGAATTTTCTAAAATAGGCACTGGCAGTTTAAATCCACTATGAACAGTTCTTCCACCTTCTAATAAAAGTGCAGCAATTCCAGTAGTGGCAAACGCCATTGCTATTTGTCCTTGTGCTCGTACTGAACTCATTAATAAATTGTACAAATAGGTTTTACCTGATCCGCCAGGTCCATCAAGATAGAAATAACGCTCTGTCACCATGTCATCATCTATTGCATTTTTAATGGCATGAAATGCTTGCAATTGTAGTGTATTTAAAGTTGCAAGTCTTTCTTGTGTTCTTTCTGCTTGTAGTTGAATGTCATAGTCTTCAAAGTTTATGTCATCTATAAGACCTGGATCAGGCAAATTAAAACTTGCACAACTTAATCCATGAGTTCAAAATACTTCTTGGATTTCCATTAACGCTTTTAAGTGTGCAATGGGTTCATTGTATCGTCGCATAAAGTCTTCAGCCATATTACTTTTAAAAGTCTCCCACAAAGCTAATGCATTTGGAGCATTTGAGAAGATACAAATAAAAGCAAATTGTTCTCTCATCTGTCGTGGCATTTGACATTGTGCTGCTTCTTCTAAACATCTTTCCCACTCTGTATCATCAGCGAGTAAGTTTCTATGTCTTGCAGCTAAATGGAAGGATTCATATACAATGTCATTAACAGTTCCTAATTGTTCAAAACTTTGAGCTCCTGGAACATTTAAAAGTAATATCCGTAAGCAAAAACGTTCAACATCTCTTGGACTGACTGTGTAAATTCGTGGAATTTTTTTATTGCCTCTGGTTTTTCTTGGTCTCCATAATCCATTCACAAAAACATAGTGATATGGAATTTCAATATATAAGTATTCTGTTGCTTGAGCATCATTGGAATTTAATGCAAACCATGCAGTTAGTGTAGTGTGACGATCTTCACTTTGGGCCAATGCATTCATTTCATTTCCAGCATGGAAATAGACTAAATGTCGTTGTGGCAAATGTACTGCTAATCTATATACTGCATGTGATCTATCATGCATTTCAAATTTTAAAAGCCGCCACATAGCTTCTGGTGCACTTACATAGCGAGCATCTACATGAGATGCAAGTTCATCATGTACTAACTCACTACATTCAGGGTTGTCTGCACTTTTGACGACTACAGTAGCTGCATCATAGCCTTTGTAAATATATTTGTAGACATATTTAATGGATTTGATGGAAGTGCAGGCTTCTACGTTGATGTGGGCGTTGTACTTCATGAGTAAATGAGGATTGTAGGGTACTACATATCTATTGTCCACTTTTTTTCCACGAATAATGGCACTATCTCCTTCTCTTCTTTTATAAAGTGGATATCCATCACAATTTGCATATGTTTTGTCTCTAAAATCTTTAGGAAAATCTTTTGAACATTTATTATTTTCCATACATGGTGATTGTGGATTAAGGTCTCCACAGGGTCCATGAATCATGCGATGAGTAACAATCTCATATAGTCTACCATATAGTTCTGGATCTGGTAGTTCAGCAACTATGACTGCATCCACTTTGTCCGAAGTATCTAATTTATCTTTCTCTTGAAGTATTATGAGAAGATGTGCATGTGGAAGGCCTCTTTTTTTAAATTCAATGGTATATACATAAGCAAGACATTTGCCAAATAACTGATTTATAGTGAAGTCACGTATTAATTCATTTAATTTGATCTTAAAAACTCTGGCGTCTAAATCTGGTCGATCAGAAGCAGTTTGTCCAAGAAGTAGATTTTGTGTAATTTCTGGCCATTGTGGATTACATGTAATTGTCAGAAATAAATCTGGTTTTCCAAATTTGGTGACAATAGCCATAGCATCATTGTATCTTTCTCTCATATTTCGAGGAGATCCTTGAAAGGAAGATGGTAAAATGATGGCTTTGCCAGCTGTCATGTCTCTGCTTTTAGCCACGTCAGCAACATAGTCCATGAGTCCACAATATTGTTCTACACGTAGTTTATCTTGTTGATATTTTATAAAGTTTAAATTATTTGCCTCAACTTGCAAATATGAATCAATAATCCATTGTTGTGTTAGTTTTCCACCACATAAAATCGGATTAAATTCATGTCTAATGGCAATTTGAGCTACTTTAAATTCAAGCATAGAAACATTATTTCGGATTCTGGCTTTAGCATTTGGGTAACTGGGAAGGGTTAATTTTGGTTGCCAACCTGCTTCTCCATGTGGGAAAAAGATGGGATATGTCATTGGATCTAAATTTGGACTTAAGATATTAATATTAATAAATGGTTGCTCCTCATTTCTGCGATATATTATAATGTCTCTTTGAAATTGTGGTTCTACTTCCTCATTCTGAAAGACCATTGCAACCTCATTTGATGTTGGCAAGTTATAACGACGTTTATCAGTATGTCTGTCTCTTTTAAGCACCATATTAACCTTTGTCATGGGTAATTGATGTCTTTGTGCATGAAGTTGTTGTTCATTTTCTACTTCTGCCAATTTTTTGTAAGCTTTACTGTAGGGATTGTTGTCCATAATGTTATTTAGCTCTATGAAAACACTGGGTAAGCATTTTTTATTTTCTTCCATCTGCATACGTTGGTCAACAGCTTCCATTGTATCTAGGACATATAGTTGAGCGAATTTTCTTTGCTCTCCTTCCTCTGGATGTAAATGTGAAGTACGATGATAAATTTGTCCTTGGACTTTAAAACAGTAAGGACCATGTCCTGGTACATTAGCAGCTAATGTTGCCCCCATAGATGCAAAGGATATGGCACTATTGTAGGATCTTATGTTTGTCTTAAAATTTTTGTAGTTTGGAAAAGTAGGTTCAGTCATAATATTTTGTAAATAAATTGGAAATGTTTTCCTTTCTGGAAGTTTGAACTTGCCTTTTTGACAACAACTAATAAATTGTCCATCTCTGGGTCTCTCCTGTTTAAAATAATAAGCCTCACAAAACTGACATTGAGTAGTCATGTCCCCACAACTATGAACCTCTACTGCTAAAGACTTCAGTAAAGGACAATTTGCAAAGCATATAGGAGTTTGACTTGCATATTCATCAGGTGAAAAGTCATGGAATGTTTGAACAACAGGTTCTAAATGCTTAGTTTTTTTCGTGGCTTTTCTTGGTATATGTTGTCCTTGTTTTGTTGAAATGTCCTGTAAGGTTTCAGTAAGAGGTTGTAAATGTTTTATTTTTGTAGTTGCTTTTTTTGGTCTGTCTTTAATTGTATCTTGTAAAATGTCATCTGATGTTTGAGGAATAGGTTCTAAATGCTTTATTTGCTTTGTAGTTTTTTTTGGCGTATCTTTCATTTTTGCAGCTGATAGTCTTTTGCTTGCAAGTCTTTTGCGTTCTTTTTCTCGTCAAATTTATTTCTCCTCTGGTGTCTGCTGGGCGGCCCATCTCTCTTGTCTTTCTCTAGTTTGACGTCTTTTCTTCTCTTGTTTGCTCTCGTTATCAGACATATTAATCTGTAAAGGCCAAAAAAGAAATGTAATTGGGTATATTGAAGTTTGTAATTACTGATAAAGATTATTGTGCACAATTGAGAAATAAAAGGTAAATCATTAATGTATCAGTTATATTTTGTTGAAAGTTATAATTCCTGGCCTCATTTAATAACAATTTGGCCAATTGAGTACTGCTGTAAATAAGCTGTTAACATCTTTTTTTGAAATAATTTTTTAGTTATTGAAAACCTTGTTTGTGGATAGATGTTTACCACAGAAAAACTTATTTGCAAAAAAAACCATTGATGTGCTTATTGAGCAATGTAATGCATAGTGCCAATTTAAATAGAATAAGGGACATAGTCATTATTTTTTTTTTTTTTTTAGTTGACACGGATGCAGATGAAACATGTTTCTTTAGTTTTCTCCTTTTGTACTTATTATACTGTACCTTGGTTTAAGTGTGATTTAAATTTGAATGTTTGTTGGTCCTTGGTTGAAAATCTTTGTCCAATGGTCTGGTCCTCTGTTGTAAGTCCTCGTCCGATGGTGTGGTCCTCTGTGTAAAATCCTGGTCCTATGGTCTGGTCCTCTGTTGAAAGTTGTGGTCCAATGGTGTGGTCCTCTGGCGATAGCCCTCGTCCGATGTTGTGGTCCTCTGGCGATAGCCCTCGTCCAATGTTGTGGTCCTCTGGCGATAGCCCTCGTCCAATGTTGTTGAAAGTCCTCGTCCGATGGTGTGGTCCTGTGTTGAAAGTCCTCGTCCGCTGGTATGGTCCTGTGTTGAAAGTCCTCGTCCGCTGGTATGGTCCGTGTTGAAAGTCCTCGTCCGATGTTCTGGTCCTGTGCTGAAAGTCCTCGTCCGATTGTCTTCACGCAGTATCTGTTGTAACATAAAATTGAAAAAGTTGTTTGAGTGAAATGTCTTTTAAATTCAAACAAAATGTCTTAATTTTGGTGTATTGTATCTGTTCTGGTTATTTTTTTCTATGTGTTTGTCTAACTTTATCTACAATCCTGATTTGTTTGCACGACTTTTGTTATCCTTACTTAAGCTTCTTAGTAAGGCTTGTAGGTTGTGATATATTAAAGAAGAATATTAATTTAGTTTGCTATGTGTTTTTTTGTACAATCCTGTTTTGTGCACACCACTTGTGGTATACTTATTTAAGGTTAATTGTAATGTTTTTAGGTTGTTAAACATTAAAGAAGAATCTTAATTTAGTTTCCTAGGTGTTTGTGTGAGTTTAAGTACAATCCTGTTTTGTGCGTACCACTTCTGGTCTACTTATTTAGCCTTGTTTGTAAGGCTTATAGGTTGTTAAACATTAACTAAGAATATGAATTTAGTTTGCTATGTGTTTGTGCGAGTTTGTTACCATCCTGTTTTGTGCGCACCACTTGTGGTATACTTATTTAGCCTTTATTGGGATGGTTATATTTTTTTACACATGAAATAAGAATATTAATGTACTTTGCTATGTGTTTGTGTGAGTTTGTTACCATCCTGTTTTGTGCGCACCACTTGTACTAAAGTTATTTAGTCTTCATTGTACTTGTTATAGGTTGTTAAATATTAGAGAAGAATGTTAATGTAGTTTCCTATGTGTTTGTGTGAGTTTTTGTACAATCCTCTTAGGTGCGCACCAATGTTATTATTGTTATTTAGGCTTCTTTGTAAAGCTTATAGGTTGTTAAGCATTGAATAAGAAAGTAAATTTAGTTTACTATGGGCCTTATTCAATTTCAATTTTGCCAATTGAATACGGCTCTAAATAAGCACATAGCATTATTTTTTTAAAGAAGTTTTTAGTTACTAAAAACCTTGCTTTTGGACAGATGTTTACTAACTAAAAACTTCTTTAAAAAAATATGTTATGTGCTTATTTAGAGCCCAATTCAATTGGCCAAACTGGAATTGAATGAGGGCCTATGTGTTTGTGTGAATTTGTTATAATCCTGTTTTGTGTGTACCACTTTGTGTGTACCATACGTTGCATACTTTGGCCCTTATTCAATTGCATTTTGGCCAATTAAATAGGACTCTAAGGCCCTCATTAAATTGCAATGTTGCCAATTGAATTAGGGTGTAAATAAGCACATCACATATATTTTTTAAAGAAGTTTTTAGTTATTAAGCATCTATCCAAAAGCACGGTTTTCACAAACTAAAAACTTCTTGAAAAAAAATATGTGATGTGCTTATTTAGACCCCTATTCAATTGTCAAAATTGCAATTGAATGAGGGCCATTATGTGCTTATTTAGAGCCGTATTCAATTTGCAAAATCGCAATTGAATGAGGGCCTAAAAGTGCTTATTTATAGCCATATTCAATTGGGCAAAATATCAATTGAATGAGGGCCTTTGGTTGCTGCATTTGTTATATTGTCGGGGCCTCATTCAATTGCGTTTTGGGCAATCGAATAGGGCTCAATATGACCACAGAGCATTTTTTTTTACAGAAGTTTTTAGTTAGTGAACTTGTATCTAAAAGCAAGGTCTTTACTAACTAAAAAGTTCATTAAAAAAATATCCTCTGTGCTTATATAGAGCCCTATTGAAATGGGCAAATCACATTTAAATGAGGCCCTCGGCCATTAAAGATATATAGGTCCTCATTCAATTGCAATTTTGCCAATTGAAGATGGCTCTATATAAGCACATAACATATTTTTTACGGAAGTTTTTAGTTATTGAAGACCTTGATTGTGGATAGAAGGTCAGTAACTAAAAAGTTCTGTATAAAAAATATGTTATGTGCTTATATAGAGCCCTATTCAATTGGCCAACTCACAATTGAATGAGGCCCATGGTTCGTTTCTTTGTTATACTTAATACTTTACCTTGATTGAAGTGTCGAATGACAGAGGGTCCCCTCCTGCGAATCTTAATCCGCCGGTCTTCTTGTAGTGTCTGTTTGAAAAAGAAAGTGAAATAGTTAATTGTATATTTTTTATTTTTTATTTAGCAAACCATGGCCTTTTCAGCATGTAATGTATTTTTATATCTTACCTGTTCTTCTTTGTTGGTGTTCTTGAAAAGGGATTGTGCTTCACAATGCACGGTGCAAATTGTTGAGTGACGCTGTTGATGCAGAGTCTGTTTGAATATTAAAAGAAGTAGAAAGATTGAGTTTTAGGTGATCTATTGAATTGCAGTAAATTAATGTCATGTAAATATACTTCTGTAATTATTTTCAATTAACATTATTTTTTTGGGGGGGCTACACACATATGTCACATACATGAAGCACATTTCCAGAGTTCAATGTAATTTTTGTTGTGTGCGTGTGACATATCACTATACATGAATCATATTTTAATTGTTAAAGAACCTTATTTTTTGTTTTTTCCAACACACATGTGTGTCTGAGATGTAACTATAGATGATACATATATGTGACTCATATTTTAATAATACAATGTTTATTTTCTAATGTCATTTAAATGTAGTTCTTTAATTATTTTGTTTTAAGATCATTTTGTTGGAGGGGCAATACACATAAATGTGCGTGTCACATGTGACTATACATGATACACATAAATGTGCATGTGACTACATAAATCACATTTTTTCTAGTTCATATTTCTTTGTTTTGTCCTGTCTTGATAATAAAATGTAATATATTATAGCTTACCTCTCAGTTGTAATTTGCACAGTGTAGAGTAGTAAATTATGAAAGAATTGTCTTCTCAAGTAAAAGCAGCAGTTATCTATGAAGTCACTCTGTTCATCACCTGAGGAGAAATGTATTTTTTTGTGTAAAATAAGCAGTATTTCTAAACGTGTAGAAAATTCTGGAAAGTTACACCGTTAGAACGTAATACGCATGCGCTATTTGCGTTCCAGCTTACAATTTGCGTTCCATCCGCCATTTTGTGTAGTAGTGGTCAAAATGGTGTTTAATATGATTGTGATACGTTCCGCATAGTTTGTGTTTCATTATTGCAAGTAAGTGTAGTATAGTTACGTCTTAAGCCTCGTTTTCGTTTTGTTCGTCGGCCATTTTTTCTCTCACTTAGCGATTGTATTAGTGTCTAAAGTGTTTTATTTTTATTTAAATGAAGGTGTAACTTGTTTTTTTGAGGTGCTGGATGGTTCCTCTTGCTGTAGGTAATCTTTTTATGTGTGTGTTATGTGTATTTATTGTGTTTTAAATGTTTGTATGTCGGCGTGTTGCGTCCGATGTTTGCGAGGTCGTAATGAGTGGTAACGTGTCTCGTATGGTGTTTGCGTGTGTAGCCTCGTTTTAGTTTTGTTCGTCGGCCATTTTTTGTGTCGCTTAGGAAATTGTTTACTGTCTAAACTGTTTTATTTTGAGTAAAATGAAGGTGTAAGTTACATTTTTAAGGTCCTGGGTGCTCCCTCTTGGTGTAGGTAAGGTTTTTATGTATGTGCTGTGTGTATGTATTGTGTTTTAAATTTTGTAATGTTCGCGAGTTGCATCCGAGTGTTGCGAGGCCGTAATGTGTGTGAACGTGTGTTGTATGTTGTTTGCGAGTGTCGTAATGTGTGTGTCATGCTCGTTGGGCGCTCCATGCCAGCAACTGAGACCCTCGCCCAGTGCCCTCGCTTTGCGCCTTTGGAGCTCATTGCGAGCCTCTCCTCTGGTGTACTTTTGCTCCTCTGAGCAGCCTCTGCACTCATCACAAAGATATGTCTATATTTTTGTAAATACTAATCATTAATTAGTTACTTAATTAATTAATATACTTCACCTATTTGTAATTAATATATCCATCAATCAATAGGCTGAAGAGCTAACAATCTTTTTTTCATTTTCCTGCAGCATATAATGTCCAGTTGGACTGTTGCTGGCCTGTGGAGATAGTTTTATGAATGTCCCAACTGTGCATTCGAAGTAGGCTGCATGCTCGAGGGCAAACCGTTGGTTTATTTTTGTAAAGCGCTACTGTGGATGCGTAATGTTGTGATTTGCAAGTTCGGAGTGTAAAGTAGCGTTGTTTGTGTATGTTCTACGCGGTTAGCGAGTATTTGGCGTCCTTTGTAGTAGTGTATTTTATACCTTGTACGTTCCTGTGTGAAAGTGGTACGCGGTTAGCGTTGTATTGCGCGGTCGAGGGTCGTGTTGCCTCGTTTTCATTTTGTTTGGTCCGACATTTTTATTCTCGCTTAGCTGATTTTTGAGTGCCGAAACTCTTGAAAATCAACTTAAATTCTCATTCCACCTCACTCCCAGACGTCCTGGCTGTTCCCCCATGCTGTTTGTGATGTTGTTTTTTCATGTGTGTATTTTCTGTTTTTTTTTCGTGTTTTTTGCGGTTCGGCCGTTAACTTTGTATTTTTCCTACCTTGTATTTTTTACTGGGTCTCGTATTTTATTTTTTCTAAGTCTTGAGTCTCATAGTGTGTTTTTTTCGAAGTTGCGCGCTTGTCAACTGCTTGCAGCCTAAAAGCCTTATTAAATTGTGAATCGGGCTCTATATATTGTGAATCGGGCTCTATATAAGCACATAGCAATTTTTTTTGTACAGAAGTGTTTAGTTAGTGATCTTCTATGCAAAAGCAAGGTCTTCCGTAACTAAAAACGTCTTTAAAAAAAAGATGCTATGTGCTTTTATAGAGCCCTATTCAATTGGGCTTATCACAATTTAATAAATCTGTAAAGGCGATCCCGCGTTTCCTAAGTGTTTGTAGGCTAAGTCCCGCGTGTTTCATTGCCTCCACTGCTTGCCTCGCTTCGCAAGGCTTGCAAGTACCAGGGGAACATTTTATTACTTGTTGTTCAGTCCTTAAGTCGTGTCCAACTCTCTGTGACCCTAGGGACTGCAGCACATTTAGCTAGGTCACTGCCTGTGCTGTTCCACAAGGTTTGCATGCCAAAGATACTAGTGAAGGTTTCCAGTTCTTTCTCTAGTGGACTGTGATTTGTCTGACCTCTTTGCTATCACCTGCTCACCTCCACTGGCCCTACATGGTATAGCTCACAGCTTCATTCAGGTACACCACCACCACTTAGCAATCCACAAGGGAACCAGGGAATCATACACCCCCCTAATTTACTCTAACACATCCGGAAGGGCCGCAAAAACACATGGAGGCTGTGCAGAGGCACGTGGATCAACAGCCAATTTATCTCCATCAGGGATAATCTCCACTACGCCCATCCTGGAAAGTCCCACGCCATTGATGATGGACATGTGCCAAGATGTACACCCATTCCCATTTGGTGACCTCCCATTATGTTTTGCTATTCATCAATTTACATGTGTGATGTATGTTCCCCTGGTCCCCTTTTGGATTGCTAAGTGGTTGCAGTGAAGTGGCTTTTGTACATGAATGAAGCTATGAGCTATATCATGTATGGCCATTGTAGGTGGGCACATCATAGCAGAGAGGTCAGAAAATCACAGTCACAATTAGGGAAGGAACTGGCAACCCACTCCAGTATCACCTGTCATGTACCTATCAGGCCCTCAGGAGAATGTTGATATGCCACAATATCACTAATTGGACATTTATGTGTATTAACCCTTTATGTTAATTATATATGATATATATTATTATATGTTATCTAATGCTATTATGACTATTATTATTGTTATATGTTTTGATCTATTGGCACAAAATTTCACTTGACAAATAATAGTAACTAGGGCTCATTAGTTTACATATATAGGAAAGTGACACATCTGTGATGTATGTGGATGTCCCATAACCTTAACCATTGAAAACACACTGACATGGTTCGAACAGTATAACAGTTTTATTTCATACACAGAGCACAATCAGAAGACAAGACTGTGCATTATTATGGGTATGGTGGGGGCGGGTCCCGAGACAGGAAGAGGGTTGTGGGAAAAAGGGGATACCTACAGGTGGTAATTTCATAGTCTAGAATAAGCGTGATGCATAGCACCTACCAGGTTCACATGTGGCCACTACACCACTGCAACTGGAATCTGATGAAAAAAAGGATCATCAGAAAATCTCTCCACTTAATTGGAGAAACCATTAATGTGCATAGCACTTACAACTTGTCTATATCTGCTCAATGAAACAGATGATTCAAGCTCTGGGCTGTGTAATCAAATCCAGTTTCACACACACAGTGTGGTGAAAAATAAAAATCTGAAAAAAAGTGGACAACGAAAAAAAGAAGGATAAAAAAAAAATCAACATGCATGTACAGAACAGTGCTAAATTCTGTAACTGTAACAATATACCAACGCACCTGATTCCTATCTGCAAGCATTATTAACTATTAGCTAGGTCTCTGGATAATCAGCAATATGAGAAAATACCAATTAACACAGAGAGGACATAAAGGTCAGCAGCCAGACCCTATGATCTGTTTTCAGACTGCTATTGAGGTCAGGATCACAAGCTTCACTAGTGCATATATTAATGCTGGCTGTAATTAACATGCTATTGTGAGACTTTGCAAGTCCACCGCCATAGCGGTATTAGTCTACATTTCAGCTAACAACAATCATGTCTTAGAAATCTGGCTATATGATAGCTTTTAGATTGTGATAGCTACATGTGAAGTGGTGCCTGTCATTGAAGGAATGTCTACCTGAGAGGTGCTGTGAAAACCTTACACCTCATACATTTCCTTCACAATGATTGCAGATGCAGAAGATACCTTCATGGACCTAAATTGTACCTAAAACAAACAAATGAAAAAAAAGACAATACCTACAAAATAGGGCCTTAAAAATCATAGGGACTGCAGCATCTCTTCTCAACAGCCTATTGAGAAGGCACTAACATATGCGCAGCCCCTATGTTCTCCTCTGCCTAGGCACAGGGCCCACATTCCCGGTGGCCGGCCTCCGTCTCCCTGCTGGTGGTTGTGGTGGGGGGGGGGGGGCAGAAAGAGGCAACCCCCAGGAGGCAGCGGCACCTGCAGTGGCGGTGGTGGAGGCATGGTGGGAGGAGAGGAGGAGCCGGGCTGTGAGTGGCCAGGGGATGTCTCCGGAATGGAGGAGGTGGGGAGAAGAAAGTGGCCAATTTAGAATGTATTGGATTACATGTTGTATTTATTGATGTATTAATTGTAATGTTTCATTTTTTCTAGATGTGTCCTGGACCTGGGGACATTTATGGAGGACCCTTGTCTGGGAAGAAGCACAAAAGACCATGGAGGGACATTTGGGCAGGGTAAGTGGTCTAATTTACCCTATTCTAGTTTTAGTAAAGGGTGGTTGTTTTAGGTGTAATTATAGGGTTTTTATTGTATGTAATGTATGTTTGATTTGGTGTAATGTAGTCTTTTTTATTTTATGTAGTGGATTTTTTTATTTTCTATAATTTTAGGTTTTTTATTTTTCTGTAATGTAGGCTTTTTTTTTATGTAACTTTTGTTTTTTTATTTTCTATAATGTTTTTTTTGGTGTAATTAGTGGGGTGCTAGGGATTTTTATTAGGGGGTTAGGTAGTAGTGTAGGGGTTAAAAGGGTAGAGGGGGTGATAAAGTAGAGGGGGTTAATAGGGTAGAGGGGGGTTAATAGGGTAGGGGGGCTTAATAGGGTAGAGAAGGGGTTAGTTAGAGGAGAGTTAATAGAATGACATAGGGTAGGAAAGGGTTAATAGTGTAGTGTTTACTTTGTGTCATGAGTGTCCCGGGTTTTTTAGTTAATGCAGGTCTTTTAAGGGCCTTTATGGTCCTTTAAGGACCTGCAAGGCTGCAAATTTGAATTTTTAAATGCAGTGAGGGTTCCTAATCGGGACCCCACTGCAAGAGGTAGTATAGGGACACTGCGGGGGTCCCAATGGGAACTCCCAGCATAGGGGGGGTTAATGTTAGGGGCTGGGGGATACTTGTAGTAACCCCTCCCCCCGGCAGGGGTTCAGTATTTAACTGCCGTGGGGGTTGATCGGGACCCCCGCAGCAGGGGCTGAGGTCGGGAGCCTGCAGGGGTTCCCGTAGGCTTTATTTAGCCAGGATGGCAATCTTCTTTGCCGTTGGCTACATCTAACCCTTTACTATGGGTTAGACTAATTGATCATGGTCACGACCGCACATCCAACGTGCGACAGACTGCGTTGCGGTTTTGCGTCTACGGCCCCTAGCACGCAGCACCTTTCAATTTAATAGCACCGTAACACTAGGGATTTTCGAGCCCGTAGCCACTGTGGACCTCACGTTGGAGTTACTGGGCTCCAATTTAATGAGGCTGATTGTTTTGTGCGCATTCCTAACCATCTGACATCTAGGCTTGAACCTGGATGATACTCAGATTAGCTATCATATGCTAGATGTGATCTATTCTTTGGCTCTTGGTCTTAATCGTTCTTGTCTCCTAACACTATCTTGATTCTGTCTGCGTTCTGTAACTGTATAGGCTGCAGTGGGCACACCAATAAATGGACTCTATTGCTTGATTACAGTATACAAGAAGGAGGGAACAGAGGCAGCTTTATGTGACTATAAGGAAATCAACAAGGCTTGCAAAAGGGCTATTAGACTGGCCAAATTAGAAAATGAGAAGTCAGTTGCAATGGAAAGTGAGACTAACCCTAAAATATTTTTTAAATATATTAATGGGAAGCTATAGGAACATTACAATATGACACAGGCCATCTGATTAGTGACCAGGAAAAGGCAGATGAGCTAAATAGGTTCTTTTCGTCTGTATACACAAGGGAGGTACCAGTGGTTGGGACACCGCAACATAATGGGGCTACACTACCTTCACTAAATAATTGGTTAACGCAGGAAGAAATCCAAAAGAGGTTGGAGAAAATAAATGTTAATAAAGCCCCAGGTCCTGATGGAATACATCCAAGGGTACTGAGGGAGCTGGGTTCTGTAATAGCCAAACCATTATATCTAATCTTTCAAGACTCGCTAACTACAGGGTCTCTACCAGATGACTGGAGAAAAGCAGAGGTGATACCTATATTTAAGAAGGGATCTAGAGCAAATCCGGGGAATTATAGACCAGTGAGCCTCACATCTGTAGTTGGGAAGCTTTAAGAAGGGTTAATAAGGGACAGAATACAAGAATATGTCTATTTGAACAAGATCGTAGGTAGCAGTCAACACGGATTTATGAAGGATAGGTCGTGTCAGACCAATCTAATTAGTTTTTATGAGGAGGTTAGTAGGAACTTGGATCAGGGCAAATCAGTGGATGTAGTCTTTTTAGATTTTTCAAAGGCATTTGATACAGTGCCACATGGAAGACTAGTGAGCAAACTAAGGGATACAGGAATTGCAGTAAATATCTGCTCATGGATCGAGAGCTGGCTAAAAGACAGGAAGCAAAGGGTTATTGTGAATGGAACATACTCCGATTGGTCTAATGCGATAAGTGGGGTTCCTCAAGGTTCAGTATTAGGTCCTCTCCTTTTTAACATATTTATTAATGATATAGAAGTAGGACTCGAAAGTAGTGTCTCCATTTCTGCTGCTGATGACACTAAGTTGTGCAAGGTAATAAAATCGGATAATGAAGTACTTTCACTACAAAGGGATTTACATAAATTAGAGAAATGGGCGGCTAAATGGCAGATGAGATTTAATACAAATAAATGCAAGGTTATGCATTTGGGAAGGAAAAACAGCCATGCAATCTATAATCTTAATGGAGCAAATCTTGGTGTATCAGATATTGAAAGGGATTTGGGAGTGCTTGTAGACAACCACCTAGGTAACAGCGCTCAAAGCCAAGCAGCAGCTGCAAAGGCAAGTAAAATATTAGCATGTATTAGGAACGGTATAGAAGCAAGGGAAGCAAATATAATTCTGCCACTATACAAATCCCTAGTACGCCCTCATTTGGAATATGGAGTACAATTTTGGGCACCACTTCATAAAAAATACATTTTAGAGCTGGAAAAAGTACAGAGAAGGGCTACAAAACTAATAAGGGGAATGGAGGCGCTAAGTTATGAAGAAAGACTAACCAAATTAAACTTATTTTCGCTAGAAAAAAGGCGTCTACGAGGGGATATGATTACCTTATTTAAATACATCCAGGGTCAATATAAGGCTTTGTCAAGTGAACTTTTTGTAGCAAGAGATTTTCAACTGACAAGAGGACAGCCTTTGAGGTTAGAGGAAAAAAGATTTCACCTTAAACAAAGAAAAGGGTTCTTCACAGTTAGTGTGGTTAAACTGTGGAATTCTCTACCAAAGGAGGTGGTAACAGCGAATTTGATAGACAACTTCAAAAAGGGGTTAGATATATTTTTGAATAAAGAGGGCATTCATGGCTATCCTACATAAATAGCGAAGGAATATTGATCCAGGGAGAAATTTGATCGCCAGTTTCTGGGGTCAGGAAGTAATTTTGCTTTTTTTCCCCTTATGAGACAATTGGCACAGTTTCAATGTTTTTTTTTTTCTGTTTGCCTTCCTCTGGATCAATTAACAATTAATAATAAATAGTGCACATTAAAAAGATCAATAGAGATCTAAAAAGGTTGAACTTGAGGGACTAACTCTTTATTCATCCTCCAATACTATACTATTAATAATTATTTAATCAGCAAATTAATTAATAACTAATCCGCATATTGCAAATCAGAGGAGATCTTTACAGGTTGAACTTGATGGACTTAAAAAGTCTTTTTTCAACCTTAATTACTATGTAACTATGTAACAGTTGTTGTGACCAGGAATGACACTGATTTGTCAGCTTCATGGATTTAATGACGCATCCATCTATCCCTTGTTAATTCCATGGAGCTGACATGTCAGTGTCCTTGTTGGTCATCATGTACATTGGTGTATGCAATATTCACCTGACATGGAGGCTGGGTCCTGCGGTGCCACCAGGCCTGAAGCTCCAGCAGGGGCACAGCAACACCTGTCTCAGAAGGTCCTCGATGACGCTCCCTCATTCATTATAGCTAACACTCTGGTTCTTGTCCTCCTTGGCCAGCTTCCTCCTCACCTTGGATGTTGTCAAACCGGTGCTTGACGGAACTCACATCCCTTGGCGCTGTGCCTACGGCTGTAACCTCAGCCACTACCTCCTTTCTTGGCTAAGCCCTAGGCCCTGGCCTATCTTCCCTACCCGCTGCAGGAATCACAGGGCGGCCACGGATAGCACAGAGGAGGACCACATTCTCCCGGTGTGAGTTATTGTGGGCCCTGTGCTTTCCCTTAGCCTCTTGCCCTCCCGACTGTGGACGGGGACCCTGATCTGTACCTGAGGCCTGTCCCTTCACCGAACTACCACTCCACTGGAATCAGGCCCCTTCCTCTCTGTCTCCTAAGTGTGCCTGGTGCTAGGGCCACCCTGCCAACACCCACCTCCTCCTCTACACTCCCATCCTCCTCCTCCTCCTCCTGCTCCTCCTCCACCTCCACCTCCTCCTCTGCCTCCGCCTCCTCCACCTCCTCTCCTCCTCCCCACCACTACTCCCCATGGCTCCCCATGGCCCACCTCTCTCTCCTCTCTCTCCTCCCTGCCTCTTCTCTTCCTCCCCACCTCTCCATTCCTCTCCTTACCTCTCCCCTCCCTTCATCTCAATCGCAAAAAGAGTAGAGCGATAAATAAAAATAAGTGTAACAAAACCGCAAATTACTGCTCTGAAATAACTCCTGCTCTCTCTCTGACTCTCCAAAACCACCTACTCTGTGACCTGTGTGCTACTTTGAAAGAAAATACAACACAGTCAACGCATCGGTGTGTGGAATGCAAATTTATAATCTCCCTCTGTCAATCATCTTCGGCTAGACTGCTTCCTATTGCCTGAGAGGCCTGTGTCGCACTACGGTATTCCGCAATTGGATAATGACGGCCAATCGCGGCTCGGCTGGACGCTTTACAGCTTGCATGCGCGGAAAGGGTTTATGGCTTGCGTCTATGGCCCGTAACTCGCGGTATTGTTCAATTTAATAGCTTTGTAGCGCAGCCAAATTTCAAGCCTGCAGCCTTTGCGGGTGTGCCAATGCCGTTACGTGCTTCAAATTTAATGGGGCTGTATGTATTTAGGTTAAAAATAGAACCACCCTTAAGTCTGTCTGCCAAGAGCACTTTGAAGCCTGTTTGGGCAACATCACTCTTTTGACTCTCTCAGGCTGATGAGCCCTTCATCTCCCCACGCAGATCACAAACCTAATGCAGATTTGCAAAGCTGGTTGGTTTTGCAGTTATTTCCTAGAGGCCTTGGCTGGTCTGTGCAGCTCAGAGCTGATGTTCTCTTAGTTCTGATGGAGTTACAGAAGATCTATTGTCTGCCTGCATTCTCCACCAAATGTTTCAGGAAAAAATTGTTATCAGTGCATCTCTGAACATGAAGAGGAACTTCATCTTTCAGCATGACAACGACGCAAAGCATACATCCAAATCAACAAAGGAATGGCTTCACCAGAAGAAGATTAAAGTTTTGGAATGGCCCAGCCAGAGTCCAGACCTGAATCCGATTGAAAATCTGTGGGGTGATCTGAAGATCCAATAAGACTGAGTCCTGTAATAAAATCAAAAGGTGCTTCAACAAAGTATTAGTTTAAGGGTGTGCATACTTATGCAAACATATTATTTTAATTTTATATTTTTCTTCCCTCTACCTAAAAGATTTCAATTTGTTTTTCAATTGAGTTGTACAGTTTATAGATCACATTAAAAGGTGGAAAAAGTTCTAAAATGATTTATCTTTGTCTAATTTTTTTACAGCATAGAAACCTGACATTTTAACAGGGGTGTGTAGACTTTTTATATCGACTGTATATTGCCTCTGAGAAAATTAAGTACTAGAAGATAGATTCTCCATTTCTACTACAAGTGGCTCTATTATATATATACTAGCGAATTGCCCGTAAAAAAATTACGGCAATAGAATTGTAAGTCAAGGAATGTTGTTTGAGCCAGACATTATTTTTTATTGTGGTCTGAGATCTCGGCGCTGATTGCGAGCCTTTTGGTTGTTGTATTTTTTTATTATCAGAGGCGCTTTTGCTGTCATTTTAAGGTCTGGGCTGATCAACTTTTTGCGCTTATTGCAAGGCTGTCCCCTGGTGTAGTTTATGTGCTATGAGCAGCGTTGGCGCTCATTGTGAGGCGTGCAGTGAATGTCTTTTGCGTTTATTGCGATAGTGTTTATTTTATTTTTTTGTGTATATGTATGTTGTGATGCTAATTAAATAAGTAATAAATTAATATACTTTACCGATTTGTAAGTAATACATGCAGTAAGCATTGTGCTGAAGAGCTGACATTTTTTTTCATGTTCCTGCAGCCTACAATGTAGGTTTGCAGTGTTGTGGAGCTGAGGTGTAAGTGTCAGCAATGTGTGCAGTGTGTAGTGTAAATAGGCTGCGTGCGTGAGGAGAAGCCGTTAGTGTAGCTAGGTACTTCCGCATTTTGTATGTTTGTGTTGTAAAATGTTGCCGATTGTGTACGTGGTAGGCGGGTTTGTATGATGAAGCGTCCTTGCTAATGGTGTATGTTGTAGGTCGTACAGATTTTTGTAAAAGCTGTATTTGCTTTGTTTAATTTTAGCGGCTTTAGGGGTCGTGTAGCCTTGTTATCGGCGGTCATTTTTTCTCTCGCTTAGGAGATTTAGCAAGGGTCCGCATTTGCTGCGCGAGCCCGCAAACGTTAGCAATAACCTGCATGCTGACAACTATATATGTGATATATTTCTGTCAACACCATTATGATATATACTTATCTAATTGTTTGGAGTCAGAGAAAGTAGTCTTTGATGTTAGTTCCCTGTACATAATTATTTAATCGTAATTTTTTAACTGTATGTTACCTATGTGTCACATATTTTTAAAAATGCTTTCATTAAAATTAAGTATTAATTGCCTGATCCAGTGTTCCATTTAAAGTAATATGGACTGATAGGGGTGAGCAACTAGTTATATATAGTGAATTAGTTTTATAAGGCCTCAGCCTTTGAGCAGGGCTCAGTCTGGCAAGGTATCAAAGACATTTAGTCATTAGATTATAACCAAGGCGAGCAGTACTGTTTCTCTATAAAGAATAAAAAATTGCTTATTATACAAACCAGCATGGCTACATAACAGAAGTAAAAAATGGATGATTTCTTACAACATAACATAACAGAACATACTTTTTTCTGCACTATCTAAAGGGTTTTGACTATAAGTAGGAATCAACACGGAATTCATGTCAAACAAACATAATTAGTTTCTATGAAGAGGTTAGTAGGAACTTGGATCAAGGTGACTGGATGTAGTCTTTTTGAATTCTGCAAAGGCTTTTGATACAGTGCCACATGGGAGACTATTGAGCAAACTAAGCGATACTAGTATTTCAGTAAATATCTGCTCGAGGATTGAGAACTGGCTAAATGACAGGAAGCAAAGGATTGTTGTAAATGGAGCATAATCAGATTGGACTAATGTGGTAAGTGGGGTTCCTCAGGGTTCCGTATTAGGTCCTCTCCTTTTTAACATATTTATTTATGATTTAGAAGTAGGATTGGAAAGTATTGTCTCCATTTTTGCAAGGTAATTAAATCAGATAATGATGTACTTTCTCTCCAAATGGATTTACATAAATTAGAGAAATGGGCGCCTAAATGGCAGATGAGATTTAATATGAATAAATGCAAGGTTATGCATCTGGGAAGGAAAAATAGCTATGCAATCTATAATTTTAATGGAGTAAATCTAGGGGTATCAGATATTGAAAGGGATTTGGGAGTGCTTGTGGATAACCACCTAGGTAACAGTGTTCAATGCCAAGCATCAGCTGCAAAGGCAAGTAAAATATTAGCATGTATTAAGAAGGGTATAGAAGCCAGGGAAGCAAATATAATTCTGCCACTATACAAATTCCTAGTATGCCCTAATTTGGAATATGGAATACAATTTTGGGCACCACTACAGGAACCACTAAAGGACATTTTAGAGCCTGGAAAAAGTACAGAGAAGGGCAACAAAACTATTAAGAGGAATGGAGGGCCTACATTAGGAAGAAAGACTAACCAAATTAAACGTATTTTCTTTAGAAAAAAGGTGTTTAAGAGGGGATATGACTACATCATATAAATATATCCAGGGTCAATACAAGGCTTTGTCAAATTAGCTTTTTGTGCCAAGAGGTTTTCAACTGACAAGAGGACATCCTTTGAGATTAGAAGTACAAAGATTTCACCTTACAGAAAGAAAAGGGTTCTTCACAGTAAGGGTGGTTAATCTGTGGAAATCTCTACCAAAGAAGGTGGTGACAGCAGATTCGATAGATAATTTTAAAAAGGGATTCTATATATTTTTATATAAAGGGCATTCAGGGTTACCCTGGATAACTAGAGAGGGAGTATTGATCCAGGATGAATCCGATCACCAGTATCTGGGGTCAGGAAGGATTTTTTCCCCCTTTTGAGACAATTGGCAAAGTTTCATTGGCGTTTCCTTTTTCTTTTTGCCTTCCTCTGGATCAATTAACAATTAATCTGCATATTGCAGATCAGAGGAGATCTAAAAAGGTTGAACTTGATGGACGAAAAGTATTTTTTCATCCCTGATTTCCCTGGACTCAGGAATGCACTCAAAAGTTAACTTACAACTGACCTGTTTAGGTGTTTACAGCATTCCATAATTTGCACAGACTGATTTGTGGAGGATTAACTGTTTTCTTTTTTATTTACAGCACTAAACAGGGTCATTTTAAACAACAAACATAACAACAACACAAAATTCAAAGACACAGTAACTGAACTAGTCCACTTTACATGACAGATGTGGAAGCTTCAGGCTCATCCTGTTTTCTGGATTTTTTGGACACAATCATCCAAGGACATATGTCTTTGCTTTTTATAGCCATCCAGCAGATGTTGGTAGCAAGACACTGCCCCAAGAATGCTGCGTTCCACATTTCTGCTCCTGAATCTTTGGCCACAAATTCATCCAGAATGTCATGGATGAACCTCAAACTTTTGATGGAAAGTTGTCCTCAGTGTCTGAATTGCTGCTTTGCTGGGCTTCCAAAATGCCCTGTTCTGACAGTTGTTGGAGGAACTTATTTGTAAGACTCTCACCTGAAGCTTGCATCAACTCCTCAGTGTCTTGGATGTTGGCATCTCCCAGTCCACTCGTATTGACCAAGTCTATGATCTCCACAACGATGAGCTGTTCAGGTTACGCATCCACACACAACTCTGACCATATTTTCCTTCCAGGACAAATCAATGTTAGTTATGGCCTGCATAATGGTACACTTTTTCCAAAAAGCCATCATGGATTCTTTGTCTTTGCTGTCTGTTATGGCAATGAGCTGGCAGAATGTACGGTGAAGATAAAAGGCCTTGAAGGTCGCAATGAGCACCTGATCCATTGGCTGGATTAGTGAAGTAGTGTTTGATGGCAGGAAAAGTACTTATACTGGGATACAGCAATTAACCCCAGACAAGTTGGTAGAGTGGCTTGGAGCATTTTCAATTAACAGGAGCGCTTTGACCTCAATTTGTTTACGCCTGCAGTAGCTTTGCACGGATGGACAGCAATGCTAGGTGAAACTTTTGAAGATGTTCATGGTGATCCAAGCTTTATGGGTTGAATTGCCAAATGACAGGCACAGTGGATTTTGGAATCCCCTTCATGGCTCTAGGTATTTTTGAATAATACCCCAGCAATGTTTTGATCTTGAAATTGCCACTGGTGTTCCCATCCAGAAAAGTGGTTAGACAGTCTTTGGCTGCTTTGATCACCGGTGATCGCTTCTGCTTGAACGATATGAAGGTGTGCATTGGCAGTTGCCTCCAGAAAAGTCCTGTCTCATTAATGTTGACTATCAGTTCTGGAGGAAAAAGGCCGGAGCAGCTTTGATGTCAGAGCTCGCCGCTTCTCCTGTGATTTGATGTTATACAGGTTGATTCTTTTCTTGAAGTGGTTGAACTAACCTCTGCTAGCTGAAAAGCTTTCAATCATATAAGGTGTTTGTCTTTGAATATGATCGTAGATGCTTCTGGCCTTCCCCCGTGACTCTGAGTGACATATTGCGCTCTGCTTCGTGTGTAGCTTCTGGATCGTGTAATCTTGATTTTCTCCTTATTGTTAAGGATGGTGTGGATTGTGGAGGTTGGCAACATCCAGAGAAATGCTTTGGGGCTTCAATTTGAGCTGATCTACTTTGCGCTCACACCTTTTCGGTAATATAGTACAAAAACAAATACAATTACTGTGGATTTTATTGGACAGTTAACAACCACATATTGAGAAACAAGGGAATATGAATATTCTGTACCTCCTCTCTGAATGGTTGTTGTAAGAATTGGTCTCCTTCTGGGGCTTTATGCTTGTCCAGGCTGTGACTCCGTTCTGAGGGCAAGAAAAAAACAGCATTGTAGTGGGAAACAGGGATCGGCAGCCTAAAAACTACGCTATATTGGGGTTCAGCACTAAGAGCACTATAGCAAATCAGCAATATAAGGGATAGCATTAAGCAGGGTATACCCGTATTTAAAAAAATAATTCAACATAATTTTAGTAGATCTTTACAGTGGTGTGATTTAAATTGTGCTGAATTAAGTGGACCTTTAACTCATATACAATTGGCCTCTCATTTCAGCTGCCAGGAGGTCTGGGTCCTTTACTGAGGATGAGCCACAGCTGGATGTAGACGACTGTGCACTCACCCCTCCACCCATGTTCTGTGTTAGGAGGAGGAGCCAAAGAGAGGAGATTAGTGCCCAGGATATGTGGAGGAGGAGGATGTTAGATCCATTTGGTCAGTGGGTGGACTTGTGGCCCGTCTGTCACATTCGTGGCATTCAAATCCATCAGAACGACTCACTACCCAGGCCCTCCTTCTGAACAGACAGTCAATTCCTACCCCTACCACCTCCTCCTCCCATCACCATAATATCCTGGCACCCAGCACCACCAGGCCCACCACCCCCACTGTTAACAGCACCACATCACCTACCCACTCAGCAACCACCAGGGTCTCCTCCCACAGACATGCCTGGCCCACGCCCATGCCTACCATTAGGCTACTATGGAGGAGATGCTGTTCCTTATGGGGAGGTAATAGGACCCTTTAAAGAGACCAACATCTCTTCTTACCTCACTATAAAGCCTCCTGTGGCTGTGGACCATCATGGCCTGGTGGGGAGACACAAACTACAGATGGAGAGTTACATGGCCAGGCTGCTCCAAGAGTGATGAAATTAACAGACATTATATCTGATGACCTTTGTCTTCTTTTAGAAATAGAAGACAAGGTATTTCAAACAAGTGCCACCATCCCCTGCTTTGTAAATCTTACTAAGAATATTTCCTCAATCCCCTTTTGTCCATGGTAGAATCAGGATAAATATACTGGTATATCAGTAGAAGATATAGGAACACTAGTGGTGTAGAGTAAGATACAGATTCTGAACAGAGAAAAAAGCACACCCAATATAGACTAGTGTCCTAAAATAAAGGTATTTACTGAAGAATGGTGATCCAAGGATCACGTCATTATACTTGACTATAAAACATAACTTTTAATGGATAAATAAAATAAACAAATATATTGCATATAAAAAGCAAGATCACAGCAAATAAAATACTATATACAGCAGGAAATGTATCCCAGTGTTGCAGTATCAGGCTCTTAGATTAACCATCTACAGAGCTGCAATACATGCTAGATCTCATGTACAGTTACAAAAACACGGCACTCAGAATTTTTCTCTAAGCTTCAGTGCCCTGTTAATATAGGTGTAGTGTGCTAGGCACTAGCAAATAATCCTGTTATAGCAAACTAGACCCACCATAACTGATATTATCAGGCACATATATTCCATAAAAATAGATAGCGGAATTCCCTATTTAGTGCAGTTCTTGGAGGGCCTGCTATTTACCCTCTAAATGACAATGAAGGGGAAATATGGAGGGGCAACTTACTCCCTGATAGAAAAAATGTAAACCAGATATCCACTCAGAACCTACGATAGACTGTCGGTAAGTGCTTATCTCAAAATGAAATTATGGCTCATAAATAATATAATGCAAAGCACTAGCCTATGATCCTTCAGTTGAGCCACAAACAGTAGGTATGTGTAAAGTAGTAACAATATTAATACCCATACTACTGATAGAGTTACATGAACAATACATACATGTTATGGGGTCTCCCAAATATAGGGGATAAATTGGTCAAACACCAGACCTTCAAATGAGCATCAGGTAGCTTTAGGTATCATGGGAAAAATTGGTCTCACATCAGACTCTCAAGTGAGGCGCAAGCAGCTTTACATACCAGGCACAACCTTTCCCTAATATTAAATAGCAGAGTGCCCTTTCCAGTGATAGCTCATCTAGGAGGGCCTGCTATTTACCCTCTAAATATAAGGGGAGGGGGGGGAAGGGAGTTAAGGGGGAAACCTCCCTCCCTATGTGCCTAGTAAGCCAAGGTATAGATCTTATGACAGTACAATGTACGGTAAGCTTATAATAAATGTATATCCTAATACCAACAAAGAAAGGGTATACATCCACTCCTAGGGCAAGAACTCATCCAATTATTATGTATATCAAAATAGATTTTAAAAGTATATCTATAGATGTTCTCACAACTGATGTAGAAGTAATAATCAATGAAAAGAAAAAGAGAAAAGACTAATTTAATCAGTGGCCCTATAAAAATCACTTGTATTCAGAATTTCTCAGGCTGAGATCATAAATATCCAATCACGGTATAGTCATAAAAATTAAATCTTTATTTATACATAAATGTAAAAAGCATTAAAATACGTTGTTTAAAATATATATTGCTGTTTAGAAGTGGATTTTCCTTTACAGGTAAAGACTGATAAATTGCAGAGTGCACTAATTGTGTCCAGGTGAGAGGGGTGTGGCTTGACTGTTTAACTAGTATAAAAAGTTTGTGAGCTGTTTTGGGGCCTGTTTACAAGTGGATTTTCCTTTACAGGTAAAGGCTGATAAATTGCAGAGTGCACTAATTGTGCCCAGGTGAGAAGGCAGAAGTTAGTATAAACGGGAGAAGGGGCGAACTTGTGAGCTTGCAAACATTTTCGGTATCAGGTGCAGTTCTAGTGAAAGTGCAGGAGTTTAATAGGGGTAGGGACTTCAAAGAAAAGGGAGGGCAGATTTATAGTGCAAAGGAGGAAAACTTTATACAAATATAATTTTATATTCTATATTTTTCCCACTGAAATTTTGTAGACAATAATAATAGTTATGAGTCAGTCCAGTGGCAACCTCACTCAGTGTACATCCTGTCACATGTATGCAATACTGGAACAGATGATCCAGGGTCCATACCTCTGTGAGAGGTATGAGCATGTTGCCTCTCTGGAAGCTCAAATTGGAGATCTGGAGCGGAGAATTGCAGCACTTAGTGATATTGCTCCACTGGAAAGGGGGTTGGTGCTCACTGAGCACAGTTTAGCTGGGCCTAGCATGGAGGGCGGAGCTGGGGCTAGTGAAGATGTCCAGGGAGGTAGCTGGGTTACAGTTACAAGGGGAAGCAGGGGGAACAGGAGGAGACAGGCCAGTTCTGAGTTGGCAAACACCAACAGATTTGCCAGATTGAGTGAAACTGTTGGGGATGTCCTTTCATGAATTTAAGCCTATAGTCAGAGAAAATATTTATGGTGGACCTAGGGATAAAGCTGAATGTTTGTGGGAAGAGTTAAATAGTGAAGCAGCAAATGCCAAAAGAATATTAGGAGGAGTATGCTATAAACCCCCAAATATAGCTGAAAGTGAGGAAATACAATTATTGTTGCAGATTGAAAATGCAGCTAAGCATGGTCAGGTTCTAATAATGGGAGATTTTTAGATTGAATTAAAAAAACTCAATTTTAAGGGGCCAACGAAAACTCTTAATTTTAAAAGGGCAGATTTTAACGGTCTAAGGGCAGCAATACAAAGGATAGACTGAGACAGAGAACTGGCAGGTAAAAATACTGAACATAAATGGACAACATTTAAATCCTTACTAAATATACTGTACATACACATCGGCATATACCGTGTGGGAATAAAAGTAAAAGGAGTAAATCCCATCCAATGTGGCTTAATGATTTAAAGATCAAGATACGGAGTAAAAAACAGGCATTTAAATTATACAAACAAGAGGGGACAGAGACTGCCTTTCAGGAATACAAGGAAATCAACAAGGATTGCAAAAGGGCGATTAGACTGGCTAAAATAGAAAATGAAAAATTAATTGCAAAAGAGAGTAAGACTAACCCTAAAATATTTTTTAAGTATATTAATGGGAAGAAGGCGAGGAAGGAAGCTATAGGAACATTACAATGTGACACAGGCCGTCTGATAATTTGTGACCAAGAAAAGGCAGATGAGCTAAATTGATTATTTTCTTCGGTATACACAAGGGAGGTACAAGTGGTTGGGACACGGCAACATAATGGGGCTACACTACCTTTGCCAAATAATTGGTTAACACAGGAAGTAATCCAAAAGAGGTTGGAAAAAAATAAATGTTAATAAAGCCCCGGGTCCTGATGGAATACATCCAAGGGTACTAAGGGAACTGGGTTCTGTAATAGCCAAACCATTATATTTAATTTTTCAAGATTCACTCAACACAAGGTCTCTACCAGATGACTGGAGAAAAGCTGATGTGATACCTATATTTAAAAAGGGAGCAAGAGCAAATCCGGAATTATAGACCAGTGAGCCTCACTTCTGAAGTGGGGAAGCTTTTAGAATGGTTAATAAGGGATGATATACAAGAATATGTCTATTTGAACAGGATTATAAGTAGGAGTCAAAATGGATTTATGAGGGATAGGTCATGTCAAACAAATCTAATTAGTTTCTATGAGGAGGTTAGTATGAACCTGGATAAAGGCAACTCAGTGGATGTAGTCTTTTTGGATTTTGCAAAGGCTTTTGATACAGTGCCACATGGGAGACTATTGTGCAAACTAAGAGATACAGGAGTTGCAGTAAATACCTGCTCATGGATTGAGAGCTGGCTAAAAGACAGGAAACAAAGGGTTGTTGTAAATGGAACATACTCCGATTGGACTAATGTGTTAAATGGGGTTCCTCAGGGTTCAGTATTAGGTCCTCTCCTTTTTAACATATTTATTAATGACTTAGAGGTAGGATTGGAGTGTGGTGTCTCCATTTTCGCTGATGACACAAAGTTGTGCAAGGTAATTAAATCAGAAAGTGATGTGCTTTGCCTCCAAAGGGATTTACATAAAATTGAGGAATGGGCGTCTAAATGGCAGATGAGATTTAATACGAATAGCCTCAGGAATTCCCAGGTAGGAATTGCCTTCTTAGTGGAGGGGTGATGTAAATTCTCAAAATGTAGGTTCTATTTGTATCAGTGACTTTACGAAACAGAGCTATATGGATTTCTCCACTCTCACTTTTATGGATAGTCAGGTCTAACAAATCCACTGATACTAAATCAATATAATGAGTTAATCTAAGATTCAGATTGTTGTGGTTTAAGATCTGTATAAACTCTTCTAGCTCACTCTTACCCTCCTCCCATAAGATCAAAAGGTCATCTATGTACATGATCCACATGGTAATCATATCAGTATATTTGGATTTAGCCTCGCAGAATACTATTTCACTTTCCCACCAACCTGGTTGGAGTACGTGGGTGCACAAAATGCACCCATCGCTGTTCCTCTCTTTTGCAGAAAGTATTTACCCTCAAAAGTAAAATAGTTATGCTTTAAAATGAATTTTAGTAGATGAACCCCAACATTTTTTTTTCTAAATTCAATGTAGTTTTCATAATGAGGAAGTATGCAATTGCTTCACAACACTTAGCATGGTCAATAGAGGTGCAAAACAACATGCAATATTTACTACCCATGCCATGTACTGTATGCAACCATAATTATTATAAACCCACATATGCCAACAGGGCAACCCTAACCCACATATCCAGGGGGTACTACAGTTATGATCAATATAGCAGTTCAGATACAGTCCGTAAATCAATTTGTAAAGTTTAGATATACATTGGAGGTGCAATCTTTGCCCTAAATGGGACTCCTTGTATCATGCACCACATGTTTTCCTGGGCCACCAGTTAGTTGAATCAACCCAAAGAGACCACCAGAAGCCCCTGGGCATGACAGCTGCTCCCTCCCTTCTAGTGTAGCCCAGAAAGTGATCCTACTCTGATGACTTTTTAGCGACACTGCTTAATTGTCCTCTTTTCCATCTGTATTTTAATGTACCTTGCACAGCCGGATGGAAGAGAGAAATTAAAAAAAGTCTGTAAGGCCATGCTTCATTGTAGCAGTCGTCTCTTACCTCCCATCCCTCTAGAAGTCACATAGGGGTTGTGGCCCATTACCATAGTAAACCCCCCACCATGGTACTATACCAGCGACTAAACTTGGGGTAAAACCCCATGGTTCTCAAGAGAGCCATCACCTGCTTCTTCACCTGGAGTGTAGGACAGGTAGCTATTTCCTCCACCCTAGCTGGCTCTGGCCTAATCTGCCTGCTGCCCACCTCGCTGCCCACATTCTGATCCTCTGTCCTAGCCCACTGGCACTGATCTCAATGAACAGCTAAGTGTTCTGCTTGCCCCACTATCTCCCTGTGCATCTTGCCTACCTGGGACTAGTACATTTGGTAAGGTTTCCCCCCTCTGCATCACTGCCTGTATCTAGCACTGCCTTCATCGCTAACAAGTTCTGAGGCTCCTTCTGGTACTCCTTCAGCCTACTGATATGGGCCACTTTCTTTATATGGGCCACTGACTTTTCTGTCAGAGTCTACAGTCACTACATATGTGTGGAAATTTAACTTTATGACACGGTAGGGGCCTTCCCAAGTGGCTTGGAATTTATCCCGGGACTGGGGTACCAGTATCAACACCTCCTGCTCCACTGCTAGTTGCCTATTTAGCCCAGCTGTTATCATATTGTCAGTTTCTCACCTGGCGCCTGGCATGTGTTCCCTGACCAACCAAGTTAGCATGGGTAGTTTCTCCCAGAAGGCCACAACATATGTGGCCACTGACATCTGGGTTGATCCATAATCCCCTTCCCATGCCTCCCTGATCACATGTAAGTGTCCACTTATCTGTCTACCATACAGGAGCTTAAAGGGCAAAGAGAAGGTATGGGACCAATATTTCCCAAACCTTCTCATGTTCTGCTAAAGTACAGAGCATCTTCCTCAGGGTCCTACTGAACCTTTCATAAAGTCCATTTGTCTGGGGGTGATATGGGGACAAGCTCAGGTGTTTAATATCTCATAACTCCCTTAATTGCTGGGTGAAACTAGCCATGAACTGGGTATCTCTGTCTGATAGATTCTCCTCAGGGAACCCCATCCAGGAAAATACACTCAGTAATGTCTCTGCCACCTTGTCAGCAGAGATTTCAGCTAGGGGGACAGCCTCAGGATACCAGGTTGCATATAGCATAGTTCCCTATTGTAAGAATGAACTGCTTCCCTGTCCTGCTAGCTCTGGTTAGGGGTCCTGTAATATCGATAGCCACCCGTTGAAAAGGGGCATCCATAACTGGCAGAGATAGAAGAGGGACCCTGGTCCCCTTTCCTGGACGACTATACAGCTGACAGGCATCACAGGAGTTACAGTAATTCTTAATCACAATGAGAATCACGATTAATCCCAGGCCAGTAAAACACCATTGTAAGGTGATGCCAGGTACCCTTAACCCCTGATGGGCTATCTTTAACAATCCACCCCTACATTTCTGGGGAATAACCATCTGCCTGCCAACCTCCCAGGACCCTTCTCCCTCAGGCTCAATGGTGATGGGATACAGTATATACAGTAGCCCTTTTTCCCACACATACATCTCCCTTTCTGTACCTGTTTCCTCCTGCTCAGCCCTCTTCCTAGCACCAGCTAAGGTCTCATATTTTACTAATTATGTTGCCACTTCCTCTACACTGTCACAACCCAATCCCTGTTCCCCAGCAGGCAATAAACTCATGCTAGGTTCCAAGTGCTTGGTCTCCTCCTGACTCACTTGGTCCACAAGGATGGTGTTGGCTGTTCGGGACCTAGTGACTGCATTCATTCCAGTCGTCCCAAGTTGTTGCCTAGTAAAACATCTGCAGGTAATCCAGGCATAACTCCCACCTACCTTATCCCTTTCCTTTTGCCCCAATCCAAATGCAAGCAGGCAACTGGGCTTGGAAGTATCTGGCCTCCGGCCACCTCACTTTCATGGTTTGGGGCAAAATGGCTTTACGTGGTACCAAATCCGGGAGTACCACTGAGCGCAGCCCCAATATCTCTGAATCCCTGGGCCTTTCTCCCCTGAACAAAAACCTTCTGGAAATGTTGGGTCCTGTTGCCCTCTGGACTGGTCTGCACAGTATGGATGGTTGCAGTATGAATGGGGTGATAGAAATCCTCGGATGGGGTGATAGAAGTCATCCTCCCTGGATCTGGTCTGGGTCACTGCAGGCTCTGAGATGTCCATGTTACACTTCCCCAGAAAGTAGACCGGCTTTGTGGGGGGCTGGGCCACCCTGCTAGGTACGTTGGGGCACTCTCTCCTTACCTCCGTCTTCCCTCTGGTAGCCACAACATAATCAGCTAGACGAGCAGCCTCTTCCTCTGTAGTGGGCTCTCGATCCTGTACTCAAGCCCTCAGCCAATCAGGACAAATGGAGTAAAATTGCTTCAGTAGTATTACTTCCATAGCCCCCACCAAGGTAGTTAGTTCCTTTCTCTTCCACCAACTGCGACAGGTATGGCTCATTTGGTAGATGATCTCAGTGTTAGTGTCCCCTGTTCCCCCGGTTAGTGTTCAAACTTTTGCATATAGTTTTCTGGAGTCACTGCATATTTGGCCAAAAGTACCCTTTTCAACTGTCCCTTTGTTTGCTGTCCCTTTGCGATAGCACGGAAGGCTAAACTTGCCCTTTCACTGAGCTTACTGACCAGAAGCCTAATCCACTCAGATTCTGATATCTGGTGCAAGTTACATTGTTGTTCAAAGTCCTGGAGAAACCCATCTATATCCCCCTTTGCTTCACAGAAGGGTTTAAAGCTGCCATATGCTGTCTTTATCCTGACTGCTGAAGGATCCCTTACTTCAGTAGAACCGCATGCCAGACAGGTACCCTTCTGTTGGTTCTCTTGCTGCACCTCTTGGCTTAGCTAGGCCTGCAGGGCCATTAGTTGCTTAACAGACAAGCTTGGCATCATGGAAAATATATAGAGAGAATAGGCTACAATAGGCTATATATAAACCATAAACCCCCCTAGATGTGAGTAACAAGAAGTCCAAGTATTCATATGAGCACCTTGTGATTATTTAAATGAGAATTACAATTGCTGCCAATTACACTCAAAATTAAATATGTCAGCTCATCTATAAGACCAAATAGTCTCACCTGATCTCAGTAGGAATATATTTGAGCTATGTCTTAAATCATTGCTGACTCAAAGAAAATTTCTTATGCATAGAACCCATGTAACCACCAAAAATCCAATATAAAAATCTGAGTATATCAAATCATAATCTTAAAACTTAGTTTTTAATAAGCCCATTAAAATAATTGTGGGTGCAAAAAATATAAAAAAACAATGCAGTCATTGATCCAAACACATATCTGGCTAAGCTTGGCATCATGGCCTTCCATTTCTGAAAGGGCATAAAAACATCCTACTCCTCTGATTTCACATCTCTGGAGCAGGTACTGGGCCTGTTGCAACTTGCTTGCCCTCCTCCTCTGTCTGTAGCCTTTCTTCCACCAAATGGAGCTCATCATCCAACAAGAGCTCTTGGATCATCTCAGCCTTGGTAGTAGCCATGTTTCTGTTCAGCCCTCTCTCCCGGAACAGGTCCCTGAGGTCCGCAGATGACATTCTGTCATATCTGGACATCCTGCTCTTTATGCTTACAGGGATTCCCACCACTGCCAACTAGCTGTTACAATCGCTTCTTCAATTGGACTCGCTCAGAACCTATTTCTGACCCTCCCAGTGATGCTTAATGGTTCTTGATGTAATCCCTGCTATCAGAGATAGAGACAGACCATTATTGGATCCTCAGGATAATCAAAGGAATACATGAATTATTAGGCAGGGCGGCAGAGTTACCGGCTGTAACCACCACATTTCTGGTGGAAATGTAATAGTAAATAGTAGAATTTTAATAATAAAAAAAATCACAGCTGTATTTGAAGGCATATTTAAGTGCTGAAATATGGCATCCACTGTCAGCATCCATCAGTACTCAGGAGAGCTGCCTACTCTGCCTTATAATAAATCTGGCCCTGAGTGTGCCCATGATTTACTCTGTGCAGTAAAATTTGTGTTCTCATATTTTTAGGCCCAGTCCAATGAGTATGACTCTCTATTAAAGGTCCGGTATTGTTTTTAACTAATAATATATTGTATTATTATTTTTTTATTAACTTTTATTTGTAAAGCGCCAACATATTCCGTAGCGCAATACAGGGGATAAAAACAAGGAAAAATACAGCATTAACAACCTTCCAAAAATGGAGGACCCTGTTTTGAGCTTAGAATCTTTGCAAAAAGTGCTTTTTCCCCAAAGCATCCTAGAAATCTATCCATGGTTCCAAAAATAGCTCAGATGACCAAAATTCCACCCATGGAAGACCATAACCCTTTCCGGCATCTCCAGAAAGCCATTTAATGTTAATTCCTTAAACACCATTGTTTTTTGGTTCCTCTGATTTTTTCCCCCTCTCCAGGAAACAAAGGACTAAGAATAGTCACAAATGAAAAACGCTTTGCTGATTTCAAATCATTTTTAACTTAAATATATCCATACAATTAGGGACACTGTAAAAAAAAATCTATATTTTTGAATCAGTTCTCGTAAATCCGTGCAGTGTTTTCTGTCCTGTTGCAGTAATCAGTGTGCAGGTGAGAGTGGGTGTGGTTTGGCCTGTGTAAGTTATATCTGTGTACATTTGTGTGAGGTTCTGTTTGAATCAGTTCTGTAAATCAGTGCAGTGTTTTCTGTCCTGTTGCAGTAATCAGTGTGTAGGTGAGAGTGGGTGTGGCTTGGCCTGTGTAAAGGTTTATCTGTGTGCATTATGTTGTGTTCTGTTGAATTAGTTCTGTGGTGCAGGGCAGTGTTTTCTGTCCTGTGCTCATTTATCATTCTACAGGTGAGTAGGCGGGGTCTATTTTAACAAGGGAAAAGCGAGCTTGAGAGCTTGCAATCATTTCTAGTGTAAGTGTAGTTAGTGTGTAGGAGATTGAATAAAAGGAGGAAATCCAAAGGAAAGGGGTATTATAAGAAAAAAACAGAAAACAAACGTATATATATGTTGAGGTATAATAAAAATGTTAATCCCTATTAATATTTTATTGGCCTCGTGATCCTACTAATATTTGAATTGACCTTTTGTACCTTCTACAATTCTGATTACAGAAGTTGATTACAGAGTTTTATCAACAAGACCCTTTGATACTCCATAAATAGTTTCTGGAGAACTTGTATTTCTAGTTATAACTAATGTAATCTAAAACAGGTATCTATGTACACATACCTAAACCTGTCATGACCTGTATTTCTTGAACCTGCATAAAGATGACTCAGCATTTACCTCTGTTAATGCAAGGTATGGGCATAGGTACCTTTATAAGCTACCCTGAATATTCAATAAACGGAGATCATTTGATACCAATAGTGTAGTGTATCATTTGTGTCTCCCAGATATCTGAGCCAAGAGGAGAGTGCATGAGGAAGGTGATAAAAGGTTTAACCCCGGGGTGCGCTTGTCCCAGCAATGAAAGTAATCTTGCTTTAACAATATTTTTTTCTGTTTTGTTTGGGTTAGGTGTAGAAAAGCAATCTTTATACAAATACATTGATTTGTTTTCTCACTGTTTTTTTGTAACTGATAATCATGAGTCAGTCCAGTGGCCACCTCACTCAATGTACATCCTGCCACATGTATGCACTACTGGAACAGATGATCCAGGGTCTATACCTCTGTGAGAGGTGTGAGCATGTTGCCTCTCTGGAAGCTCAAATTGAAGAACTGGAGAGGAGAATTGCTCCACTGGAAAGAGAGTTGGTGCTCACTGAGCACAGTTTAGCTTGGCCTAGTATGGAGGGAGCTAGTGAGGATGTCCAGGGAGGTAGCTGGGTTACAGTTAGAAGGGGAATCAGGGGGAACAGGAGGAGGCAGGCCAGTTCTGAGTTGGCAAACACCAACAGATCTTCCAGATTGAGTAAAACTGTTGGGGATGTCCATTCAGGAATGGCAATGCCAGATAGAGCTGTTCCCTCTAACAGCCGGGAGAACAGTTTTACTGGAGGAGAGGGAGGGCAGAATAGGCAGAGCAACAGACATGTTTTGGTGGTAGGGGACTCTATTATTAGGAAGGTAGACAGGGTAATTTGTCTCCCAGATCCCAACAATCGAACAGTTTGCTGTCTCCCGGTTGCTCAGGTTCGGCATGTTGTGGATCGGGTGGATAAATTATTGGGAGGGGCTTGTAATGCACCGGCGGTCTTGGTACACATTGGTACCAATGACAAAGTTAGTGGAAGATGGAGCGTCCTAAAGAATGATTTTAGACTAGGGAATAAGCTTAAAGCAAGGGCCTCCAAGGTAGTATTTTCTGAGATACTACCAGTGCCACGTGCTAGCCAGGGATGCAGAAGGAGGTTAGGGAGGTTAATGCGTGGCTAAAAAAGTGGTGCAGTGCAGAGGGTTTAGGTTTTTTAGAGCACTGGGCTGACTTCTCACTTCGGTACACTCTCTATAGCAGGGATGGATTGCACCTTAATGATGAGGGAGCTTTTGTGCTAGGGGATAGGATGGTAGAACGGCTGGGGGAGTTTTTAAACTTGTAGGTGGGGGGAAGGGACTATATAAAAGTATTGGGGTAAAAAGGGTAGAGAGGGAAAAGGATGAATTAGTTAATCATGGGTGAGGAGAAGGGGGGAGGGTTACAATAGACAGTAGGGAGGGATTAATAGGGGCCTCAAATACAGTGGCAAGCACTTCACAATGGTAGCCATAGTATCATAAAGTGTATGCTTGCTAATGCAAGAAGTTTGCCTGGGAAAATGGACGAGCTAGAATTATTAGCAGTACAAGAAAAATGGGGCTTAATAGGCATAACTGAAACATGGTGAGATGAATCTCATGACTGGACTTATTCTGGATGGTTATAACCTATTTAGGAAAGATAGGGAAAATGGTAAAAGAGGAGGAGGGATTTGTCTGTATGTTAAGCCTGAATTTAAGCCTATAGTCAGAGAAGATATTTATGCTGGAACCAACGGCATCATTCAATCTTTGTGGGTTGAGCTTAATAGTCGAGGAGCTAATTCTAAATGCATATTAGTGGGAGTATGCTATAAACCCCCAAATATAGCTGAAAGTGAGGAAATACAATTATTGTTACAGATTGGAAATGCAGCTAAGCAAGGGCAAGTTCTAATTATGGGAGACTTTAATTACCCTGAAATAGAGTGTCCTAAATAATGATTTTAGAGAACTAGATAATAAGCTGAAGGCAAGGACCTCCAAGGTAGTATTTTCTGAGATACTACCAGTGCCACGAGCTAGCCCAGGGAGGCAGAAGGAGCTTAGGGAGGTTAATGCGTGGCTAAAGATGTGGTGCACTAAGGAGGGGATTGGCTTTTTAGAGCACTGGGCTGACTTCTCACTTGGGTACAATCTCTACAGTAGGGATGGATTGCACCTTAATGATGAGGGAGCTTTTGTACTAGGGGATAGGATGGTAGAAAGGCTGGAGGAGTTTTTAAACTAGTAGGTGGGGGCAGGGACTAGATATAAGTAATGGGGTAGAAAGTGTAGAGGGTATTAGGGATGAATTAACAACTTATAGGGGAGGAGATGGGGGGAGGGGTAGTATAGTCAATAGGGAGGTAGTACTAAGTAATTCAAGTACAGTGGCAGGCAATTCAGAACTACAGACTCCTAACATAAGGTGTATGCTTGCTAATGCCAGAAGCTTGCCAGGAAAAATGGGAGAGTTAGAATTATTAGCAATTAATGAAAAATGGGATTTAATAGGCATTACTGAAACGTGGTGGGATGAATTTCATGACTGGACTGTTAATCTGGATGGTTATAACCTATTTAGGAAAGATAGAGGCAATGGTAAATGAGGAGGAGGGATTTGTCTGTATGTTAAGCCTATAGTCAGAGAAGATATTTATGGTGGACCTAGTGATAAAGCTGAATGTTTGTGGGTAGAGTTAAATAGCGAAGCAGCAAATTCCAAAAGAATATTAGTAGGAGTATGCTATAAACCCCCAAATATAGCTGAAAGTGAGGAAATACAATTATTGTTGCAGATTGAAAATGCAGCTAAGCATGGTCAGGTTCTAATAATGGGAGATTTTATTTACCCTGAAATAAACTGGATAAATGAGACCAGCAGCTCAGCTAAGGGGAGCAGGTTCTTGAGTACACTCGGGTATCATTATCTGGCCCAGGTAATACAATAACCTACTAGAAATGGGGCCATCTTGGATTTAGTCATCACAAGTAATATTGAAATAATATCAAATGTTAAAATAGAGGAACCCTTGGGGAACAGTGCTCACAAAACAGTATTATTTGAGATTGAATAAAAAAAAAAACAGAGTTGTAAGGGGCCAACAAAAACTCAAAATTTTAAAAGGGCTAGCTTTAATGGGCTACGGGCAGCAATACAACACATAGACTGGGACAAAGAACTTACAGGGAAAAATACTGAAATAAAATGGACAACATTCAAATCCTTACTAAATAAACACTCATCGGCATGTACCATGTGGAAATAAAAATGAATAGGAGTAAATCCCATCCCATGTGGCTTAACAATGACTTAAAGATCATGATGAGGAAGAAGAAACATGCATTTAAATTATACAAGAAGGAGGGAACAGAGGCAACTTTATGTGTCTATAAGGAAATCAATAAGGCTTGCAAAAGGGCTATTATACTGGCTAAAATAGAAAATGAGAAGTCAGTTGCAAAGGAAAGTAAGACTAACCCTAAAATATTTTTTAAATATATTAATGGGAAGAAGGTGTGGAAAGAAGCTATAGGGACATTACAATGTGACACAGGCCATCTGATAATTAGTGACCAGGAAAAGGCAGATGAGCTAAATAGGTTATTTTCGTCGGTATACACAAGGGAGGTACCAGTGGTTGGGACACCGCAACATAATGGGGCTACACTACCATCACTAAATAATTTGTTAACGCCGGAAGAAATCCAAAAGAGATTGGAGAAAATAAATGTTAATAAAGCCCCAGGTCCTGATGGAATACATCCAAGGGTACTGAAGGAGCTGGGTTCTGTAATAGCCAAACCATTATATCTAATCTTTCAAGACTCACTCACTACAGGTTCTCTACCGGATGATTGGAGAAAAGCAGAGGTGATACCTATATTTAGGAAGGGAGCAAGAGCAAATCCGGGGAATTATAGACCAGTGAGCCTCAATTCTGTAGTTGGGAAGCTTTTAGAAGGGTTAATAAGGGACAGAATACAAGAATATGTCTATTTGAACAAGATCATAGGTAGCAGTAAACACAGATTTATGAAGGATAGGTCATGTCAGACCAATCTAATTAGTTTCTATGAGGAGGTTAGTAGGGACTTGGATCAGGGCAACTCAGTGCACGTAGTCTTTTTGGATTTTTCAAAGGCTTTTGATAAAGTGCCACATGGCAGACTAGTGACCAAACTAAGGGATACAGGAATTGCTGTAAATATCTGCTCTTGGATCGAGAGCTGGCTAAAAGACAGGAAGCAAAGGGTTGTTGTAAATGGAACATACTCCAATTGGACTACTGTGGTAAGTGGGGTTCCTCAGGGTTCAGTATTAGGTCCTCTCCTTTTTAACATATTTATTAATTACGTAGAAGTAGGACTCCAAAGTAGTGTTTCCATTTTTGCAGATGACACGAAGTTGTGCAAGGTAATAAAATCAGATAATGATGTACTTTCCCTACAAAGGGATTTGCATAAATTAGAGACAAAATATTAGCATGTATTAAGAGTCGTATAGAAACAAGGGAAGCAATTATAATTCTGCCACTATACAAATCTCTAGTACGCCCTCATTTGGAATATGGAGTACAGTTTTGGGCACCGCTTCATAAAAAGGACATTTTAGAGCTGGAAAAAGTACAGAGGAGGGCTACAAAACTAATAAGGGGAATGGAGGGGCTAAGTTATGAAGAAAGACTAACCAAATTAAACTTATTGTCGCTAGAAAAAAGGCGTCTACTAGGGGATATGATTACTTTATTTAAATACATCCAGGGTCAATATAAGGCTTTGTCAAGTTAACTTTTTGTAGCAAGAGATTTTTAACTGAGAAGAGGACATCCTTTGAGGTTAGAGGAAAAAAGATTTCAACTTAAGCAAAGAAAAGGGTTCTTCACAGTTAGGGTGGTTAAACTGTGGAATTCTCTACCAAAGGAGGTGGTGACAGCGAATTCGATAGACAACCTCAAAAAGGGTTAAGATATATTTTTGAATAAAGAGGGCATTCAAGGTTATCCTAGATAACTAGCGAAGGAATATTGATCCAGGGAGAAATTTGATTGCCAGTTTCTGGGGGGGTCGGGAGGGAGTTTTGCTTTTTTCCCCCCTTATGAGACAGTTGGCAAGGTTTCAATGTTTTTTTTTTTCTGTTTGCCTTTCTCTGGATCAATTAACAATTAATAATAAATAGTCCACATATTAAAAAGGTCTAAAAAGGTTTAACTTGATGGACTAACTCTTTATTCATCCTCAAATACTATACTATTGATAATTATTTAACAACTAATTAATTAATAACTAATCCGCATATTACAGATCAGAGGAGATCTTAACAGGTTGAACTTGATGGACTGAAAGTCTTTTTTCAACCTTAATTACCATGTAACTATATACATTATTTTAAATAATTAACTTAAAATGATATATTAAAATGTAAGCACTGAAGTGCAGGATCACTTCCAGGCTTTATGCTGTTGCAGCTATCTAGATCATTTTATCATGCACACACACCATAAACACTACCAGAAATAAGTATGGCTGAAGCAACGTTACTATACAAAAATAGGAAAAATAACTAATGATGAAGTAAGGTAAGTTTTATTATTTTTAAAATAATATATTAATGTATATTCAGAAGGAAAAACCTTTGAAATAAAATTATAGGACACATTCATTAAATAGGAAATGTGTTTAATTGACAGTTTTTCTTTCAGGAGTTAAACTTAGAAAATATTTGTGTAATTCATTTCAATATATAAAAACTATAAACAGTCATTATTTACATTACACAATTGTTACGAAAGTCCAGGCAGTTACCTTGTAGGACACTGATAATCATATATATAGTTGCTGTATTTGCGAGTTTGTTGGTAACGCTATATTAAAAGTTACAGGCATGCGCAATGAGCAACGACTGTGGGCCTCGCGATGAGCACTATAGGTGCTCATTGATAGGTCCACACGACTTTTCTGCAATGAGCGCCAAAATTGCTAATTGCAGCGCTTGCGATGAGCACCGCACGCTCATTGCAGGCTTTGCAAATTGGGGCCTTTCAGGGTCCCTCCAAGGGTCATCTGTCCCGTCATAGTTGTTTTTTGCCCGAGGACGCAAAACCGATGGAGGATGGAAACAGATTGAAGGTGCTCACGCCGATGCCAGCGATCAGCGCTGTAGGACTCTGGCGCTGATCCTGAGGCACGCAAGACTTTGAAAAAAATTATGACTTTTAACGGACGATATTTTGTTCAAGCCCGTAATTTGGAACACCACCAAAAGACGCCAATTAATAAAAAAAAAATTACTTACAATACACAGCACAGGGGGAGAGACAGGGAGCCTGTGAGTGCTTTGAAAATGCAAGCAACGACACTTATCGCAAGGCATGCAAGACTTCAACAGAGACAGAGAGGAGAAAGGCACAGGGGAGGGAGAGGAGGGAGAGGGTGGAAAGAGACACAGGGGGAGGGGGGGGAGAGAAACATGGAAGGGAGGAACAGACACAGGGGTCAGAGAGCAGGGAGAGAGTACCGATGAGCGCCGAAGGTACAAAAGTGGTGGGTTGGACGACGTCTGCAATGAGCGCTCATTGCAGGGCTCCTAATGAGCGCTAAAGGTGCTCATTGTGAGGCATGAAAGTGGCAGGTTGGCCTAGGATTTTGAGAAACAGTGATTTTCAGTTTACAGTATTACATATATTTACAATACGTACATAGTTACATAGTTACATAGTAACTAAGGTTGAAAAAATACTTGCAGTCCATAAAGTTCAACCTTTTACAATCTCCTCTGGTCTGCAATATGAGGAGTAGTTAGGAATTAATTAGTTTTTAATTAATTATTAATCAACTATTTAGTTATTATTATTATTATTATTTTATTATTATTAATTAATCCAGAGGAAGGCAAACAGAAAAAATACGGGCAATCGGATTTCTCCCTGGATCAATGCTCTTTCTCTACTTCTAATTAAAAAGGGAATTCAGGGTTATCCTGGATAATTAAATCCAGTTCCCTTTTAAAGTTATCTATTGAATCCCCTGTCACCACCTCCTTTGGTAGAGAATTCCACAGATTAACCACCCTTACCATGAAGAACCCTTTTCTTTCTTTAAGGTGGAATCTTTTTACTTCTAACCTCAAAGGATGTCCTCTTGTCAGTTGAAAACCTCTTGGCACAAAAAGCTTCCTTGACAAATCTTTATACTGACCCTTGATGTATTTATATAAGATAATCATATCTCCTCTTAGACGCTTTTTTTCTAGAGAAAATAAGATTAATTTGGTTAGTCTTTCTTCATAACTTAGCCCCTCCATTCCCCTTATTAGTTTTGTTGCCCTTGTCTGTACCTTTTACAGCTCTAAAATTTCCTTTTTATGAAGTGGTGCCCAAAATTGTACTCCATATTCTAAATTAGGGCGTACTAGAGATTTGTATAGTGGCAGAATGATATTTGCTTCCCTTGCTTCTATACCCTTCTTAATACATACTAATATTTTACTTACCTTTGCAGATGCTGCTTGGCTTTGAGCACTGTTACCTAGGTGGTTGTCCAAGGTGGTTGTCCAAAAGCACTCCCAAATCCCTTTCAATATCTGATACCCCTAGATTGCTCCATTAAGATTATAAATTGCATGGCTATTTTTCCTTTCCAGATGCATCACTTTACATATATTTGTATTAAATCTCATCTGCCATTTAGATGCCCATTCCTTAATTTTATGTAAATCCCTTTGGACGGAAAGCACATCATTATCGGATTTAATTACTTTGCACAACTTGGTGTCATCAGCGAAAATGGAGACACTACTTTCCAGTCCCACCTCTAAGTCATTAATAAATATGTTAAAAAGGAGAGGACCTAATACTGAACCCTGAGGAGCCCCACTTACCACATTAGTCCAATCGGAGTATGTTCCATTTACAACAACCCTTTGCTTCCTGTCTTTTAGCCCGCTCTCAATCCATGAGCAGGTATTTACTGCAATTCCTGTATCTCTTAGTTGGCACAATAGTCTCCCATGTGGCACTGTATCAAAAGCCTTTGCAAAATCCAAAAAGACTACATCCACTGAGTTGCCTTGATCCAGGTTCATACTAACCTCCTCATAGAAACTAATTAGATTTGTTTGACATGACCTATCCCTCATAAATCCATGTTGACTCCTACTTATAATCCTGTTCAAATAGACATATTCTTGTATATATTAGTAAAGGACTAACTACTCTAAAAAGGTAGAAGTATAGGATTTTCTCCTGTATTTTTTCTTAGGAACTTATGGGTCAAACAGTAATCCTCAAGCATTGCTAGACTGCACTTGCCCTGGTACCGCTTTTCCATTTTGGAAATGTCCTGGTCGAATCATTCACCATGCTCGTCGCTGACTTCCCCAACATTTGCTGAGAAGAAATCCAGGTGTGAATCCAAGAAATGGAGACATGTTACATCCCATGGTCTTGTAAGATTGCAAAAGATTCATCTTTAATCAGTTGTCTTATTTGAGGTCCTACAAAGATCCCCTCTTTGATCTTTGCATTACTTATCCTTGGGAATTTTTTTCTTAAATATTTAAATCCAGGTCCACTTTAATCCATCGCTTTGACAAAGTTCTTCATAAGACCAAGCTTTATATGAAGTGGATTTGGATCAACGAGTGGTGTATTGATAACATTCTTCTGTCCGCGTGTTAGTTATGTTTGTTTTGGCGACTGTTTCGGAGTGTAATTATTTATTCAGTCTCTGCTGTACCACTCACAAAGAAAACAGCTGTACTTTGTGTGACCAAGTTGTAGTCTAAGCAAAAGAGCGACTTTCAAGTCACCACAGATATTCCATTTGCATTCTTCATATTTTATTTTTTTCATGCACGTGTTTCATGCTCTCATAGGTTTTTTTGATATTGACAGCACGAGCTAGTGGCACTGATGGAAATGTATTTCCTGTGTGGAGAAGCAAAGCTTTCAAGCTAACTATAGAAGAATTGATAAATAAACGCCAATCCTCGGTGTTGTACTCGTGACCAAGTGCTTCCATGATAGAATAAACATCATTGCGAAAAACACGTTCATCTTTAAGGAAAAAGATATCCTTAAAGTCACTATGTCCATCTCTAAAAAAAAAAAAACTTTAGTTTCCTTTATGGAGAAGATTTCAGCCTTTAAACCTGGAGCCTAAAAGTTCTGCTTGTGTTTTAGATAGATTCTAACTAATGCCTGAATTGTTTGTAAGATAAAAGTAACAATCTGTGGAGTGATCTTTTTTGTTCTCAACAAATCATTAGAAAAGCAAAATTCATGTGCCGAGAACCCGTGCACCAACTTGTGAGAAGTCTGACACAGGTACGACAACAAAAATGAGGGGCCCAACGTTTATCTTGGTCACCGAATTTGTATCTAAAGTAAAGGTCATAATACTACTTAATAAGTGGAGTAAAACCACGTTTATGATTTTTAAATATCACCTCACTGCAAATGTAGTAAAAAGGAGTCCTGATGATTAATATAATTTCTTGGCATTGTTCAACTTCATATTATGAACATAAAATGTACATAGTACTACACAAATAACATATAGTCACAGAATTAGATGTTTCAAGAACAAACTCTTTCCACCATTTGGGCAGAAGCGCTGACTCATACAGTAAACAAGCGTGAGTCATCATTCCTCAAGAGCATCATGTGACAGAATATGACTCAACTGTTTATTACTCTGGGCCCTTTTTACGTTGACTAATCAGTAGTATTTACAATTAGAGATGTCGCGGACAGTTCGCCCGCGGACTATTCGCAGCGATTTTGGCATGTTCGCATCGGACGGCGAACACATGCGCTTTTGGGTTCGCCCCCTGTTCTTAATCATTGAGGAAACTTTGACACTGCACCTCACAGTCAGCAGACACATTCCAGCCAATCAGCAGCATACACTCCCTTCCAGGGCCTTCCATCTGAAGGACAGCATACATTTTAGAATCATTCTGAAGCTGCATTCGTTGTGAGAGGACAGATAGTGTAGCTGCTGGAGATTTAATAGGGAAATAGATAGCCAGGCTGTGTATTTAGCTTCCACTACAGACCTGAAGGACTCATCTGATATCTGCTGCATAGACAGCAACCCAAAAAGCCCTTTTTAGGGCTAAAACATCATTTATTTTATTTTATAATTTTTTTCTGTGTAATCTAATTTCATATGCCTGCCTGCCAGCGTGTGTGTGTGACAGGCTAACACCTAACAGCTTATATTGTGCTCAGTGAAATAAAACAACACTTTTTTGACTGTAATAGATTGAATAGCAATTGCCTGCCTACAGGCATGTGTGTGAAGCCTATTGCAACTACTCTGCCAACTTTTGCCAGTGCACAGTGACACACTGGTGGCACCTTAGATTGCACGCGCAGTGCCCCAAATTTGAAGTAGGAGGTCCGACCAAGCATCTTTTTCCATCTCCCTGTTCCAAAAATCAATGCCATATACACGTCCCCTAATAGTGGACGTAACAGGGATTAAACCGATAGGAATAGTACTACTTAACAGTACACACCTTATAATAACGCAGACAGAGGAGTCTGAAGAAGAGGAGTCAGAGGAGGAAGGTGGCTTGAGGAGCTGGAAGACCAAACACAGCAGGCGTCCAGGGGACCCTTGGTGGCTGGGTGGAGGAAGAGACCTTCAATGACATCAGTGAGGACAAGGAACGGGACATGGCTAGCTTGGTATCCCACCTTGTGCAAATGGGGAGTTTGCGGTTGTGCAAAGGGACTGTTTGCGGTTGTTTGCGGTGTATTAAACGGGGAGATTGGTCTGTTACTGTGAAGCGGGTGTAACCCTTACACTACCTGATTGATACAACATCATACCTGATGTTTTAAAGCATGTTATTCCAAACAATTTAGGAATGTTAGGTGATTTATGCCCTTTATGGCTTAAAACCAGACTCTGCATCAACTATGTAATTTTCCAGGAGTTTTGCCATGGATCCCCCCTCCGGCATGCCACAGTCCAGGTGTTAGTCCCCTTGAAACAACTTTCCCATCACTATTGTGGCCAGAAAGAGTCCCTGTGGGCTTTGAAATTCTCCTGCCCATTGAAGTCTATGGCAGTTCGCCGGGTTCGCTCGTTCGCGAACATATGATTGAAGTTTGCGTCCGATGTTTGTGAACCGAAAATTTGATGTTTGTGACATCACTATTTACAATACTTAAAAATAATACTAGGATTTTACTGATAAAAAATGTACATGTATTAATGCTGTATGAATTTGTTATATAGCACAATGTAATTTATTAAAGAGGACGTAATTTTAATACTATTAATAACAATTCTTTGACCATTTTCGAAATCAGTGGGCTAAATGACATATACCAGAACCGTTATTTGCTCTGAGACAAAATCTTTGTTGACCAGTGTAATTTGTTATTTAAAGCAAAATAAGAAAAGCAGACTGTCATTGGACTTTTTATTAAAATTAATTAAACTGATAAAGAAACACCCTGTGCCTTCAATTGCAAGCCCACAGATTGCGTTGTATAGGCCATATGTCTGTGGGCTTGAAATTTTCTACAATTACAGAGTGATTCAATTGAACAAGCCTGCAACTTACGGGCCGAAAGCCGAAACCGTGAACCATGCAATTGTATGTAGCTTTTCAGTGCGTGAACATGATCAAGCAAGGCCGTAACTACCAATTGATAAACATCCAATAGAAACCGTCATCATTACGTCAGTAAAACATGGAGGTTACATGTCAATCAATTAGCGTTTAGGGGTCTGTTATGCGATCAGACTCGCAATCCCGCAATGTACAAAATAAAAATGAATGAAGGAAATGTTCTAATCCATGTGGGTGGCCTGATATGTATTAACTTATTGATTCCCAAGATTGATATGACACCAAAATGAAACATTAAAAAATATATATTTTCTGTTGCAGATTTGCGAGCTTGAGACTGTGCAATTAATTCTAATATCTTACATCGCTTTCCCTTGCTTTAAAAAGTGCATTTTTGGGGTTTTACAGTGCTATGAACAGCGGTTAAACCCCCTTGCGAATCCTATCTTGTACCCATAGGATTTCCTTCTAAATTTTCCATTTATGGGTGTGAAAATATTTGCGGGCTTGAGGAATTGTAGCAATTGAATAGCGATTTGCGATTGTAACTCTTGCTGGCTTGAAAGATCAAAGGCTTAGATGGGCTGTAAGTTACGATTTTGACAAACGCAGGGATTTTCATCCTGTAACCCGTAGATTGTTTGCAGTGCGCAAAGAGACGCCAATTGAATAGCAAATTAGTTTACGGGCAACATTTTGGGACTCCTATAAATTGTTTAATTAAATCGAGGTCCATGGCTCTAAATGCCTTAGTTATTTGCTGAATATATAAAACCATAAACACACAAAGATAATCATTCCACCTTGAGTGAGAGAGTGCAGAATCACTTCATCTCTCTCCAACTTCGCCTTAAGAGGGTCAACAGATCAGGATTTCAGTATCTCTTTGCTTTAACACAAGGGGATTAATTTGAATAAATTAACATGATTGGCTTGGCTGTGCTCAATTAGAGAGCTCCTGAATATACAAGCAGAGAGATAACAAAATCCTGGACTTGGTAGCGAGTTGCTCACCACTGCTTGAAGAAGCAAGACAGCATGAAGAACTGATGAAATGTCACACGTTAACTAAGGCACAGGTCTAGGGTTGCAGGAAGCCAAGGAGCATTCTACAAAATATCTCCCCATTTCATCTCTGCCCTAAATGTGTTACCCCTTTTGTCCTCTCTGCATAGTTTCCCATATTTCTCCTGCCTTCCATTCCACACACTTTTAGAATGTTTCCTCTGACATTTCTTCACTGCAAGAAACAACCAAAACAAAATATTTCTGTAATTGTTTTTTGTTTCAAAAGGTTTTGCATAGTGATACCCCAAATATGTTCTAATTTCTGTGTGACAGTCCAACAAGGAAAAATAAAGATGTTATATAATAAAATGTATATATTAATATTATTTATATAATTATATTTATTTATATATATTTTTTTGTGTATATACATTTTTCTTCTTTGAAATTCTTTTTTTTTTTTTTAAATAAAATACTTTGTGCCACTTCTTTGTTATTCCTATATAATTTACTGTATGTTGGTTATGCTTCATTTTAATTTTCCCTTCTTAAGATGTGGGTAAACTGGTATTAAGCCGTGTGCAACTCTGGGATTAGAGCCGAGATGGGTGGTGGAGGAGGAAGCCAAATATTAAGGTTAGAAAAATCAGTATCTCTGTTTGCTTTATGGGGCTGAGATGCCAAAATTGATGTTTGCATGTACAGTATGTGTGTGTGTGTGTGTGAAGCTCTGTTCTGGTGTTTATGGCAGTGGGACAGACCACAGCAGTCATGTTGCTTGATTGCATTGGTCCCATATACTGCATTATGTTATAACCTGTTCTATCATTTTATGTTGTCAGGGTGTGGTGGCCCACTGGCTGCATGTGACTCTTAGACATTTCCCAATGCAGCCCCAAACCTCTGGAGTGGTTGAGCATGCCCGTCTTCCACAATACACAATCTATTTCTCCTCATTAACTCCAGCTTTATTACCAATAAATTCCTTTCCTACAGCATTTTTTAAAATTTGCATTGGATAAAATAAAATAAAAATGTTTAAATCAATGTGAGGCACCTTTAAGGACTAATGGGCCACATATGAAACCTTTCAAGTCAAATTGGTTGGGATACAGAGAGGACAGGACAAGGACATAATTATATATTACAATTTTAGAAATGTCAGTGCTTGCCTAGATATTAATAAAGCAGACATATTTTCCTTTCTGCAAGAACTTTTATATAATCTTGCTACCTTCAACGATTATGCAAGGACCAAAAAGCACAAGTACCCTGAAAATGGCAATTAAACTCTCATTGCTACAACAAATAAAATATAAACTTATTCTTCTGGATTCTTTAGACAATCTAATCTGAAAGTGTTACAACAATGTCTCTTCTTTATTAATTTTACTATATTATTATTCATAATATTAATTATGCTTATAATAATAATTATTTTATCTTATACTCTGAGATTCTAAGTGTAAAGATAAGATCCCCACTCTTGTTTTCTACAATAACAATGTATTCAAATGAGGCTAACAATACAATAATGAATACACTATATACATAAATATAATACTAGAAAACCACTTCTTCTAAATTAGTAGAAAGGCATACTATAGTCTACAATATGTAATGTATTGTGGTGCTCTGAGTCTATGGTTGTGTGTAAAGTTACCAATCCTTTTGTCCAGAGGAACTGAGCAGAAAGAGAGCTTCCTTTGGTGCAAACTCCTTATATATCCTAAGCTCCACCCTTTTCCCAATACACCTCCTTCTTTCACCTTACTGGTCCATTAGGGTCACATGTCTTTCAACAAATAAATATTCTGCCGCATTCTACATTCTACATTTTGTTTTTGCCTTCTGCAGACAGTAACTCGACACTCTCCTGTGTGATCAGCACAGCGCTGACCAGAGTGTTCACCTCCATGTGACAACAACAGGAACTGCACTTATATCACATATTATAATTGTCAAACTGCGAGTTGTCGTCACGCGGAGCGAGGGATGCAGTTCGGGCCGCAAATGCAGGCCTCGCAAAGAGGGCTGCATTTGCATAGGTGGAGGCTTCAACATCAGCTGCAATGAGCCAAAGGCTCATTGCAAGCCGCAAATGCGGACCTCGCAAATCGAGTGTCCGCATTTGGGGAGGTGGAGGCTCTACGGCGCCTCAATCTCGGTAAAAAAAAACAAACAAAAACAGAAAAACGGGTCTTTGAAAAACAAAATACGAGCCGCGGGACTAAGAAAAATACGAAGTTAACGCCCAAACCGCGTACATTGCACGCAAATTTAAGTCCAATTTAAGCAGTTTCAGCACTTGAAAATCGGCTAAGCGAGAAAAAAAATTTGCGCCCAAAAGAAATGAGAACAAGGCTACACGACCCGGAGGCGTACAAAACACTGCCAGGGACGTACAACTTTTATCCAGGCACGTCCGAGGTACAAAATACACTATTAGTAAGGACAGAAAATGCTCACGATTTTACACCACTAACTTGCAAACCAAAACATTATGATTCTGAAATGGTGGCTTTCTCGCCTAAAAGAACAGATTTGTCTCGCGCACGTGGCCTATATATACTATACACTTGCTACATTACTGACACTTTCTCCTCAGGTGATGACAGGCTGACTTGACATTTTCTGCTGCCGGAAAATCAAAAGAGTTTGTTAGCTCTTCAGGATTTTAATTGCTGGCTATTAATTATAAATAGGTAAAGTATATTCATTTATGAATTCATTATTAATATACATTTTAAAAAAACATATACAAAATATTTTCCAATGCACAAAAAAAATAATATTTTATATATATATATATATATATATATATATATATATATATATGAGAATAACATGGAGAAAAAAAAAAAAAAGCGGCAACTAATAATATACATATGAAAAACACATTGATTCCAAAATAGGAGAGAGGGTAAAGAGACGGAACCCACAGCTCATACGGTTTGACCACGAGATTGTAAAAGCGTAACAATCAAGAAAAAAGGTCAAGGACATACCAAATCATCGCTGAACAGGTGTGGTGTAAGCACAGAAAGTGAATTAAAATTTAACCTTTAATTAATATGTTAAAAGGGTATATGATAGAAAGAAAAAATATTAATAATGTGTACTAACACAGGACCACAGAGCCTAAATAAGGTTGTGTGACGAATAAGTGCTACCAAAAATTGTGGGGAAACAGGGAAGTGAAATATAGCCTCTAATCGTGGCTAAGAGAAGGCTGTAAATTAGGAGAGTGAAAGCCCCTGCGCCTAAAAGGAATATGAGGGACAAGCACAATGGTGAGCACTGACAGACATAGTCGTGTCAAAAAAAACATAAAGCAACGTGTGTGCCAATGTATACAATAATTCGTATAGTGCTCTCAATTGTGAATGTCCCAGGCCTTAGAACTCTAGATAAGTGGTTTCACAAATTGAATAGTCTCGCAAAAAACCTAAATCAGGTTGTGCTGCAAATAAATGCTAAAGAAAGGAGATAAATATCTAGAGAAGGCTGTAGATAAAATAATATAAAGACCTCTGCGCCTTACGGGGGATACAAGGGACAAGCACAATAGTGGGTACTAACAGACACAATCGTGTCATAAAGCAATATATGCGTCTATATAAACAAAAATACATAAAGTACCCACCATTGTGAAGGTCCCGAGTCTCCGAACTCGAAAGTAAGCCTGTGTGTAAATTTCGCAGGTTCGTTTGTGTTCCGCGCTGCTTGCTGGTGTACTGCAGCGCTGCGTCACTCGTCGGTGACGTGCTCGCGTATAGATCGCGACCAGCGCCGACCAGACGTGCGCGTACTTGCGCTCAAGCGCGTCCTGGCTCAGCAGGCCAAAAAGTGATTGCGCATGCGCTTGCCGGATCGCCCAACGCGCGTTTCGCACTAGGAGGCTTCTGTGCTTACACCACACCTGTTCAGCGATGATTTGGTATGTCCTTGACCTTTTTTCTTGATTGTTACGCTTTTACAATCTCGTGGTCAAACCGTATGAGCTGTGGGTTCCGTCTCTTTACCCTCTCTCCTATTTTGGAATCAATGTGTTTTTCATATGTATATTATTAGTTGCCGCTTTTTTTTTTCTCCATGTTATTCTCATATTTTCTAGCAATTACCTTTACATATGAGCACATCCATTTAGTTCTCCTTTCTCTCTCTGTTCCAGCTTATCTTTGTAAATTGACAATGCTGGTGAAACCAAACCCCCTTTTTTTCATATATATATATATATATATATATATATATATATATATATATATATATATATATATATATATATATATATATATATATATATAAGGAATAGTACATTAGTGATTCCATTTGAATGTCTAAAAATAAGTTTATAAAAACGTATTTCCTGCTCAAATTTCTCAGAAATACAGTATATGCACTGCATTCTGGGAAAACTGGGCGGGACATGCAAATGAGGCCACATAATGCACCATCACTCTGTCAATCCAAACCATTTTAAACATGGCTCCTTTAAAGCATATGCTTACTGTATTTCACAGTTTTAGACATAGCAACGGATGGATTTTTCACAAACCAGGTCACTTAACCCCATACAGTACTGTTTCACGGTTACTGCCGATCCTCAGTATGGTCTGAGTGCCTGGTTTGTGTGATGATTGTTGTAAAGAGTAGTTCTATACAGCAAAAGCATATGTATTTATATATAGCTCTAATACATTTATTCATTTATTAGGTAATTATTAATGTACATTAATAATTACGTATAAAAAAATTTTTTACACTGCAGGACAAAAATTTTTATATTTTACACTGCACTTATATATATGTATTATGTTTACCTCTTTATTAAAATTAATTAATGAATAAATGTATGATAATGTAAAAAAAAAAAAAAAGGTGTCATTTACACTGCACTTATATGTCTGTATTATGCTTAAATCTTCCTAATACACTTACTCGTTAATCCAATTAATTAATTAATTAGGAATTACAATATTTTACACTACACTATATCTGTATTAATGCTCATTGCCTGACAGCAATAGGATCCTGAAATATGTTTTAGACTGCAGGAAGAAAAATGTATATTTTACACTGCAGTTATATATCTGTATTATGATTAGCTCTTTATAATACATTTATTCATTAATGAATTTGTTAATAATCACAAATTAATTTATTAATTGCTAATTACAAACAATAAAAAAATCCACTGCACAAAAAAAGTTTTACACTGCAGTTAGATATCTGTATTATGTTTCAGTATTCCTAATATACTTATTCATAAACGTCAATTAATTAATACATAATTACAATGTTTCAATCAAACATAATACTTTCATTGATTAATGAATTAATTAAATACAAACATTAACAATGCTTTTCATTTCACTTTACAATTTGCTCATCTCTGTGAACACTGGACCTGAATGATCACAGACCCTGAGGTCTGCAGCATTTCATCTGCAATTACATCACCATTACAAGTATATGATTTAATGATCCCCTTCTTTAAGTTACTGATTAATTAATTCATGTACAATAAAAATACATTATATATCCTGCAGATTTTAAGACAGAAAAGAATACAACTTCAACACCAGATAGTTTAAAGGAAGTTAATCATTTAATACTTCAGGTAACTAAGAAAAAAAATTAAGAATGTGCTGATTAATGTTGTTTGCTATACAAGAAAAAAAACACTATTTAAACTAAAATGCCTGTATTTACAATTCCAGTTTAAAATGGCGGACAAAGCAGAAACAAAGAAGGATCGGAAAAGAAGAGTGGCAAGGGAACAGGAGCGAAGATGGAGAGATGCACAGTCGCCCAAGACTTCCTAAAGACTAAGAGAAGAAGACCGACAGACTTGCCAATAAAAGAAAAATGAGTGCAAAAGGACAAACTGAGTGTGCTGTACCTTCAAAGAAAAGGTAAACAAAAACATGTCTGTGAAACATTGCCTAATCAACCAATATTGCCTCATGACACCAATGCTAATACACATGACACCAATGTTGATATACTCAATGGTACTGATAGCTATGTTCAGGAAGCTCAGGATAGTCTCTCATTTACATCACTAACAGTAGACACTCATTATTATGGATTAATGAATGTGCTTTGTCAGTTTTGTGGGGCCTATCATTTTATGAATGAAAGAACAACTGATGGGGAGTTTATTAGTTGCTGTCAGAAAGGAAAGGTAAGACTTCCAGAAAGACACACAAATCCTGAATATTTAGAAAGTATGCTTCAATGGGTGCTACATTAGCAGAAAATGTCCCAGGACATGGTCCTTACTGTTTTAGAGTTCAAGGACAAATTTACCACTGCACTTCACATTTGCACCCACAAAAAGGAGAGCAAAGGAAATTTGCACAGTTATATGTCCTAGATACAATGGAAGCTGTTGAACAACAAATGACGCTTCCTGAAAATAAACAGTGTTTGCGCATAGTCTTTGAACAGCTGGATAAAATTATGGCTAACAACCCACATAGTCAAGCATACAAAAAAATAGCAGAGGTTGAAAAAGAACAACAAGAACATGCTCAAATACATCAACTGCCAATGCAAAATGTAAATATGGTTTTGAAAAGAGATTGCAATACTGAAGACTGTATAATTTACCAAAAGTAAATGAGGTTGCCATGGTCTTTAAAATGAGGATGGTGAACCCCCTTTTCAGCGGGATATTAGAATATATCCACACAATGAAGACCAACCATTTATAAACATCAATATATTGAGTTGTAATTTGGATCCAATGACATATCCAATTTTCTTTCCAAATGGTGAGCCAGGATGGGAACCGCAATTACAATTGCAAAATTATCCCAATACTAAAGTTCGTGTTAGAAACAATATTTCTATGCTGGAATATAAAGTGGCACAAACTGCTATTCGCGATCAATTTAATACTATTTTATGTGGGGGAAAACTCCCACAACAATGGATTATTGATTCATATCTACAAGTCGAAGAAATAATCTGAATTGTCAAATTTTAACAAAACAAGCTTTGCATATCACAATATTGTGGATTGATGGATTATGTCGCTGAATTGACTGCAAATAGAGACATTCCAGCTGGAAGAGCAATTATTTTGCCATCCACTTTCCAAGGATCTCTTCGCAATATGCCAGAAAGATACAATGATGCTATGGCTATTGTGACTAAATTTGGCAAACCTGATTTATTCATTACATTTACATGTAATCCACAATGGCCAGAGATCAAAGGAAATTTCAAATTTGGCCAAAATATTTCTGACCGACCAGATTTGGTGGCTAAAGTATTCAAAATAAAAATAAATTCATTAATTCACGATATAACTAAAGGACACTTATTTGGGAAATTTGTGGCTTTTTTTTATACCATTGAATTTAAAAAAAGAGGCCTGCCACATGCTCACATACGTTTAATCCTGCAAGAAAAATATAAATTGAATACTGTAGAGAGAGTGAATTCAGTAATTACTGCTGAACTGCCACATCCAGAAAAATATTCAAAACTTTATGACATTGTAACACACAGAATGATTCATGGTCCATAGGGAGATATCAATCCAAATTCACCATGTATGCAAAATAAGAAAATGCACAAAACAATTTCAAATGCAGACTTATGCAAATTGTGATGGATACTCTTTGTATAAGAGAAAAGAAGGACAAACTGCTATTATTTGCGGCCAGAAGGTTGATAATACATATGTGGTTCCATACAATCCACATTTGCTGATGAAGTACAATGCACACATAAATGTGGAAGCTTGCACTTCTATCAGACACCTAGCCAGCACTTCCAGGTATCAGTGCTGCAGGAGGCAGCTCCAGGGAGGCAGGACAGTTGGGGGTACAAGGAGGAGCCTCCGATCCCGGCCTGTGCTGTCTGGCCTGAAGCTGGGTTCTTCCGCAGCTACTTCCTTGCGCTGGGCTCCGAGGACAGGCCGCAGGGGGCGGGGATCCTATACATGAGCCACAGGCCTAAGGCTGCAATGTAGAGGGGGGAGAGGATCGCGAGGCCAGCAATAAACTTACCCCCGTTGGGTGTACAAGGAGGAGCCTTTCCTGGAGTGGGAGCCGCGGGGCTCCGATCTGGGCCTGTGCTGGTTGGCCTGCGGCTGGCTTCTCCCCCAGGGCTCCCTCCTCTGCAGCTCCACGCAGCTGCTTCACATCTCTGCCTCAACAAGCAGACAGGACAGAGATGAGGATTGAGCCCACCGCTGCTCCCCACACAGACAGCCATCTGCAGAGATCCAGTGGGAGAAGAACCCAGGAGGTAATGAAGTGGGGGTCACAAGCAGGGAGAAGGGAGACAGGATGGGGGAAGGGAGCCAGGAGAGGTAGGTGAGACACAGGGAAGGGAGAAGGGGGCAAAGAGACACAGAGGAGGGAGGGGGGGTACAGGGGAGGGAGTGGGGAAAGAGACACAGGGGAGGGCGATGGGGAGAATGGGAGACAGGGGAGGGAGAGTGGAGGCAAAGAGAGACAGGGGAGGGAGAGTGGAGGCAAAGAGAGACAGGGGAGGGATAGATTGGGCAAATAGAGACAGGGGAGGGATAGATTGGGCAAAGAGAGACAGGGGAGGGATAGATTGGGCAAAGAGACAGGGGAGGGATAGATTGGGCAAAGAGAGACAGGGGAGGGATAGATTGGGCAAAGAGAGACAGGGGATGGATATAGGGGGCAAAGAGAGACAGGGGAGGGATAGAGGGGGCAAAGAGAGACAGGGGAGGGAACGAGGGGGCAAAGAGAGACAGGGGAGGGAGAGAGGGGGCAAAGAGAGACAGGGGAGGGAGAGAGGGGACAAAGAGAGACAGGGGAGGGAGAGAGGGGGCAAAGAGAGACAGGGGAGGGAGAGAGGGGGCAAAGAGAGACAAGGGAGGGAGAGAGGGGGCAAAGAGAGACAAGGGAGGGAGAGAGAGGGCAAAGAGAAACAGGAGGGGGGAGGGAAAGAGACATGGGAGGGAGAAATGTTTGGGAAAAAACTTGATCTTGCCGTCATTTTTTGACGGGCAAGTCGCTAGTATATATATATGATGCAGCAACTGTTGTTGTGCAAGGGGCACAAATTCAACAAGACAATCCAATTTTACATGACGAACTTTCTAATTATTTAGATATTCTCGATGTCAGTGCTCTAGAAGCAATGTGGCGTCTTCTCAAATTTGAGATGCATGATCGGTCACATGCTATGTATCTGTAAGCTGTACATTTGCCACAAGGTAAATTCGTTTGCTTTACTGCCTGGAATTAAAGAAATGCTCTAGCACAAAATGAACATAGAGCAACAACACTGCTTGGTTTTAATTAAATTGTCAGGACACTGAGGCTAGACAATTTTTATACATTGAGATTCCATATCCGTATGTATTCGTAAATGGCGACAACGAAAAAAACTCATAAAATTATCCAAATAATTTATACCGTCAGTCCAAGAGACATTGAACGTTTCAGTTTAAGATTACTTCTACATGTTCCCGGTGCACACAATTATGAACATTTACGCACAGTAAATTACATAGTTTATGATATTTTCCAATTAGCTGCAAGACATCAAAACTTCATAGCAGAAGATACCGAATGGGAGAGGTGTTTGGAAAAAGCAGCACTATGTCAAATGCCAAAGCAAATGGGAGAACAATTTGCATTCATTTGAATCTTTTGCAATATACCTGATGCATTAGCTTTGTGGAAAACATTTAAATTAAATATATGTGAAGACTATTTGAAACATTACAATTAGCCCATTGCACTATTAAGAGCATTAATGAAAATTCAAGTAATATTTCTGGCTCATGGATCAAACTGTGTAAGTTTTAATTTGCCTGATCAAGGACTTATAGATGAAATTAACTTTGATGACTATGACACTGAGCTTCAACAACAAAAAAAAAACTAAGAAAAACTTTCAGCTTTAAATACATTACAATTGCAAGCATTTAACACTGTCCCGAATGCAACAGATGATGAAATGGTCAAAGACCGTTATTTCTATCTAGATGGCCCTGGTGGATCAGGAAAATCTTATCTGTACAATTGTTTGATGAGTTACATTCAAGCACAGGGTCAAATAGCAATGCCATTTGCAACAACTGGAATTGCAGAACTTTTGTTAGAAGGTGGCAGAACTGTGCATAGTGGATTTAAACTGCCAGTTCCCATTTTAGAAACATCAGTGTCGGATATTCAAATGAATTCATTACAAGCAAAAAAATAAAAAAACTAAAACAAATTGATAATAATAGATGATGCTACAATGATGTCATGCCCTGCAATATATTGATCGATTATTAAAGGAGTTTAGAAAAATGATTAGCCATTTGGTGGAAAGGTCATGTTGTTAGGAAAAAAAAAACAATTGAAACTTTACAATTGTCTCATAAGGAAAAAAAAAAGCAAAATTCCTTCCTGACCTTAGAAACTGGCGATCAAATTTCTCCCTGGATCAATATTCCTTCACTAGTTATCTAGCATAACCTTGAATGCCCTCTTTATTCAGAAACATATCTAACCCCTTTTTGAAGTTATCTATCGAATTTACTGTCACCAGCTCCTTTGGTAAAGAATTCCACAGTTTAACCACCTTAACTGTGAAGAACCTTTTTCTTTGTTTAAGGTGAAATGTTTTTTCCTCTAACCAAGGGATGTCCTCTCGTCAGTTGAAAATCTCTTGCTATAAAAAGTTCACTTGACAAAGCCTTATATTGACCCTGGTTGTATTTAAATAAGGTAATCATATCCCCTTGTAGACGCCTTTTTTCTAGCGAAAATAAGTTTAATTTGGTTAGTCTTTCTTCATAACTTAGCCCCTCCATTCCCCTTATTAGTTTTGTTGCCATTCTCTGTACTTTTTCCAGCTCTAAAATGTCCTTTTTATAAAGTGGTGCCCAAAATTGTACTCCATATTCCAAATGAGGGTGTACTAGGGATTTGTATATATACCCTTCTTAATACATGCTAATATTTTACTTGCCTTTGCAGCTGCTGCTTGGCATGGAGCACTGCTACCTAGGTGGTTGTCCACTAGTACTCCAAATCCCTTTCAATATCTGATACCCCTAGATTTGCTCCATTAAGATTATATATTGCATGGCTATTTTTCTTTCCCAAATGCATAACCTTACATTTATTTGTATTAAATCTCATCTGCCATTTAGCCGCCCATTTCTCTAATTTATGCAAATCCCTTTGTCGGGAAAGTACATCATTATCTGATTTAATTACCTTGCACAACTTAGGGTCATCAGCAAAAATGGAGACACTACTTTTGAGTCCTACTTCTACGTCATGAATAAATATGTTAAAAAGGAGAGGACCTAATACTGAACCTTGAGGAACCCCACTTACCACATTAGTCCAATCTGAGTATGTTCCATTTACAACAACCCTTTGCTTCCTGTCTTTTAGCCAGCTCTCGATCCATGAGCAGATATTTACTGCAATTCCTGTATCCCTTAGTTTGCTCACTAGTCTTCCATGTGGCACTGTATCAAATGCCTTTAAAAAAAAATCCAAAAAGACTACATCCACTGAGTTGCCCTGATCCACGTTCCTACTAACATCCCCATAGAAACTAATTAGATTGGTCTGATATGACCTATCCTTCATAAATCTGTGTTTACTGCTACCTATGATCTTGTTCAAATAGACATTCTTGTATTATGTCCCTTATTAACCCTTCTAAAAGCTTCCCAACTACAGATGTGAGGCTCAGTGGTCTATAATTCCCCGGATTTGCTCTTGCTCCCTTCTTAAATATAGGTATCACCTCTGCTTTGCTCCAGTCATCTGGTAGAGACCCTGTGGTGAGTGAGTCTAGAAAGATTAGATATAATTGTTTGGCTATTACAGAACCCTAAGGGTTAGTCTTACTTTCCTTTGCAACAGACTTCTCGTTTTCTATTTTAGCTAGTCTAATAGCCCTTTTGCAAGCCTTGTTGATTTCCTTATAGTCACATAAAGCTGCCTCTGTCCCCTCCTTCTTGTATAATTTAAATGCATGTTTCTTTTTCCATATCATGATCTTTAAGTCATTGTTAAGTCACATGGGATGTGATTTACTCCTATTCATTTTATTTCCACATGGTACATGCCGATGAGTATGCTTATTTGGTAAGGATTTGAATATTGTCCATTTATTTTCAGTATTTTTCCCTGTAAGTTATTTGTCCCAGTCTATATGTTGTATTGCTGCCCTTAGCCCATTAAAGTTAGCCCTTTTAAATTTAGAGTTTTTGTTGGCCCCTTACAACTCTGTTTTTTGTGTTTAATCTCAAATGAGACTGTGTTGTGATCTCTGTTCCCCAAGGGTTCTCCTATTTTAACATTTGATAATATATCAATATTACTTGTGATGACTAAATCCAAGATGGCCCCATTTCTAATATGCTCTTGTATAACGTGGGCCAGATAATGATCCCTGAGTGTACTCAAGATCCTGATCCCTTTAGCTGAGCTGCTGGTCTCATTTATCCAGTTAATTTCAGTGTAATTAAAATCTCCCATTATTAGAACTTGCCCAGGCTTAGCTGCAGTTCCAATATGCAACAATAATTGTATTTCCTCACTGTCAATTATATTTGGGGGTTTATAGCATACTCCCACCAATATGCATTTAGAATTAGTTCCTCCACTATTTAGCTCAACCCACAAAGATTCAATGTTGCCTTTAGTTCCAGCATAACTATCTTCTAGGGGGAGCCTTCCAATGTGTGGAAAACAGCATTGCCAGCCTTCACATTTTATTGCCGTGCTTTTTTACGGGAAATCGCTATTATATATATATATATATATATATATATATATATATATATATATATAGCCTTTATGTTTGAGGCCTTTGATATTAATTCTGTTATATTATAATCATTATTCTGATGCCAGGTAGATATTACAGAAAGGGAAAATATGTGGAATTTATTATTGAATATAAGCATATAGACGGAGGCGGTAATGAATGGCTCATTCAAGACATGAAGGTATGTGCCTATAAGCTCAAGGAATTTTGAGGTACAGAGACTCCTGCTTAATGTCATGTTAAATCAACAGTTTGAATGCCATAAAAGCTATCACTGCAGTATCTTTAAACAAAGATAAAATGGTCAAAAGGTGTGTCAAATAAAATAAAAAGTTACACATTTTTTCTGTTTGATTTTAAATGCTCGACTTGCTGTGCAAGAGTAAACTGATTCTGTCTTTCAACAGCCTCCCTCTCTTTCTCTCTTCTGCATGATGCTCTACAAAGTCTTCATGCTGCTTCTGAAGAATTAGTTAAATTACTAAGTAATATCAGCCTGTTGCTGGTATCAAAAACCCTAGCCATTCATTTATAGGACTATTTTAAAATACATATGCTTGAAATATTTGAGTCTGGCTCAGAACTTAATTAGGGGGGGGAACAAGTAATAAGACTAGTTTTTAGCAATAAATAAATATAACTGTTGGTGTATCTGCAGGACACTGGATGTATCAATGATGTGTGTGAGAGGGAAGTTTTTATTTCTGGACAAAACGGCTTGCATTCATTGATACTAGCTATCATCTTTTGGTCGTGTAAGAGGGATTGTTGTGTAAGACGTAGGTGTTAAATTCTAAAAGGTCAAATTATCTAACAAATCCACCTCCACTTATATATGAAGATAAGCAAACCCTCAGGCTGTAGGAATTATTTAAACAATATAAGATTGAACTAGCTCTATGTACAGCTCACATTTTCTCTAAATATGCTATGCTTACACCGCTGTTAGTTTGTTCCAAACTTCACCAAACTGTGCAGTAGATTCAGATAAATAGGTTATTCAGTAGTTATGAATCATGGGAGACTTTGTGCTATTTACGTGATGTTGTAATATACTCCTCCTGGCATGTGCTCTAGTAGCACCTGTACCAGATTACAATTATTTTTCTGCACAAAAGAAATACATCTGTCCTGGCCCAGAAATTGCAGCATTTCCTTTGTGTAGCATTTGTTGAATGACCAACCAACTTTTTCAAAGTAAAACATTGTACAAAAGAAATGACTGGTTCAACTTGTCTACTTGTAAAAACAGTGAGTGCAGAGGGCTCTGATGTATTTACATACATACATGCTAGGCTCATACAGACATTCATCATACTTTCTTCAGGTGTGTCGCTTGGACTTTTGATGTGTAAATAACTCCTAGGGTCTCAAACAATATTATTATTTATAGGGTAATCCAGATGTAGACCTCCACTCAGTGTGCTTAGGAAAGTCAAAGGCAAAAGCCAAGCCAAGAAACTGAAATTCACCGGCTGGAGTCTGTTTTCCATCTCTTGTTTGGTAGTCTGGTGTGGGAGTCAGACTGATCTGTATACCTAACCATTGCTTACTACTTTTCAGCACCCACTTTTCTATCTTTAGAGATAGAGAGATTATAAATATGTGTGTGTGTGTGTATATATATAAATATAAATGTGAACACAGATGTACTTTTTATTTACTGTACTACTGTACAGTGGAGGGCTTCTATCGCTCTTTTGCCCACCATATTATAAATGATTGCTGTGGTGAACTACCTTCTCATAAAGTCCACAACACAGGCTGAGATCCCGTTCCATGCTGATGATATCCAGTAAGCTTGAAACAGCTTTACATGGATTGGATACTCACCCTGTGTATAATCTAACCTTGGCTTTGCATTAAAGCTGCGTAATACAGCATGCATAAGCTTAAAGGAAGCCATGTTTGATAATGGCTAAGGATTGAAGACCGAGGCATTTGTGGGCACATTTGCATGTCCCAGTTCAACTTCCCAGAATGCAGTGTAATAACTGTTTCTAGGAATTCTGAGCTGGAAGCAGGTTTTTAAACTTGTTTTAGACATTCGAATGTACTATATATATATATATATATATATATATATATATATATATACACACACATATACCTCACAAAAAGGAGTACAAACCTCACATTTTTTGTAAATATTTTATTATAACGCTTTATGTGGCAACACTGAAGAAATGACACTCTGCTACAATGTAAAGTAGTAAGTGTACAGCCTGTATAACATGTAAATGTGCTGTCCCCTCAAAATAACACACAGCCTTTTATTGTCTAAACCGTTGGCAACAAAAGTGAGTACACCCTGAGTGAAGATGTCCAAAATGGGCCCAAAGTGTCAATATTTTGTGTGGCCACCATTATTTTCCAGCACTGCCTTAACCGTCATGGGCATGTAATTCACCAAAGCTTCACAGGTTGCCACTGGAGTCCTCTTCCACTCCTCCATGAGGACATCACGGAGCTTGGTCAGTCCATCACCTTTACCTCAGCTTTGTTAGCAAGGCAGTGGTTGGCTTGAGGGTGTGTTTGGGGTTGTTATCATGTTGGAATACTGCCCTGCGGCCCAGTCTCTGAAGGGAGGGGTCATGCTCTGCTTCAGTATGTCGCAGTACATGTTGGCATTCATGGTTCCCTCCATGAACTGTAGCTCCCCAGTGCCGGCAGCACTCATGCAGGCCCAGACCAAACATATATACACATATGTCTATATGTGTATATATGTTTTCTATAATATGTTCCGTTGATTCCCCCAAGATGCATTTACCTGATTATGTCAGATGCTGCCTCCACTCTCTCTCTCCATCGCTGTTTACGTTCAAACTGAGGGTTTCATCTCATATCAGTGTTTTTGTGTTTGTTGTGCCTTATCCATTTATCTGTCATTTAGGGATTATTTCAACTACATTTCCTCAGTATAGTTGTATAATTTTGGTGGTGGGAGTGTCATGGTCTGGGCCTGCATGAGTGCTGCCGGCACTGGGGAGCTACAGTTCATTGAGAGAACCATGAATGCCAACATGTACTGTGACATACTGAAGCAGAGCATGATCCCCTCCCTTCGGAGACTGGGCCGCATGCCAGTATTCCAACATGATAATGACCCCAAACACACCTCCAAGACGACTAATCCCTTGCTAAAGACGCTGAAGGAAAAGGTAATGGACTGGCCAAGCATGTCACCACACCTAAACCCTGTTGAGCATCCTCAAACAGAAGGTCTCTAACATCCAAAAGCTCCGTGATGTCATCATGGAGGGGTGGAAGAGGACTCCAGTGGCAACCTGTGAAGCTCTGTTGAACTCCATGCCCATGAGGGTTAAGGGATTGCTGAAAAATAATGGTGCCCACACAAAATATTGATACTTTGGGCAAAATTTGGACATTTCCACTTAGGGGTGTACTCAATTTTGTTGCCAACGGTTTAGACATTAATGGCAGTGTGTTGAGTTATTTTAAGGGGACATCAAATTTACACTGTTATACAGGCTGTACACTTACTACTTTACATTGTAGCAGAGTGTCATTTCTTCAGTGTTGTCACATGAAAAGATATAATAAAATATTTTTAAAAAATGTGAGGGGTGTACTCAATTTTGTGAGATACTGTGTATATATATATATATATATATATATATATATATATATATATATATATATATATATACATATATACATATATAAGCTGGAAAGCTGGAGGCTTGAAGCCAAGTCATGATGAGATCTGAAATCTGTTGTGAGGGCTTGCTGAAAGCTGATAACCTTACCTTGCTTAATGAAAAATGTGCCAAAACCTGCGAATGAATGCCATGTGACAGTGAAAAGGGATGGGTCTGATTATGAGAAGAGGCATGTCCATGGGCAAGGTCATGGACAACGATTGGCAAAAATTATTGGGATGGTGAAAAGGGGTGTATCCTTGTTCATTGGGCAAGCACATACATTTGTCCTAAAATGATTGGGGTAGTGCTTAATGAAGGCTGATTTAAGACTGCTATATAAAAGATTTGGACCGAAATCAAGAACGCAGCACAGTGGATAAGGGTCGAAATCTGTCTTTACCAGGAAGGGGTGCTCCTTAGTAGGTTTGGCCTGAAATGCACCATGAGGCTTGTAAAAGCCAGAAAAGTGTTACCTTGGACATAGTTACATAGTAAAAACACTTTTAGTCCATCAAATTCAACCTTTTCAGATCTCCTCTGATCTGCAATATGCGGATTAATTGTTAATTGATCCAGAGGAAGGCAAACAGAAAGAAAAAAAACCCAGTGAAACTTTGCCAATTGTCTCAAAAGGGAAGAAAAAAATTCTTTCTGACCCCAGATACTGGCAATCGGACTTCTCCCTGGATCAATATGGGCATGGCCGCTGCACAGTAAATAAAGGCAGACATCTACTCCTTTAGATTGTAAGTAGCGAGTTTCCAATCTGGTAGGGTGCTTTGGAAAAAGCACTTTTCACAAGACTCAAGGCTCAAAACAGGGCCCTCCTTTTTCTGCAGTTGTTAATATAGAATAATGTATATTTCCTCTTCTTATCCCCTATACAGTGCTACAGAATATGTTGGCACATTCCAATTAAAAATTAATATTATTAATAATAATAATAATAATAATAATAATAATAATAATAATAACAAGAGGGCTTTCTAAAGCTGAAAACCTTACCTTGCTTAGTAAATATGGGCCAAAATCAGCAAATGATTTTCTTCCAGAACTATGGCTCTGCAACGTTGTATATGACTTCACTGACATTTGGAACCATTACTCTCAAGCAATGTAAATGTCATCATGGACATAGAAGCAAAATGACGGAAGCAACAAGGAAAAGGTTTGGTAAAGCCTAAGGCAGGTAAAAGGGGCAAAAGCAGCAAGTAAAGGCTTGGTGAAGCCTAAGGCAAGAGAGCGCTGAGAAATTACCTCCAGACACAGACTAAAATGGACTGAAGTGTGCAAGAAAGAGGATAACAGGAAGTGCTTAAGAAGGCTGGAAACGACCCCGCCCAAAAAAGAGGTGGGTGAGTGCGGGCCCCTCCCACAATTCCAGGTAACAACCTGGTTTATATGTTTATATGGTTATATGGTTTATATGGTTTATATATATATATATATATATATATATATATATATATATTATTCTTTTTACATTACTTTCTGACATGTGGATCATGAGGGTTTTTTGTGTATGAGGAGTGCGGAAGAATAGAGTATGGAGAGAATAAAAGGGATTGTTAGATAAATGGATCTGACTGAAATTGGTACCACACTCTTTCCGCCTCACTGGGTCAGAAGCAGACAGTTTGCATCAGGAAATGCAAATATTGCTCTTCAGAAATGTGATCGCCCAGTCTCTCACACACAGCGCCCACTAATGTATCATGGATCATGCATGATTTAAAATGTACATATTACAAAATTGCTTTCATTGTATACAATTGATACAAGGTTTACAAAATTTAAAGGACTAATACAATGTCATAAAGAAATTGACAATGTTGAAAATGTTTTTAGAACGTTTGTAATAAATAAATAGGTTACTGAAATGTGCTTTAAATGGCAATAGACATTTTCTTTTGAACCTAACATGATTACACATCTGGAAAATGTAACAATGGAAGATTGAAGCCCTATGACACAGACAGTGTACACCATGTATATAGGGCCATTACTAAAGGCTTTACATAATTATAAAATGATACGTCATTGTTTTGAGATGTGTAGATTTACCTAAACCACATAATAGGCTGAGCTTAAGTTAAGAGGAAGGGACAAAATTCTTGTAGGTTGAGAGACTGTCTTAAATGGGTGGTATTTTATTTCAGTTTAGGGTATCAAAGAGGGAGAAGGGACAGAAGTGGGATTGGGCACAATGTGGGAATCGGATTTTGGGTGGCATAGTGCGTTGCAGCACATTGGGTGAGATTTTTATGCAAAAACAATAAATTAAAAAGTAAAGTTACTATGTTTAAAGTATGATCTGATAACCATCCTTTTAACACTGACCATTTAGGTTGTCCTTTAACCATATTGACATGTACAGACCTGAACGGGTTACTTGAAGTAATGATTCTTTTCTGAAGCCGCCTTTTAGCGTGGTCAGAAAACTAAACAAACTGTGTGTAGGCCCAGTCACTGAGTAAACAAAAAAGGGACAATGTGCTAAGGCAGCACTATAATCATTGGCTAATTCATTACTTGTACTTTTATTTTATTACACATTTCATATGCCAAGGCAAAAGCTTTAATACAGCGGTAGCACCCTATATGTTTAAAGTGACACATCAAAGCTCTCGGAAAAAAATAAAATAAATAGTACTTTCTATAAATAAGAATAATTACAGTTGTGTGCTATTAATATTTTTGAGTGGAAGTGTTAGATGACTGAACATCAGTGTTTGGTATTTGAAGGATAAATCATATCTAAAGGATCCCTCTCTGTATGGCTAGTATAAATTAGCATAATGATATTACTTTAAAAAAATTGCAAACCTCTGTAACTATTATTATTGATAAAACTTGGCATCACAGAACAACATGGTTAACAAAAGATTAAATTCAATTTGAAATTAAGTACAATAAATACAATTATATAAATTCAAATGTACTCTAATAGGTAGAGTACAATGCCTAAAATAAAGTTTTGTTTGTTAATTAATGCTCAGAAAACGGGCAAAATAATGTATAAAAGAGATTTTTGTTTGTTTTTTCAGTTGTGTCCGATTCTCTGTGACCTTATGGACTGTAACACACCAGGCACATCGTTGTGTCCATGGTCATGCTGACCCACTTGGTTTTCATGGCAGAGATACTGGAGTAGGTTGCCAGATCCTTCTCCAGTGGTCCACAGCATACAGCTCCTGATATTCCTCTGTGGTCTCTCATCCAAGTACTGACCATCCCTGATTGGCCTCAGGGTGGTGTGATCTCTTGGTTCCTTGACTGGAATAGAACCCAGGTTGCAGCAGTGAAAGCATTGAAAGGTAACCACTGGACCATTAGGGAACTTGTAGTGCTGTATAAATGTGATATATTCTGTTTATAAGTGTATCTGCTATATTTAACATTTTACATTCTAGTTGACAAAAATTATTAAGGTCTGCAAAAAGATAATCAGAGGTCCAAATGGTCCAAGGGATTCTCAGATATTTCCAAGTGGTACTTTGGGATACAGTCTAGGTAGCACAATACAAAGATAAAACAGAAATGCCAGGAAATGGTTCACATAGACCATGGAAAATTGTTGAGTGGTCCTTGGGGCAAAAAATATTGGGATCCAGATCAGTAGAGTAAGCACAATATATGTATGTAATTCATGGCAATATGTGCAATACAGTTTTGTCTGTGCAGAGCACTGTGGGCAGAGCATTACAGTGCATTCAGGGCAGAGAATTCTGTGCCTGTACATAATAGTTAATTCAAAGCAAGGTGTGCAGAGCAGTCTTTGTGCAGAGCAGTGTGCTCAGATCAGTCTTGAATGCAGAGCACTCTGTATCTGTACAGAGCAGTTTCACTTTGTTCTACTTTCTCTGAAACAATCCTCCCACAAGAGAGGGACAGAAACAAACAGCGTGAGAATAACAGAGACAGGGAGAGAGACACACAGAAGAAGAGACTATGGAGGCGAGACTGACAAAGAAAGACTGACACAGAGGGAGAGAAATTTACAAAGAGGAAGAGACTGACAGACAGATTGACAGAGACTGCTAGAGACTGCCACAGACAGAGTGTTTGGTACACAGAGATAATGCATAATAGAAGTAACGGATATAGTGGAGACTTCAAGGAGAGTTCGGGCTCAATGTCCACCAGGAGAGGTGAGATTTTAATCCCTTAATTACATCAGCCCTGTGTGACCCCTCTCTCTCTTCAATTGCCCCACTCCTAAGTATCACAATGTGACCCCGCTATCTTTCTCCCCACAATCACCCAATTCCGTCTTTCTCTCAAGTTTACGTCTGACTCCTTTGTCTCTCCCAAGTCATCCAACAGCACCTGCCCCTAAAATGTACACCTATGTTACCATTCTATATCCCCACTGATGCCCCATATTTACCTCCTGTCATCTCGCTATCCACACTTACCTAGCAATCCTCCCTCATATTTACACCTGGGTAGACCCTCTGTCTACTCACTGAAACCTCACTGCCCCATCCCACATATTTACCCCAGTGTAACTTCTCTATCTCCTATGGACACCTAACAGCCCTCTCTTACAAATATACCCATGTGTGTATGTTCAAATTACCTGCCCCTATGTCCATATTTACCATATACGGTATATGACTTTCTGTTTTATGCATTAGCTGTCCCATACCCCATACTCGTAGACGCTCTTACACCAATGTTTACCATAGTTTGATCATCTCTGTTTCTCCAAAATCACCCAGCTTCAAATGCCCCCTATATCCTATCATGCCCCCTCTTTATCTCTTTATATATACCCAGCTGTTTTTACACCCCATATTTACCCCACTGTTACTCTCTCCACAAACACCCTATACTGTCCCTATCTGACCGCTCTATCTGTTTACAATCAACCAGATGCACTTCTCCTTCTTTACCTGCTCTGTCTCTATACACTCAACTGCCTCACTACACACACACCTAACTGCTTCTTTGCCCTATATTTACTCCTGTGTGACACCTCTGTCTATCCACAGACACCCAGCGAGCCCTGGTCCTGCTCCATACTTATCATGCTGGACTCTGTGCTCCGGATCAGCAACAGGTCAGAGCTTCACTCCAGGAGGTGACCAGTCTGCTGGGGAGCCCCCTGTTCCAGGCTCTGCTAGGTATGTACACCCATCTCTGAGAGATACCTGTGCCCTATATGAGCAGATGAGTGATTATTGTCGTGTGGTGTGTTATAGAAAGATGAGGGATTCTTGTCTGGTGGGCTATTATGCGCAGATTAAGGAATATTATTTAATGGAGTATTGTGGGAAGATTATTATTACTTTGTCTCTAGTTAGATGAGGTATTGTATTCCTATGGGGTATTCTGGATAGATGAGGAATTGTTGTTTTGTCATGTGGTGTATTATAAACATATTGCACTAATGCAGCACGTTTGAAAAAAAAAAAAAATCACTGTGTTTGCCAGCCCCCAAGCATCTTTCCTTTGAGGGTACAATCTCATGTATTATTATCTGTAACTCGCCAACATATTCCATAGCCCTATAAAGGGGTTAGAATCGTTTTTAAAATAGTTATTTTCATTCAACCAACTTGGCATTTTCTTCCTTCTAAGCTCCCGTACTGTGAATGTTAATTAATCTTCCTGAAAAACATATTAACATTCAGAGTCAATTATCTAACACTAAACATCCTTCTTTCCAGTTAAAATTTTCACTTGTACCGCAATTAGGAACTCTGCTGTGTCCCAATAGGTCTCCCATGTATAGTATAAAGTAGTGAAGAATACATTTTACTTTTTGGGGAAAAAAATGCAAGCATTGACTAACTATTACATGCATTTACACGGTAGTGGGGTTAGCCATTGCATTTTGTTCAAATTTGTTTTGCTTCAGGCGAAGTTGTGAGGAAGGTGTAGGGATATTATTGTACTTCTTGGTAGGCTTGAGGGCTGGCACATGGCTATGGCAAACTTTCAAAACAAATTGTGGGAACTGACAATGAGAGTTCATTAGATGTTCAACTACTGAAAAGACATGGCAGTGCTTCAATTTAATGGCACCATTGCATTTATCACTATTGAAGCACAGTGTCAAATAAACCATCAAAAAATCTGTCACCGCCTCCACTTCTATTTGCCGGCAACTGGGATTGCTGTTTGCAGGCCAGCTTTTGCATTCTCTTCATTCACCCTCATCAATAGGTCCTTTAGTTCCTTCTCACTTTCAGCCATCAGAGTAGCATCATCCACGTATCTGAGGTTGTTCGTATATCTTCCAGTAATATTAATTCCAGCTTTACGCATGATGTATTCCGCATATAAGTTAAACAAATAAGATGATAATGCACAAGCTTGTTGCACTCTTTTCCCGATCAGGAATAATTTGGTTGTTCCATGCTCTGTTCTGACCGTGGCTTCGTTGGTCCACATCCAGATTCCTCAGGAGGCACATGGTTTGGTCTACTCCCATCTCCTTAGGAACTTGCAACAATTTGTTGGGATCCACACTGTCAAAGGCTTTAGAATAGTCTATGATACAAGTGTAAATGTATTATTGGAACTTTCTTGCTTTCTCAGTTATCAAGTGAATATTGGCAATTTGATCTTGTGTACCTCTGTGAAACCCGCGTAGCACATCTGGTAGTTCATATATTGTTGGAGGTGAGCTTGCATGATTGTAAGCATTACCTTGTCGGCATGTGAATTGAGTACAATTGTTTGATTGCTGGAGCACTTTTTAGCACTGCCTTTTTGGGATGTGTATAGAGACTGACCTTTTCCACTATACTTGCCATTGTTGAGTTTCCTAAATGTGTCAACATAATGCAAGCAACACTTTCACAGGATTTTGAACAGTTCAGCAGCGATTCCAGCAACTCCTGCACACTTGTTATCAGCAGAGCTTCCTAGGGCCCATCTCACTTCACTCTCCAAGATGTCTCGCTCCCCCTAACTGGACAAACTATTCAGGTTAAGATCCTTTCTGTATAGATTTTCTAAATATTCCCACCACCTCTTCTTTATCTGATCTGCTTCTATTAACTCCATACAATTTATGTATTTTATAATGCCCACTTTGGCATGAAAGGTTCCTTTGAGGTTCTCAATTTTCTTAAAGAGCTCTCTTTCCAATTATGTTATCTTCTTTTATCTTTTTTCATTGCTTATTAAAGAATGTCTCATTGTCTCTTCTCGTTACACTTCTGAATTCTGCATTCAGTTGGACAAATCTTTTCCTATGTCCACTACCTTTTGCTTTTCTTCTTTTTGAGGTATTTCAAAGCCTCATCATAAAGTTTGTGGACATTCTTTGTTGCTGTGTTCTGGACATTGTCTGGACAAACTTCTATCCACAGGACATGAGGAGTGCAAATCATGGACAAAGCTAAGAGTATTTGGAGATAAAAGTTGAGATATAGAGAGGTGAAGTGCAGTAGATGGATTAATAAATTAGGTTAAGGAGTTTGAATTTTAGCCTTGACAATATAGGGAATAGCAATATATAGGCAATGGCACAGGGTAGCAGCAGATGATGAGGATTGAGTATGATAGATAAGCCTGGAAGAAGCATTTAGGACAGATTTGAGTGGGATTGGCAGGCGCGGATGAAGATACAGTAGTAAAACTGGTTCATGATGAGGAATGGTCTTTGGAGTGTCTTGCATAAAGTAAGCACAATCAGGATTCTTTCTAGAGGAGAAGTCCTCACCTTCCATGAAGTTTGAATTTCATTTATGGTAAAGTCTGCAGTAAAAAAAACTCCAAAGCTCAAAATATTTTTCCTACAAATAAACATTAAAAAACAATATTGAATTTAAATTATACAGAGATTGTGGCATACAGAATTTAGACAAAAAGAAGGTGAGAGTTAATGTTGTGGATAGGGTAGCATAAGTGGCATTGTTTAGTAGGGTGAACTGGGTTAATGCTCAGCCAAGTCAGAGTTGTGAATCTTATGCTTGATGAGACTAGAGTTATTTTCCTACAATGGTCTGAGAACACAGTGTGTGAAACACTGTACACGTATGCTACTAACAGAGAGCCTTAAACTCTGTGTTACTGACAGAGAGTTATGTGCCCAATGTGTATATGGCAGACTAAGGTAGCCACTATCCTGTTTGTGTGACACTGACAAACTGATGGAGCCACTGCCCTGTGTGTATAACAATCACAGACTGAGGCTTGCCCTCTGCTATATATACAATACTAATAGACTAAGGGAGCTCCTCTCATGTGTATACAACACTGAGAGACTTGGGGACCCCTCTATTGTGTGTATTACACTGTCAGAGTGAGGGAGCTCCTCTCCTGTGTATTTGACACTAACAGACTAATGTAGCCCCTCTTCTGTGTCGGACACTGACAGACTGAGGGAGCCCCTCTCGTGTGTGACACTGACAGACTGAGGGAGCCCCTCTCCTGTGTGTGACACTAACAGACTGAGGGAGCCCCTCTCCTGTGTATGTGACACTGACAGACTGAGGGAGCAACTTTTAAGGGGAATGCGACACTGACAGACTGATGGAGCCCCTCTCTTGTGTATGTGACACTAACAGACTGAGGGAGCCCCTCTCCTGTGTATGTGACACTGACAGACTGAGGGAGCCCCTCTCCTGTGTATGTGACACGGACAGACTGAGGGAGCCCCACTCCTGTGTGTGACACTAATAGACTGAGGGAGCCTCTCTCCTGTGTGTGTGACACTAACAGACTGAGGGAGCCCCTCTCCTGTGTATGTGACACTGACAGACTGAGGGAGCCCCTCTCCTGTGTATGTGACACTGACAGACTGAGGGAGCCCCTCTCCTGTGTATGTGACACTGACAGACTGAGGGAGGCCCTCTCCTGTGTAATTTGACACTAATGACTGAGGGAGCCCCTCTCCTGTGTATGTGACACTGACAGACTGAGAAAGCCCCTCTCCTGTGTATGTGACACTAACAGACTGAGGGAGCCCCTCTCCTGTGTATGTGACACTGACAGACTGAGGAAGCCCCTCTCCTGTGTATGTGACACTGACAGACTGAGGGAGGCCCTCTCCTGTGTAATTTGACACTAATGACTGAGGGAGCCCCTCTCCTGTGTGTGTGACACTGACAGACTGAGGGAGGCCCTCTCCTGTGTAATTTGACACTAATGACTGAGGGAGCCCCTCTCCTGTGTATGTGACACTGACAGACTGAGAAAGCCCCTCTCCTGTGTATGTGACACTAACAGACTGAGAAAGCCCCTCTCCTGTGTATGTGACACTGACAGACTGAGGGAGCCCCTGTCCTGTGTGTGACACTGACAGACTGAGGGAGCCCCTCTCCTATGTGTGTGACACTAACAGACTGAGGGAGCCCCTCTCCTGTGTATGTGACACTGACAGACTGAGGGAGCCCCTCTCCTGTGTATGTGACACTGACAGACTGAGTGAGTCCCTCTCCTGTGTGTGACACTGACAGACTGAGGGAGCCCCTCTCCTGTGTGTGACACTGACAGACTGAGGGAGCCCCTCTCCTGTGTGTGACACTGACAGACTGAGGGAGCCCCTCTCCTGTGTGTGTGACACTGACAGACTGAGGGAGCCCCTCTCCTGTGTATGTGATACTGACAGACTGAGGGAGCCCCTCTCCTGTGTATGTGATACTGACAGACTGAGGGAGCCCCTCTCCTGTGTATGTGACACTGACAGACTAAGGGAGCCCCTTTCCTGTGTATGTGACACTGACAGACTGAGGGAGCCCCTCTCCTGTGTATGTGACACTGACAGACTGAGGGAGCCCCACTTCTGTGTATGTGACACTGACAGACTGAGGGAGCCCCTCGCCTGTGTATGTGACACTGACAGACTAAGGGAGCCCCTCTCCTGTGTGTGTGGCAATGACAGACTGAGGGAAACCCTCTCCTGTGTGTGACACTGACAGACTGAGGGAGCCCCATTCCGTTGTGTGTGTGACACTGACAGACTGAGGGAGCCCCTCTCCTGTGTGTGTGACAATGACGGACTGAGGGAAACCCTCTCCTGTGTGTGACACTGACAGACTGAGGGAGCCCCACTCCTGTGTGTGACACTGACAGACTGAGGGAGCTCCTCTCCTGTATATATGACACTGACAGACTGTGGGAGCCCCATTCCGTTGTGTGTGTGACACTGACAGACTGAGGGAAACCCTCTCCTGTGTGTGACACTGACAGACTGAGGGAGCCCCACTCCTGTGTGTGACACTGACAGACTGAGGGAGCTCCTCTCCTGTGTATATGACACTGACAGACTGAGGGAGCCCCTCTCCTGTGTATGTGACCCTGACAGACTGAGGGAGCCCCTCTCCTGTGTATGTGACCCTGACAGACTGAGGGAGCCCCTCTCCTGTGTATGTGACCCTGACAGACTGAGAGAGCCCCTCTCCTGTGTGTGACACTGACAGACTGAGGGAGCCCCTCTCTTGTGTGTGTGACACTAGCAGACTGAGGGAGCCCCACTTCTGTGTATGTGACACTGACAGACTGAGGGAGCCCCTCGCCTGTGTGTGAAACTGACAGACTGAGGGAGCCCCTCTCCTGTGTATGTGACCCTGACAGACTGAGGGAGCCCCTCTCCTGTGTATGTGACCCTGACAGACTGAGGGAGCTACTCTCCTGTGTATGTGACACTGACAGACTGAGGGAGCCCCTATCCTGTGTGTGTGACACTGACAGACTGAGGGAGCCCCTCTCCTGTGTGCGACACTGACAGACTGATGGACCCCCTCTCCTGTGTATGTGACACTGACAGACTGAGGGAGCAACTTTTAAGGGGAATGCGACACTGACAGACTGATGGAGCCCCTCTCTTGTGTATGTGACACTAACAGACTGAGGGAGCCCCTCTCCTGTGTGTGTGACACTAACAGACTGAGGGAACCCCTCTCCTGTGTATGTGACACTAACAGACTGAGGGAGCCCCTCTCCTGTGTGTGTGACACTAACAGACTGAGGGAACCCCTCTCCGGTGTGTGACACTAACAGACTGAGGGAGCCCCTCTCCTGTGTATGTGACACTGACAGACTGAGGGAGCCCCTCTCCTGTGTGTGACACTGACAGACTGAGGGAGCCCCTCTCCTGTGTGTGTGACACTGATAGACTAAGGGAGCCCCTCTCCTGTGTGTGTGACACTAACAGACTGAGGGAAACCCAGACTGAGGGAGCCCCTCTCCTGTGTATGTGACACTGACAGACTTAGGGAACCCCTCTCCTGTGTATATGACACTGACAGACTAAGGGAGCCCCTCTCCTGTGTATATGACACTGACAGATTAAGGGAGCCCCTCTCCTGTGTATGTGACACTGACAGACTGAGGGAGCCCCTCTCCTGTGCGTGTGACACTAACAGACTGATTGAACCCCTCTCCTGTGTGTGATACTGACAGACTAAGGGAGCCCCTCTCCTGTGTGTGACACTGACAGACTGAGGGAGCCCCTCTCCTGTGTGTGTGTGACACTAACAGACTGAGGGAGCCCCTCTGCTGTGTATGTGATACTGACAGCCTGAGGTAGACCCTCTCCCGTGTGTGACACTGACAGACTGAGGGAGCCCCTCTCCTGTGTATGTGACGCTGACAGACTAAGGGAGCCCCTCTCCTGTGTATGTGACACTGACAGACTGAGGGAGCCCCTCTCCTGTGTACGTGACACTGACAGACTGAGGGGGCCCCTCTCCTGTGTATGTGACACTGACAGACTGAGGGAGCCCCTCTCCTGTGTGTGTGACACTGACAGACTGAGGGAGCCCCTCTCCTGTGTATGTGACACTGACAGACTAAGGGAGCCCCTCTCCTGTGTATGTGACACTGACAGACTGAGGGAGCAACTTTTAAGGGGAATGCGACACTGACAGACTGATGGAGCCCCTCTCTTGTGTATGTGACACTAACAGACTGAGGGAGCCCCTCTCCTGTGTGTGTGACACTAACAGACTGAGGGAACCCCTCTCCTGTGTATGTGACACTAACAGACTGAGGGAGCCCCTCTCCTGTGTGTGTGACACTAACAGACTGAGGGAACCCCTCTCCGGTGTGTGACACTAACAGACTGAGGGAGCCCCTCTCCTGTGTATGTGACACTGACAGACTGAGGGAGCCCCTCTCCTGTGTATGTGACACTGACAGACTGAGGGAGCCCCTCTCCTGTGTATGTGACACTAACAGACTGAGGGAACCCCTCTCCGGTGTGTGACACTAACAGACTGAGGGAGCCCCTCTCCTGTGTATGTGACACTGACAGACTGAGGGAGCCCCTCTCCTGTGTATGTGACACTGACAGACTGAGGGAGCCCCTCTCCTGTGTGTGTGACACTGATAGACTAAGGGAGCCCCTCTCCTGTGTGTGTGACACTAACAGACTGAGGGAAACCCAGACTGAGGGAGCCCCTCTCCTGTGTATGTGACACTGACAGACTTAGGGAACCCCTCTCCTGTGTATATGACACTGACAGACTAAGGGAGCCCCTCTCCTGTGTATATGACACTGACAGATTAAGGGAGCCCCTCTCCTGTGTATGTGACACTGACAGACTGAGGGAGCCCCTCTCCTGTGTGTGTGACACTAACAGACTGATTGAACCCCTCTCCTGTGTTTAATACTGACAGACTAAGGGAGCCCCTCTCCTGTGTATGTGACACTAACAGACTGAGGGAGCCCCTCTCCTGTGTATATGACACTGACAGACTGAGGGAGCCCCTCTCCTGTGTGTGACACTGACAGACTGAGGGAGCCCCTCTCCTGTGTATGTGACACTGACAGACTGAGGGAGCCCCTCTCCTGTGTGTGACACTGACAGACTGAGGGGGCCCCTCTCCTGTATGTGACACTGACAGACTGAGGGAGCCCCTCACCTGTGTGTGACACTGACAGACTGAGGGAGCCCCTCTCCTGTGTGTGTGACACTGACAGACTGAGGAAGCCCCTCTCCTGTATGTGACACTAACAGACTGAGGGAGCCCCTCTCCTGTGTATGTGACACTGACAGACTGAGGGAGCCCCTCTCATGTGTGTGTGACACTGACAGACTGAGGAAGCCCCTCTCCTGTGTATGTGACACTGGCAGACTGAGGGAGCCCCTCTCCTGTGTGTGACACTGACAGACTGAGGGAGTCCCTCTCCTGTGTATGTGACACTGGCAGACTGAGGGAGCCCCTCTCCTGTGTGTGACACTGACAGACTGAGGGAGCCCCTTTCCTGTGTATGTGACACTGACAGACTTAGGGAGCCCCTCTCCTATGTATGTGACACTAACAGTCTGAAGAAGCCTCACTCCTGTGTGTGTGACACTGGTAGACTGAGAAATCAGTTGTGTGTGTGATGGTTTGTGCTTTCACATCCAGCAGATTACCCTCTAACGAGTTTATAATAATCATTACATCAGCACATTCCTGACTTAATGAGATGTGTAAGGATGGGGGTGTTGGAATAACTCCCTGCAGGCTGTTTTGTTAATTAAGGGCATGTAATGGTTAACCACTAGTTATGGCCTGGGTCAGTAATCATTCTTTAAAGGTACATTGTGGTCCAATTTTTTTCTTTAATTCTTAATTTTCAAGTTTTTAATATTCATGATACCTTTGATGGGCAGGCGCGGGGGGAGTACTGAATAAAAGAAAGAAGGGGGGTATGACAAATGAAACTGATAATATAATCACCAGCAATGTTACATCATAATTGTTACATATATAAATGTGCAAGTTCAAATTTGAAATTTAAGTATAGAAATGTTAGACTTATATAGTGTTTACCCAATAATGTTTGGACAATAATATTGTTTGATTAAATTATGATGTGTGTGTTGCAAGTTTAATACTTTTATAAATGTTTTTTATACAAACTACAGTTACTGACATTTGAGTATTTGATTTCTAATTCTGATGATTATTAGCTTATCTTGTCCAAGGGTGCCAGGGTTTATGGAAATTTTGTATTGGTTGTGAGGTGAATTTTTGAAATAAGTAATTTATGAACAGGAGCTTGCCAAGCTGTGGATGTAACAAGTCTAATCAGTTTATTTTGGTTTTTGATTAAATGTTCTAATGGCACGTTTAAGAGGAAGATCTATAGATCTTTTCTAATACTGTTTTCTACATAATTTATGGGTAGTGATGTCGTGAACAAAAATTTTCGGTTCGCGAACCGCGAACGCGAATTGCTGCAAATGTTCGTGAACCGGATGGGCAGGCGGATTTTAAAACCCACAGGGACTCTTTCTGGCCACAATAGTGATAGAAAAGTTGTTTTAAGGGGACTAACACCTGGACTGTGGCATGCCGGAGGGGGATCCATGTCAAAACTCCCACGGAAAATTACATAGTTGATGCAGAGTCTGGTTTTAATCCATAAAGGGCATAAATTACCTAACATTCCTAAATTGTTTGGAATAACGTGCTTTAAAACATCAGGTATGATGTTGTATCGATCAGGTAGTGTAAGGGTTAGGCGCGCTTCACAGTGACAGACCAAACTCCCGGTTTAACGCACCGCAAACAACCGCAAACCGGCCCTTTGCACAACCGCAAACTCCCCATTTGCACAAGAGTGACAACAAGCCCCCTGGGACGCCTGCTGTGTTTGGTCTTCCACCTCCTCAAAGCCACCTTCCTCCTCTGACTCCTCTTCTTCAGACTCCTCTCACTGCATTATTATAAGGTGTGTTAAGTAGTACTACTCTTATCAGTTTAATACCTGTTACGTCACCTATCAGGGGGCGTGTACAAGGCCTGGATATTTGGAACCGGGAGATGGAAAAAGATGCTTGGTTGGTTGTATCACTTCAATTTGGGGGCATGGCATGTGCAATCAAAGGTGCCACCAGATAGGAGTGGCGTGTTTGTAAGTACTACTCTTATCAGTTTAATACCTGTTACAGCACCTATCAGGGGGCGTGTATAAGGCCTGGATTTGTGGAACTGGGAGATGGAAAAAGATACTTGGTAGGTCGTATCACTTTAATTTTGGGGCAAGGCGCGTGCAATCAAAGGTGCCACCAGATAGGAGTGGCATGTTTGTAAGTACTACTCTTATCAGTTTAATACCTGTTACGTCACTTATCAGGGGGCGTGTATAAGACCTGGATTTTTGGAACCGGGAGATGGAAAAAGATGCTTGGTTGGTTGTATCGCTTCAATTTTGGGGCACGGCACGTGCAATCTAAGGTGCCACCAGATAGGAGTGGCGTGTTTGTAAGTACTACTCTTATCAGTTTAATACCTGTTACGTCACTTATCAGGGGGCGTGTATAAGGCTTGGATTTTTGGAACCGGGAGATGGAAAAAGATGCTTGGTTGGTCGTATCACTTAAATTTTGGGGCACGGCACGTGCAATCAAAGGTGCCACCAGATAGGAGTGGCGTGTTTGTAAGTACTACTCTTATCAGTTTAATACCTGTTACGTCACCTATCAGGGGGCGTGTATAAGGCCTGGATTTTTGGAACCGGGAGATGGAAAAAGATGCTCGGTTGGTCGTATCACTTCAATTTTGGGGCACGGCACGTGCAATCAAAGTTTCCACCAGATAGGAGTGGCGTGTTTGTAAGTACTACTCTTATCAGTTTAATACCTGTTACAGCACTTATCAGGGGGCGTGTATAAGGCTTGGATTTTTGGAACCGGGAGATGGAAAAAGATGCTTGGTTGGTCCTCCTACTGTCACAGGGCCTGGGGGGCGCCCCCTCGTCGTGCTACCTGGTTGATCCTGCCTCAAAGATTAAGCCATGCACGTTTAATTGCACATAGCCGGTACAGTGAAACTGTGAATTGCTCATTTAATCAGTTATAGACTGGTTCCTTTGATCGCTCCATCTGTTACTTTGATAACTGTCGGAATTAGAGAGCTGATACATGCCGACGAGCGCTGACTCCCCGGGATGCGTGCACTTATCAAAAATTAGGTATTGTTGCAGCCGCTGCTGTTGCAGCGACCAGAAAAATTTACGTTTGTTTCCCAGGCAGAAACTGCCCTAAAACATTGCGTCTTGAACCCTAGTTGGTGGCGGATAAGTCACGCAAGTCATGCGGCATTCAAAGATAAAATACTGCAGCTTGTGGACCATTTTTAGCTCAAGGCAGCTCATCTCATCAGCCCTTTTTTAGTCTAATGTTTCGCCCAGTGTCAGTCCGTTCAGGATCCATCCCTCATTCATCTTTATAAAGGTGAGGTAATTAGACTTTTTTGACCTAGGCGACTTCTCTTTTCAGTGACAATACCTCCTGCTGCACTGAAGGTCCTTTCTGACAGGACACTGGAAGCGGGGCAGGCCAGAAGTTCTATGGCAAATTGGGATAGCTCAGGCCACAGGTCAAGCCTGCACACCCAGTAGTCAAGGGGTTCATCTCTCCTCAGTGTGTTGATATCTGCAGTTAAAGCGGTCGAGTCGTTCTCTGAGGGTGGATCCCGAAGGGCTGTCGCGATGCGTAGGAGTGAAAAAGCTCTGCATGTCCTCCATCAACAACACGTCTTTTAAACGTCCTGTCGTTGCCAGCATGGTCGTGGGAGGAGGAGGATTACTTTCACCTCTTCCCCTGTTAGATTCCTGTTGTGCTGTGACATCACCCTTATATGCAGTGTAAAGCATACTTTTTAATTTCATTTGGAACTGCTGCATCCTTTCTGCCTTGCGGTAATTCGGTAACATTTCAGGTACTTTCTGCTTATACCGGGGGGTCTAGTAGCGTGGACACCCAGTAAAGGTCGTTCTCCTTCAACCTTTTTATACGAGGGTCCCGCGACAGGCACGACAGCATGAAAGACCCCATTTGCACAAGGTTGGATGCCGAGCTACCCATGTCCCGTTCCTCGTCCTCAGTGATCTCACTGAAGGTATGTTCTTCCCCCAGCCACGTACAACACCACGGGTACCAGATAGGTGACAACGAGCACCCTGGGAGGGCTGTTGTGATTGGTCTTCCTCCTCTGACTCCTCTTCCTCACAATCCTCCTCCAGCGTTGCCGCAGGTCCAGCAAGCGATGCTGATAAGGCTGTTTCTGGTTGTGATGGTGACCACAACTCTTCCACTTCTTCATCATGCTCATCTATGGCCTGATCCAACACTCTTCGCAGGGCACGCTCCAGGAACAAAACAAATGGTATGATGTCGCTGATGGTGCCTTCTGTGCGACTGACAAGGTTTGTCACCTCCTCAAAAGGAAGCATGAGCCTACAGGCATTGCGCATGAGCGTCCAGTAATGTGGCAAAAAAATTCCCAGCTCCGCAGAGGCTGTCCTAGCACCCCGGTCATACAAATACTCATTAACGGCTTTCTCTTGTTGGAGCAGGCGGTCGAACATTAGAAGTGTTGAATTCCAACGTGTGGGGCTGTCACAAATCAAGCGCCTCACTGGCATGTTGTTTCGCCGCTGGATATCTGAAAAGTGCACCATGGCCATGTAGGAACGCCTGAAATGGCCACACACCTTTCTGGCCTGCTTCAGGACGTCCTGTAAGCCTGGGTACTTGTGCACAAAGCGTTGTACGATCAGATTACACACATGTGCCATGCACGGCACATGTGTCAACTTGCCCAAATTCAATGCTGCCAACAAATTTCTTCCTTTGTCACAAACCACTTTGCCAATCTTCAGCTGGTGCGGAGTCAGCCATTGATCCACCTGTGCGTTCAGGGCGGACAGGAGTGCTGGCCCGGTGTGACTCTCTGCTTTCAGGCAAGTCAACCCCAAGACGGCGTGACACTGCCGTATCCGGGAAGTGGAATAGTATCTGGGGAGCTGGGGGGGGGGGTGCCGTTCATGTGGAGCAAGACGCAGCAGCAGAAGAGGACTCAGCTGAGGAGGTTATGGAAGAGGATGGAGTAGGAGGAGTAGAGGAGGTGGCAGCAGGCCTGTGTGCAAGTCGTGGCGGTGTCACCAACTCCTCTACAGAGCCACGCATTCCATGCTTGGCAGGCGTCAGCAGGTTTACCCAATGCGCAGTGTAGGTGATATACCTGCCCTGACCATGCTTTGCAGACCGGGTATCAGTGGTCAGATGGACCCTTGCCCCAATACTGTGTGCCAGACATGCCATTACTTCCTTTTGCACAATCGAGTACAGGTTGGGGATTGCCTTTTGTGAAAATAAATTTCGGCCGGGTACCTTCCACTGTGGTGTCCCAATAGCTAAAAAAAATGTGAACGCCTCAGACTCCACCAGCTTGTATGGTACAAGCTGGCGGGCTAAGAGTTCAGACAAGCCAGCTGTCAGATGCCGGGCAAGGGGGTGACTTTGTGACATTGGCTTCTTACTCTCAAACATGCCCTTGACAGACACCTGACTATGGGGAGATGAGCAGGAACAGCTAGAGGCGAGAGACGGAGTGGCGGATGGTTGAGAGGGGGCAAGGAGGACAGCAGTGGTTGACGTGGATGAAGATGCTGGACCAGGAGGAGGATGGCGGCTTTGAGTTTGTGTGCTGCTTGTACTCAGGTGTTGATCCCATTGGCGTTTGTGATGTGACATCATGTGCCTTCGCAAAGCAGTTGTACCTAGGTGGGTGTTGGACTTCCCACAACTCAGTTTCTTTTGGCACAGGTTGCAAATGGCATCGCTGTTGTCACAGGCAGACACACAAAAAAAGTGCCACACTGCTGAGCTCTGAGGTGACAGCGTTCTGGTGGTGGCAACAGCATGCGTTGATTGGCGTGCTGTCTGGCTGACCCCGGGTGCCGATGCATGCTGTCTGACTGTGCCACTAGCTCCTTGCGATGACCTCCCTCTGCTTCCAACTCGTCTCCTCCTCCTCTCTGTCTCCCCATCTGAACTTTCCCCCTGTTCTTCTTCTCTTCTAGCGGGCACCCACGTGACATCCATGGACGCATCGTCATCATCATCACCCGCTTCACTTGTATCTGACAACTCAACAAAGGAAGCAGCAGCGAGTACATCATCATCATCATCATCACACCGTACGTACATGTGTGTAATGCTGCCTGACTGAGACATATCCCTGTTATCTACATCCTCTGGCAATAATGGTTGCGCATCACTCATTTCTTCAAACTGATGTGTAAATAACTCTTCTGACTGATCAATTGAAGCGGTGCCCGAAGCTAAGCTGGAGGAGGATGTTGCGTCAATGTTCCGAGCGGAAGCTGTAGAAGATTGGGTGTTAGCCAGTCAACTATGTCCTCATAAGTTTTTGAGTTCTGGGTAACTGGCCTCTGAACACTGGGCATTATTGTAGTGCCAAAGGGAATCACAGCACCACGACCACGACGGCTCCTGCGGATTGGCCTGCCTCTGCCTATCATTTTTTTTTTGCGATTAGTGGTACTATGTGTGCAAGCTACTGTGACAACAGATATGAGTGGCACTGTGCACTTGCAGAAGTTTGCAGAGTAGACTCTGTAGGCCTGACACACACGCTTGCAGACAAGTAACTGCTATTCAATGTATTACAGTCAAAATTGTATTCTTTGTTTAAATGTGGACTACTGACTGTAACACCAGATATGAGTGGTGGCACTGACTGGGCAAGTGGGCACAGTATATGGTGTGAGCCTAAGACACACACGCTGGCTGGCAGGCAGGCAAATGAAATTAGAAAAAAGTGTTGCTTTTTTTTAAATGTAGACTGCTGGTACACCACCAAATTGGATTGGTTGCACTGGGCACAGTATAAGTTGTGAGCCTGAGAGACACACACAGACTAGCGGTCAGGCAAATGAACTTAGATTAGACAAAATACAACTCTTGGTTTTTAAAAGAAGACTGCTGGTACACCACCAGATTGGATTGATTGCACTGGGCACAGTATCAGTTGTGAGCCTGAGAAACACACAGAATAGCGGTCAGGCAAATGAACTTAGATTTAACAAATTACAATTTGGGGGGTTTTAAATGTACACTGCTGGTACACCACCTGATTGGATTGGTTGCACTGGGCACAGTATCAGTTGTGAGCCTGACACGCACAGACTAGCTGTCAGGCAAATGAACTTAGATTTAACAAAATACAATTTTGTTTTTTTTAAATGTACACTGCTGGTAAACAACCTGATTGGATTGGTTGCACTGGGCACAGTATCAGTTGTGAGCCTGAGACACGCACAGACTAGCTGTCAGGCAAATGAACTTAGATTAGACAAAATACAACTCTTGGTTTTTAAAAGAAGACTGCTGGTACACCACCAGATTGGATTGATTGCACTGGGCACAGTATCAGTTGTGAGCCTGAGAAACACACAGAATAGCGGTCAGGCAAATGAACTTAGATTTAACAAATTACAATTTGGGGGGTTTTAAATGTACACTGCTGGTACACCACCTGATTGGATTGGTTGCACTGGGCACAGTATCAGTTGTGAGCCTGAGACCCGCACAGACTAGCTGTCAGGCAAATTAACTTAGATTTAACAAAATACAATTCTGTTTTTTTTAAAGGTAGCCTGCTGGTACACCACCTGATTGGATTGGTTGCACTGGCCACAGTATCAGTTGTGAGCCTGACACACACACTGGCTAGTAGGCAGGCAAATGAACTTAGATTAGAGAAAATAAAAGTCTTGGTTTTTAAAAGTAGACTGCTGGTACACCACCAGATTGGATTGATTGCACCGGGCACAGTATCAGTTGTGAGCTTGAGAAACACACAGAATATCGGTCAGGCAAATGAACTTAGATTAAACAAAGTACAATTTTGGTTTTTTTTTTAAGTAGACTGCTGGTACACCACCTGATTGGATTGGTTGCACTGGGCACAGTATCAGTTGTGAGCCTGACACGCACAGACTAGCTGTCAGGCAAATGAACTTAGATTTAACAAAATACAATTCTGTTTTTTTTAAAGGTAGGCTGCTGGTACACCACCTGATTGGATTGGTTGCACTGGGCACAGTATCAGTTGTGAGCCTGACACACACACTGGCTAGTAGGCAGGCAAATGAACTTAGATTAGAGAAAATAAAAGTCTTGGTTTTTAAAAGTAGACTGCTGGTACACCACCAGATTGGATTGATTGCACCGGGCACAGTGTATTTTAAAATTATGAGAAAAACATTTACTGTAAACTAAATAAAAATCATATTAGGAGGTTGAAAGAAAAAGAAACCGGATGGGGGGATACCGAGCAGAGCACACCATCTACAGCCCACTGGGAGACAAACTTATCCATTCCCCCAGTAGACAAAGCCAGGTGGTACTCTGCCCGGATACGGGAGCGCACCAGCACCCGGAACATGGCCTCAGGTGACAAGGGAACCCCCCCTATCAAACACTGCTTCCTGGACTTATATATAGCCAACTTGGCTAATGCCAGGAGCAGGTTGACGAGGAGGTCCCTGGCCTTATTGCCCCGGGACACTGGGCGCCCAAAAATAAAAATGTGAGGGGAGAAATGCAGCCAGAACTGCAGGAGGAGGCCCCTCAAGAGTGACAAGAGGGGCTGCAGTCTGGCGCAACTAAAATAAACATGATACACGGACTCTCCCTTGCCACAGAATGGACAAGTGGAGGGAGAGTCCGTGAATTTAGCTAAGTACTCTCCCGTGCTCAGTGCACCATGGAGCACTCTCCAACTCAAGTCCCCGGTGGGTCGTGGAACTAAATCAGAATAAAGTTCCCTCCACCGGGGCCTCTTGCCCTCGTCAGCTGGTAGGACCCGCCTCCAGATGGTATCGGGACGGGTCACGAGGGCAAGGAAGTGCACTGTATGGAGCACAAGAGAATATAAGCTCTTCCTCGGCATGCCGCGAAAGCATGCCGAGGGTATGTCCCTCAACCTCGAGAGGTTGGGGACAGGAGGAGCCTGAGGGGAAACACGGGGCTTGTGTCCAATGCAAACAGCCGGAGAAGGGGTGTTGAAAGGTGCATGTGACACTCCGGCCTGCAAAGCCCCGCGAAGGAAGGTGCGCCAGTCGGGGGAGATGGCATCTCTAATCTCCTGGAGCAAGCGCCCTGAGACTTTGGGCGTCACATATCCCAAACGGAGCGCAAGCTCCTGGGGTGACACCCAATCAGAACGCCCGTATTCCAGGAGATCCCCGACTCGGGTCATCCGTGCATGACTAAGGCGGCGGATGATACTGGGGGACTGTAACATTGGAGCCCCCACTGCTGCATTAAATAGCAGGGGCTCCGTGAATATTTCATCCCCCAAAGGCACGCCCTGCCTGGTCACGGAGACCATGCTCCAGGCCTTGAGGGTTTCCTGGTAGTATGCCGGCAACACAGAGAGGTCTCTCCCAAACCCCTCGGGCCTGATCAGAAATAATTGCCGGTCATACCCCAGGTTGCGCAACTGGCGATAAAAGCTGGATGCCAGTGCGCACCACTGCGGAGAGGGATCTGCATATAGGTATCTCTGCAGGTACTGAAGGCGGAAGGTGGACAACTGGGAGCACACACAAACTACTCCCTGTCCACCCTCCACCAAAGGCAGACTTGCCACCCCTGCAGAGACCCAATGCCTTCCCATCCAGAGGAAATCTAACAAATTTCTCTGGATATTGGTGACAAACTCGGGGGTCGGACTCAGACAAATCAGCCGGTGCCAGATCTGAGAAGCCACCAGCTGATTCACCACTAGAGTCCGCCCCCTAAGGGAAAGCATTTTTGCTAGACCCCTCCATCGTCCCAGACGAGAGAGGACACTGCCCTCTAACTCCCTCCAGTTGTCTGGGACGGAAGCGTCCGCAGCGGACAGGTAGACCCCCAGATATTTAATGACATCTGCCTCCCACGTGATGTCACGAAACGTGGGAGGCAAAGAGTCTACCTGTAAATTACCCTCTAAAAGGCCTGTGCATTTGGACCAGTTGATCTGAGCGGAGGAGGCAGCTGAATATACCTCCTGGCACTGTTTTGCCAGCTCAAGATCAACTGGATCCTGGGCCACGAGGAGCACATCGTCAGCATAAGCTGAAAGGACCATCCGCATGTCTGGATCTTTTAGCACCAGCCCTGTGAGCCTTTTCCTCAGTAGGCAGAGGAAAGGCTCAATGGCCAGTGCATATAACTGTCCAGACAAGGGACATCCTTGACGCACCCCTCGTCCAAATACCAAAGGTGCTGTTAGGGACCAATTGATTTTAAGTAAACACTCTGCAGAGGCGTACAGCGTTCTTATAAAGCCCACAAACTGTGGGCCAAAGCCGTACGCTTGCAGAGTGGCTATGAGGTAACCATGGTCCACCCTGTCAAACGCCTTCTCTTGATCTAAAGAGAGAAAGCCGAGTGACAGACCAGTCCTGCGAGAATAATGCAATAGATCCCGGACCAGAAAGATACTATCAAAGATAGTCCGGCCCGGGATCGCATAGGACTGGTCAGGGTGAACCAATTCTGCCAGCACAGACCCAAGTCTAAGCGAGATGGCTTTAGCTACAATCTTGTAGTCCGTGCTGAGCAGAGAGACCGGTCGCCAGTTCTTAATAAGCCAGAGATCCCCCTTTTTGGGCAGCAGGGCAAGTACTGCCCTGCGACAAGACAGGGGCATCTCCCCGGTCTCCAGGGCTTCCCCAAGGACCAGATGGAAATCAGGTCCCAGAGTCTCCCAGAAAAATTGGAAAAACTCTACAGTCAGTCCGTCCAGTCCTGGAGACTTCTCAAAGGACATGGCACGGAGGGCTTCAGAGAGCTCTTGAAAAGATAGTGGTATATCAAGCCGCTCTCTTACACCCTCACTGACTGTGGGGAGCCCCTCCCATAGCACCCTGCAGGCGTCTGGAGAAATGGGATCCGGAGAGTAAAGATCTTTATAAAAGTTCCGGGCTCTATCCCGGATACTCTCCGGATCTGTAAGGGGGGCACCGCCTTCATCTAGAAGACAGGTGATGTGCCTACTGTTACCCCCCTTTTTCTCCAGTGAGTAGAAGAGGCGCGAGCCGCGGTCTAGATCTTTGAGAAAACCTAAGCGGCTGCGCACGTATGCCCCCTTGGCCTGGTGTCGTTCCAGGTCACAGAGGACACCCTTCCTCTCTACATACTCGCTCTGCAGGGATTGGTCCCTACAAGTGAACAGCCTCTGCTCCAGATGGAGTACCTCCCCCCGGAGTGACTCCAACTCAGCTTCGCGCTGCCCACTCGCACCCTTGGTATATTCCTGACACAGAAGTCGCAAATGAACCTTGCCCACGTCCCACCACAGTTTTAACGTGGCAAAGTCCCCCTTGCAACCCCTCCAGTCCGTCCAAAACTCCCGGATCAATGTCCCGAGCCCCTGGTCCTTCAACAAAGCATTGTTGAAGTGCCAATAGGCGGCTCGTGGCGCTGTTGGCGTTAGCGCCACTGTCACAGAAACACAGTTGTGGTCTGTGAACGGAGCCAGCCTAATGGCACAAGAACCGACTCGTGACATATAGTGACTAGATATATATAGTCTGTCGATCCGGGAGTGGGACACCAGACCAGCTCTCACCCTGACGTAGGTGAAACCGTCTGATGCCCCTGGGTTCTGCTCTCGCCAGATGTCCTCCAGGGAGAAGCGGGCGATGATCTCCCGCAGGGCTGACGCAGAAGGCGGGTACGGCTCTGGACTATTCCGGTCCAGAGCGTCGAGGGTGCAGTTGAAATCACCCCCGAGTACCAAACACTCATCTGCGTCAACCGTCTCCAAAAACTGGGACAGTCTGGCGAGGAACCTCACTCTCTCGAGCCCTCCAGCAGGGGCATATATATTAACTAGGTTAATGATGCTACCCTGCTCTCGGACCCGGAGGTGGATTAGACGGCCTGGGATAACAGCTTTCACAAGCAGCAGCTCTGGCTGAAAAGACTCTGAGAACAGGGTCACCACTCCACATGACGCCGATGTGAAGTGGCTGAAGAAGACCCTGCCTCTCCACTCCAGTTGCCACGAGGCCTCAGCCTCTGGAGTGGTGTGAGTTTCCTGCAGGAAGCTCACAGAGTACCCTCCCTGATATAAATAGGAGAGTACCTGGAACCTGCGGAAACTGTCTTGACAGCCATTGGTATTTAGCGTGCTGATGTGCAAAGCCATTACTGCGTGTCAGGAATTGTGCGTTCCTCAGACCCTTGAGACTGCTGATAGGACACGCACATTTTATAGAATTTCCGGACGCGGAGATGCTCCGCAGTCCCAGAATTCTTGGCCCTAGTGCTGACCACTAGATATTGCTGGAGAGAGTGGAGAATAAACGACATATTCTTCCACCTCTCCAAGGCCAGCCGCACCTTCCTTTTCTTTTGTCCATGAAGGGTGCTCTCAAGGAATAGATCTATTTCCTTGACAGGGATAACCCACCCAGAATCTGATGTTCCTTCTAGTGGGTCACCCCTGGGCTCCTCTTGGCTGAGGGCTTTTACTCCATCCTCCCCGGCTGGAGTCAGTTTCCTCAGCTTTATTCTCAGGGACCCCCTCTTAGATGATACAGAAGGAGTCCCTTTAGCACCCTTCAAGGTAAATAATGGACCCTTGGATTGCTGCTGCACCCCTGTAGCTTCAGGAGTGCATTCAGGGGTAGCTGGCTGGACAGCAGTGGCTGGTATGGCTTCCTTAATGGAAGCCTTGGAGGCTTTATATGCCTCCTCTGCCAGTTCCACCGCTGCTTGCTCAGCTTGGATGTCACCGATGTTAGGGTCAGTGGACGGCTGAGGAGGGTAGACAGGCTCTCCCATGATGTTAACAGGAAAACCTGTTTTATCACCCTCCCCCATTTCCACTTCCACTTGTGCCACATCCCCCCTGACAGACAAATCCATGGGGTCCTGAATGGGGGTCATGCCTATATTCCCCCCCTCCAGTAGTGACTCGGCCTGGGGCTCTAACAAAGCCCGAGGTACGTCACTAGAGAGTGACACTGGAGGAGGAGACTGACTGGTGCCCTTGAAGCTCAGCACCTCAGGGACACTGACTACCCATTCAGCAGGGGCTTTGTTGGGTCCCCCCTCAAAGGCCAGAGGCAGAACCTGATCTTTCTTGTCTACCCCTGCCTCACTTGGGAGACCCTCTTGCCCCTGCTTTTCCTCCAGACCCTTTTCCACATTAACCCCTATATGGTCTGGAGAGAGAGATGTGTGGTCTGGCACCGGCTGGCTGAGCTTAATAACTGGGCCAGACAATGTCACCGGATGAGGAGGAGATGTTTTGTTCCTCTTCTTGCTTTTAGAGGGAGGTGCTCCACTATAGAGCACTTCCCACTTATCAGCAACCTCCCTGTTGGTTTTATGCTTCCTCTTCCTGGGGACGTCACTCCTGGAAGAGGAGCTGCCACTAGCTGCCTCCCCTGCAGAGGGCTTATTATCCCTCTGCTTACACTGTGCCCCCACACTAACTTATGTAATTATGGTGGGGGCAGATTGGGACTTGGGAGATGCAGCTGTGACACTGGGAGGACCGGTGACATTCTTCCCCTTTTTCCCCGTGTCTGCAGTCTTGCTGGAGACCACAGACACAGATGGCTTTTTTGGGGAAGAAGGGGGTTTGGAGGCCGTGGTGGTGGCTTGAGGAACGGCCTCCTTGCCTGAGCTCTGTGGGGGGGCTATGACCCTTGAGGTCCCCGCTGTTATGGGCTCAGCGAGGATGGGTGCCGTACTGACGGAGGTGCCATTTGCTGGGGCTGGGGCATGATGCTTTACATTAGGACAATTCCTACGTGTATGCCCCAACCCTTTGCAATGATAGCACTGCACCTCCGTAGTGCTGTAAAAAATCCTGTACAGCACCCCCTCAAATGGAACCCCAAAAGACCCCTCTATGTTTTCTGCGCCCTGAGGCAGGCACATTTGTACCTGCCTCTTGAAAGAGAGCACATGACGAAGTGCTCTCTCTCTGCACCCCAGGGGAATTTTAATAAATGGTGTTTTTACTTCCCCTAGGGTTAGCAGGTGGGGGCGCAGGAGGGAGTCTGGTAGGAAGGGGGGCACATTAGAGAGTGTTACTTTTGTGCCCAACCCTTCCAGGGGTTCTATTGGGACATATAATCCCCCCACTGTGATGCCTCTCTGTACAAGAATGTGAGCAGCAGCCAGCGTACGGGTAAAGAAAACTGCTTTCCCGTACATTTTGCTGGCTGCTACTATAACAGAGGGGCTGATGACGTTAGCTGCAGCACGCAGATAGATATCAATGCTGTAGACCCCAGACATCTGACATTTAACCCCATGCTTCCTAGTGATCTGCCCCTCAGCCCCAGCGGTGGTATTACTGGGGCCAGCAGAAACCACCTGTGACCAGGTATTAGCCACAGGGGTAGGTCTGCTGGCAGAACCACCAGGAGCTGGGGCTGCCTTATCTGCCTGGGGCCTATGCTGTGCAGTGCTGCAGCTAGGATTTTCAGGGGCCATTATTCCCCCTTTTGACCCCTGAGGCTTCTTAGTGGTCTTATCCCTCATGTTTAGACCCTTTTTTTTTAGTTTATTTGTTTTATTTATTTTTATTTTTTGTTTTATGATTTTTTACTGTTTTCTTTTTTTTTTTTAAATATAAAAGTGGGAAAAATAAACAAAAAGACAAAACTAAGGGAGACAAAACTAAGGGAGAGAGATAGGTGATGCTTGGCAGTGGAAGGGTTAATGGTCTGTTGCAAGGTGACTAATTGCAACAACACAGAGAACACAGAGGCTTTTTAACCCCTCTGTGTCTCTGTGTCAGATGTTAAAAAAAAAAACCTTAACAACAAAAAATCTAATTGTTTTCCCCCCCCCTGCCTACAAAGATGTTACTTGTCTTCTCTCCCCCAAAACATAAAACCCAACACCAAACAAACAAAACTTCAACAAAACCTAATAAACTTTTTAAAAGAAAAAAAGTCAAAGTAACAAAGCTCCAGGAGTGAAGGTGTAGTGCTAAGGGAGGGGTGTGGCAAAGTATCCAGGAGACAGCTCCCTCTCCTGGGATAGAGGGCTGAGCCTGGCTCCCAGAAAACTAAAACTTAAATTAAACAAAGAAAAATACCACAAAAACTCCCAAAAATTAACAACACCATGCACAAAGTGCTTATAAACAGAAAGGTGTTAAAATAAAACTTGTATTTGAGGGACTAAGACCCTAAAAAGCCTTTTGTTTGGAGCTCAAGCATGCACACAACATGCTCTCTGAGCACTGGGCACAGTATCAGTTGTGAGCCTGAGACACGCACAGACTAGCTGTCAGGCAAATGAACTTAGATTTAACAAAATACAATTTTTTTTTTTTAAAGGTAGCCTGCTGGTACACCACCAGATTGGATTGATTGCACTGGGCACAGTATCAGTTGTGAGCCTGAGAAAACACACAGAATAGCGGTCAGGCAAATGAACTTAGATTTAACAAAATACAATTTGTTTTTTTTTAAATGTACACTGCTGGTACACCACCTGATTGGATTGGTTGCACTGGGCACAGTATCAGTTGTGAGCCTGACACACACACTGGCTAGTAGGCATGAACTTAGATTAGAGAAAATAAAAGTCTGGGCACTGGGCACAGTATCAGTTGTGAGCCTGACACACACACTGGCTAGTAGGCATGAACTTAGATTAGAGAAAATAAAAGTCTTGGTTTTTAAAAGTAGACTGCTGGTACACCACCAGATTGGATTGATTGCACTGGGCACAGTATCAGTTGTGAGCCTGAGAAACACACAGAATAGCGGTCAGGCAAATTAACTTAGATTTAACAAAGTACTATTTTGGTTTTTTTTAAAGTAGACTGCTGGTACACCACCTGATTGGATTGGTTGCACTGGGCACAGTATCAGTTGTGAGCCTGACACGCACAGACTAGCTGTCAGGCAAATGAACTTAGATTTAACAAAATACAATTTTGTTTTTTTTAAATGTACACTGCTGGTAAACAACCTGATTGGATTGGTTGCACTGGGCACAGTATCAGTTGTGAGCCTGAGACACGCACAGACTAGCTGTCAGGCAAATGAACTTAGATTAGACAAAATACAAGTCTTGGGTTTTAAAAGAAGACTGCTGGTACACCACCAGATTGGATTGATTGCACTGGGCACAGTATCAGTTGTGAGCCTGAGAAACACACAGAATAGCGGTCAGGCAAATGAACTTAGATTTAACAAATTACAATTTGGGGGGGGTTAAATGTACACTGCTGGTACACCACCTGATTGGATTGGTTGCACTGGGCACAGTATCAGTTGTGAGCCTGAGACCCGCACAGACTAGCTGTCAGGCAAATTAACTTAGATTTAACAAAATACAATGTTGTTTTTTTTAAAGGTAGGCTGCTGGTGCACCACCTGATTGGATTGGTTGCACTGGGCACAGTATCAGTTGTGAGCCTGACACACACACTGGCTAGTAGGCAGGCAAATGAACCTAGATTAGAGAAAATAAAAGTCTTGGTTTTTAAAAGTAGACTGCTGGTACACCACCAGATTGGATTGATTGCACTGGGCACAGTATCAGTTGTGAGCCTGACACGCACAGACTAGCTGTCAGGCAAATGAACTTAGATTTAACAAAATACAATTCTGTTTTTTTTAAAGGTAGGCTGCTGGTACCCCACCTGATTGGATTGGTTGCACTGGGCACAGTATAAGTTTTGAGCCTGACACACACACTGGCTAGTAGGCAGGCAAATGAACTTAGATTAGACAAAATAAAAGTTTTGGTTTTTAAATGTACTTCTGGTACACCACCAAATTGGATTGGTTGCACTGGGCACAGTATAAGTTGTGAGCCTGAGAGACACACACAGACTAGCGGTCAGGCAACTGAACTTAGATTAGACAAAATACAACTCTTGGTTTTTAAAAGAAGACTGCTGGTACACCACCAGATTGGATTGATTGCACTGGGCACAGTTTCAGTTGTGAGCCTGAGAAACACACAGAATAGCGGTCAGGCAAATGAACTTAGATTTAACAAATTACAATTTGGGGGGTTTTAAATGTACACTGCTGGTATACCACCTGATTGGATTGGTTGCACTGGGCACAGTATCAGTTGTGAGCCTGAGACACGCACAGACTAGCTGTCAGGCAAATTAACTTAGATTTAACAAAATACAATTTTTTTTTTTTTAAAGGTAGCCTGCTGGTACACCACCTGATTGGATTGGTTGCACTGGGCACAGTATCAGTTGTGAGCCTGACACACACACTGGCTAGTAGGCAGGCAAATGAACTTAGATTAGACAAAATAAAAGTTTTGTTTTTTAAAAGTAAACTGCTGGTATACCACCAGATTGGATTGGTTGCACTGGGCACAGTATAAGTTGTGAGCCTGACACACACACTGGCTAGTAGGCAGGCAAATGAACTTAGATTAGACAGAAAAAAAAAACAGACTGATGTTGTAGCATTAAAAAGGGCTTTTTGGGGTGCTGTCCTTGCAGCAGAGATCAAAAGAGTCGTTCAGGACTGTATTGGACACTGTGTACAGTAGCCTAGCTATGGTTTTCCCTATTGAATTAGTATCACCTACACTCAGCCTCCTCTCAGTAAGACTGCAAGTTAGTTATGATTCCAAAATGGCTGCTGTCGATGAGGTTGAAGGGTCTGGAAGGCAGGGTATGATGCTGATTGGCTGGAATGTGTCTGCTGACTGTGAGGTGCAGGGTAAAAGTTTGTTTAATGATAAAGTATAGGGGGCCGATCGAACATTGCATATGTTCGCAGTTCGCCGCGAACGCGAACATGCTATGTTCGCCGGGAACAGTCCACCGGCGAACTATTCGCAACATCTCTATTTATGGGTGTATTCTCATATTGGGGATAGTTTATTGCATGTCCACGAGCAGTGGTAAAATGTTCCCATTCATCCACATCACTTCCAATATAGATCATTTTAACTTTGTTCCATTTTATGTAATTTAATGGGTGTGATGTACCAATGGAAAAGCTGTTTTTGTAACTTGGTTTTGAGATGGTGACGCTTATGGAACTTTTAGAGGTTGCATCCCAAATCCAAGTCCAAATACCATCGTGTAAAGAATGACTGTTAATGTTTTCCCATTGCTTTTCATAAAGGCTTTGATCATTTATCTTGTTAAGTGAGAGTTCATAGTATAGCTGGAATTGGTAATGTAATAAATAAAATATAAAATGTGGGTATAATGTTAATTTTAATGCCGTGGATGTACTCTATCCATGATTTAGGGTGTGTATGCCACGAGAGTAGTTCTTTCTTTATTTTGGTAATTTGGTAGAATTTAATTTATAAAGTGCTTTATAAATAGATGAAAGAATAATGCCTAGGTATCTGAATTTAGAATGTTTAAGCCATTTAAACAGCTTTAATTTTATTGTATGTGGAGAGAGGTTTAACTGCATTAACTATGTTAATTTCAGTCCTGACACCAGGGACAGATACATATCCTGAGAGTAACTACACCTTTAAGCTTCTATTCTTCCAGAACCTAGTGAGTAATTCCAACACCTGATCATCTCCACCTTGAGGCCATAAATATGAAATTAGAAATGAATCTCTGTGCTCAGTTATTGAAATTTTTCTTCTTGACTCAGCGTATATCTGATTACGCTAGTACAGGGGTGCACAAGTTTGGTCCTGGAGGTCCACACACAAGCCTACCTGTGCACAGCAGGGATCAAAGCTTGTGTGCACACCTGCTCAAGTATATGACCTTGACCTGTTTGGATTTCCCATTTTGACTTCTGTCTGCACCTAACCCCTGGACAGTTTGCCTCTGCTCTTTCTGACATTTCCCAGAGCTACCACTTTGCTGGCACCATCCTGAGCTACCTGTTGCCTGGCACCATCCAGAGCTACCATTTATCTAGCACAATCCCAGAGTTACCTGCCTGTCTGGCACCATTCTGAGCTACCTGTTGTCTGGCACCATCCAGAGCTACCTTTTATCTGGCACTATGACAAAGTTACCTGCCTATCGGGCACAATCCAAGCATTACCTGCCTGCCTCCAGCTACCTGATCTTCCCAGCTGGACCTCCTGCACTTATTGTTCTTGTGTATCCATTCTGTCCACTAGGACCTCCTGTTCCAATACAGTTTCCCGGGGTCTTTATGGTACTGGACTTCTATTTGTCCTGTTTGACTTCCAGCCTGTCAAGAGGGTGTTTGGGTATTGGTGCTTCTGCCTTCTAGGACTGAATAAGTAGAGTAGTGAGGCTGGGAGTAAGAGCCTGGAAGCATGGAGCCTGGTAGTCTGAACATATACTAATGTAACTAGCCTGAATGGCACATAGTCTCCTGTAGCCAGTTAAAGTTATGTAACTTCCGCTGCTACCAGGATAACCTGCAGCACCATATCTCTGACATACAGAAATCTGAGAGAGCGGCTGTCATCAGACAGCCCTTTAGACTTATAGAGGTTAATGGTGGCTCTAAGGTGAGGACAAAGAGGATAGGGTAGGGGATAGTGGAGAGCCCTGATGTGTGCCCTTTGATATTGGTAGTGCCTTGGAATCTGGTAATCTATTCTTGACCATAGTTTTGGGGTATAATGCCTGTATTTCTTTTATTGTTTTCCATCTAAATCCAAATTTTGTTAAGGTCTCAAACATAAATTGCCAATTGTCACTGTCAAAAGCCTTTTCAGCATCAATTGACATGGTCACGCTGGAATCCGACTGTCATGCCCAGGGCCTGACCGGACTCTTTTACACTATGGCTGGGGCCGAGACTGGCAATAAGTTACCCTGTTTATTGTTATAGTTATGTATTTTTGGTTAAAATGACAAATCAATTGTATGTTTTTTGATTATGTTACAGTGTGGTTACCTGGTTATGACTCACCCAGCCCCACCTAAATAAATAAAAACAGGGGGTCTTGGCAGATAAAACAGATGAGGCTGAAAACAGGCTGCGTGTTTACAGCAAATGGCTATCATTAATATAATCACCAGGATAAGTTTCCTGATGTACATGGTTTCCCAGTAAGCAAGGGGCAGCCTATTGTTAATTGGTCCCTATTCTATGTGCCTAAGGATGTGGCTTACTGTGATTGGCCAGCCGGTATGCCAAAAAATCATTTAAAATGTGACAATGAATAAAGGTATTGCAGTTGTGTCTGGATTTACATAAACACAGTGTAAGTGTTAGTCTGTGAATTAATCCTAATTCTAAGGGATTGTATGGTTTCCTGATATCCTGGTCTGTTGAAGCAAGCTCTTGGGCCTGGTACTTGTGTTTGGTCCATCTTCTGCTATCAGAGGCGTAAAAGGACTGCACGATTCTGCTGGATAGGTTTGAACCAGGTTTTTACCAAGTCCAATTGAAGTAGCAGATCATGACAATTGTTGGCAGTACTGGAACCTCTGTGGAATACAGTCAGATGGCAGCATATGGAGAGATGACCATGACAGAACTAAGAGAGATCTTCAGGCTCCGAGGTTTAAACAGGACAGCAGGGATGACTAAATCAATAATGGTCAAGGAGCTGTTCCTAAATGATGAACTATGCCTAGTAGAAAGAGGTCTGGAGGAAGGGGTAAGCGCATTACTGTCTGCAGCAGAGGAGCATGAGGTATTAAGGAGATTTCACAGATTGAAAGTGGCCATGCCAGATGATATTACTACAGAGCAGTTGATGGCCCTCATGCTTCTCCCCAATAGAGACAGAAAATGTTGTGGTGACTGGAAAGGACTGCCAAGGAATGGGCCTTCTAAACAAATGGATGGCGTTCCTGGGATAATGGCCAGGTCACAAGCTATTAGAATGGCTGGAGGAACTGGTAGATGAGGAGGTCGCCTTGGAGGAGCAATATGCTTATTGGGTGCTACCTGTTGGGATACCTCATTGGGGGTCCTGTTCTTTATTGGGGCTGGAAGAGGCACTTTGTAACATTGTATATGGGGATCCGGATTGTGGCTTGTGGACTGAAAGAAGGCAGCAGTGTTTGTTTTCCAAGTGCTGTCAAATGTTGGGGATTGGAGACAGGCTCCCAGACAGCTAGCTCACTTTCGCCTTCGATCCAGCAGGAGTTACAGCTGGAGGGGAATTATGTGGAATTGTTAGATGAAGCATCCCTGGCTGAGTTGTGTCCACCTAGTTGGAGACTGAATTCCCTTTTTAATTAGAAATATATCCAGTCCCCTTTTAAAGTTATCTATCGAATCCACTGTCACCACCTCCTCTGGTAAAGAATTCCACAGTTTAACCACCCTAACTATGAAGAAACCTTTTCTTTCTTTAAGGTGGAATCTTTTTACTTCTAACCTCAAGGGGTGTCCTCTTGTCAGTTTAAAACCTCTTGGCACAAAAATCCCCCTTGACAAATCTTTATACTGACCTTGGATGTGTTTAAATAAAGTAATCCTATCGCCTCTTAGACGCCTTTTTTCTACAGAAAATACGTTTAATTTGGTTAGTTTTTCTTCATAACTTAGCCCCTCCATTCACCTTATTAGTTTTGTTGCCCTCCTCTGTACATTTTCAAGCTCTAAAATGTCCTTTTTACGAAGTGGTGCCCAAAATTGTACTCCATATTCCAAATGAGGGTGTACTAGAGATTTGTATAGTGGCAGAATTATATTTGCTTCCCTTGCTTCTATACCCTTCTTAATACATGCTAATATTTTACTTGCCTTTGTAGATGCTGCTTGGCTTTGAGCACTGTTACCTAGGTGGTTGTCCAAAAACACTCCCAAATCCATCAATATTTGATACCCCTAGATTTCCTACATTAAGATTATAAATTGCATGGCAATTTTTCCTTCCTTCCTTAGAGAGGTGGAGTAACCTGGCAAGACCCCAGTGCAACCCCAGGATTGAGCCACAGAAAGGGGGGGGGGTAGGACTATGGACACTTCCTGCACCCCCTAGAATTTTCACTACCAGCTGGGACCGGGTTCTTGGACCCTGGAGATTGTTGGGACTGTGTCATAGCTTAAACCTCAGAGGAGGACAAGTGGCGGCTGTGTAGCTGGATAGCTATCGGGCAGGATATCTTCTCCACTAGAAAGAAGGGCAGGGGGAAATGGTTGTCATCCCAGGGCCTGAGTGGACTGTTTTACGCTATGGCTTGGGCCAGGACTGGCAATAAGTTACCCTGTTTATCGTTATAGTTATGTATTTTTGTATTACTTAATAATTTACAAATAAATTGTATGTATTTTGATTATATTACAGTGTGGTCACCCAGAACCACCCAAATAAACAAACACAGGGGATCTTGGGCAGATAACACAGATAGGCTGAGTATTTACAGCAAATGGTTATCGTTAATTTAATCACCAGGATAAGTTTCAGGGCCTGAGCTCATTAGATGTACAGGGTTTCCCAGTAAGCAAGGGGGAAGCCTAACATTAATTGGTCCCCCTTCTATGTACTTAAAGATGGGGCTTACTGTGATTGGCCTGCCTGTGTGCCAGAAAATTGCATAAAATGTGACAATAATAAAGGTATGTCAGTTGTGTCTGAACTTACATAAACAAGGTGTAAGTGTTAGTCTGTGAATTAATCCTAATTCTAAGGGATTATATGGTGTTCCTGATATCCTGGTCTGTTGAAGCAAGCTCCTGGGCCTGGTACTTGTGTTTGGTCCATCTTCTGCTATCAGAAGTGTAAAAGGACTGCACAATTCTGCTGGATAGGTTTTAACCAGGTTCTTACCAAGTCCAGTTGCAGAAGCAGATCGTGACACCGATGATCCTCAATTGCCTGTAGAAGGTCAACATGTCTTGTGGTGTTATCCGTGACCTGTCTCCCAAGTACAAAGCGTGCCTAGTCTACATTAGATTAGAGTATTAAAATGGGTAGGATAGTATTTATTATATTTGCTAGGACTTTGTCAGATAGTTTGATGTCAGTGTTTATCAGTGAGATTGGTCTATAATCCCTTCATTGAGTCTTTTGCTACTTTGTTTATCAATATAATATCTGTTCCAAATTTTTTTGAGGTCCTTCAAAATGTGTGGTAGGTGACCAAGTGGCCTCGCCAATTTTTTGTAGTATACATTTTCTTAATCATATTGGCTTGGAGCTTTTCTTGCCTGTTAATGATTATGTGGGAGAAGGAAAAAAAGACATAGAATTTGGAATTGGGGGAGAGGATACAAGCGGGGCAAGAGAATAATGTGACATGGAAGAAAGAGTTATAAAATCAGGCAGGAGAGAGGTGATATGAGTTTGTGCAGAGAAGTGTGAACATAAAATAGAGAAGGGACACAAAAGGGAGAGGAGACAGGGGCACAAGCATGGGTTTATTTAGGATTTTGCTGTCCTAGGCCCCTTCAGATTTATACCCCACTCCCTCTTACAGCTCCTCTTCGCCCTTGCTAATTACAGATATCACTACATGGAATGCATATGCACAACCACTGCACCACCAGCTTCAGGCACTCAGGTGCCACCTGAACAGGTACTGGCCTAAACCTGGATCTTGTTGGCCTATGCAGCAACACAACACTGGGTACAGGGGAAGAGCGAGGGGAGAGATAGAGGGGGCATTGGGGAGGAGAGAGAGTTGCACAGGGGGAGAAAGAGTGGGACATGTGGGATGAGAGAGAGGGACATAGTGTAAGAGAGAGAGGGACATGGGGAAAAGAGACAGGGGCAGGGTATGGGAGGGGGAAGAGAGAGGGGCATGGGGAGGAGAGAGAGGTGCACAGTGGAAGATAGAGATAAGTGGGAAGTGAGAGAATGGCACAGGGAAAGTGAGAGAAGGCAGGAGAAGAAAGCACTGCAAAGGGCAGGAAAGTGTATGGACGTGAAACATATTTATTCTGACCTAGGTCCATTCAGATTTGTACCTCCCACATCTAACTTACAACTCATCCTCACCCCTTGCTAATCATAAGTATGTTGTGTTTATGTATATATTTATTGATAATAGAGCATGTCAATAACAGATCAAAATATGATTACATAGATATTTCTGTCCATGTACACTATTTCACTTCACCACTAGCTTCAGACAGTCTGATGCCCCCTGAAATGTCATTGGCCTAATCCTGGGGCTTGTTGGCCTAGGCAAAAACACAATACTTGACAGAGGGGAAGAGTGAGAGGGACATAGGGAAGAGAGAGGGGAAGAGAGGTGCGCATTGGAAGTGAGAGGGGCACCACAGAAAAGAGAGGGAAGGGGACATTTGGGGAGAGAGACTGCGGCATAATAAAATAGAGAGGCACATGGGAAAATCATAGAGCGGGCAGGGGAAAAAGAGAGAGAAGGGCATAGGGAAATAGAGAGAAAACATGGTGAAAGAGAAAGGGAGTACATGGTAAGAAAGAGTGGGTACAGGTGAAGAGAGAAATGCTCAGGGAAGAGAGAGGGACATTGGGAAGAGAATAGAGGCGCACAGGGGAATCGAGAGAGATGTATTGGAAGAGAGAGAGGGGTACATACAAGGGAGAAATAACACAGAGAAGAGAGAGATACAGGGCATGAGAAAGAGATAGACACAGGAAGAGGGACAGGTGGCACAGGGAGAGAGAGGAGTAAATCATAAAAGAAACAGAAAAAGAGGGTGAAAAAGGAGGAAGAAAGTGAAATAGATTAGAGGGGACCATGCAGAAGAGCGGTGAAATGGGAGAAAGATAGGATCAGGAAATAAAGGAAAAACAGGTGATGAAAGCATAGAATAGAGAGAATGAAAAATGGTTAGTAAGAACTGAGGCAAATTGGAGAGTGATGGATTAGACAGAGAACAGGAATGAGAAAGTAAGGGGGAAATATAGCACTGGATGGAGAAAGAATGCCACTGGTTTCTCATCAAATGGCAAATATATTTCAAAGTTGGCCTGCTTACTTTCAAGGCTCTAAATAGTCAGGATTCCAGCTACCTAAACAAACTCTGGGTCCCCTACACTCCTACTTGTGCTCTGTGATCAGCAAGTGCTTCACAGATAAATGTACCAAGAGTTCGCCCAACATCATAGTTTGGATGTACCCATCATTTGACTTCTTCAAAAGATATACCGTATATATATTTACCCACGGATTTTGGGTGTCACAAAATTAGATAAAGAGCTGATTGTAAAGCACTTTTAGTCCTACTAGGAGAAAGACACTATACAAGTTATTATTATTATTATTATTAATAAAATAAATACAAAAATAATAATAATAAAAGCTGATATTGTGGTGGGACTTTTCCTGTTACTTTTTTCAGCAATCTATGCCAGACCCTTTTTTACCTCTATTCTTTCTGATAGCTATATAGCTTTGTGCACCTTGCTATATCAAAACTGAGGTTTGTCCGATCAGTTCATGACAATCTCTTCCATATCACATTTTGTTTTACAGATATAAAGGAATGTTATGAGGTCATGCTATGTGGGGCGCACCTTGCTGAGCAAAGTGACATCATCTCTTCTACATCAACAACGGACTTTGAGGTAAAGAGGTAACAACACCCCAACTGCATGTAGTTGTATTGCACCGTGACAGCATTTTTTTTTTTTTTTTTTTTTTTATAATTAACTTTTTTATTGAAAGAATAAACAAATAGAACATCGTAAGTTCAGCAAATCATATAACAAATCTCTCAAGTATCAACAAGATATATCAAAAAGTTTCTTTCAAAGTTTTTCTTTTTTGGTTAGAATAACACATGAACATGTAAAACATATATATAAAGTCACACAAGGTCTTGAACATATATACATTCCTCAAAGCAGACATGTGTCTAGGAGGTACAGTAAGGTGAAACCATAGATCAAACATCAGGTCAACCCATAAAAGTAGTTCACACGAACCTTATTGTGGACCTCGTAGAGTCCATAAGTCCCAGCAGGAGGCCCATCGACGGTATCTTTCATCAATTTCAGCTGAAAGTGAGCTCATAGCCCGAATGAACCTGATTTTGTGAAGTACTTCAATGTGAGTAGGGGAGGTAAGTTTCCAGTGTTTAGCTATGATGCATCTCGTGGCCAAAAATATCTGTGTTGTTAAACATTGTTCTGATTTGAATAGCCCCGTAATTGGAAGGCCTAGCAAAGCTTCCTCAGGCTTTTGTGTTACTGTTGTCCCCAAAAGTGTTTCTAATAGGTCGTATGTTGCTGTCCATATGGGTCTTATTTTCGGACACTCCCACAGCATGTGAATCAGTGTACCAGTGTCTGTGCAGCCCCTAAAACATGTGTCAGGGTGTGTTTTGTTCAGAAGATGGAGTCTTGCTGGTGTAAGGTACCACCTCATTATTGTCTTAAAAGAGTTTTCTTTTAGTGTCACGTTTAGTGAAGAGGTATTGGCTTGTTTTAGGATCTTATTCCATTGGCTGTCGTCTAGAGTTACCTGCAAGTCAGCCTCCCATGCAGTTTGGTAATGTGGTTTAACCCTGTTGGTGAGAGACACCATCTGATTGTAAATGATGGCTATATTGGCCTTACCTCCGGGATTGTTGATACAGCATTTCTCAAAGGGAGATTTGGTGTGATATTTGTTGATTTTCGTAGAGTGTGTTAGTGTCTCATTAATTGCCATCAGATTAAGCCACTCTCTATGTGGCACCTGAATTATGTCAGTGATAATTGACGATGTGTTGCTTTGTGAGGTCACCCAGGTATCTGCCACAATTGTTATTTTGTTCTTTATCCACCATTTCATCTGGGTAAATTTATTGAGGTGCTGACCTTTGTGTGATTGCCATAGTGGAATCAAGCCAGAACCCACGCTCAGGAGGTCCACCCTTCTGTTCAGGTCTTTCCATAATTTCAAAGAGTGGCTAATACAAATTGGTAACTCTCCTGTTCGTAGGTCCCGACCTAAGCTAAGCCATAAAACCTGCGATAGTACCCAATGCTTGTCTTCTAGAAGTTGCCTCTCTATGACCGTGACAGCATTTTTGACCTTTGTAGTCCTGTATTTAAGTTAGCAACATAGGGCTTTATTACGAGTTATGCAAATTATGTTGCTAATCAGCTGCGTTTTTCTGGAACGTTACACACATATTCAATGTAGTTCACTTGGACTATTACATATCTCATCCGGCGTCCATAAACCAAGTTCTTGTCAGTAATATTGACCCCCCCCATCCCCCCTCACCCGGCGATGACTGTTTTACAGATTTCCACAAATTAGCATGCAGGTTTTTAGAGCAGGAGGCATTACAGTGAGAGAAGAAGCTTTTGGAGATGTCTTTTTTTTTTTTTTTTTTTTTTTTTTTGAATTTGTAAATACTTTATTAGTAAGGCTTCCAAGTATTCCCATATAAGATAGCTCTTGTTTTCTTTTTTTATAAACAATATTTTTTATTCAAATCTTTTTACAAGAACATCAAATGTCATTTTACCTATCAGATACACAGTTGCATACATTTTATAAAGTTACATAATTCTCAACAAAAACCTCACTTTTGACATTCCAAAGACAAAACATAAAAAATTACAAAATACATTAATAATTCATTCTTACCACTCATACTTCCTTTCATCCATCTTATTTAAAATTTTGCATCTAGTCCAGCAGGTGCGGAAAGGTCAGTCTTTACTCATGGTTTCACATCTAGCATCCCATATTGTCCATTTCCTAGGATCATTCCGTAATATCCCATCAATTGATAAGTGTCTCTCAAGTTCCTGACAACTTTCCATTTTTCCTAAAATTTCACTCCAATTTGGAGGGATAGCTTGTTTCCACTTTGCAATAATTGCTGTTTTCACTATTGTGAAAAATTGTATATAACGATACTTCTTCTTTACTATACATCTCATGGAAAAAATATAACAGACTTATATGGGCTGCCGGAGAGACATCTTTCTTAAATATTTCAGAAGTAAACTCAAAGTATCTTTTCCATAACTGTTTAATCAGGGGGCAATCCCACCATATGTGCAGGTCCCTGTAATCCACAACCTCTCCAGCATATTTTATCATTGGTTCTATGTGATATTTGATATGTCAGAGAAGGTAAATACTTATTTTAATGATTTGCTTTATAGAATAATTACTTTACACTTCATTTACCAGTCACATAAATACTTATAACACATGATTTACAAACACATAGATAGATACACATTGAGCTAGGCCACACCATCCACACACTGCCCACCCTATACCCTAACATATAATAAATGGGAAATTGGGAAACTGGTCAGAGTAGAGGGAAAGATGGTGCTAAATACATGGATATTCTTGAGCAAAACCTGTACCACTCTGTGCGTGATTTGAGGCTAGGATGGAGGTTCACCTTCCAGCAGGACAATGACCCCAAACACACTGCTAAAGCAACACTTGAGTGGTTTAAGGGGAAACATGTAAATATGTTGGAATGGTCTAGTCAAAGCCCAGACCTCAATCCAATAGAAAATCTGTGACCAAACTTAAAGATTGCTGTACACAAGCGCAAACCATCCAACTTGAAGGATCTGGAGCAGTTGTGCAAGGAGGAATGGGCAAAAACTCCAGTGGTAAGATGTGGCAAGCTCATAGAGACTTATCCAAAGCAACTTGGAGCTGTGATTGCCGCAAAAGGTGGCTCTACAAAGTATTGACTTTAGGGGGTGAATAGTTATGCACATTGATTTTTTCTGTTATTTTGTCCTATTTGTTGTTTGCTTCACAATAAAAAAAAAAAAAAAAAACGTCTTCAAATTTGTGGTCATGTTCTGTAAATTAAATGATGCAAATCCTCAAACAATCCATGTTACCGTAATTCCAGGTTGTGAGGCAACAAAACACAAAAAATGCCAAGGGGGGTGAATACTTTTGCAAGGCACTGTATATACATATAAACTTTTTTTTATTTATCCTTATTTTATTTTCAGGATTTATGATGGAGGGTGGAGCCAGGAAAGGAGAGGAGGGGAGGAGAAGAGGAGAGAGAGGGGGTCCTGGGAAGTGGATTGTAGGTAGGGAGAGAGGGAGTAGTGGAGAGGGTGATTTATGGAAAGAGGGAGTGGAGGGAGAGGTAGGGATAGAGGGAGTGAAAGAAGGGAGAGAGAGGGAGTGGAGGGGGGGGCTAGGAGTGGAAAGTCTATGGTTGAGTAGGTCAAGATGTGAGGTAGCTGGAGGGAGGGATGAGCCCATAGAGATAAGAACACCTAGCTCAGGGTCAGAGGGGAGATGACCCAAAAACTAAAGACCAGAGGAGATGGTGGTAGTCTTTAATGCCATCCATGACTGCGCCATTATCCTTCTAGAGGGGAGAGAAATTAGGCCCGGGCCCAGGCCTGGAAGGCGGTAGCGTGCTGCATCTACTAAGGTCGGTTTTGTGAATAGAGATGTGAGGTCTGTAAGGCATCATTATGACGAGGTGAGGAGGATGATGGATGAGGAGGTAAGAGCAGCAAGAGCTCGAAGTGATGCCCCCCAAGTGACTGTACAGTATAATGAGTGGGAGAGGTTGCTGAAGGACATGATGGCTCCAGGCCTGGTGGCCAGACAGGATCCAGCCACTGTGCCAGGTGAATATCATATACACCAACATACTTCCACATGTACACCACACACACATAGATAACACATGTCCCATGAAAATGCTACTCACCAATGAGACAGATATGTGAGCTTCATGTATTTGACAAAAGTAATAAATGTATCATATCACTCTCAATGGTGGGCAGCATAATGTGTGTGAGAAATGCTCAAAGCAATTATCTGACATATATAAAATGAGTAAACATCCAATAGAGTTCATGTATGGGTGTGCCCACTGCTGCATATATAGATACAGACTCTGTATGGATGGATGTGCAGTGCAGTATACTAGCCTATCAGGGAACAAGTTTCAGCAGCATTTCAGAAATATTGCTGAGCGATGGTCACTGATTGGTTAATATGCCACACCGTGCAGCAGGTTTTGCAGAGGGTGTGTATGCAGGTGCTGCAGACGGCACATTGCCGCAGGAATCAATATATTGTTACAAGCTAATAGCAACCAAGCTCATTATACAAGCATGTCAGATATATAAGAACACACAGCAAGCAAATGAACATACAATGTTATTAAGTCATATACCATTCTTCTCTCATTTCAGATGGACGGTGGTCTGGGCGAATGAAGCCAGAGGCCACAACTCAGGTGGAGTTGGATGTTCCTTTCAGTGCCCCTGCACTCCAAGATCCGTTGCAGGAGGAAAGAGTATCAGAGAGCCCGGGATCTGAGGAGGACTCAGGCTTCTTGTGGGGGGCTTTCTGCACCATCAGCCACACCTGACTCCATTTTTTTAAATTAAATTTTATTTTCATTTCAAAATTTGTATAAAAGGGTTACAAAAATTACAAACATTTGCATAACATCAGAAGGTCAAAACTACAAATATTCAGATAACAAACATAAACAAAAACAAAAATTAACCTAAAACAAAAATTGGAACCAGAATTGAATTTAAATAATTCACATTACATCGTAAAGACTAACTTTTTTCAACATATCAATACATGATTTAGTTCAATTCTATGGAGAAGGGGAGTGGGAGGTATGCATTCCTGACATTGTTTACACCTTTCCTTCTTTTCTTATTTACATTAAGTCTTTGTTCTTTCAATCTCTTCTAATAATATATTCATTTCACACATCTTATATCTTCCAAAGAGACCATTTTAAACTAATTTTTTTTGACGAACCATGGGAAAATATCAAATACTCCAATTCTATTTGTTTATTTCTTTCTACAATGGTCACAACTTCTGTCCAAGTCGGTAAGGATTGTTTATTCCATGATCTTACTATAAGACATTTGGCTGCCATTAAAGTATTTATAACCACATTACTTTGTCTATAGTCAAGGAGTCATTTCTAGTTGGATATTAATAATTTTCGAAATATTTGTTAGACATAATGTCCAAAATTCTCTAATATAGGTACAGGTCCACCACATATGTGTGTGGGCTCCTAATTGATTTCCACATCTCCAACAATAGCCATGATTTTTTCCTGGAGCAATTTTTTAAAATCTAGTTGGGGTCATATACCATTGCTGCACTATTTTAAAGTATATTTCTCTTAAGGACGAGTTTATTATGCTTTTCTCTCTGTTTTTAAGAATGCCTTATACCACTGAGTTGTAGACCAGGATACTTCAAGGGTTCTCTCCCATTTTTCCATCCTTTCTATTTTATTCATTTCTAGCCTAGATTTTATTATTTTATAATATCTTAAAATTGAGCTCTTCTTATCAATATCATTTAAGAGAACTTCAAAATCAGTAGGTTCTCTATTAAATAATTTTCCATAGTCTGTATTTATTATCGATGTATACAATATATTATAGAACAACCATTTAGTAACTAGTATTTGATATTCTTTAGATATATAATCAAATGATTTAAATTTTTGTCCCTGAAATAAGTCCTTAAGGGTTTTTATGCCCCATTCTTTCCATTTTATATTTAGAAAGGGAGTTAACTCCAGTGACAGTTTATGTATTGGGGTATTTGGAGCCGGGAATTTTACTAATTCATTTTTTTTATATTTAAACCACCGTTTTATTAAAGTTCTAGGGATAAGTGGTAATTTGATAAGAATCTTGTTATCTATTTTCATGTCCCAATATATATATTGTAAGTTAATATTTTTAACTAACTCACTTTCTATAAGCAGAAATTTAGGTTTATTTTCTTTTATTGTAAATTTTGAAAGATGAAGCAATTTAATAGCATTTGAGTATTGAAAAATATTTGGTGCTGCTAAAGCCCCTCTAGAAAAAGTTCTAGAAATAATTTCTTGTTTAATACGTGTTTTTTTTTATTTCTATATATAAATTTATCTATTATTTTTTTAAATTGTTTTTAAGGTTTTAATTGGAATTTTTAAGGGAAGACTTCTTAAGATGTAAAATGAGAATACTCATTTTAATTAATGATATTCTACCACTACATGACAGGTTTAATTCTCTCCAATTCGTTATCATAGGGGAGATCTGAGAAAATAATCTATCCATATTGACTTAAACTAAATTATTTAGATTTTAATTAAATATAATTCCTAAGTGTGTATTTTGGTTACTTCTCCAATTATATGGAAATCTTTTTTTAAGTTCATCTTTATGTTTGTCTGATAAATTGGTATATAGCACCCCTGTCTTAGTAATATTTACTTTATTGTAAGATAAGTCTCCATATTCTAGGATAAGATGAAGTAAAGTAGTTTTTGAGTTTATTGTATCAGAAACTGTAACCAGCAAATCATCAGAAAAGATGGTTACTTTGTTTATAATGGAACCAGTAATTATTCCTTTTATTTGTTTAGAACTTCTAATCATTTCTAATAATGGTTCTATAATCAAAGCAAATATGAGTGGTGACATAGGGCAACCCTGACAGGTACCATTTCTTATATCAAACGAGTGAGTTTTGAATCCTACACCTGTTATATATGCATTAGTTTCGGTATACAGTGATTTTATCATATGTGAACCAAATAAACCAAAACCATATTTATCTAAGACTAATTGTATAAAATCCCAATTCACTCTATCAAATGCTTTTTCAGCATCAAATGATAGAGCTACTAATGGTATTTTCCTTTTATGGGCAAAATCAATTATATTAAGAAATTTTCGAGTATTATCAGTTGACTGTCTTAAAGTAATAAAACCTGTTTGATCTTTATTAATTAGATTATTTAATAATGGGGTCAGACGGGTTGCTAATATATTAGCATATATCTTTATATCTGTGTTGATAAGTGATATTGGACGAAAGTTGCGTCATTCTGAATGATCTTTATCGGTTTTTGGTATTACAGTTATTGCTGCTAACCAGTGTCTCTGCCGGTGCTTACCGATTTATTTTAATTTTGTTGTACATATTTTGTAAATATTTCACTATAGATGATGAAAATATTTTATAATATATATTAGGAAATCTGTCTGGCCGAGGAGATTTACCAATTTTTAACGATTTTATACTTTGATACATTTCTTCCTCTGAGATGTCCATTTCCAGTTTTTTTAATTGTATTTCTGATATCTTAGGCATTTTTATCTTTTCTAAATATTCTTATATTATATTATATTTGTTTAGTTGAAGGTTTTTGAAAGTCAGCTGTTTGTTCAAGATTATATAGTGTTTTATTATATTGAAAAAAGGACTTTCCTATATCTATTGGATTCCCATGGATTTTACCCTTTTCATCTTGTATCTTGTCAATTCTTTTCGTGAAATTACTTCTCTTAATTTGTCTGGCAATTAGTTTCCCTGGTTTATTACCTAAATGGTGTTGCTTTAATTGATATAGCCAGACTAAATTATCCTTTTTTTCTTGTTGTATCCTTTTAATCAAATGTTGAATTGTAACTATTTCTAAAGTTGTAATATTCGTTGGTAAGAGTTTATTTTTTTGTTGTAATTGTGTAAGTTTAATAAGTAAAACTCTATGTGAGTTTTCTTTATGTTTTATTCTATATTTCGATTACGCACAAAGTACACCTCTCACGTATGCTTTATGCGTGTTCCAAAGTAATGTTTGTGAAGTTACAGAATTTACATTGGTTTCAAAAAAACGTTCTATTTCCATTTTCAATTTTTCCCTATCTATCCTCCGTTTAAAAAGAGTTGCATCAATATTACGTCTTTTATCATATTTTAATTTATAGCCATCATCTAAAGTCATTGTTATTAATGCATGATCTAGCCATGTTATTGGACTGATCTCAATTTTTTTAATTTTATTTAATACATTCAAGTTTACTAAAAAGTAATCCAGTCTTGTATAAGTTTTATATTTATTAGAAAAATAGGTATACCCTTTATCTAATGGATATAATACTCTCCAACTATTGTACAGTTTATGATTCCATAAAATCTTTTGAACCCTATTTGCAATTTTTGTCATCATTTTATCTGGTTCTAGTTTTACTATCGATTTTCTATCTATTATGGGATCTAAACAAATATTTAAATCACCACAAATAATCAGATTACCTTTTTTTATATCGTTAATGTGTTTTATTGTTTTATTCAGAAATCTATATTGATTCTTATTTTGCTATTGCATAAGTTGAGCATTTATTTTCCCTATCCAAATTATATAGCGGCCTTCTATATCTTTTTCTATATATTCTTCAGCCACCTTATTTCTATTATTGAACAATATACAAACACCTCTCGACTTTTATAATTATAAAAAAGTTTTATATTATACTTTTTATCTGATAACTTGGGAATATTATTACTTTTTAGATGAGTCTCCTGTACAGATATTACATCTACATTTAGTTCATGGACAAAATTCAAAACCATTGTTCTTTTGGATGGGATATTCAACCCATTAACATTTTGAGATATGAATTTAAGTCCCATATAGTTTCAAAAATGTAATTTTGTTATCTCCCACTCCTCTTCTCCAACTATTTGCCCCAATAATTGGGGTTTCATAGTTACTTTGTACATGTGTTCCTTAATGTTTCTTTGATTATAGTCAAAAAGAGTACGGTTCCAATTACATACATCCAAGAAAAAAAATACTAGACAATTAAAAACATAAATACATAAATATAAACAATAATTGTGTGGTAGCAAAGTAAATATTTTTGCTTCCATTTTTGTAGTTTTTTTTATTTATTTTTTTCCATGATCATCGACTAAACCATAGTTATTTTACTAACCAAGGCCCTCATTCAATTGCAATTCGGCCAATTGAATAGGGGTCTAAATAAGCACATAACATATTTTTTTTAAAGAAGTTTTTAGTAAGTAAGCATCTATCCAAAAGGAAGGTTTTCACTAACTAAAAACTTCTTTAAAAAAAATATGCTATGTGCTTATTTAGACCCCTATTCAATTGGCCAAATCGCAATTGAATGAGGGCCCAATAGTCTAACAGTATATCTCTATTTCTCGTGAAGTTCATCAAATATTGATATTATGGATAGGAAGAAAAGGACTTTTAAATTACCAAAATGGAAAGGGAGGTAGGAAGGGAACAACAAAGAAGAAAAAAAAGGGTTCTATCTCCTCCTTTCCTTCCTCCCCTCTCTCCATTTATTTTCTACTCTCTATATATAATCTCTTTAATTTGTGTATATATTCTTTCCCTTTTTTTTTCCTTCTCCCTTTCTGTTCTTCTTGTGCTGATGGAATTATAAATCTTTGGTTATTATAAATGATAAGTAATTTTGCGGGATAATTCCATCTTTATACAATATTCTTATTTCTTAAAATTCTCGTTATTTGCCTAAGTTCTTTCCTCTTAATCAGAGTCTCAGTAGAAAGATCCATGAAAATCATCAGTTTTTCATATGGATTATCAAATACTTTTTTTTCTCTAGATATTTTCACAATTGCCTCCTTATAGGAGTGTTGATGTAATCTCACTATTATATGTCTCAAAGTTTCTTTCGGCATATATCCTGGAATAGGAATTCTATATATCTTTTCTATAGAATTTCCCTCTGATTTCACTAACGTATTTAAAAAAGTATTGATATATGTATTTAAGTCTTTCATCACATCTCTCTGAGACTCCTCGTATTCTTAGGTTCTTTTGTCTAGTATAACTCTCTATTGTATTGTATTTTGCTTTTAATAATTTGGTTTCTTCTTCCAATCTTATAATCTTAGTTCCCATTGTTTGATTATCTAACCATAACTCCTCATATTTGTTCTCTAATACATCCATTTGATTTTTTACAGAATTAATTTATTTTGTGTTATTCTTAATTCCTTGGAACAATTCTTCTCTTATTGATTGTTGCAATTCCCCCAAAAGTTTTTTTCATAATATCCACTGTTAGTGGTTCTTGCTCTTTTAAAATTGATGTATCAGAAGGTTTAGTATGTAAAGTGTCACTAGATTTAGTCTGTATTGGGGAAAGATCTATCTTTGAGGAATTAGTTAGCTGGGATGTTTCTGATAACATATCTTCATCCTTCTCTTTTGGGGATAAAAAGGAGGCAATATTTTTCGTTTCAAATTTTTTTCCTTTTTCTTTAGATTTATTTTTTGAGTTGTGTTTCATTATTGGTTGCTTACTTTCTTTTTGACTCATTATACACTTATTCTAATGTTACTTTATCTCTCCCCCCCTTTCTTGCCCTTCTTTTCCTCCCCTTTCCCCACGTCCCTTTCTTTTCCTCTTTTTTTCTCTTTACTCCCCCTTTTTTCCTTCCCTTTTCTTTTCCCTTTTTTTTTCTATTTTTTTTTTCCTTTTCTTAAATCCCCCTTTCTTTCTTAAGTAAATCCAATATATTTCTTCAAATATCTATAATTATCCTGATATTTATATTAAAACAATTCACATACTATAACATCCACATATCATAGTGGTTCATAAAAAATATCCAGATCAAATTTTTACACATTTATAATTTATAAAGTCTATAATTAGAATACAGTAAAAAAAAAAAAAAGAAACAAAAGAGGAAAAAAAAAAAGAATCATTGAAAAACAAGTCAAATTTAGTATCTCCCATATATTTACTTATTATTTTTGATTTGTGTTTGTATAGGCTGTTAATCGATGGTATTAAGACAAAAGTATTTAAATAATGCTTAAAGATAGAGATTATATCTATTAAAAGATTTATAAATACCAATATACAATGTACTCTTTACCATATATAGGCTCAAAAAATATTCTGATTTTTAAATCACAATAGAAAAAGAGAAAAGAAGAGACATAGGGCCTCATTCTATTATCGGCCGTAAATCGGCCGTAAGGCTGCGATTCCTTGCGGGGGTTCAGTTAACTCGCGATTCTATTATACGGCCCCGCAAGGATCTCCTCTTACGGCCGGCCGCATATCTTGGAAACGGCCGTAAGCTGTGAAATATAAAAAGTCAAAAATAAATTCAAGCCTGCACTGTACAGCTCTGTAAATGCTAGGGATCATATTGGGGGACATGAGGATTAAAAGTAACCCACTCTCAAGCTTGCACATCTGCCCAAACCCGAGTTCAAATTAACTGTTTATTTTCCGTCTGCGGCGTGGGTGTGTCTGAGGTGCTCCAAGCACTCTGGACTTTTTACATGGATATTTTACGGATATTAAAAATAAAATATTTTACGGATTTGAGTACAGGATAATTATGTGCTATTTTTTCTAACACCGAAAATCCCTTTATAGTCTTCTCAAAGTGCAGGATGACTTTATTTGAGCTATTTTATGTGCTTAATTGGTGCTAGCGAGACCTCTTTCCTGCAAGTAAGCAGCGGCTCGTTTTTAGCCTTGCAGAGAGGTTTCCCGGAGCAATTGAATTGCAAATCTCTTGCGGCCGTTTTAGATCAAAGGCTTTCCTCCGGCACGAGCGGCCGCAAGAGATAGCAAGGCACCGGCCGCAAGCCTGCCGGATTCCCCAGCCGTAAGGGAATAGAATTGCAGAATAGCTTGCGGCCGGTCCTTGCGGCTCCGCAACGGCTGCGGCCGCTAATAGAATGAGGCCCAAAGTTATTAATCTAATCTTTCAATTGTAATGGTTAAATATTCGTACACAATATGATCTATTCCCAGATGTTATTATCTGTTTTATAACCAAAATTATTTATACATAATAGGTTATCCCTTCTAATTATACATATAACCACAGATTATTACTGATCAATACATAAATGCTTATTATTAGTAGTACTATAATAGTACAATAGATCTTCTATATATTTAGCTAAATAAACAATATATCGAATTAGTTAATGGAACAGTTTATGCAGTTTGTGCAAATCAGAATCTTTTAACTCATTATTTTCCCATTATAAAGACAAATCAGACAATGTTTAACACTTTTAAAAAAGAGTATTTAGGGGGCGTGGCTAAGCAGCCAAAGCGAGAGGACGCGTTGAGCTGGAGCTCCGTGTCGGCCTACAACAAAAAGGCTTCTATATTGGCCTTATTCGGCAGCTATAGCTGCAGTGATCTCCAGAGGAGGCTCCCCCACCTCCAGAGTATATCTGGGAGCGTTCTCCCTACCTCCGGATACCCCGTCGGGAGGACCCGGCAACGAGGCCTGTCGGGGCCTTGCAACGCAGACCTCTCCCCAGCTCCCTTCTAGCTCTCCCCCGTTTACCAGCACGGGGGGGTGCAGGTGAGGTTGACAGACGCCCTGTGCCAGGGAGAGTGAGTACCGGAGGCAGCGTCAGAGGACGCAGTGGCGGATTGGCCGCCACCAGAAGCCAAGAGCCGGCGCTTGGAAGCGCGCCAGGGCTAAGAAGGGCGCCAAGAGGCTGCATCTACCCCCCAGCCACACCGGAGGACCGGGACAGGAGCTGGGAACCCAGAGGACCGTCAGGGGGTAAGAAGGGAACCTGGCCCTGCGCTTGGTGGCCCCTGTTGAGTGCTGGGGGAAGGAGTGAGGGAAGGAGGAGGAAGAGCTGAGACGCTGCACCCCTTGGCCCTCTAGGGGTATCCTGGCTGCCTGGCCACTACCAGCAGCAGATGTGAGAGAGCCCCTAGAGATATTCCCCTAGCTCATACCCTGTCTTACTCTCCTAAAACCAACAACAAGGGAGAGAGGGGTACTGAAGAGGACTGAGAGACTGAATGCTTGGCTAGGCTTTTTTGGAGCTGGGTAACTTTTGTGCTGAACTTTCCTCATTGACTAACCTGGGCTTCAGTTTTTTTCTATATTGCCAGCCGCACCCTTAGAGTGTTTTCCAGCAAAACAACAACCTTGTCTCCAGCCTGGAGAGCGACACTGCCATCTAGTGGCGCTTCAGCCACAGTGCGGCCTGAATTCCCCAAAAATTACCTCTCTGCTGCCCTGCAATCTGGAAGGGGCTTGCTAATGCAGTGAATGGAGCTGGCCGGTAGGGGCTAAGCAAACTTTTGAGTATGATCTGATCTCTTTTTTTTTTTTTATTGCAACTCTGAGAGAACAGCCAGCTTGGGCCTTGTGAGGGGTGCAACTGGAGTCCCTGCCTTATTTCCTGACCAAGACTTTACAACAATATCACAGCTAATATACGGCGAGTCAAAAACACAGACAAGATGGGAAAAACCAAGAAAGCCCTGCCTTCTAAAAAAATTGAGGAGCATTTCAAGATGGCCGGGGCCCCACAGATATCTACGCAAACTTCTTGTCCGGAACATTCGGACCAATCTGACTCTGATTCGGTTCCAGAGACCGTACACCCGGAGGTCAACATAGCTGACAACTCTATGGCGAAGTTTGAGGCCCTTCTAGAGTCCCATATCAATAGAGCAGTCACGGCTCTACAAAAAGAACTGCATGACATTGGACAGCGGACCAATATCCTGGAGGAGTCAATGGATCAAGTAGTGGAGGCCCTGGAACAAGATAGGAGTGCCATAGGGGAGAATACCTCTCGCATCACTTCCCTTGAAGACAAACTGGAAGACTTGGAGAATCGCTCTCGAAGATTCAATATCCGGATAAGAGGGGTTCCAACTGCAATAATTGATCTACCCAGATATCTCAAAGCAACTATTGACCAGATCCTGGTAGGCTTTCCGGATCACATTTGGGAAGTTGAGCGAGCCCACAGGGCCTTGGGTGGAAATAAAAACCCTGACTTGCCAAAGGACATAATAGTGAGACTACTCCGTCAGCAATCCAGAGACTTAATTCTGGCCACCACCCGTAAAATGACGACCATCCAGGGCCCCGACGGATCCTCTTTGCAGTTCTTTGCAGACCTTTCTCCTCCAACCCTGCAAAAACGGAGACTGATGAAGCCTACTCTGGAGATTCTTATTCGGCATGGCATCAGGTACAGATGGGGCTTTCCTTTTGCCCTTACGTTCTCTCATAGTGGCGCATCTCATTCCGTGCATTCCTTGGAGGAATGCCTGGATCTTCTTCAGAGACTGAACCTGGCCACTGGAGCAACAGTCCGGACACAGGGAGCCCCTCTGCCTCTCCCCCTACCCCAGAGACAGTGGACTCCTTCCTCCAAACAGAAGAGGACAGTTGACCCAACTCCCCAAATAGTCTCTCAAAGACCGAGGCAGGAACTGGAGGCCGGGGCTACTTGACTCTAGGAGCCGGTCAAGGGGCCGGCCTATAGAGGCACATTTTCCCCTCTATGACAGAGACTTTACCGCAGGATTCTTGTTTTGGTTACCATGTTTTATAACTATGCTGATTGTCTCTTACATGCTTGTTTCATGTTTGTTTTTTCCCCTGAGCAGGTCTAACTACCTTAGATTAAGGTAATAGCTTCAGAGCTCTTTAAGAGAACAACAGATATAAGAAGGGCTGTAGCGCCAGTTTTATCTAAGATAAGGGACGTTCCAACCCAAGTTATAGTTAAGAGTCTCCATGCTCAGTAAGGTTCATCCAAAAATATTCCCTAGCCTTATCTTAATACCCCTACCGGCTAGGATTTAGACGGATATAGATTAGATTTGAGGAAAACGGTTAGATTTAGGTCGGGCTAGACTAGTTCGTTAAGTTTGGAATTGCACAATGGTAAATTGTATTTTTTCTCTTTGTTTTCTTGCTTTCACCTTCCTCTTCTCCCCTCTGATAGACTTGAACAGGTTAATTGCTACTTTTCTCTACTTCCTGATCCCCACAAAGCCTTGGCTTCACAAGCTACTTCTCTCTCTACTTAATCTCTCTTGCTTCTCACCCTATCCTGAGGCAGTAGACCCGGAGAGGTATTATATGTTTCAAACTATGGTAAAGCCAGTTTTATGTCCGCTGGGCGGATGGCTAGGTTTAATGGAACTAATACAGAGCAGACTAGATAGGGAGCTACTTCCCTTAAGTAATGGCTTTAGAATATGCTGGCTAACTCTGCTGAACCCGACTAATTCTTGTCTTTTTGCTCCCACTCTCGTCTTCATCAGATCAGCTCTGTCCACAGAGATCCGACAGGACCCTCCAACTCCTCCTCGCCCTGGCCTGGGAAAACCGCTCCTCGCTTCCTCTTGTTCAGCTGCTATTAAAGGTACGTGGCCATTAGCTATACACATGCTTACTCCAACAGCACACCCATGACATCTTCCACAAAGATACTCACCCACAATGTAAAAGGGTTCAACTCTCCCTTCAAGCGTAGGAAGGCTTTTTTGTATTATAAAACCCACAAACCCAGCATTATCTTCCTTCAGGAAACCCATTTTGCTAAGAATAAAACTCCTGCCTACCTGAACAAAGATTATCCCCAATTTTTTTGCACCACCCAGGCTTCGAAAAAAGAGGGAGTTGCGATCCTTTTACACAAGGATTTTCAGTTCCAGCTAGACTCCAAAATTATAGACAGGGAGGGGTATTATATTATCTTGAAAGGGAAGGTATTGGGTACCCCTACGTCGCTTATTTCTTTCTACGCCCCCACCGTTGCCCCACACAAAGCGCTGATTAGACTTTTAAGGACACTGGAGGGGGGGGAGTGGGGGAAATTGTTAATTGGGGGAGACCTAAATTTGGTCCTAGACCAGAGCATGGATAAATCCACCGTATCTAAGCACATCCGCTTTTCTAAGAGGATTAAACAGATTAAAAAACTGCTCCATTCTTTAGACCTTGTGGATGCTTGGAGGGGGCACCACCCGAAAGGTAGAGAGTACACCTTCTTCTCCCCCACTCATAAGTCCTACTCCGGTATTGACGCCCTTCTTATTAGTTCCTCGCTTTTCGACAGCTCGGATAAGGCGGATATTGTCCCCTGCACGTGGTCGGACCACGCTGCAGTCTCCTTAGAGGTTGACCTGGGATCCCAATCCAGACTACCTTTTGCCTGGAAATTAAACGAATATTTGCTCTCGATACCTACATACCAGGAACAAGTTACTTCTGAACTGGCAGCCTACTTTGTGTCCAATGCGGGTGGGGAAACTTCGCCAGGTTGGGTCTGGGTGGCTCATAAGGCTTATATTAGGGGTACGTGCATTAAATTGGCTTCACAACATAAAAAAGCAATTCGTCTAACTGAGGATAACCTCGTTAAAAATTTAGCTCAATTAGAGAAACAGAATCAAATTTCCCCTTCTTCCTCGTTAAGAGACCAAATTGACAAGGCCAGGCTGGAGCTAGACGGTATTTTATCTATTAGAACAGATAAAGCCCTGAGAAGAACGCAGCATCTCTTCTATGCTAAAGCGAATAAACCAGACAAATTATTGGCAAAAAGTCTGAGGGCAAGGTACTCTCAGTCCAAAATTTCTCAAATTAGAACCAAAGAGGGAGTACTCACGTTTAGCCAAAATGAGATACAAAAGACCTTTAAGGAATTTTACCAGCACATCTACTCCTCCCACAACTCCCCTCCAGAGAACGCTATTAGGTCCTACCTGAACTCCTTAGATTTGCCTAGAATATCAGAGTCAGATCTTCTTAACCTAAACAAAGAGGTATCGGTAGAGGAGGTTAGGGAGGCAATCAAAGACCTAAAAATGGGGAAATCTCCTGGCCCTGATGGCTTTACCAACATTTATTATAAAAAGTTTTCGGACATTTTATCCCCACACCTATGCAGCCTGTTTAACACAATTTTGAAAGGGGACCCAATGCCCCCGGAACTTAACTTCGCGGATCTGACCCTTTTCCCCAAGGAAGGTAGGGACCCAAAGGAGGCAAAGAATTACAGGCCAATCTCGCTCCTTAATGGGGATATCAAACTCCTTGCTAAAATCTTCTCACAAAGGATTTCTGTCTTTTTGCCCTCCCTGATTCACAAGGACCAATCTGGCTTCATTCCATACAGGCAGACAAGTGATAATATTAGAAGGACCCTAAACATCATCCACTTGGCTAGACATAGAAACACCCCGGTTTGCCTGCTCGCATTGGACATAGAGAAGGCCTTCGATACCCTGGAATGGCCTTTCTTATATGCCGCTCTGGATAAATTTGGGTTCAAAGGCCAATTTTTAAACCTGCTTCGCACATATTATAATCTTCCCAAGGCTAACTTAAAACTCCCGGGCTCCCAGAAGGCGGTTATAGAGATAGGGCGTGGAACGAGACAGGATGCCCTCTTTCCCCTCTCCTTTTTGCCCTTGCAATAGAGCCGTTGGCTCAGGCGATTAGGGCGAATTCCTCTATTGAGGGTCTGCGAGTGGGAAACCAGCATTTAAAGTGCTCCTTATTTGCTGATGATCTATTGTGTACTCTGACTAACCCTTGCTCCTCTATTGAAGCTCTGCTGGACACAATAGGTTTATTTAGCTCACTTTCTGGACTTAGATTAAATCAGGACAAAACGGAGGCACTAGGCATAGGCATACCCTTAGATACTCTATCCCAGTTGAAATCAAGCCATAAGTTTATTTGGCCGGCCAATCATATTCACTACTTGGGGATAAATATTACTAGTTCCTTAGCGGGAATTTATAAGGCCAATTTCCCCCCCCTCTTCAGGGTTCTTCAGAGGGACTTGAGCATTTGGACGAGGAAGCATATTTCTTGGACGGGTCGGATAACCTCGGTGAAGATGAATATCCTCCCGAGGCTCCTGTACCTAGCCAGAACCCTTCCTGTTCAAGTTAATAACTCAGAATTGGCTCGCTTTCAGTCCCTGGTGTTCAGGTTCATCTGGAGGAATAGACCCCCGAAAATAGCGAGGAAGGTCATGTATAGACATAAATCCAAGGGAGGTCTCTCATGCCCGAATTTTTCTAACTATTTCAGAGCGGCTCAACTGGCCTTTATTCCTCTGGCACATTCCACTTCCCTCCAGCCTAATTGGGTTTTCATAGAGGAGGCACAAATGCCCCCCCTCACGTGGGGTACTATCCTGTGGGCACCAAATTCAAATACTCTTAGGTCTTACATAAGTAATCCAATAACTAAATTTACTTTAAAAATCTGGAACTGGGCCAAGAAAACCCACAATTTAGCATACCCGGTAACTCCTCTTACCTCGATTTTCACTTCCCCCACCCTCTCGGCTTCCCTCTCTTCTAACTCTAAACAATTTTGGATTCTGCAAAAATTAGATAAGTTAGGCTCATGGCTGGAAGGGGGGAAGATTATCTCTCTAGGAACAGTTTGCAGTGGGAGGGAGTTTCCTGATACGGAAATATTTAACTATATTAAAATCAGGCACTGGATAGAAGAAGTTCTTAGGGAATTTGGCCCGCCTAAAGACTCTTGGCTCACCACAATTTGCAAACACTCAGCCCTTACTAAGGGTACACTGGGAGCAATATATAGCATAATTAATGCTCCCCCCTTGGATTCACCAAAGCCTTCCTTTATGCTGAAGTGGGAGCTAGACTTGGAACAGACTTGGGATGGGCCCTCTTGGTCTAAAGCTTTCTCTAGCCTTTCTAAAGGGTCCCTTAATTTTAGCTTGTTAGAAACCTCGCTGAAAATCCTACATAGGGCATATATGACCCCCGCTAGACTAAATAGAATTGTGCCTACAAATTCGGATAAATGTTTTAGGGGATGTCAGGAACGAGGGGACTTCCTCCACGCGTGGTGGAAATGTCCTATGGTCTCTGAAACCTGGGCTAGAGCGGCTGATCTACTTTCCAGATTATTTAGTATCCCACTTAAACCTTCCATAGCGACATGTCTCTTAGGCAGGAATTATAAGGAACTGGGAGGGGTAGGCAATAAATTGTCACAATTGATTTATCTGACAGTAAAAAACATCATAGCTAGAAGGTGGAAGGATAATTCCATTAACTTCCAGGAAATCAAAAACAAAATAAATTTCCTATTTATACATGAGAGAATGACTCATACACTATTGGACTCTCATCAAAAGTTTCTGGAAATTTGGGAACCCTGGATCTCCTCCCCCGACTGCATTTCTTAGGTAGTGGGGGGACGAGTTGAATTTTTGCTAGGGAGGCTTTTTACAATTGGAAGAGGAGTGGAGCGGGGGGCGGACTGGAACAGGCGGAGCGGGAGAGGACACTGGAGGCTACTTCGGACGAAAGGTAACGACAGTAAAACTAAGATTGGGTAGCACAGGAACTGAAGAGGCCACGGTATAGTCAAATCCTGACCTTTTGTAATAGAAGAGCGGATGGGAAGCAATTATCTACTATTTGCTCTTTTCCTTTTACTTCTTCATTTCTTTGGTTATTTGTTTATTTTTCTCTTCTTTTCTTCACTTCTTTCTCTTTCTCTCTTCTCAGGTGTTCATGGAATATATTGATTGTAACACGATTGTTTATTTAAACCAATTTATGCACTGAAAACGTTAAAATTATATTAAGGAATAATTCAACAAAGAGAAGCAGTTGCTTAGGATAGCAATTATCCTTTCTTGACATGTGGAATTATGTTTTATAGTATGTGCTTATCTTTGTACAAGTTTTTTCTTGATTATTCTTAATAAAAACTTTATGAAAAAAAAAAAAAAAGAGTATTTAAAGTTATAGACCTCATCTGTATGAGTTTGATACAATTGCAAAGTCATCTGGTCTTCTTTCTTACTTTACAGCTTGCAGGTAGAGATTTTCCGGTGAATATAATGATTTTAAACAACAGTACCTGACTTATTTTTTAACGCTTATCATCTGTTTAGCCAATGGCTCTCTTTCTTTTTTCCTTTTTCTTTCTTTTCTTTTCTGTGTATTCTGTTGCGGTGATGTTCTTTAGCAGGGGTGCCTTGTTATATATCAAGTCACCTCAGATTGGGTATATAGAGCACACAATGCAACAGTTTCCCATTTACAGGCTCCACCACCAGCTCCAGCAGTTCCCCGCTGCATCCACGATTGATCTTGAGACGCTAGATGTTCTAGGTGTTCAACCTTCATATCAGTCCTCTGAATCTAGGACTCTCCGCAGAGCTCTCTTTCACCACTTTTATTACAGTTGTTGTAATCACGTTCGGATTCCTCTTCTAGATTCTCGGTCTCCGATTGCCTTAGTATAGCAGCATATCTCAATACAGTGGCATATCTAGGTGCAGCGACGTGTCTCGCTCGTCTCCCGGCTGCCGCCAGTCCTCACCTCGACAATGATGTATAACATTGTATCAGTGTAAGTTCTTGATTGTAATATAGCTGTTATACCCGCTGTAGCTGGATTCAGGCACCCTTTATGGATTTTTTTGCTGTGGTGGTCTGTCTCAATATAGTGCTGTATCTCACTCATATCTCCAATTACCTCTCCAGCAATAATACAATATTAAAATTGTTAGTTGTTGTGCAAGGGTCTTAAGCTTAACGTGCAGTGCCACAGACTTCCACTTTAAAGCTCCAAAACTACCTCCTGCAGGCTCCCCGCCTCAGCCGTAACGAGTCTGGCATGTTCGGTCCAGCGTATGTATCCTGTGTCCCACTCTAGCAGTCTCAGCAGGGCTCTCATATACTGCAGCCAGAGCAGCACTTGCTCTCTAGACCCCCAATGTCAGCGTATCTTGGCGTATCTCGCCCGTCTCTCCGGTCAGCACATCAGCACTTTATCAGCGTAGCTTGCAAGCTGAAATGTACAGGTCCCTGGGGCTTGAAGCATCACATAGCCCTCCACCTCTCATAGTCGGTCGACAATCCGGAGATTTTGGCGCCAAACTACAGACTCCTCCTCATCCTCGACCCCATTTCACCATACTGGACCACTCCTCCCAAAAATAGACTCGCTACCCAGGCCCTCATACTGGACAGACTCATGGGCCTTTCCCCCATCACCACCTCCTCCTCTCACTAGCCCTGCATCATGGCCCCACCACCACCAGGCCCAAAACCCCCACAGATTCCAGCTGTATTCAGCACTTCCCCACTGGGCTACCACCACCGGCGCCTCCTCCACAGACATGGCCGGCCTGGACCTCCATTTCCAGGCACACTGTTAGAGGCCACCATGGGGGAGATGCTGGTTCCAGACCAGCATCTCCTCCCATTAGACCATAGCGAGAGGAGGCACTATAGGGAGGTGAGGAGGCACAACCAGCTGATGGAGTGCTATGTGGCCAGGCTGCTCCAGGCGGTGCAGAAACAGAGCATGCTCAACCAGCTGAGCATATATATATCACCCAGCATGCGCTGGTTACTGCTCTGGTTACTAGCACTGCCTCCTCCACCCGGAGACCTCCCTGCATATCCGCAGTATGGCCACTCCATGCCTCCAGCTCATGTGCTGCTGTCTCATTGGAGGGATGCCTTCCACTGCAACCCTCCCTCGCCTAGGGAGAAGGTGTGGTGTGGTGGGGCCCTTGTGTCCAGACAGAGGAGGAGATAGGGGCTGCACTTAGGATTTAACCTTTGTCTTCTCTCCATATTAACTCTTTTGTGTTCAGACATCATGATATCATAACAATCAGTTATAATCTGAAAATACCAGATGACTGTGGTATCAGTGTGGATAAACAATATCATATAGAAATGGTAATAGTACTCCTAGGCCACTGACTGTGGTCACAGCTAAGCATTCCTTGTGAGATGCCACATCATTACTAATGGTCATGACAAGTGTTCTCTCATGACAGATGCATAATGGTTAGATGAAGATTTTTTTTATTTATTTTTTATTGCATTTTCTGAACATACTATAGGTATGGAATTGAACTGGATTACATAATCCAGGAGTTAATGCATCTGTGTAATGGAGTGTTGAATGTTGTGATTTTTATCCATCTGATTATGGATACTGTGCTCTAATGACCACATGTGACTCTAGTAGCTGCTATGCATCATTATTATACAGTGTTACCTTTACCCTTTCAGGATTTCTTGTTTTACCAAAACAGCCTCTTGTCCTCTCAGATACGTGCACACCACACCCATGATATTAATGCATTCTTTAACAAGAATTCACATATTGGTGCTAACAACACCTGAATTCTGCTTGAAGGGTGACATAGTTACATAGTAGTTACATAGTAATTAAGGTTGTAAAAATACTTTTAGTCCATCAAGTTCAATCTGCAATATGTGGATTAGATGTTAGTTAATTGATCCAGTGGAAAGCAAACAGAAAAAAAAACTTTAAAACATTGCTAATTGTCTCAAAAGGGGAAAAATTGAAATTTCTTCCTGATCCCAGATACTGGCGATCGAATTCCTCCATGGATCAATACTCCGTCTTTAATTATCCAGGATATACCTTAATGCCCTTTTTACTTAAAAATATATCCAATCCCCTTTTAAAGTTATCTTTTGAATCCGCTGTCACCACCTCCTTTCATAGAGAATTCCACAGATTAACCACCTTTACTGTGAAGAACCCTTAGGTTTCTTTTTAAGGTGGAAACTTTTTACTTCTAAGCTCAAAGGATGTCCTCTTGTCAGTTGAAAACCTCTTGCCACAAAATGTCCACTTGACAAAGCCTTGTATTTGCCTTGGATATATTTATATAATGTAATCATATCCCCTTGGTTTGTCTTTATTGATAACTTAGCCCCGCTATTCCCCTTATTAGTTTTGTTGCACTTCTTTGTATGTTTTCCAGCTCTAAAATGTCCTGAAGTGGTGCACAACATTGTACTCCATATTCCAAATGAGGGTGTACTAGGGATATGTATAGTGGCAGAATTATATTTGCTTCCCTTTTCAGCCAATTACAGTGACACAAACATGGTTTACCTGTATTAATATGTCCAAAGTGTGTTGAAGCACTATTTAATATGTCATTATCATAATTTTCTAAAGCATGCATTACCAATATAATTATTGTTTTATTGGACTTAATACTTTTATATATATCACATATATAGTTGTGAGCGTACGATTTTGCAAGGGTCGCAGTTGCTGCAACTGAAGACCTCGCGAAGCGAGGGCCTCAGTTGCTGGCTTGGAGCGCCGCAGGCGCTCCATGCCAGCACCTGAGGACCTCGCAAAGCGAGGTCTTCAGTTGCAGCAACTGCGACCCTTGCAAAATTTCAAAAAAAGTTCACGTCGCAACACATTACGACACTCGCAAACAACATACGACACACGTTCACACACATTACGACACTCGCAAACAACATACGACACACGTTCACACACATTACGGCCTCGCAACACTCGGACGCAACTCGCGAACATTACAAAATTACAAACACAATACATACACACAGCACATACATAAAAACCTTACCTACACAAACAGGAAGCACCCAGGACCTCAAAAATGCAACTTACAACTTAATTGCACTCAAAATAAAAGAGTTTAGACACTAAATAGTTTGTTAAGCGACATAAAAAATGGCCGACGAATAAAACGAAAACGAGGCTACACACGCAAACACCATACGAGACACGTTACCACACATTACGACTTCGCAAACATCGGACGCAACACGCCGACATACAAACATTTAAAACTTAACAAAGACACACAACAAACACATAAAAAGCTTACCTACAGCAAGAGGAACCAGCCAGCACCTCAAAAAAACAAGTTACACCTACATTTAAATCAAAATAAAACACTTTAGACACTAATACCATCGCTAAGCGACAGAAAAAATGGCCGACGAACAAAACGAAAACGAGGCTTCAGACGTAACTACACTACACTTACTCGCAATAATGAAACACATACTATGCGGAACGTATCACAATCATATTAAACACCATTTTGAACAGTAATACGCAGAAAATGGCGGATGGAACGCAAATTGTAAGCTGGAACGCAAATAGCGCATGCGTATTGCGTTCTAACGGTCTCACTTTCCAGAACTTTCTACAAGTTTATAAATACTTCCTATTTCAAACAAAAAAATACATTTCTCCTCAGGTGATCAACGGAGTGACTTCTGAGATAACTGCTGCTTTTACTTGAGAAGACAATTCTTTACTAATTTACTACTTTGCATTGCAAATTACAACTGAGAGGTAAGCTATAATATATTACATTTTATTATCAGGACAGGTCAAACAAATAAAAAAAAAAATAGGATTTATGTAGTGACATATATGGCACATTTATGTGTATAGGCTAAAAAAAAAAAATACGGTTCATTTAACAAAACAACAAAAAAACATAATTCAATATTAAACAGAGGTTTATGTATAGTGACATGTGACACGCACATATATGTCTATAATGTATAGTGACATCTGACACGCACATATATGTATAGAATGTATAGTGACATGTGACACACACATTTATGTGTACTGCCCCTTCATAGTGACATGTCACACGCACATTTATGTGTATTGCCACTGCAACAAAATTAGCTTAAAACAAAATCAGTAAACAACTACATTTAAATGACATTATATGTCATGTATACTGATATGTCACACGCACATATATGTGTATCATCTATAGTTACATCTCACACACACACATTTATGTGTGTTGGAAAAAAAAATATAAGGTTAATTTAACCATTTAAATATGAGTCATGTATACTGATATGTCACACGTACACAAAATAATTACATTAAACTATGGAATGTGCTTCATGTTTGTGACATATGTGTGTAGCCCCCAACAAAAAATAAGGTCAATTGAAAAAAATTACAGAAGTATATTTAAATGACATTCATTTACTGCAATTCAATAGATCATATAAAGCTGAATCTTTTTATTTCTTTTAATATTCAAACAGACTCTGCATCAACAGCGTCTCTCAACAATTTGCACCGTGCCCTGTGACGCACAATCACTTTTAAAGAACACCAACAAAGAAGAAGAGGTAAGATACAACAAGACATTACATGCTCAAAAGGCCATGCTTTGCTAGATGAAAAATTATAAATATACAAATAACTATTTCACTTTCTTTTTCAAACAGACACTACAAGAAGACCGGCGGATTAAGATTGGCAGGAGGGGACCGTCTGTCATTCCGAACTTCAATCAAGGTAAAGTATTAAGTATAAACAAGAAAGAACCATGAGCCTTATTCAATTGCGACTTCCTCAATTGAATAGGGCTCTATATAAGCACATAACATATTTTTGATACAGAACTTTTTAGTTACAGAACTTCTAACCACAATCAAGGTTTTCAATAACTAAAAACTTTGCTCAATAAATATGTTATGTGATTATATAGAGCCCTCTTCAATTGCCAAAATTGCAATTCAATGAGGACCTATATATCTTTAATGGCCAAGGGCCTCACTCAAATGTGATTTGCCCATTTCAATAGGGCTCTATATAAGCACAGAGCATATTTTTTAAAGGAACTTTTTATTTAGTCAACACGTTGCTTTTGGATACAAGTTCACTAAATACAAAATTCGGTAAAAAAATATGCTCTGTGCTGATATTGAGCTCTATTCCATTGGCCAAAACACAATTGAATGAGGAGCTGACAATATAACAAATGCAGTAACCAAAGGCCCTCATTCAATTGCTATTTTGGACAATTAAATATGGCTATAAATAAGCACTTTTAGGCCCTTATTCAATTTTAAAACATATATGTGATGTGCTTATTTACAACCCTATTCAATTTTCAACATTGCAATTCAATGACGGCCTTAGAGTACTATTACATTGTAAAAAATGCAATTGAATGAGGGGCAAACTATGCAACATATGGTACACAGAAAGGCCCTCATTTAATTGCAATTTGCCCAATTGAATAGGGCTCTAAATAACAACATAACATTTTTTTTAAAAGAAGTTTTTAGTTACTAAAAATCTATCCAAAAGAAAGTTTTTCACTGACTAAAAACTTCTTTAAAAAAATATGCTATGTGCTTATTTAGGGCACAATTCAATTAGCCAAATCGCAATTGAATGAGACACAAACTGCTACACACAAAACAGAATTTCTTATTCAATGTTTAACAACCTATAAGCCTTACAAAGAAGCAAAAATAAGAATAACAAAAGTGTTGCGCACCTAATAGCATTGTACAAAAAATCACACAAACACATAGGAAACTACATTAACATTTTTCTTTAATGTTTACCAACCTATAACCAGTACAATCAAGAATAAATAACTTTTGCACAAGTGGTGCGCACAAAACAGGATTGTCAAAAACTAACACAAACACATAGCAAACTACATTAATTATATTATTTCATGTTTCACTAACTATAACCATCCCAATAAAGGTTAAATAAGTATACCACAAGTGGTGCGCACAAAACAGGATTGTACAAAAAATAACATAATAACACATAGCAAAATAAATTTATATTCTTATTTAATATATCACAACCCACAAGCCTTACTAAGAACCTTAAATAAGAATAACAAAAGTCATGGGATTGTACAGAAAGTAAAAAAAAAAAATATAGAAAAAAATAACCATAACTGATACAATACAGCCAAATTCATAAATTTTTTACTTATTTAAAGGACATTTCACTCAAACAACATTTTCTATTTTATATTACAACAGATACTGAGTGAAGACAATCGGACGAGGACTTTCTCCACAGGACCGGACCATCGGACGAGGACTTTCAACACAGGACCAGACCAGCAGACGAGGAATTTCAACACAGGACCAGCCCAGCAGACGAGGAATTTCAACACAGGACCAGACCATCGGACGAGGACTTTCACCAAAGGACCACAACATCGGACGAGGGCTATCGCCACAGGACCACACCATCGGACGAGGGCTATCGCCACAGGACCACAACATCGGACGAGGGCTATCGCCACAGGACCACACCATCGGACGAGGACTTCCAACAGAGGACCACACCATTGGACAACGATTTTGAACCGAGGACCAACAAACATTCGGATTTAAATCACACTTCAACCAAGGTACAGTATAATAAGTACTAAAGTATAAAACTAAAGAAACTGCTTTCAGTTGCATCCGTGTCAACAGAAAAATAAAAAAATTATTTTACTATCTCCCTTATTCTATTTAAATTGCTACTATGCAATACATAGCTCAATAACCACATCACTTTTTTTTTTAGCAAAGAAGTTTTGCAGTGGTAAATATCTATCCACAAACAACGTTTTTAATAAATAAAACCATTTTTTTTTAAAAATATGTTACATGCTTATTTACAGCAGTATTCCATTGGCCAAATTCTAAGCCAGTGAGGACAGGAATTATAAATTTAACTAAATATAAATGATACATTAATGATTTGCCTTTTATTTCACCAATTGTGCACAAGAATCTTTAACAGGAATTACAAATTAAAATATACACAATTACATTTTTTTTTTTTCCTTTACAGATTAATATGGCTGATAATGAGACCAAAGAAGAGAAGAAAAGATGTCAAACTAGAGAAAGACAAGAGAGATGGGCCGCCCAGCAGACACCGGAGGAGAAAGAAATTCGACGAGAAAAAGAACGCAAAAGACTTGCAAATAAAAGAATATCAGCTGCAAAAATGAAAGATACAACCAAAAAAAATAAAAAGATAATAAAGCATTTACAAACTGTTCCTAAAACATCAGATGACATTTTACAAGATACCAGTCAAGACAGACCAAAAAAAGCAACTACAAAAACAAAGCATTTACAAACTCTTACTAAAAACTTACAGGACATTTCAACCAAACAAGGACAACATATACCAAGAAAATCCACGAAAAAAACTAAACATTTAGAACCTGTTGTTGAAACATTTCATGACTTTTCATCTGATGAATATGAAAGTCAACATCCGATATGCTTTGCAAATTGTCCTTTACTGAACTCTTTAGCAGTAGAGGTTCATAGTTGTGGGGACATGAGTACTCAATGTCAATTTTGTGAGGCTTATTATTTTAAACAGGAGAGACCCAGAGATGGACAATTTATTAGTTGTTGTCAAAAAGGAAAGTTCAAACTTCCAGAAAGGAAACAATTTCCAACCTATTTACAAAATATTATGACTGAACCTACTTTTCCAAATTACAAAAATTTTAAGACAAACATAAGATCCTACAATAGTGCCATATCATTTGCATCTATGGGGGCAACATTGGCTGCTAATGTACCAGGACATGGTCCTTACTGTTTTAAAGTCCAAGGACAAATTTATCATCGGACTTCACATTTACATCCAGAGGAAGGAGAGCAAAGAAAATTCGCTCAACTATATGTCCTAGATACAATGGAAGCTGTTGACCAACGTATGCAGATGGAAGAAAATAAAAAATGCTTACCCAGTGTTTTTATAGAGCTAAATAACATTATGGACAACAATCACTACAGTAAAGCTTACAAAAAATTGGCAGAAGTAGAAAATGAACAACTACTTCATGCACAAAGACATCAATTACCCATGCCAAAGGTTAATATGGTGCTTAAAAGAGACAGACATACTGACAAACGTCGTTATAACTTGCCAACATCAAATGAGGTTGCAATGGTCTTTCAGAATGATGAAGGAGAACCACCATTTCAAAGAGACATTAGAGTATATCCCAGAAATGAGGAGCAACCATTTATTAATATTAATATCTTAAGTCCAAATTTAGATCCAATGACATATCCCATCTTTTTCCCACATGGAGAAGCAGGTTGGCAACCAAAATTAACCCTTCCCAGTTACCCAAATGCTAAAGCCAGAATCTGAAATAATGTTTCTATGCTTGAATTTAAAGTTGCTCAAATTGCCATTAGAGATGAATTTAATCCAATTTTATGTGGTGGTAAACTAACACAACAATGGATAATTGATTCATATTTGCAAGTTGAGGCAAATAATTTAAACTTTATAAAATATCAACAAGATAAACTACGTGTAGAACAATATTGTGGACTCATGGACTATGTTGCTGACGTGGCTACAAGCAGAGACATGACAGCTGGCAAAGCCATCATTTTACCATCTTCCTTTCAAGGATCTCCTCGAAATATGAGAGAAAGATACAATGATGCTATGGCTATTGTGACAAAATTTGGATAACCAGATTTATTTGTGACATTTACATGTAATCCACAATGGCCAGAAATTAATCAAAATCTACTTCTTGGACAAAGTGCTTCAGATCGACCAGATTTAGTAGCCAGAGTTTTTAAGATCAAATTAAATGAATTAATACGTGACTTCACTATAAATCAGTTATTTGGCAAATGTCTTGCTTATGTATATACCATTGAATTTCAAAAAAGAGGACTTCCACATGCACATCTTCTCATAATACTTCAAGAGAAAGATAAATTAGATACTTCGGACAAAGTGGATGCAGTCATAGTTGCTGAACTACCAGATCCAGAACTATATGGTAGACTATATGAGATTGTTACTCATCGCATGATTCATGGACCCTGTGGAGACCTTAATCCACAATCACCATGTATGGAAAATAATCAATGTTCAAAAGATTTTCCAAAAGATTATAGAGACAAAACATATGCAAATTGTGATGGATATCCACTTTATAAAAGAAGAGAAGGAGATAGTGCCATTATTCGTGGAAAAAAAGTGGACAATAGATATGTAGTACCCTACAATCCACATTTACTCATGAAGTACAACGCCCACATCAACGTAGAAGCCTGCACTTCCATCAAATCCATTAAATATGTCTACAAATATATTTACAAAGGTTACGATGCAGCTACTGTAGTCGTCAAAAGTGCAGACAACCCTGAAAGTAGTGAGTACATGATGAACTTGCATCTCATGTAGATGCTCGCTATGTCAGTGCGCCAGAAGCTATGTGGCGGCTTTTAAAATTTGAAATGCATGATAGATCACATGCAGTATATAGGTTAGCAGTACATTTGCCACAACGACATTTAGTCTATTTCCATGCTGGAAATGAATGCATTGGCCCAAAGTGAAGATCGTCACACTACACTAACTGCATGGTTTGCATTAAATTCCACTGATGCTGAAGCAACACAATACTTATATATTGAAATTCCATATCACTATGTTTTTGTGAATGGATTATGGAGAGCAAGAAAAACCAGAGGCAATAAAATAATTCCACGAATTTACACAGTCAGTCCAAGAGATGTTGAACGTTTTTGCTTACGGATATTACTTTTAAATGTTCCAGGAGCACAACGTTTTGAACAATTAAGAACTGTTAATGACATTGTATATGAATCCTTCCATTTAGCTGCAAGACATAGAAACTTACTCGCTGATGATACAGAGTGGGAAAGATGTTTAGAAGAAGCAGCACAATGTCAAATGCCACGACAGATGAGAGAACAATTTGCTTTTATTTGTATCTTCTCAAATGCTCCAAATGCATTAGCTTTGTGGGAGACTTTTAAAAGTAATATGGCTGAAGACTTTATGCGACGATACAATGAACCCATTGCACACTTAAAAGCGTTAATGGAAATTCAAGAAGTCTTTTTAACTCATGGATTAAGTTGTGCAAGTTTTAATTTGCCTGATCCAGGTCTTATAGATGACATTAACTTTGAAGACTATGACATTCAACTACAAGCAGAAAGAACAGAAGAAAGACTTGCAACTTTAAATACACTACAATTGCAAGCATTTCATGCCATTAAAAATGCTATAGATGATGACATGGTGACAGAGCGTTATTTCTATCTTGATGGACCTGGTGGATCAGGGAAAACATATTTGTACAATTTATTAATGAGTTCAGTACGAGCACAAGGAAAAATAGCAATGGCGTTTGCCACTACTGGAATTGCTGCACTTTTATTAGAAGGTGGAAGAACTGTTCATAGTGGATTTAAACTGCCAGTGCCTATTTTAGAAAATTCTGTGTCAGATATTCACATGACATCCTTACAAGCAAAGAAATTAAAGAAATGTAAATTAATTATAATAGATGAGGCCACAATGATGTCATGCTATGCCCTCCAATGTATTGACCGTTTGCTTCGTGAAGTCATGGATAATATTTTTCCATTTGGTGGAAAGGTAATGTTGTTGGGTGGCGATTTTAGACAAACATTACCTGTTGTTGTACATGGAAATCGAACAGACATTATTGAAACATGTATAAAGTCAAGTACAGTATGGAAACATTTTACCCATCTTCAACTGCAACAAAATATGAGATCAGAAGGCCAAACTGATTTCAATGATTGGCTTATTAAAATTGGAGAAGGCAGAACAGAAAAAATAATACATTTACCTGATGACACTGTAGAGATCCCACCTCATATGATTTGTCAACAAGATATTATATCGGCTATATTTGAAGGGAGCATAAATAACGAAGAATATTCCGAGCTTGCCAACCAAGTTATACTGACGTGTAAAAATAAAGATGCATTAATACTCAATAATGAAATCTTAAAAAAAATTAATGCACCACAAAGAAATTATCACAGTGCTGATTCTGTACTTGCTGATGACAATGAAAGTCAGGCAAACTTTTCAACTGAATTCATTAACTCTTTAACTCCTTCTGGAATGCCACCACATATTTTGCAGCTAAAGAAAGGTGCAATTATCATGTTACTGCGAAATATGAACCCCAAAAAAGGCCTATGCAATGGCACAAGATTAATTGTTCAACAATTAAAGGACCATTTTATAGATGCTGAAATTTTAACTGGGACCCATAAAGGAGAGAGAGTTTTCATACCAAGAATAGATTTAGCACCAAGTGAAAGTAGTCTCCCTTTTATACTTCAAAGAAGACAATTTCCCATTATTATGGCATTTGCCATGACCATTAATAAATCACAAGGTCAAACTTTCAAATCTGTGGGTATTTACTTGGAAGAACCAGTTTTTGCACATGGTCAATTGTACGTTGCGTTGTCACGCTGCAAAAATCCACAGGCTATTAAAGTTTACATTGAAAACAATGAAAGTCAAGGTGATTTATAAGAAGATGGACGTATTTTTACTAAAAACATTGTCTACTATGAAGTACTATAACTTTGCAGGATACAAACTAAAGACATGCAAACATTTTGGAAAAACATTCAAAAATACAAAACAATTGGTTGTTTAATTCAGTCATAATTAATGGAAGTCATGTTTATGGATAATTCGCCTCACAAAATACTTGCCTTGCATTTCTTTGAAAAATTATGTTAAAATGTTAAGTCACTGTGTTAATGTTTCTAATGTTACAAGTTTAAAAACAATATTTTCAAGTTATTTCATTCAACATATTACAAAGTTCATGTTAAGAGCTCAAGCACCTTTTAAGTCACAATGTAAATATTCTCTGTTATCTTAAGATTACTACCTACATTAATGTTTATCGCCAGTTTATGTGCTCAGTAATGAATTACTTTAATTACGTACGGTTTAAGGAGAGTTTTTACTGTATGCCTTCCTCTACATTCAATGTATATTAAACTTAACAATTATTCTGATACAAATTGCATGTTAATACTGATTAATTTAAAGTTAAACTGTTTTTACATTCAAATGTTAATACTTTTAATTCAAAATTATGTTACAAAATGTATTTACTATGTTCCTGTTTATAATGTTCAAAATTAGACAAATGTTTTGCGAAAATTACAAAGTTACATAAAAAATAAAGTTCAATTTTTAAAATATATACTTTCAAGGTTATTGCTTACATATATTTTAAACTTCATGTTAAAATTCGGCACGTTTAAAAAAGTCTTTTTACTTTTTACTTTTCTCTGGATTCTATGTATATTAAAGTGAACAATTCTTCAGATACAAATTTCATTTTAAAAAACCATTACATCAACGTTTTACAAAAATACATGTTCATATCACAAGACTTACAAGGGTCAAAAATATATTTAAATAACTAAACAACTTCACAAACATATACATCACATTGCCGTCATTTTTTGACGGGCAAGTCGCTAGTATATATATATATATATATATATATATATATATATATATATATATATACATTCTAACACTGTTGTGGATCACCATTCCACTGAAGGTTTGTTAACCAAATTACATGTATTTTTAATAATTAATTAATACATTAACACTAGCTTTAATGTACACTTAATTATTATTGGTATACAACTTGCCCATGCCCTGTGCCTATAACACTCTGTCCATTACATGCACAATGGGAAAATCCAGTGCCTGGCCTGAGGTATCTAGTGATATACCTGTGGTTTTCACCTCCCCCATTAAGCCACCATCAGTGTCACCCACTCCTCTGGTTAAGGCCTCAGGCTGCCTATGATGACATATCTCACACCCCAGTGTATGAGACCCAAGTTATTGTGTGGATGACATACTTTCCCATGGATGTGGCGTAGATGAGCTCTGTCAGTACTGTGCTTTGGCTTGGATCAATACTGTTGCTGTGTATTGTTTGTGGTGTGTCTATCCCTTTAATGTTAAGTGACTCAAAGCAGCTGTTGTGGTACATATGTGTGTTCATGATTGGTATTAACCTCTTGCGTACTGTGGTCTATGTTACCCTGGACATTGTAGTATGTTATGTGGAGTTGTACGATTGTCAATAGTTGGTGTTCTAAAATATATATTATGACTCAAACATATTTATGGATATATGTATTTTTAATGTATACAGTTGTGCCTATGAGACTGTTACATATTATTTCTAATGCAGTTACATGCTTTATCATGCTATTCAGTCAAGTACTGTCTCTTTAATTGCTTTTGCCAGCTTTAACCAATGCTTTTGATGTTCCAATATGTAGAAAGAGTCACAAATGAAACATTAAAAACATTTTCAAAATATCAATTAAGGGCCCATGATACTGTTCAGCATATACAGCCTTATTAAATTGTGATTCAGCCAATTCTAAAGAGCTCTATATAAGCACATAGCATATTTTTTACAGACATTTTTAGTTAGTTAACTTCTATCTATAAGCAACGTCTTCACTAACTAAAAACTTCTGTAAAAAAATATGTTCTGTGCTTATATAGAGCCCTTTAGAATTGGCCGAATCGCAATTTAATAAGGCTGTTAATGTTAATGCATTTAAATGCTTTCCCATGTTTTTCAGTTCTGTACTGTGTGTTTAAGTGCTGTTGCAAGGACCAGTAATGGTTTTAAAACCATTTACATATGGTGTTTAGTACCAGTAAAAACATTTTCATATTTTTCGCTTTATGAGTCTTCCGTACTTTGCAAGTGATCAGTAAAGCCTGGATTGATTCAAAGGAAAGCCAGAAATAAAAACATTGTCTTGTAAGTGAACAAAAATCCTTCCTTGTTTGTCCTTCTTTTTTCAAAAATACATATCCCCCTTTTTAAAGAAATCGATTGAATGTACTTTCACACCTCCTTTGGTAGTGAGTTCCACAATATGACTCCCCTTACTGTGAACATAAACTCTTTTGAAGAATTATTACATTTTCCTTCTCCCATGCACCCTTCTATTTGTTCTCCAGTATGATCCTTTGATCATACACAGACCACTGAGCTCTCGGTTAAAATGTAATGCATTTGGATCTAACATGGTAAAGTGGTTAAATGACCACTGTGGTCATACATTTAAAATTTACTCTTTCAAAGTACTGCACTTGAAAATCAACAAAATATATACATTGTAAAAAAATAATAAATATGGCTTAAGTTTATTACCTATTATTTTCAATTATACTGCAGTGGAAGCTGACATTTTATTTTCTACTAATCTACTTCCTGAAGGAAGACGACTATGATAGAGCAGTATGCTCCTATTTGGACAATTTAAATGTGACTACTAAAACAACCTGTCCTTCATAACTGTTTTTAAAGGACACAACTGCCTGAGATAGAAAGTACAAGAAACCACTCTGCCAACGAAATAGATAAATACATATAAAACTGAAATATTTAACGGTTATGTTACATTTTTTTACTTTTTAATGCAATTTGACAATTATCAAGTTCAGTTGATGAAAAAACAATATAGAAAAATGTGATTGCAGTGGTCCTTTAAGAATTAAATAATTGATATACCCAGTGTTTTTATTTCTCCAATCAGATTTTCAATGGGTAACCAGAATTTCTTTCATGTTCTTTTCTCTTTCTTTGGATACAGGAGTTCGTGGACCCTCAGATGGGCTCAGAGAAGACTTGTGACTCAGAGGTACAGTGCATTTCAGTGGAGGAGAGGTGGATTGAACAGAGGGATAATACGTGCATCGTACTGAATCGTCTGCCCACAACCAATTCTAAGGTGGTTATTTTGCTAGGTTAGGGTTGGAATTGTAGATTTCTAGCTGTACTACTGAGAGAGTTGGCTGTGGTGCTAGGGCTGATTGGAGGGGAACCCATTATATTTGTATAACAAAGGCTCTCAGTATAGTAATTGATAGTCTGCATATGGAAATGGTTGAACATCCCATGTCTCCCATGTGTCCTGGCCTAATGATGTCTTTATTTTCTTTCTGTTTACTCCCAACTATTCACTAAATATTTGGGCTTTTACTTATGGAGCCTTGCAAACATGTGTCCTTTTCATTTCATGTCTAGCCTTCACTATTTAACCCCACTCTATATGGCTCTCCCAGAGCCTGAGTGGGACGAGTCCAACCTATCATGAGTGCCAGACTCTCCCACCTCACTCTCATTCTCTGCTGCCCTCTCTGACAGACCTTACACTGTCTTTTCCAGAATCAAGTTCTGAAGTTGCACCTCATTGTCTGTTTCATCCAATTGCCAGCTAAATAAATTTTCCTGTGCTTCCCAGTTGTGCAGAATTTATTCCCCATTGTGTGTAAGTTCTTCTATTAGCTACTGGACCCACTTCCATTGGGAAGCTTTTAATACACCTTTAATTACACACCTTTTCATTCGATACTTACATCAAAAAATTCTATTACATACACATACCTCCCTGAAACACATTACATACCAATCAAATGGATACATACTTCCATAAAAATCCATTACATACCCATTCAACATATTCAACTGATATGTTCCTCCCTAGGATCTATTACAAGCACTTCCTGTGAGCTTAGAATGTGTGTTTGCAGTTATAAGGGAAGGGAGGGTTGTGGGAAAAGTGAACAGACAGAAGTTCAGAGCGTTTGATAATAGGATATGACTGAAATTGACTCTGCAAACCTTGACACTCACTGACTATAAAGCAAACAAATTGCATCATTCAATGCAACCAAAGCTCTGCAGAAATGTAAATGCACATCTCACAAACACAATTTTCACCAATATATCATGGATACCTCCAGAGCCTTGCAAAGGCATCAAAATATATATATTATTTCTAAATAAAAACTAGCTTTATTACCTTTTTCCTTATTAATATGTTCTTAGTCAGACTTCAGAAATATGCATTTTGTACATGTACATATGCTCTGTTGATTATTCTGATTACTGCAATCTTGGGATTATTTCCCACTTTCTCTTCCCCCACATTCAGTACATCCTGTGACTCAATACATTTTATACTGGAATTCACAAAAAATCTAAAAAATGTGTCTTTACACAAGATATGTATAAGGATGCAATTTAATAAGGGAATAGGAATAATAATTGCAGTTTGCAGTCAAAAACGCCAGTAAAAATTAGCTTCCTCTTATTGAGAGCGAAACTGACCGTCGGGACCAGGAAAGGGAGATGTGCAGATCCTATCCCATTCAGAGTCTAATTTTTACTGGCATTTTTGACTGCAAACTGCAAGTATTGGGCACTCAGTGGCTCTCATATACACATATGTGTGCACCTTATTATTCAGCAAAACCGTAACTACAGGTTTAATGATTGACCCTCTTTTTTGCTATTTCTAGCTTTCTTGTTATATACAGTTGATCATAGTGCCAGTCTACTTATTATTTCTGCACATCGTCCCTCCCCTTCCTTTTGCTTTTAATCTACATAGTGTGATTCATAATTTTTTTAGCTCTTCCATTCTAGTACCACCCTACAGTGATTCTGGAGTTACATAGTTACATAGGCCCTCATTCAATTGCAATTTGGCCAATTGAATAGGGGTCTAAATAAGCACATAACATATTTTTTTAAAGAAGTTTTTAGTTAGCAAGCATCTATCCAAAATCAAGGTTTTTACTAACTAAAAACTTCTTTAAAAAAAATATGCTATGTGCTTATTTAGACCCCTATTCAATTGGCCAAATCGCAATTGAATGAGGGCCATAGTATTTAAGGTTGAAAAAAGACTTTCAGTACATCAAGTTCAACCTTTTAAGATCTCCTCTGTTCTACAATATGCGGATTAACTATTAATTAGTTGTTATCCATGATAACCCTGAATTCCCTTTTTAATTAGAAATAAATCTAGTCCTCTTTTAAAGTTATCTAGCGAATCCGCTGTCACCACCTCCTCTGGTAGAGAATTCCACAGATTAACCACCCTTACTTTGAAGAACCCTTTACTTTCTTTAAGGTGGAATCTTTTTACTTCTAACCTCAAGGGATGTCCTCTTGTCAGTTGAAAACCTCTCGTCACAAAAAGCTCCCTTGACAAATCTTTATACTGACCCTGGATGTATTTATATAAGGTAATCATATCTCCTCTTAGACACCTTTTTTCTAGAGAAAATAAGTTTAATTTGGTTAGTCTTTCTTCATAACTTAGCCCCTCCATTCCCCTTATTAGTTTTGTTGCCCTCCTCTGTACCTTTTCCAGCTTTAAAATGTCCTTTATATGAAGTGGTGCCCAAAATTGTACTCCATATTCCAAATGAGGGCGTACTAGAGATTTGTATAGTGGCAGAATTATATTTGCCAGGCTTCTATACCCTTCTTAATACATGCTAATATTTTATTTGCCTTTGCAGCTGCTGACTTTGAGCACTGTTACCTAGGTGGTTGTCCACAAGCACTCCCAAATCCCTTTCAATGTCTGATACACCTAGATTATCTCCATTAAGATTACAAATTGCATGGCTATTTTTCCTTCCCAGATGCATAACTTTACATTTATTTGTATTAAATCTCATCTGCCATTTAGATGCCCATTCCTCAATGTTATGTAAATCCCTTTGGAGGAAAAGCACATCATTATCTGATTGAATTACCTTGCACAACTTCGTGTCATCAGCGAAAATGGAGACACCACACTCCAACCCTACCTCTAAGTCATTAATAAATATGTTAAAAAGGAGAGGACCTAATACTGAACCCTGAAGAACCCCACTTACTACATTAGTCCAATCGGAGTATTCCTGTCTTTTATCCAGCTCTCAATCCATGAGCTGATATTTGCTGCAATTTCTGTATCTCTTAGTTTGCACAATAGTCTCCCATGTGGCACTGTATCAAAAGCCTTTGCAAAATCCAAAAAGACTACATCCACTGAGTTGCCTTGATCCAGGTTCCTAATAACCTCCTCATAGAAACTAATTAGATTTGTTTGACATGACCTATCCCTCATAAATCCATGTTGACTCCTACTTATAATCCTGTTCAAATAGACATATTCTTGTATGTTATCCCTTAATAACCCTTCTAAAAGCTTCCCCACTACAGAAGTGAGGCTCACTGGTCTATAATTCCCCAGATTTGCTCTTGCTCCCTTTTTAAATATAGGTATCACATCAGCTTTTCTCCAGTCATCTGGTAGAGACCCTGTGTTGAGTGAACCTTGAAAAATTAAATATAATGGTTTGGCTATTACAGAACCCAGGTCCCTTAGTACCCTTGGGTGTATTCCATCAGGACCCGGGCTTTATTAACATATATTTTTTCCAACCTCTTTTGGATTACTTCCTGTGTTAACCAATTATTTGGCCAAGGTAGTGTAGCCCCATTACGTTGCAGTGTCCCAACCACTGGTACCTCCCTTGTGTATACCAAAGAAAATAACCTATTTAGCTCATCTGCCTTTTCCTGGTCACTAATTTACAGACGGCCTGTGTCACATTGTAATGTTCCTATAGCTTCCTTCCTCGCCGTCTTCCCATTAATATACTGAAAAAATATTTTAGGGTTAGTCTTACTCTCTTTTGCAATTAATTTTTCATTTTCTATTTTAGCCAGTCTAATATTGCTTTTGCAAGCCTTGTTGATTTACTTGTATTCCTGTAAAGCACCTTTGTCCCCTCTTGTTTGTATAATTTAAATGCCTGTTTTTTACTCCGTATCTTGATCTTTAAATCATTGTTAAGCCACATTGGATGGGATTTACTCCTTTTACTTTTTTTCCCACACTGTATATGCCGATGTGTATGTATATTTAGTAAGGATTGAAATGTTGTCCATTTATGTTCAGTGTTTGTACCTATCAGTTCTCTGTCCCAGTCTATACTTTGTATTGCTGCCCTTAGACCGTTAAAATCTGCCCTTTTAAAATTAAGAGTTTTCGTTGGCCCCTTAAAATTTTGTTTTTTTAATTCAATCTCAAATGAGACTGTGTTGTAATCACTGTTTGCCAAAGGTTGCCCTATTCCAACATTTGATACTATATAAATATTATTTGTGGTGAGTAAATCTAAGACAGCTTCATTTTTAGTAGGCTCTTGTATAACCTGGGCCAGATAATGAGCCCTGAGTGTACTCAAGAACCTGCTCCCCTTAGATGAACTGCTGGTCTCATTTATCCAGTTTATTTCAGGGTAATTAAAATCTCCCATTATTAGAACTTTCCCATGCTTAGCTGCATTTCCAATCTGTAACACTAATTGTATTTCCTCACTTTCAGCTATATTTGGGGGTTTATAGCTGTCACGATCTGCTTCTTCTTGGGGGCCTGATATGAACCTAGTTCAAACCTACCCCAGCAGAATCATGTAGTTCCTGTTCTCTGTGGCACAAAAGATGGCCTGTGAAGAGGGCAAGGCCCAAAAGCTACAGGCAGAGGATACTGGATCCAGGTTACTTAGTGGCCCATAGCAAGACCACTCCCCAAGTCAGGATACAACACACAGAAATAGTCTCACACCTTGTTTATGTGAAAACTATCTCTCAGCAACCTTTATTTGGAAAACACACGTATATAAACTCTTTACAACATAGTAGAGGGAGGGGCTACCTGAGGTCAGCCCCTAATGGCCTCTGGCCAATCCCGTAGCTTTACACCGTGGGAAACAGGAGACTCATCCCAGGTCCGCCCACTAGGTGTGGCTACCTAATTTAGTTGGTCTCTGGCTCTCAAGGGAGACACATGTCCTTTTTGCTCTGCTCCCTGCACTGATAGTTGGGAGGGGACAAGATGTAGACCCCCTGGAGTTATGGTGCCTCTGTGTCTGTGGAGGTCCCTATTGTTTATGGCAATCTCTTAAGTGAGTGTATGTGTCATGTCAGACCATCTGGCTTGCAACCTTGGGCTATCAAAGCTCTTGAGATCACATTCATTAGATATCTAGTGAACAAGCCTTTATGTTAAACTCAAGTGTTTGCCCAGGACCACTTGAAGCCCATGCATCTGTCTTGACCCAAGGTCTGCATGTTTGAGTGTGCAATGATCTGCAGCTAACTGCTATGCAGAGCATTTCTACCAATTCCACATATGTTCTATATAACATTTTCCCTCATAATATATTATACCTAGGATACATAATAACCATGTACAGGCAACATATAACCACTAGAGATGTCGCGAATAGTTCGCCGGCGGACTGTTCCCGGCGAACATAGCATGTTCGCGTTCGCGGCGAACTGCGAACATATGCGATATTCGACCCGCCCCCAATACTTTATCATTGAGCAAACTTTGACCCTGCATGTCACAGTCAGCAGACACATTCCAGCCAATCAGCAGCATACACTCCCTTCCACACCCTTCTACCTCATGGACAGCAGCCATTTTGGAATCATAACTAACTTGCAGTCTTACTGAGAGGAGGGAGAGTGTAGGTGATACTGCATCAATAGGGAAAACCATAGCTAGGCAAGTTTATTCAGTGTCCAGTGCAGTGCTGAAGGACTCTTGTGCATTATTATTATTATTATTACTACTATATAATGTGTAGATGTACCAGCTGGGCATGCATTATTATTATTATTATTATTATTATTATTATTATTATTATATAATGTGTAGATGTACCAGCTGGGCATGCTCTTGTGCATTATTATTATTAGTAGTAATAAAATACTACTACTAATAATAATAATAATGCACAAGAGCATGCCCAGCCAGTACATCTACACATTATATAGTAATAATAATAATAATAATAATAATACACAAGAGCATGCCCTGCCGGTACATCTACACATTATATAGTAATAATAATAATAATGTAGAAGAGCATGCCCAGCCGGTACATCTCCACATTATATACTACTACTAATAATAATAATAACAATAATAATATTAATGCTCAAGAGCATGCCCAGCCGGTACATCTACACATTATATAGTAATAATAATAATAATAATAATAATAATAATATAGAAGAGCATGCCCAGCCGGTACATCTACACATTATATAGTAATAATAATAATAATAATGCACAAGAGCATGCCCAGCCGGTACATCTACACATTATATAGTAATAATAATAATAATAATAATAATAAAGCAGAAGACCTCCCCTGTGTCTCCCCCCCCCCCACTCCCTCCCATGTGTCTCTCTCCCCCCCTCTCCCCTGTGTCTACCTCCACTCCCTCCCATGTGTCTCTCCCCCCCCTCTCCCCTGTGTCTCTCCCACCCTTGCCTGTGTCTCTACCCCCTCTCCCTTCCCCAGTGTTTCTTTCCCCCCTCTCCTGTGTCTTTTCCCACTTCCCTCTTCCCTGTGTCACTCCCCCCTCCCCTGTGTCTCTACCCCCCCCCCCCCCAGATTTCTTATCGTATGTATGTATGCGTATAGAAGCTAACAGTTCCAACACCCATGTGTACTGTGTAATATTGTATTGCATTATGTTATATTATATCACTAGCGACTTGCCCGGCACAAATGACGGGGCAATAACGTTTGAAGCCATGGCAATGCTGTTTGCCACACAATGTGATGCTTTTTGTTCTCTGAGGACCTTCGGCGCTCATTGTGAGCCTCTTCCCTCGTGTCCTTCATGTTTTGTGCTTTGCAACGATCAATCTTCGGCGCTCATCGCAAAGACAGATATATAAGTACAGTGTTAAATATATAATTTTTTTTGTGCAGTGTAAATTAAAAAATGTATTCAGGTCTCAGAGCATAATAAAGTGATTTAGATTTGTAACTGCTTTGAGAGTGCTATCGCTGGCAGCCAATGAGCAGTAATCCAGATATATAACTGCAGAGTAAAAAGTAAAACATTTTAGTGTAGTGTAAAGTCTACATTTTTATTTTCCATTACTAATTAATACTTATTAAATGAATGCACGATAATAACTATTGTGAATGAACAAATGTATTAGGAAGTGCGAAGCGTTAATGTATGTAAAGTAACCGCAGTGTAAAATATGCTATTAAGCGTATTTTTTTATATATATTTTTTTTAATAATAATTAATTAATTAATTACTAAAATACTTTACCTATTTGTAATTAATATATCCACTGATCAATAACCTGAAGAGCTAACAATCAGTTTTGATTTTCCTGCAGCTTACAGTGTACATTTGGACTGTTGGTGACCCGAGGTGTAAGTGTCAGCAATGTGCGCAGTGCACGAGGGGAAACTGCTTGTATAGTCGTGTAACGCGCCATTTTAGATTTGTAATGTTATTAGTTGCAAGTTAGTGTTGTAAAATGGCGGCGATTGTGTATGTGTTACGCGGCTCGCCAGCAGTTTCCATTATTTCTAATAGTGTATTTTGTACCTTGTCTGTTCCTAGGTAAAAGTCGTACATGGCTGGCGATGTTTTGCGCGGTTTGGGGTCGTGTAGCCTCGTTTTAATTTTTTCCGGACGCAATTTTTTTGGTGGCTTAGCCGATTTACAAGTGCCAATTGGGGAAGACGTTACAGATATCACATATATAGTTGTGAGCAGGCGGGTTGTTGCTAACACTGCGGGCTTGCGAAGAGAGGGCCAGAGTTGCTGGCAAGGAGCGCCGAAGGCTCCAACGACGCCTACAATGAGCCGCAGGCGGGACTTACACCATCAAATTTACGGACTTACCATCCAAAAATACGGGACTTAGAAAAAAAAACATTACGAGCTCACAAAAATACGACCTTAATGCCCGAACCGCACGCACTTAAAAACATTAAAAACACAATAAATACACTCAACAAACACATAAAAAGCTTACCCACAGCAAGGCGGGCACCGAGGACCTCTGCAAGTGAAGTTACACCTCCATTTAAGTCTAAATTCATGAGTTTAGACACCCGAAAATCACCTAAGTGAGAGAAAAAATGGCCCTTGACAAAAAGAAAACGAGGCTACAGGACCCTAAACACTTTTTCCTAAAAAAGCCGTACAAGGTAAAGATATACTATTAACAAGGACGCTAAATCATCCACACCCGCTTACCACATACACATTCCCCGCCATTTTACAACACTAACTTACACAATGCGGAAGTACCCAGCTACCCTAACGGCTTCCCCTCGCGCACGCAGCCTATTTACACTACACACTGCACACATTGCTGACACTTACACAGCAGCTCCACAGCACTGTATGCTGCAGGAACATGAAAACAGATTGTCAGCTCTTCAGCACAATGCTTCCTGCATATATTACTTACAAATAGGTAAAGTATATTCATTTAGTAATTATTTCATTAGCATACAAAAATACATATACACAAAAAAACATTATCACATTAAACATAAAAGCCATTCACTGCGCGCCTCACGAGCGCCAACGCTGCTCATAGCACACAAAGCCTTGCAATAAGCGCAAAAAACACATCACCGCCGACCAAAGAATAACAGCAAAAGCGCCTATCAGAAAAAAAATACAACCAACAGCCTCGCAATGAGCGCCGAAGGATCTCCAACCGCCAACAAAATGAATGTCTCGTCCAAACCATTACCTGCCTTACAATCTTATTGCCGCCATTTTTTGACGGGCAAGTCGCTAGTAAATATATAAAGATCAAGATAATAAAAGTATCAGGAAATGTAACACAAAAATGCACGCGCGTCTGAATAATACGACAAATACGGATTTTTGTCATAAATGATATGATCGCAGTATTGGGTCATAAACCCTAAACACTGGAATCTGTTACATACAATTTACGAAAGCTGTCATTAATGGGCTTCAAGGGGGGGGATCTCTTTTCATACTTTTTGAGCGGTGCAAATCCAACATACGCAGAGCGGAAACGCCACATCTATGGGACACACACAAAGGGGTTCACTTTGGGAGAAAAAAACAAACAAATATGAAATATTTAATAATCATATTTTGATGTTACCAACAGATAAGGAAACGAAACTGAGGTTATTATATCTAATAGTAGCAAGCCTGGGAGTACTGGGAGTAATAATACTGCAGCAGGAGGTCAGGACTAATGTCACCTATAGACCCCCAGACAGATAAAGGTCAGTACTAATGTCCCTCTATAGACCCCCAGTCAGATAATGGTCAGTACTAATGTCCCTCTATAGACCCCCAGTCATATAAAGGTCATTACTAATGTCCCTCTATAGACACCCAGTCAGATAAAGGTCAGTACTAATGGGACCTATAGACCCCCAGTCATATAAAGGTCAGTACTAATGTCACTCTATAGACACCCAGTCAGATAAAGGTCAGTACTAATGTCCCTCTATAGACACCCAGTCAGATAAAGGTCAGTACTAATGTCCCTCTATAGACACCCAGTCAGATAAAGGTCAGTACTAATGTCCCTCTATAGACCCTTAGTCATATAAAGGTCAGTACTAATGTCACTCTATAGACCCCCAGTCAGATAAAGTTTTGAAATGTTTCTTGGATAGCATTGGGGCTAAAGGAGGTTTGGCCATCAGGTAGTCTAAAGATACCGTATATTATGTCCTCTCTTGGGGGGTAAAGACACTAATAATTCCTCCAATAAAATTCTGTTTTTTTATGTGGGCAAGGTCCCTGGTTAGCCCATTGGGTTATCTGTTAAAAAGAGTGGTGCAGAGACTGTGGGGGCTGTTAGCCTCCTTGTCCCCGTGTGGCCGTTTAGAATCCCTGCTGCTGCATGTTTCAGCTTTATTAAGATGTAATTGTACAGCGTTTGACTCAAGTAGCTGCCTGTGCTGGGTCAGTTTGGCTTAATTGCTGGGCCCTTTTCCTGCCAAGATGGCGACCGTCAGTCCCCTTCACTACCTTTGTCCCCGCTTGTGTGCTATTTGGGATGGCCCCCCTTTATATCTCCGACCCGTGGCCTTCTCAGGTCCCCCCCCCCCTCAATCTCTGAGTGTGGGTATGCGGGCTGGGGCGTTGAATCAGGCCTACCTTCTTCTCTGCTCGCTGCAAGATCAACAATACCTAATTTTTCAGGCATGTGTACATGCCTAATTTTTCTGGCCTCTGGTGCTGCACTGTGCCTTCAACAACCAAACCCCAAAAAAAGGCACATAACAGGGATTAAACTGATAGGAGTAGTACTACTTAACACACCACTCATATCTGGTGTAACAGTAGTGTACATTTAAAACAAAAAACATTTTTTCTACTGTAATAGATTGCATAGCAGTTAGTTGTCTGCAAGCGTGTGTGTCAGACCTACAGCGTCTACTGCCAACTTCTGCAAGTGCACAGTGCCACTCATATCTGTTGTCACAGTAGCTTGGACGCATAGTACCAATCTGTCAAAACCGGTAATGATGAATGAGGTCTAGAGTAGCCTGGTTCCCTTATCCTCTACAGGTTGAGACCTAATGTTTGGGTGACTCCAGACCAACACATGAGTACAAGCAGCACACAAACTCAAAGCCGCCACCCTCCTCCTGGTCCAGCATCATCAGCCACATCAACCACTGCTGTCCTCCTTGCCCCCTCTCAACCATCCGCCACTGCGTCTCTCGCCTTGAGCAGTTCCTGCTCATTTGCCCATAGTCAGGTGCCTGTAAAGGACATGTTTGAGCGTAAGAAGCTAATGTCTCAAAGTGCCCCAAAATTGAAGTGATACGACCAACAAAGCATCTTTTTCCATCTCCCGGTTCTAAAAATCCAGGCCTTATACACGCCCCCTGATATGTGCTGTAACAGGTTTTAAACTGATAAGAGTAGTACTACTTAACACACCTTATAATAATGCAGAGAGAGGCAATGCAGTGAGAGGAGTCTGAAGAAGAGGAGTCAGAGGAGGAAGGTGGCTTTGAAGAGGTGGAAGACCAAACACAGCAGGCGTCCCAGGGGGCTTGTTGTCACCTTTCGGGGACCCTTGGTGTTGTACGTGGCTGGGTGGAGGAAGAGACCTTCAATGACATCAGTGAGGACATGGAACGGGACATGGCTAGCTTGGTATCCAACCTTGTGCAAATGGGGAGTTTGCGGCTGTGCAAATGGACTGTTTGCGGTTGTTTGCGGTGCGTTAAACGGGGAGTTTGGTCTGTCACTGTGAAGCGGGTGTAATCCTTACACTACCTGATCGATACAACATCATACCTGATGTTTTAAAGCACGTTATTCCAAACAATTTAGGAATGTTAGGTAATTTATGCCCTTTATGGCTTAAAACCAGACTCTGTATCAACTATGTAATTTTCCGTGGGAGTTTTGCCATGGATCCCCCTCCGGCATGCCACAGTCCAGTTGTTAGACCCCTTGAAACAACTTTCCCATCACTATTGTGGCCAGAAAGAGTCCCTGTGGGTTTTAAAATTCGCCTGCCCATTGAAGTCTATGGCGGTTCGCCGATGATCGCCGGTTCGCGAACATTTGCGGCGGTTCGCGTGCACGGTTCGCGAATTGAAAATTTTCTGGAAAGTCCATCCATGTGATAGCCTCAGTGACTCTCTGTGTACTCTGCCTCCCCCTGTCCAGGGCGAATACTAACTTCTTCCCAGTGGCCTAGTCACCTTCACAAGCCCTTGGGGAGACTTATAAGACAACTGCCATAGAGGACCCTTCAAGGTAGTCCAGGGGAAACAGTACATCCCAGCCCAGTAAGTCCAGCATAAACTTGGGAAGATCCTTACCCAGCAAAGCCCTCTCCTTCCAGGCTAGGGGGACCTCTTGTCCTGCTGACTCTCGATCAGCACTCAGTCCCATGGGTAAAATTGAAGAGTTCCCTTTGTCAGGTCTGAGCTTTCTCCTGAATAAACTGGGATACTGGAGTTGCAACATGGGCTAGCGACATTCACTGGTGGCATCCATGCTGGATTAATGGGCAGTTCTGATACAAGCTGTTGTGGCTCAGTAGCCAACCTCTCCCCCACCAAGCCTGGCCAATGGCCCCTTCTTTCCAGGGTTACAGGTACACAGCCAGTGTCTTTGGGCAGCTGCAGGGGAGTCATTGTAGGGAGACCAGGAGACAAATCACAATCTGGGGTACCCTCTGGCTCTTTGGTCTCTGGATCCTCAGGTGGAACCTCCTGACTCTCTCCATCTAAGACTGCCTGGTGTGTAGTTACAGGCAACCCTTGAGAAGCAGCTGCTACTGCCTCTTGTTCAGGCTGAAGAACAGGGCTACTTTCTGTTTCTGCTCCAGGGTCTGTGGCTGGCTCCTGGACAACGGTCATCCAAGGAACCACTCTACAATTTCCACAGTCAAATGGTAGGGCCCAGTGCTCATTAGGTTCTTCTCTTACACTAGGAGCAGAGTAGCTTTTCCCCAGTTCTTCCCCTGGGCCCGGCACTGTTGTGGTTTGCCCCTGTCCCCATTCCTCTAACTGGGTGAGACTTAGCCCCCTAAAGATAGGGACCAGTTCTTCCTCTTCCCAGTCAACCCCATGGATGCCGGCATCCTTGTTATTTTGAGAATCATGGATATCAAAATTCTCCCCACAGTCCATACATTTATTTTCTGACCCAGCCTCGGCAATATTTAGCTGGGTCTCTGAAGTACCTGTTTGGTGGTTCTGTTCCATGCCTGACTGGCATGAGGCCTCCCAGCTGGCTGGCCAACAACCATCCAGGGATGCTTCATCCAGTAAGTCTATATAATCCACGTCCAGCTGTAGCTCCTGCTGGATCAAAGGCCAAAGTAAGTTAGCTGTATGAGAGCCTGTCTCCAGTCCCAGCACGTGACAGCGCTTGGCAAACAGACACTGCTTTCTTTTCTCTGTCCCCAAGCCACAGTCCGGATCCCCATGTACTATGTCCCAAAGTGCCTTTTCCAGCCCCAATGAAAAATGATGATGTATCCCAACAGATCCAACCCAATAAGCATATTGATCTTCCAGGGCGACCTCCTCATATACCAATTCTTCCAGCCATTCCATTAGCCTGTGACCTGGCCATAGTCCCAGGAATGCCATCCATTTATTTAGAAGGCCCATTCCTCTACAGTCCTTTCCAGTCACCAGACCATACTCTGTCTCTACTGGGGATAAGCATTTCCCCTCCACAGGAGCTGATGCAGGGCCATTGATTACCCTTCTCCTGTTCCCCTGTACCTCCTGTGTGATTTGTATCCGGAGTTATGATGCCTCTGTGTCTGGGGAGGTCCCTATTGTTTATGGCTATCTCTTAAGTGAGTGTATGTGTGATGTCAGACCATCTGGCTTGCAACCTTGGGCTATCAAAGCTCTTGAGATCACATTCATTAGATATCTAGTGAACAAGCCTTTATGTTAAACTCAAGTGTTTGCCCAGGACCACTTGAAGCCCATGCATCTGTCTTGACCCAAGGTCTGCATGTTTGAGTGTGCAATGATCTGCAGCTAACTGCTATGCAGAGCATTTCTACCAATTCCACATATGTTCTATATAACATTTTCCCTCATAATATATTATACCTAGGATACATAATAACCATGTACAGGCAACATATAACCACACAATAACACATAATCCCTCCCAATGTAACAATGTCATGCTCCCTTGGACATACTCACAAACCACTGACAATATGAGTACTTAAACAATTAAATCATGACAATAGCATACTCCCACTAATATTCTTTTGGAATTTGCTGCTCCGCTATTTAACTCTACCCACAAACATTCAACTTTATCACTAGGTCCACCATAAATATCTTCTCTGACTATAGGCTTAAATTCAGGCTTAACATACAGACAAACCCCTCCTCCTCATTTACCATTGCCTCTATCTTTCCTAAATAGGTTATAACCATCCAGATTAACAGTCCAGTCATGAGATTCATCCCACCACGTTTCGGTAATGCCCATTAAATCCCATTTTTCATTAATTGCTAATAATTCTAACTCTCCCATTTTTCCTGGCAAGCTTCTGGCATTAGCAAGCATACACCTTATGTTATGAGTTTGTTAATTCATCCCTTATATCCTCTACACTTTATACCCCATTACTTATATCTAGTCCCTCCCCCCCACCTACTATTTTAAAAACTCCTCCAGCCTTTCTACCATCTTATCCCCTAGTACAAAAGCTCCTTCATCATTAAAGTGCAATCCATCCCTACTGTAGAGATTGTACCGAAGTGAGAAGTCAGCCCAGTGCTCTAAAAACCCAAACCCACCCTTAGTGCACCACATCTTTAGCCACGCATTAACCTCCCTAAGATCCTTCTGCCTCCCTGGGCTAGCACGTGGCACTGGTAGTATCTCAGAAAATACTACCTTGGAGGTCCTTGCCTTCAGCTTATTACCTGGTTCTCTAAAATAATTTTTTAGGACACTCCATCTTTCACTTATTTTGTCATTGGTACCAATATGTACCAAGACCGCCAGTTCATTTCCAACCCCTCCCAATAATTTGTCTACCCGATCCACAACATGACGAACCAGAGCACCCGGGAGTCAGCAAACTGTTCGATTGCTGGGATCTGGGTGACAAATCACCCTGTCTACCTTCCTAATAATAGATTCCCCTACAACCAAAACCTGTCTGTTGTTCTGCCTGTTCTGCCCTCCCTCTCCTCCAGTAGAGCTGTTCTCCCGGCTGTTAGAGGGAACATCTCTATCTGGCATTGCCATTCCTGAATGGACATCCCCAACAGTTTCACTCAATCTTGCAAATCTGTTGGTGTTTGCCAACTCAGAACTGGCCTGCCTCCTCCTGTTCCCCCTGCTTCCCCTTGTAACTGTAACCCAGCTACCACCCTGGACCTCCTCACTAGCACCAACTCCACCCTCCATGCTAGGCCCAGCTAAACTGTGCTCAGTGAGCACCAACCCCCTTTCCAGTCAAGCAATATCACTAAGTGCTGCAATTCTTCTCTCCAGATCTCCAATTTGAGCTTCCAGAGAGGCAACATGCTCACACCTCTCACAGAGGTATGGACCCTGGATCATCTGTTCCAGTATTGAATACATATGACAGGATGTACACTGAATAAGGTTGCCACTGGACTGACTCATAATTATTCTTATTGACTACAAAATTTCAGTGGGAAAAATAAAGAATATAAAATAATATATTTGTATAATGTTTTCCTCCTTTGCACTATAAATCTGCCCTCCCTTTTCTTTGAAGTCCCTCCTTTTATTTAAACTCCTACGCTTTTACTAGAATTGCACTTGATACTGAAAATGTTCTCAAGCTCACAAGTTCGCCCCTTCTTCTGTTTATATTAACTTCTGCCTTCTCATCTGGACACAATTAGTGCACTCTGCAATTTATCAGCCTTTACTTGTAAGGAAAATCCACTTGCGAACAGCCCAAAACAGCTTACAAACTTTTTATACTAGTTTAACAGTCAAGCCACACCCCTCTCACCTGGGCACAATTAGTGCACTCTGCAATTTATCAGCCTTTTCTTGTAAGGTAAATCCACTTGTAAACAGGCCCCAAAACAGCTCACAAACCCTTTATACTAGTTTAAAAGTCAAGCCACACCCCTCTAACCTGAGCACAATTAGTGCACTCTGCAATTTATCAGCCTTTTCTTGTAAGGTAAATCCACTTGTAAACAGGCCACGAAACAGCTCACAAACCCTTTATACTAGTTTAAAAGTCAAGCCACACCCCTCTCACATGGGCACATTTAGTGCACTCTGCAATTTATCAGCCTTTACTTGTAAGGTAGATCCAGTGATTAACAGTTTTACTGATATATGCAAAACTATATTTACTTAAAAATGAATAGACTTTGCCAGTTCATATTCTCATCCATCTATATTAACACCATGAACTAGAATGGTAGTTTGATCTATTTATTTATTATCACACACCAAAATGTTTTTCCAAGTTTTATTATTCCTCTTAACCTTATTAAATTGCATCCTTATACACTAGTGAAATTATCAGGTCATAAAATTTATTTACACAATATATAATTTAAAACCTAATCCACTAATTTATCAGGCCCTGTCTTGAATAGTCTACCCCAATGGTCTACAAGTGTTTTAAACCTAGTCTTCAAGGACCAGTAAATTATTTGTAAAGTGTTATATTTCTCTGAATTATAGCCTGTGAATTTAGATTAATAAAGCCTATGGTCTTGGGTCTTATGCACTAATTATTTATGTATTTGTATTCAATTGGTTTATAGTTTGTAATCACTGATGTTTTTTTGACCACCTGAATGAAGCTCTCAGACTAATGGTTTGAGAACCTCTGGTGTAATCCATTCAGTTTGACCTTTCCTTTGCCAAACTTTATATTTAAATAAAGATATCTAAACAACTGCATCTGTCTTTAACGGAAACTTAAAGCAGCTGTGTACAATGGGGAAACCGTTATATACTTGTGAACTATTACAACTTAGCAGCTGTGTAAGCCAAGGGCACTTAAGCATTTTAGAAAAAATCTGATGTTGCTAATGTCATGGGGGATTCATATTCCTACTAGCTTACTAGCTACTGGATCCCAACAATAAGGACTAGAGGTGCTACCTAAATACAAAGTCCCTCAATTTTAATTTTGTTAGGAACAAAAGCAAAATATATGTTCCCATTAAAGCAAAATTTTAGATTAATGTTTATTAATTTCAAGTTTGGTCAAAATGTTTTTTGCATGTAATCTTATGTTGAGAAGAACAAACAAGAAATGATACTTAAATGGTCCATTAATATTTCTCTGCTCTCTTTGCTTACAGGATTTTGAGGACCCCCTAGGGGTTGATGAGACTTGTGATCTGGAGCCACAATGTGTCCGTGTGATGGGAAGGATGACTGAACAGAAGGAGACAGCATGCACTCTGCTCAGCCCTCTACACAGGACCCTGCCCAAGGTCAGACATTTGTGCAATGTTGGGTCAGGGTTGTAAATACTGTTGATACCAATTGGTACTACCACATTTCCTTTGTAGTAGTTAGAAGCTTTATATGTAGTTACTCTTTATGCAAAGTTCCATTTTGTACCTGCTAGTGTGTATCACGAGGGTGTCTCCTGTAAATTAATGAGCTCCATTTTAGCTCTGTTTTAACTGCAAAACTCCCATTATACTAATTGGCACTTCCTGTGTATTCAAAGTCTCCTCCCAGCTCACAAAGCTAATCTGCTGAAACTAAAATGCTAGTCCCCCCTCCCCCGGATACACAATACATTAAGGGTCTATCATGCTCATCACCTGTAAAATGACCAAAAACTCTCAACCACTCTTTTCCTAAGTGAACAGCCCCTTTAAAGGAATAAGGAATAAATCAATAATGCTCTATATCATCAGAACACTGAAAATCGAGAGAGAAAATGTTAGATTTTTATTTTTATTTTAATTGTCCGTCAAAAAATTACGGGCATAAAATTGTAAGGCTGGCAATGCTGTTTGCCACACAATGTGAGGCTTCTGCTTCTCTGAGCATCTTTGGCGCTCATTGAGAAACTTTCCTTCCGTCTACTGTACAGGCCGCTCATTGCAGGGTTCATTAGGCTGCAAGTTTTGTGCTTGGGAATGCCATGTGTCTCTTTCCAGCATCTCTCCCTTGTGCCTTCCCTGTGAGTTTCTCTTCTGTGTCTCTGCTGACTGTAAGTGTTAAAGTGTCTTTGCCATTGTGTATTTTCTAAGTCTCGCGTGCCTGGCGTTGTTGGTGTTAGTGTCTTTGCTATCATGTGTTTTCTAAGTCCTGCATGCCCGGCTTTGCTCAGCCTCGTTTTCATCCAGTTTCAGGAATTTTTAAGTTTTTCATCCACCATTTTTTTCTCGATTAGCCAATTTTCTAGTGACGAAACACATCAAATAAGGCTCCAAATCGCTGCTTGCAACCTCACTACCATGCTTCCTGGCTCTCCCCCTGTGATGTGTGTGAGTGTGTTTTTTAAATGATTTTTCTTGGTTTTCGTGGTTTTTGATTTCCGCGGTTCGGATATTAAATTGGTAATTTTCCGAGTTCGGATTTGGCTGGTGTAAGTGTTAGTGTCTTTGCCGTTGTGTATTTTCTAAGTTCCGCGTGTCTGGCATTGTTTGTCTAAGCGTTACTGTCTTTGCCGTTGTGTATTTTCTATGTCCCGCGTGCCTGGCTTTGTTCAGCCTCGTTTTCATCCAGTTTCAGGAATTATTAGTTTTTCGGCCGCCATTTTTTTTCTTGCTTAGCCGTGGTTTTCGTTTTCCGCGGTTCGCCCGTTAAACTCGTAATTTTTCCAAGCTTGTATTTTTTCCCCCAAGCTCACATGTGTGACGCGGCCGCTGGCTGCAATGAGCTCATTGCAGCCTAAGTGCTGTGCGGCTGCTTAATTGCTCATTTCAGCCTAATTCCCGCGTGCTTCAACGCCTCAACTGCTTGCCTTAATTGGCAAGACTCGCAGGAGCGCCTTTGGCGCTCATTTCAGCCAATGTCCTACGTGCTTCAATGCCTCAACTGCTCGCCTCGCTTTGCTAGGCTCGCAGGGCAATGAGCGCCTTCGGCGCTCATTGCCTAAGTCCTGCGAGCTCAGAAATCTTCAATGCCTCAACAGCTCGGCTCGCAATCATGACGACAAATCACAGTTTGACAATTATAAGATGTGATAATAGTCAATAACAACGTTTTTGTTCCAGTTTAAATATTCTACGTGATGGACAGAGCAGTTCTAATGACTATAAACATTTCCTGATAACACCCGTACAATCACCCTCCTTACCCATCACACCAACAACCACAAATATACAATCAACTTCTTTCTTGCCATGGTAGACAAGGACCTACATTAGGGTCACCCAATAATTCACCTATCAATGTCATACATTAATAAATCCACCTCCACAATTATCACACAACTCACACAGCAAATCATCTATCTGTCCTCATAAAACAGCAATACCACCTCACACACACATATACACACATGCACACACACATATATATGACCCAGAGATGAGGGGAACACGTGCCCCCCAAACCCTCCTGCTTTCATCTTACAGGACACTCCTGAATTGTTTGGTTCTATTCATCTCAGTGTCCAGCAAACCACTGTTACCAGCAAATGTAACTACAGTGGATATAAAAAGTCTACACAACCCTGTTAAAATGTTAGGTTTCTGTGCTGTAAAAAAATTAGACAAAGATAAATCATTTCAGAACTTTTTCCACCTTTAATGTGTGTAGACTTTTTATATTTACTGTACATTTAACAAAGTCTCATACAGGTTCAGCAATAATAATCCCAAAAATAAGGATTAATATTCCCTCAGAATAAAACATATACAGCAATTATGTAGTTCAAACTAACAACTTATTTGTTGATGCCTAGCATATTGTATACACAACCCAGTCCTTTCATTCTCCACCAGGCCCCACACTGACTATGTGAGGAGGTCTGTCACCACCCTCCTACTCACCCCCCTGGTCAGGGAATTTACCACCCATTCCAATTGGCCAATTGATGGTGGCCTCACAGGTGGATCTGATCAGATCAGTAGTGGAGACACTTACAGCCCTATTAAATAGAAGCCTGTAGCGGCATCGGGGAGCTCACAAGGGCTGCAGGCTTGAAATTTGAGTTAAATAGCTGCAAATTACGGGCTTGAGACGCAAACCCGTAAAACATTTTTTGAATGTTGCAGGCGCAGCTGTGAACATGATCAATTAGTCATACCCGTAGTTACGTGTTTAGATGGAGCCAATGGAAACAGAAATCGTCATCATTGCATCACAGAAAAATGGAGGTTGGATTTTAAAGTCTTGCGTGGTTCAATTACGAGTTACGATTGGACCCACATTACATATATAACGCAATATTGATAAAGCCGTAAATATGATATTCTATTACATGCGAGTTCCATTATATGTATTAATACATTGAATGCCGGGATCGATATAACATGGAAATTAAACATGAAATAAAGTATTTTATATTGCAAATTTGCAAGTTTGAGAATGTTGTGCTGTTAATTCTAAGACCTAACATCACTTTCACTTTTATTATAACTACAGTAGTGTGTGTATATTTGCATTTACAGTGCTACGGATAGGACTTTACCCCCCTTGCGGGTTCTCTCTAGTACCCGTTGGACTCCATTTGCGTCTTACAGGGTTGAATGCCAGTGAATTTGGTGCAATTTAATAGCTAAATTGGAACATAGCAGTTACGCGCTTGACAGAACAAAAGATTTGCGGGCACGAAGTTCCACATTCCACGTCCCGTAGGCTTTTTTTGCACATAACCCGCAGATCGGCAATGGGTGGCTTTACGGGGTCAATGTAATACCCGTAAGTCTGCGGTTTTACGTTATGGGAATTGAATAGAGCTGTGGGTCTCTGATGTACGGACCCCTCCATATGCCAAGCTTCCTTCCCCATTCACATCTAAGTATACTATAATACACACATTTACAATAACTATGATTAACTCCAATATTGTGGCCTCTTCCCTGAACAACATGGCTTACCCACACAACCATAATTGTGCATCACATATTAATATTACAAGTATAACCCCCAAACAACCATAACTGTACATCCTATATTAACATCATAAATAAAACATGGTTCGTCACAAACAGGATAGTTGACATTAAAACATGGCCCACAATGCACAATATGGCTGTCAAACACAAACATCTGTAATAACATTATCTATCTTTTGCTAACATTACGATAACTGTCCAGGTATTCAGGGGTTTGGGCATTGTTCTTGGTGGGAAGGAGCTGTGTTTTGGTACCCGTTTCCCCTCAGGGCCTACAACAATCCATAGTCCCCAAAAGTCGAGTGGGCCCTTCTGGGCATCACACTATGCTTTGTAAAAAGCCTGCGTGCACGAGGCCAAACCGTTTGTTTAGATGTGTAAATCGCCATTTTAGAATCCTGTAGGACCGCAAGCCTCGTGAAGAATCCTGTAGGACCGCAAGCCTCGTGAAGCGAGCCATTAACGCATAGAAGCCTTCCAAGCTTGGAGCACTTAACCAACCTTGCAAAAATACTAACTTAACGGCCGAACCGCGGAAACCGAAAAACACAAAAAAAAAGAAAAAATACAATAAAAAAACACTCACACACAACATGGGGTGAATGCCAGGACGCCTGGGAGTGAGGTTGCACACAAATTTAAGCCGAATTTGCAGAGTTTGGGCAATCACAAATCGGCTAAGCAAGAAAAAAAAATGGCGGATGAAAAAAATGTAAACGAGGCTAAAGGAAATTGAAGCGAGCAAATCACCGCCAGGCATGTATGAGTTAGTCAGGAACATAGGAGGTACACAATATACCATTAAAACAGACAATGCTTGTGAGCCTAGTAACACATAGAAAAAACCCACAATTTTACAACACTAACTTGCAAATAATAACATTAGGAATCTAAAATGGCGATTTACACATCTAAACAAACGGTTTGGCCTCGCGCACGCACCCTATGTACACTGCACACTTGCCACATTGCTGGCACTTTCTCCTTAGGTGATCAACAGTCCAACTGTACATTTTCAGATGCAGGAAAATCCAAAGAGGTTGTTAGCACTTCAGGATATTGATTACTGCATATTAATTTTAAATAGGTAAAGTATATGAATTTATTAATTCATATTAATTTATTAATTCACTGTACTAAATAAATGTTATATTTTACACTGTACTTATATATCTGTCTTTGCGATGAGCGCAGAAGGTGATCGTTGCAAAGCAGGAAACTTAAAGTACACAAGGGGAGAGGCTTGCAATGAGCGCAGAATGTTCTCAGAGGAGCAAACGACTTACATTGTATGGCAAAAAGCATTGCCATGGCTTCAAATTTTATTGCCGTCATTTTTGACGTGCAATTTGCTAGTTACTTTATATTACAGGATTTTCACAGCTTCTATAACATTTGAAATGTATATATAAAGCATCATACAGACCTGTGTTATGTGTATAGTTAAGAACTGGATAACTTCAACATTATCCATTTCATTTATAGATAATACAAAGTTCCGACGTTGGCTGTAAAATACAAAAATGTTCTCATGTATATAATTGATTGTGTGTATATAAAGAGACCTGGATGCATTAAGATAGTGATCGATCACTGGGGCACCAGGGAGGAGTCCGTGAAATAATGATAACTCTTCCCCCAGTCTCCTTACATGCTTTCTTCCTCATATTGTAGATTAGAATCACTAGCCCCATCTATTCTGTCCTATTGGACCCCTCAGTTTCTCGTTCCATTCTCTTTCTCTTAAATCCCTCCTTCTTTGCTCTAACTGCTTGTTTTATCTGACCTCTCTTCTTTCCATCTCCATATCCTGGATTCCTCTCATCGCCTCTCTCCCCCTTACCCAGCTCTATCTCTGTGTCTCCTCCCTTCTCTCCCTCCCTCTGTACATCCTGCACAGCTGTTCTGCCTCTGCTATGTTCTGTAAATTGAATGAATCCATTGCTCTTTGGATATAAATAACCCCCCTGGGGGAGGACAGATCGGTGTCAAGTGGGGGCATTTTATCTGGGTGGGACGGGCAGATTAAAGGATGTTCTGTAATACTGCTATCAGCCCCCTTCTCCTGGGAAGTTCACCACCTAATATCTAAGGACAGACACACTGGGATTACTTGGAATTATATAGAAGAGTCAGAATATTTGGATTTGGATTGTAAAATCTACAGGGAGTAATGGAGATCTGAGCTGTTTGAGATTGTGAGTCCAGTGACTGCTAGGGTGAGTGTGCTGCTAGTGATCGATGAGGCTGAGCAGGAATGTGGTGCAAAACAGTTTTATACCGTATATATATATATATATATATATATATATATATATATATATATATATATATATAGAGAGAGAGAGAGAGAGAGAGAGAGAGAGAGAGAGAGTGAGAGAGATGAATAATCAGAGTATTGCTGTATATAGTGATACCTTTTTTATTGGACAAACATATTCATTCATGAATATGTTTGTCCAATAAAAAAGGTATCACTATATACTGCAATACTCTAATTATTCATCTGAATTACTGGAAATTTAAAGGCTACCTCACGCTTTATATATATATATATATATATATATATATATATATATATATATATATATATATACTGTATATGTGTGTGTGTGCAATGAGGGAGAGAACCCAAGGTGAGTATCTAAGTGTGCAATAAAGCTGAGTGTGCAGGATGATCGCAAACAGTGTGTGTTTATGGTGAACATGCAGAGAGGGTGAGAATGCATGGTGTTGGCAAACAGTGAGTGTGATTTCTGATTCTGCAAAGAGTAAAAGAGAGCAGGGTATTTGCAGATAGTGAGTGTGTATTTTTATTGTGTATTGAGGGTGGGAGTTAAGGGAGTTGACACCTAGTGAATATGTATGTATTGCAGTTGAGCAATAAATACACAAGTGCAGGGTATTTTCAGTCTTCTGAATGTTAAATAATACTGAAAATACCTTACAATATAATTTGCAATAAAGTGGGCAATAAAGACAGACGTGCATTGTCTTGGCAAATGGAGAGTTTATTTTGTGATGATGCTGTGAGGGTGAGAACTCAAAGTGTTGTGTGAATCAGAGTGCAGGTTGATTGCAAACAGGGTGTTTTTGGAGTGCATGGCAGGGTAATTGCATATAGTGAGTGCTTATTATGAGTGTGTAAGTGCAGGATGCTAGTACATAGTGATTTCTTTCCATGAGTGTGTGGTGTGGATGAGAGTGCAGGATGCTAGTACATAGTGATTTCTTTCCATGAGTGTGTGGATGAGAGTGCAGGATGCTAGTACATAGTGATTTCTTTCCATGAGTGTGTGGTGTGGATGAGAGTGCAGGATGCTGGTACATAGTGATTTCTTTGCATGAGTGTGTGGTGTGGGTGAGAGTGCAGGATACTAGTACATAGTGATTTCTTTGCATGAGTGTGTGGTGAGGACGAGAGTGGAGGATGCTAGTACATAGTGATTTCTTTTGATGAGTGTGTGGTGTAGGTTTGAGTGCAGGATGCTAGTACATAGTGATTTATTTGCATGACTGTGTGGTGTGGATGAGGGTGCAGGTTTGCTAGGACATAGTGATTTATTTGCATGAGTGGGTGGTGTGGATGAGGGTGCAGGTTTGCTAGGACATAGTGATTTATTTGCATGAGTGTGTGGTGTGGGTGAGAGTGCAGGATGCTAGTACATAGGGATTTCTTTGCATAAGTGTGTGGTGTGGATGAGGGTGCAGGTTTGCTAGTACATAGGGATTTCTTATGATGAGTGTGTGGTGTGGGTGAGAGTGCAGGATGCTAGTACATAGGGATTTCTTTGCATGAGTGTGTGGTGTGGATGAGGGTGCAGGTTTGCTAGTACATAGGGATTTCTTATGATGAGTGTGTGGTGTGGGTGAGAGTGCAGGATGCTAGTACATAGGGATTTCTTTGCATAAGTGTGTGGTGTGGATGAGGGTGCAGGTTTGCTAGTACATAGGGATTTCTTATGATGAGTGTGTGGTGTGGGTGAGAGTGCAGGATGCTAGTACATAGGGATTTCTTTGCATGAGTGTGTGGTGTGGATGAGGGTGCAGGTTTGCTAGTACATAGGGATTTCTTATGATGAGTGTGTGGTGTGGGTGAGAGCGCAGGATGCTAGTACATAGGGATTTCTTTGCATAAGTGTGTGGTGTGGATGAGGGTGCAGGTTTGCTAGTACATAGTAATTTCTTTGCATGACTGTGTGGTGTGGATGAGGGTGCAGGATGCTAGTACATAGTGATTTCTTTGCATGAGTGCTTGGTGTGGATGAGGGTGCAGGTTTCCTATGACATAGTGATTTCTTTGCATGAGTGTGTGGTGTGGGTGAGAGTGCAGGATGCTAGTACATAGGGATTTCTTTGCATGAGTCTATGGTGTGGGTGAGAGTGCAAGATGCTGGTACATAGTAATTTCTTTGCATGACTGTGTGGTGTGGATGAGGGTGCAGGATGCTAGTACATAGTGATTTCTTTGCATGAGTGCTTGGTGTGGATGAGGGTGCAGGTTTCCTATGACATAGTGATTTCTTTGCATGAGTGTGTGGTGTGGGTGAGAGTGCAGGATGCTAGTACATAGGGATTTCTTTGCATGAGTCTATGGTGTGGATGAGGGTGCAGGACGCTGGTACATAGTGATTTCTTTGCATGAGTGTGTGGTGTGGGTGAGAGTGCAGGATACTGGTACATAGTGATTTTTTTGCATGAGTGTGTGGTGTGGGTGAGAGTGCAGGATGCTGGTACATAGGGATTTCTTTGCATGAGTGTGTGGTGTGGATGAGGGTGCAGGATGCTAGTACATAGTGATTTCTTTGCATGAGTGTGTGGTGTGGATGAGGGTGCAGGATGCTGGTACATAGTGATTTATTTGCATGAGTGTGTGGTGTGGGTTTGAGTGCAGGATGCTAGTACATAGGGATTTATTTGCATGAGTGTGTGGTGTGGATGAGTGTGCAGGATACTGGTATATAGTTATTTCTTTGCATGAGTGTGTGGTGTGGGTGAGAGTGCAGGATGCTGTTACATAGTGATTTCTTTGCATGAGTGTGTGGTGTGGGTGAGAGTGCAGGATGCTGGTATATAGTGATTTATTTGCATGAGTGTGTGGTGTGAATAAGGGTGCAGGATGCTGGTACATAGTGATTTTTTATGATGAGTGTGTGGTGTGGGTTTGAGTGCAGGATGCTAGTACATAGTGATTTATTTGCATGAGTGTGTGGTGTGGATGAGTGTGCAAGATGCTGGTACATAGTGATTTCTTTGCATGAGTGTGTGGTTTGGACAAGGGCGGAGGATGCTAGTACATAGTGATTTCTTTGCATGAGTGTGTGGTGTGGATGAGAGTGCAGGATGCTGGTACATAGTGATTTCTTTGCATGAGTGTGTGGTGTGGGTGAGAGTGCAGGATGCTAGTACATAGTGATTTCTTTGCATGAGTGTGTGGTGTGGATGAGAGTGCAGGATGCTGGTACATAGTGATTTCTTTGCATGAGTGTGTGGTGTGGGTGAGAGTGCAGGATGCTAGTACATAGGGATTTCTTTGCATGAGTGTGTGGTGTGGATGAGTGTGCAGGATGCTGGTACATAGTGATTTTTTTGCATGAGTGTGTGGTGTGGATGAGTGTGCAGGATACTGGTACATAGTGATTTTTTTGCATGAGTGTGTGGTGTGGATGAGTGTGCAGGATGCTGGTACATAGTGATTTCTTTGCATGAGTGTGTGGTGTGGGTGAGAGTGCAGGATGCTAGTACATAGGGATTTCTTTGCATGAGTCTATGGTGTGGGTGAGAGTGCAAGATGCTGGTACATAGTGATTTCTTTGCATGAGTGTGTGGTGTGGGTGAGGGTGCAGGATGCTGGTACATAGTGATTTCTTTGCATGAGTGTGTGGTGTGGGTGAGAGTGCAGGATACTGGTACATAGTGATTTTTTTGCATGAGTGTGTGGTGTGGGTGAGAGTGCAGGATGCTGGTACATAGGGATTTCTTTGCATGAGTGTGTGGTGTGGATGAGGGTGCAGGATGCTGGTACATAGTGATTTCTTTGCATGAGTGTGTGGTGTGGGTGAGAGTGCAGGATGCTAGTACATAGGGATTTATTTGCATGAGTGTGTGGTGTGGGTGAGAGTGCAGGATACTGGTATATAGTTATTTATTTGCATGCGTGTGTGGTGTGAATAAGGGTGCAAGATGCTGGTACATAGTTATTTCTTTGCATGAGTGTGTGGTGTGGGTGAGAGTGCAAGATGCTGGTACATAGTGATTTCTTTGCATGAGTGTGTGGTGTGGACAAGGGTGGAAGATGCTAGTACATAGTGATTTCTTTGCATGAGTGTGTGGTGTGGGTGAGAGTGCAGGATGCTGGTATATAGTGATTTATTTGCATGAGTGTGTGGTGTGAATAAGGGTGCAGGATGCTGGTACATAGTGATTTTTTATGATGAGTGTGTGGTGTGGGTTTGAGTGCAGGATGCTAGTACATAGTGATTTATTTGCATGAGTGTGTGGTGTGGATGAGTGTGCAAGATGCTAGTACATAGGGATTTCTTTCCATGAGTGTGTGGTTTGGACAAGGGTGGAGGATGCTAGTACATAGTGATTTCTTTGCATGAGTGTGTGGTGTGGTGTGGATGAGTGTGCAGGATGCTGGTACATAGTGATTTCTTTGCATGAGTGTGTGGTGTGGACAAGGGTGGAGGATGCTGGTACTTAGTGATTTATTTGCATGAGGGTGCAGGATGCTGGTACATAGGGATTTCTTATGATGAGTGTGTGGTGTGGGTGAGAGTTCAGGTTTTGGGACACTGTTACTGTGCATTGAATCTATTTGCTGAGAAAGCCTGGAGCTGTGATACAGTGTGTGCTTGGTGAGTATACAGTGAATTCAGTAGTGGGAGTGAGGGTTATTGGCACAATCGGTGTGAGTCATGTTAGCACAGTGAGCTCTGCATCTTATTAATGTCTACTCTCTTGGTGTGCATGTTATTGAAGAGGTGCTGCTCTGTCCATTCATTGATGGGCTGAGAAATGCTTTGATTTCTAATGCATATTTTGGTCTGGCTGCCTTCTGTTTAGTTAAAGTGGTGCAAGTGACTGACTGTCTGGAGTGGACCCTGTGGGAAGTCAGGGTACCATTCAGAAAGTGAATGAAGTCAGAACATGTGATTTGGCAAGCATTATTACATATCTGTATTACAGAATAGAAAAATAGACTATAGAGCTAAAAAACATTCAATGGGTGCAGGATGCTAGTACATAGTGATTTCTTTGCATGAGTGTGTGGTGTGGATGAGGGTGCAGGACGCTGGTACATAGTGATTTCTTACGATGAGTGTGTAGTGTGGGTGAGAGTGCAGGATGCTAGTACATAGTGAGTTCTTTGCATGAGTGTGTAGTGTGGGTGAAAATGCAGGATACTAGTACATAGTGAGTTTTTTGCATGAGTGTGTGGTGTGGATGAGGGTGCAGGACGCTGATACATAGTGATTTCTTATGATGAGTGTGTAGTGTGGGTGAGAGTGCAGGATGCTAGTACATAATGAGTTCTTTGCATGAGTGTGTGGTGTGGGTGAGGGTTCAGGATGCTAGTACATAGTGATGTTTTTGCATGAGTGTGTGTTGTGGATGAGGGTGCAGGATGCTAGTACATACTGATTTCTTTGCATGAGTGTGTGGTGTGGATGAGGGTGGAGGATGCTAGTACATAGTGATTTATTTGCATGAGTGTGTGGTGTGGATGAGGGTGCAGGACGCTGGTACATAGTGATTTCTTACGATGAGTGTGTAGTGTGGGTGAGAGTGCAGGATGCTAGTACATAGTGAGTTCTTTGCATGAGTGTGTGGTGTGGGTGAGGGTGCAGGATGCTAGTACATAGTGATTTTTTTGCATGAGTTTGTGTTGTGGATGAGGGTGCAGGATGCTAGTACATAGTGATTTCTTTCCATGAGTGTGTGGTGTGGATGAGGGTGCAGGATGCTAGTACATAGTGATTTCTTTCCATGAGTGTGTGGTGTGGATGAGGGTGCAGGATGCTAGTACATAGTGATTTCTTTGCATGAGTATGTGTTGTGGATGAGGGTTCAGGATGCTAGTACATAGTGATTTCTTTGCATGAGTGTGTGGTGTGGATGAGGGGTGCAGAATGCTAGTACATAGTGATTTATTTGCATGAGTGTGTGGTGTGGATGAGGGTGCAGGATGCTAGTACATAGGGATTTCTTTGCATGAGTGTGTGGTGTGGATGAGGGTGCAGGATGCTAGTACATAGTGATTTCTTTGCATGAGTATGTGTTGTGGATGAGGGTGCAGGATGCTAGTACATAGTGATTTCTTTGCATGAGTGTGTGGTGTGGATGAGGGGTGCAGAATGCTAGTACATAGTGATTTATTTGCATGAGTGTGTGGTGTGGATGAGGGTGCAGGATGCTAGTACATAGGGATTTCTTTGCATGAGTGTGTGGTGTGGATGAGGGTGCAGGATGCTAGTTCATAGCGATTTCTTTGCATGAGTGTGTGGTGTGGATGAGGGTGCAGGATGCTAGTACATAGTGATTTCATAGTGCAAGCTTTGGGACACTGTTACTGTGCATTGAATTTATTGCCGAGAAAGCCTGGAGCTGTGATACAGTGTGTGCTTGGTGAGTATACAGTGAATTCAGTAGTGGGAGTGAGGGTTAGTGGCACAATCGGTGTGAGTCATGTTAGCACAGTGAGCTCTGCATCTTATTAATGTCTACTCTCTTGGTGTGCATGTTATTGAAGAGGTGCTGCTCTGTCCATTCATTGATGGGCTGAGAAATGCTTTGCTTTCTAATGAATATGTTGGTCTGGATACCTTCTGTTTAGTTAAAGTGATGCAAGTGACTGACTGTCTGGAGTGGACCCTGTGGGAAGTCAGGGTACCATTCAGAAAGTGAATGAAGTCAGAACATGTTATTTGGCAAGCATTATTAGATATCTGTATTAAAGAATAGAAAAATAGAATATAGAGCTAGAAAACATTCAAATAGCAACACACGTAGTAAGAGGAACAGATGAATTATACTTTAAAAAGAGACTATCAAATTAGATTTATTTTATATAGAAAAAAGTGCACAAGGGGATACTTGATGACCTTTTATAATTACATCCAAGGTTATAAGGCTTTGTCAGGGGAACGTTTCTTGGCAAGAGGTTTACAACTGAGAAGAGTTTAGAAGATGAACATAAATCAACTTAAAGAAAGAAGAAGCTTCTTCACAGCATGTGCAGTTAGATTGTGCAACTCACTACCAAAGGAGGTTGTGACAGCAGCAGATTCAATAGTTGGATATATTTTTGGAATAAAAAGGACATACAAGGTTATATCATTTAACTAGAATATGTAGGACACTGATCCAGGGAATAATCCAATTGCCAGGTTTTTAGATATGGAAGATGTTTTCCTCTATTGAGACAATTGGCAATATTTAAGTGAGGTTTTTGTTTGCCTTGTGCTGGATCAGCTCAAAATCCATTGGATACAAGGATCAGAGATCACAAACTGTAGAACTTGATGGGCTAAAAGTCCTTTTTCAACTGTATTTACTATGTAACTGTGCAATACACATAGCAGTCATCTGTCATCAATACATCAATTACAGTGAGACGTGTAAAGGACTGCTGAGGGTATGGGAGGGAAGGCGAAGGTGTCCTGTGCTGAAATCGTATCTGAAACCACCAATGAGTAAACAAATCACCTTCCTTCCTTACGCTGTTGAATAGAAAATAAAATTAAGAGAACATCCCTATTCAGTCTCATAGCCAGCGACAAGAGTGGAAAAACAAACATGACAGGCAATGGCTACTGAAATAAAGACTTAACCTACAAATTACTTTGGACCATGGATCACATAACTGCTAATGTTTGTTACAAACGTTGCAGAGGTTTATCTCCAACTGCAGAGGTTGTTTAATACTTGCTACATATATTAGAATACTGAATGGCTCTGTATATAAAATATACCATACAGTATGGAATATATCTATATTTGACAGCTTTTCTCCAGACTTTCACAAACCTACAACCTTATCATAATCACAGTACCTTCTATAGAATATGTTGCCACTTTACAAATAAGGCATTGTATTAATACTAGCGACTTGCCCATCAAAAAATTACAGCAATACAATTGTAAGGCTGGTGATGCTGTTTGGTACACAAAGTAAGTTTTTTTTTTTTTTTTTTTGTGTGAGTAGCTTCGGCGCTCATTGCAAGCCTCATGGTTGGTGTATGTTTGGTTATGAGAGCTCCTTTGGCGCTCATTGCAAGTTTTGCGCTGATGGGCTTTTGGTTTGCATTGTGAGCCTCTCCCCTGGTGTAGTTGTGGTCCTGTAAACACGGTTGGCGCTCCTTGTGAAGCACGCGATGAGCGCCTTTAGCATCTACTGTTATTTTTTTTACTTTTTTTTATGTGTATGTATTTTGTAATGTTAAATAATTTATTAGTAAAGTTATAAAGTAATATACTTTACCTATTTGTAATTAATATATGCATTAAGCAATATGCTGAAAAGCTAACAATCTGTTTTGATGTTCCTGCAGCATACAGTGTAGATTGGCACTGTGGGCGAGCTAAGGTGTAAGTGTCAGCAATGTGTGCAGTGTGTAGTGTAAATAGACTGTGTGCGCGAGGTGAAACTGTTTGTTTAGCTGTGTACTTCCGCATTTTGTAATGGTAATGTTATTAGGTTTCAGTGATTCTGGTAAAATGGCTGCAAGTGTGTATGTTTAAGGCGGGTGTTGAGCATTTAGCATCCTTCCTAATAGTGTATTTAATAGGTTGTACGGGTCTGTGGAAAAGGCGTATGTGCTTGGCAGTGTTTTGCTTGCTTAGGGGTTGTGTAGCCTCGTTTTTGTTTTTTTGGGCGGCCATTTTTTCTCACGCTTAGGGCGCCGAAGGTACTTACACACAAAAAAATAATTGGCATGTAAGCTCATTCCCAGACGTCCTGGCTGTCCCCCCTGCTGTGTGTGTATTTTTAGTTTTATTTTGTATTTTGTGTATTTTTCGTTTTATTTGCTGTGCGCGTTGCGCTGTTAAGTTCGTATTTTTTGCGGCCCGTTTTTTCTTCAGTGCTGGTTTTATTTTCTAAGTGTTACGGCCCATACTTTTTATAGGCGATTTTTTCAAAGTGCTATGGGTCTCGCACTTTGAACTGTGTATTTGAGTTTTGTGTTGAAGTGTAGTTCTGTGGGTTGTAGTTATGATGCGCAAGGCGTGTAGGGTCGTAGGGAGGAGCGCCTATGGTGCTCATCTCCACCAGTGCAGCGAGTGCCTTTGGCGCTCCCTGCCTGTCCTACGGGGTCATATGGATAAGCACCTATGGTGCTCATCTCCACCAGCAGTGAGTGCCTTTGGCGCTCCCTGCCTAAGTTGTACGGGATGGTAGGGACTAGCACCTATGGCGCTCACCTCCACCAGCGCAAGGAGCGCCTTTGGCACTCCTTGCCTGGCCGTGGCCCTTGCTTTGCGAGTCCGCCGTTTTAACGTTGCGTTACCAATGGATTTTGGCAAGGTCGCGCTGCTGAGAACTATATGTAGCGGAACCCATCCCTGTTTTACCCTGTTTTATGATTATTTAATTCTTGGTTAAAATATGATCCTACAATATGTTTGCTGTTTGATGCTCTGCAGAATATTAGCCAGACTTTTGCAGACCTAGGCTAATAGATAATCCTATTACAGAGATTCAAGAGATAAGAAAGTTGTAAAGGATCCTTGCATTTGCCAAAGTGTTTTAATTCTCTGATAAGAACAAAGAGGTGTAATTGAATCAATGTCTGATTGTATCAAAGTTGCCAGGGAGGTGTGACCCACCTATTGTTCTCTTTATGGGTATTGTGCAGCCAAATATGGGGGATGTGGATTGCCTGTGGGAAGAGATGTATAAATATTTCTGCAATAACAAAATAAAGTCAGTATTCATTTGACTCCCAAATTGTGTGTCGTCCAATATGGGAGGTCGGGGATGGTGAAACTGTAGTGCCTCGTGGGTATTTTATCGTATACCAGCGGAGATTTTGGACTGCGTGTTCCTGCTCCGTTACATTTGTTGGCAAGTGGTGGAATTGTTCCCACGGTCAGAAGGACAGCTACAGGAGACACCATTCTGTGGAGTACAAATTGAGGGCAACGCTAGTATCTGTACAGCGCCCCTGGCTACAGCAGGATGGAACCGGCTAGTTTTTGGACAGCGTTCCATGATGAGGATGAGAAGGAGGCCGCAGACTACAGGGAGACAGACAGAATGGAACTCTGGTATGATGCCCTGCAAGATGCCCAATGGCGGCGAGGTGAGAGTCTCCCCAGTGATGAGCAGCGGCTACAGAAGCGTGTGGCGATGCGGATGTATCTATTGGGAGAGCAGCCCCTGGATGAGTGGGTGACAAGACTAGAGACCCTGGTATGGCGAGAGATCTGGCTAGACAACGCATACCAGGCCCTCTGGTGGTATACCGTTCGACTTACCCCCTGGACGGCTGAACACGACTTACCGGAGGGGGATGATTATGATGGCCCGGGTTTATTATGGGATGCCTTGGAGGACGATATTGATCTTGGCAGCACGGAGGGGTCTAGGTTTTGGGACATCTATGACTACCGGATGGGCATGTATGTCTGGGATGACGAAGGCGAGGTGAGCAAAGACATGACCCACCTGGTAACGAGAGAGTGGGAGCTGGAGCAGGACTACCAACACCTGCTCAGCCTTGTGCAGCCCCAACCTACTCGACAAGCAGAACCAGACTTCATTGACTGGTCCTGGGATGACCTCCAGATGGCAGGTAGAGATGGGACCGAGGTCTCTCTACCGGCCCTACAGGGGGCAGAAGGTGTCGTCCTTCCCCCCCAGCGGCAGTGTGAACCCCAGGGGGCAGAAGGTGTCGTCCTTTCCCCCCAGCGGCAGTGTGAACCCCAGGGGGCAGAAGGTGTCGTCCTTCCCCCTCAGCGGCAGTGTGAACCCCAGGGGGCAGAAGGTGCCGTCCTTTCCCCCCAGCGGCAGTGGGAACCCCAGGGGGCAGAAGGTGTCGTCCTTCCCCCTCAGCGGCAGTGTGAACCCCAGGGGGCAGAAGGTGTCGTCCTTTTCCCCCAGCGGCAGTGTGAACCCCAGGGGGCAGAAGGTGTCGTCCTTTCCCCCCAGCGGCAGTGTGAACCCCAGGGGGCAGAAGGTGTCGTCCTTCCCCCCCAGCGGCAGTGTGAACCCCAGGGGGCAGAAGGTGTCGTCCTTTCCCCCCAGCGGCAGTGTGTACCCCAGGGAGCAGAAGGTGTCGACCTTCCTCCACAGCGGCAGTGTGAACCCCAGGGGGCAGAAGGTGTCGTCCTTCCCCCTCAGCGGCAGTGTGAACCCCAGGGGGCAGAAGGTGTCGTCCTTCCCCCCCAGCGGCAGTGTGTACCCCAGGGAGCAGAAGGTGTCGACCTTCCTCCACAGCGTCAGTGGGTACTCCAGGGGGCCAAAGGTGTCGTCCTTCCCCCCCAGCGGCAGTGTGAAACACAGGGGGCAGAAGGTGTCATCCTTCCCCCCCAGCGACAGTTTACCCTAACCAGGGGAGACACCAATCTCCCAGACGGCGCAGATGGGACCGTGGTCTCTGCGCCCACAGCTTGTCCAGATCCCCAACTACCGTCACTGGGACAACCGGAGGAGGGGGTAAGTACAAACTCCCCTCCCCAGCTAACTTCTAATGTGGCCCCAGGGTTAACAGAGGAAATGTTAACCCCCACTGACCCCCACGTTTCCCTGGCTACTGAGCCGGAATATGTCCCAAGTACCCCAGCAGAAGAGCTGACAGCGGGGCAGAGTGCAGTCGGCCTCTGCCCTCCCTTTGTCCCTGGTACAGAGCAGGAGGTCCTGCAGGTTATACCAGCAGAAGAGCTGGCATCAGGGCAGAGTGCCGCTGGCCTCTGCCCCTCAAGTCCCCTCAGCGTGTTGCACCATCACCCCAGCGAAATATCCAGGTGCCTGGTTAGACTTCCCCCCAAAGGGGAGATGTGTGACGAAGTGGCCTTCGCCACCTTGGCTTGGAGAGGACTGTTTGCCAGCCTCCTGCCCTGCGACTATGGCCCTGGTACATATTGCCCTTTGGAACCAGTGTTCGACCATACCAGAGTGTAAGTCACTCATTCCGGCCCTTTACATACAGGGGGGTCATTCTGTACTTGCCCTGTGTGAACCATGATACCCCAGATAACTGTGCCATGAAGCCCATTCATATAATGAAAGACTATGGGAAAGACTTTAGCTACATGGCAATTGAACTGTGTGAAGAGGATCTGAGCGCTATTCGGTGGTTTTGTGCGCTCAGATCCCAGCTATCTGGGGATATGGGAAATGTGAATAAATGTGAATTGCAGTAATGCTGATGGGTTGTCAAACTAGAGAATTGACCAACAAATACTTTTGTCCGGACATCCCCAGGCCGATCCGTTGGGATCAGACCGTGTATGCCGGCTTATGGTCACGGGGGAGGTGTGTAGCGGAACCCATCCCTGTTTTACCCTGTTTTATGATTATTTAATTCTTGGTTAAAATATGATCCTACAATATGTTTGCTGTTTGATGCTCTGCAGAATATTAGCCAGACTTTTGCAGACCTAGGCTAATAGATAATCCTATTACAGAGATTCAAGAGATAAGAAAGTTGTAAAGGATCCTTGCATTTGCCAAAGTGTTTTAATTCTCTGATAAGAACAAAGAGGTGTAATTGAATCAATGTCTGATTGTATCAAAGTTGCCAGGGAGGTGTGACCCACCTATTGTTCTCTTTATGGGTATTGTGCAGCCAAATATGGGGGATGTGGATTGCCTGTGGGAAGAGATGTATAAATATTTCTGCAATAACAAAATAAAGTCAGTATTCATTTGACTCCCAAATTGTGTGTCGTCCAATATGGGAGGTCGGGGATGGTGAAACTGTAGTGCCTCGTGGGTATTTTATCGTATACCAGCGGAGATTTTGGACTGCGTGTTCCTGCTCCGTTACACTATATATGTGATATACACAGTGTAACAAAAACCCATCACTTTTATTATACCAAGGACATTATGCCAGGCCAGGGAAGGGTTAACTGGACTATACAAGGCCCAAGGGTTAATCTTGGCTTTCCATCATCTTTGTTTAGAAATGGAAGTCTGCAAGGGACAGGAAGAGCTAACCCAATTATCCATCTGCTTTGTTTGTAAAAGCTCTATTGTGTAGGGAACCAGTCGGCTCCAGTGATGATGTGTTAAGATTATAAGCTAGTTACTAATTAAGTCTTTGTATGGCCAAAGGTGGGAGTATTCCATTGTCCTTGTGGAGACTCTCAACCCCCCCACCCCCCCGGTTCTGACTGTATATATATGTGTGTAAAATAATTAAAAATGATGCCTGTTCTGAAAATCCATGCAGGTATCGTCCATTGTGGAAAGAGGGACTTGTGGGACTGGGCTGCGCTATACTTGGCTATCTTTGTTATTTATTAGCGGAGATATTGACCTCTGATGTCACAGCTCCGTTACATTTGGTGGCAGTGACGAGATAGAAGCCAAGCCTCACAACGAAGCAGCAGCAGCGGTTCGCATGGAGACGAACTACGCAGCCCTAAAAAGAGCAACGTTAAAAGAACTGCTGGAAGCCAGGGGCCAAGTAGCCAGCGTAGTCGCTAAAGAGCTAAGGGTAAGGTTGGCCTTTTACCAAAACTCCCCATCAGAAGAGACTATCATCAGAGTGATGGCGGAGGTACAGAACTATGTTTTGGCCAACCAGCAACAGACCCTACAGCTTTAACTAGCGGGACAGCGATCCAGAGAGGGGCGACCCGCAATGTCGGAACCCACGGAAGACAAAGCCAAGCTCCCATATAATGCCTTTAAAGCCATCACATCACAGATACGGATGACGATATAGATGGATACTTGCAGGACTTTGAAAGACTGTGCCATCTACATGGTGTTGAGCAAGCAGACTGGGTAACCCTGTTGGCAGGCAAATTGTCTGGCCGTGCCGCAGAGGCGTACAGGGCTGTACCTGAGGACAGCCGAGACTACTACCGGGTGAAGCAAGCTATCCTCACCCGGTATGCGATCACCCCAGAGGCCTATCGACGCCGATTTCGGGAGCTCCTCAAACAAGAGAAGGACTCCCATGCAGAGTGGGCTTGTCGCCTACACCGAGCGGCCATGGGATGGGTTCAGGCGAAGCAAGTCACCACCCTAGAGGAGCTGCTACAGTTGTTGTTACTGGAGAAGTTCTTCAGCAGACTAACCACAGAAGTACAAGTTTGGGTAAGGGACCGTAACCCCCGTACCGTCCACGAAGCCGCCCGGCTGGCCGACAAGCACTTTGACGCACGCCGTCAGCCCCAACCACCACCTTGCACCACCTCCCGATCCACAGTGCTGACCAACGCCACTGTGACCGGAGTAACCTCAAGTTACGCCAGGGGAACCAACCCATCTGCTCCCAGGTACCCTCCTCGTACCCCGATCCGGTGTTACCAATGCCTGCAGACAGGCCATATGCAGTGGGAATGCCCCAGAACAGGACCCGTACCCCAGGACCCGTACCCCCGTCCGGGTCCGCCACTGCCAAGCAGAGCCGCAGCCCATTGGTACCACACCGAGCCCAGTGACCACGATGCCAACCACTACTACTCAGAGGAATAGCTAGGGGTGTTACAAGAAGTAAACCCCGTTCAGGCAGCCTTGGACAACCAACGTCACCATTGATAACCAGTGTGGCTAGAGGGAAAGAATGTTCAAGGATTACGGGACACCGGAGCCACACTAACCCTCGTTCAGACCCATTTGGTCCCAGACCAAGCCCGTACCGGTAGATCAGTGGCCGTAAGGGTAGCAGGGGGAGCAGTACTCCGCTTACCCACTGCCAAGGTGCATCTGAACTGGGGTGCGGGATCGGGAGTTGTAACAGTGGGGTTGATGCAAAAACTGCCCACGGATGTACTTCTGGGGAATGATTTGGGTCCGCTTACTTCAACCTTTTTGCCCCAACCCACATCCAAGACGTTCACCCCGTAACCACCCGGCAGCAAGCTCGCAACTCGGATCAGCCCACACACTCTGAGGCTCAGGTAAGCAACCAGTACCCACCCCTAGAGAATCTGCCCTGGGATAGCCCCCTAGAATTTGGGAAGGAGGTAGCCATAGACCCCTCGTTACACATATATAAAGATCGGGTCATCTCCAGTCAGGCAGGGTTAAAGGGGGAACAGTACTCATGGGACAAGGGATTACTGTATAGGAATACAGAGAGGGTAGGGCCTGGGTCTATACCGATATTCACTAAGCAGTTGGTAGTGCCCCAGAAATATAGGCAGGAATTGCTCTGGATTGCCCACGATATCTGGACACTTAGGGGTTAGTCGGACTAAATACCGGCTAACCCAGAACTTTTTCTGGCCAGGGATATCCAAGGATATCCGGCAGTATTGTAGGACCTGTGACACATGCCAGAGGGTGGGTAAATGGGGAGACCGCCAGAAAGCCAAACTTCGCCCCCTGCCAATGGTAGAAGAACCATTTAGCCGGGTGGCCGTAGACTTAGTAGGGCCCCTAAATAGGCCAAGCCCGTCTGGCAAGAAATATATCTTGACCATCGTAGATTATGCCACAAGGTATCCAGAGGCGGTGGCACTGACCAATATCCACGCTGAGACGGTCGCGGATGCACTGATGCAAATTTTCTCCTGCCTTGGATTTCCCTGTGAGATTATCTCGGATTAGGGCACCCAATTCACAGCTGAGGTCACCCACCAACTTTGGAGACTCTGCGGCATTAAGCCCATAGTGAACTCCGCTTACCACCCCAAGTCTAATGGCCTATGTGAACTCTTTAATGGGACGCTGAAACAGATGCTCCGGGCGTTCACCGACACTAGAAAGGACTGGGAAAGATTTCTGCCCCATTTGTTATTTGCATATAGGGAAGTACCCCAAGAATCCACCGGATTATCTCCGTTTGAACTACTGTTCGGGAGACGGGTGAGAGGTCGCCTAGATTTAATAAGGGAACAGTGGGAAGGAGAGACCAGTATAGGCAGTACCCCTATCTTCCCATATGTGTTGGAGTTTAGGGACCGCTTGGAGGAGTTGACCGAGATTGTACGCTCCAACCACCAGGCGGCCCAACAACGCTAGCGCCGCTGGTACGATAGGGGAGCCAGGGACCGCAGCTTTCAAGTGGGACAGAAAGTTTCAATGTTAAAACCTGTCCGCACTGACAAGCTGCAGGCCGCCTGGCAGGGCCCATACAAGGTGGTAGCACAACAATGTGATACCACTTATGTGATTGGCCCGTGCTCAGGAGTAGGAAAAAACCGCATGCTCCATGTGAATATGCTAAAACCCTATCATGAGCGCACAGAGGATGTGGCAGCTATCTGCGCCCCATCCTCTGAAGATGTTGAGAACCTTCCCCTACCCGACCTCTTAGACGAGGGGGACCAGACAGAGAGTTTAGGGGGGTACAGTTAGGAGAGCGGCTGAGCCCACAGGAGCGTACGCAGGCACAGGAGTTGCTACAAGCAAAGGAGGCCACCTTCTCCAACCTGCCTGGGTACACCCCTCTGGCCACTCACCGGGTAGACACCCCCGGCCAATTACCCCTACGCCAGCCCCCCTACCGCATCCCCGAATCCGTAAAGGAGTCGATGCGGAAAGAGATTCAGGAGATGCTACATTTAGGAGTTATTGAGCACTCTGATAGTCCCTGGGCCTCCCCGGTAGTGCTAGTACCCAAGAAGGACGGAACGACCCGGTTCTGTGTAGATTATAGGAGGCTAAATGCCCGAACCGTGTCTGATGCCTACCCCATGCCCCGGATAGATGAGCTCCTAGATAGATTGGCCCGAGGGCGATACCTCACCACCATATTTGTGTAAGGGATACTGGCAAATTCCAGTTTCTGGTCATGCCATTCGGGATGAAAAACGCTCCGGGCACGTTTCAGCGGATGGTAGACTGGCTATTGGATGAGTATGTTTGTGCATACCTGGAGGATATTGCCATTTATAGTGACCACTGGGAGGAACACCTGACCCACGTAGGACTAGTGTTAGACCGCAATAGGGCAGCAGGGTTGACTCTCAAACCAAGCAAGTGCCACCTAGGGATGGCAGAGGTACAATACCTTGGCCATCGGGTAGGTAGCGGGCAGCAGAAACCCGAACACGCCAAGGTAGAGGCAGTAGCACAGTGGCCCACCCCCCGGACAAAGACCCAGTTCCTAGCGTTCCTGGGGACAGCAGGGTACTATCGCAAATTTGTGCCCAACTATAGTGCTCTAGCCAAGCCCCTTACTGATCTGACCCGTAAGAACCTTCCTAGGCAGGTAGTCTGGGCCCCAGAGTGTGAAAAGGCATTCCAGCAATTGAAAACGGCTCTGATCCAGGCCCCTGTGTTGGCTGCTCCTGATCCAACCAAACATTTTCTTGTCCACACAGACGCTTCTATGTTTGGATTGGGAGCCGTATTGAGCCAAGTTGGACCTGACGGCGGCAACCACCCGGTGGCTTATCTGAGTCGCAAGTTGCTACCCCGGGAAGTAAGCTACGCCGCCTTCGAGAAGGAATGCCTGGCTGTAGTATGGGCACTCAAAAAGTTACAGCCATATTTGTATGGACAACCCTTTACCCTGTTTACCGACCACAACCCGTTGGTGTGGCTCAACCGGGTGTCTGGAGACAATGCCCGACTCTTGCGCTGGAGTCTAGCGCTGCAACCCTTTGACTGCACAATCCAGTATCGCCCGGGCAAGCACAACTGTAATGCTGATGAGTTGTCTAGGAAAACGGAACTAGAAAAGTGACCAACAAAAAGTTTTGTCTGGACCTCCCCAGGCCGATCCGTTGGGACCAGACCGGGTATGCTGGCTTACGGTCACGGGGGAGCAGTGTAGCAGAAACCCATCACTGTTATTATACCAAGGACATTATTCCAGGCCAGGGAAGGGTTAACTGGACTATACGAGGCCCCAGGGTTAATCTTGGCTTTCCATCATCTTTGTTTAGAAATGGAAGTCTGGAAGGGACAGGAAGAGCTAACCCAATTAGCCATCTGCTTTGTTTGTAAAAGCTCTATTGTGCAGTCTGCTCCAGTGATGATGTGTTAAGATTATAATCCAGTTACTAATTAAGACTTTGTATGGCCAACGGTGGGAATATTCCATTGTCCTTGTGGAGACTCTTAACCCCCCGTTCTAACTGTATATATATGTGTGTAAAAGAATTAAAAATGATGCCTGTTCGGAAAATCCACGGTGTGTATCGTCCATTGTGGAAAGAGGGACTTGTGGGACCAGGCTGCGCTATAATTGGCTATCTTTATTATTTATTAGCGGAGATATTGACCTCTGATGTCACAGCTCCGTTACACACAGCTATACCTTGCTTAATGCTGTAGATAGGTTCCAGGCAATATGAATGTTAAGCGAAACAGCTCTAAACGGGGCAGTTTAACATGGGAAAGATACGGATAGGGGAACGCATGAAAAAAAAATACACAGTTGCAATTGAAATGTAAACTTTTTTTGTTTTATATGAACTTCAAACAAACAGCAAACATAATACTAACAAAACCTGTTAGCAGAAATATAAACTTTATATTTGTGCTCTTGAAGCTTCTGGCTCATCATGGATTCTGGGTTATTTTTGAGAATCAGAGCATTAAAAGGGGTTTGGCAGCAAAAACAGCGTTATAGTGAGGCAGGGCGTTAAACAGGGAATTACTGGTCAAAATAGCGTTATAGCGAAACAACGCTAAAAGGGGTAGCGTTAAGCAGGGTATACCTGTGTATAAATACAGGCATTACAGGCCCTTTTAACTCTGTAGATGTGTTCCTAGAAAATCAAGTGCTAAACGAAACAGTGTTAAACACGTCAATTTTAACATAGCGTAAATCATCAATAAACTCGATTTTAAAATTCCTTCCATGGTTCTATGTGTTTTGGATGATACACAAGCATCGAATCAGTTTGTCGTGCAAAAACGGTATTATATCCAATGGGGCATGTGTCAGGTAAAAACAGCTTTATAGCAAATGAGTGTTAAACGGGGTAGTGTTAAGCAGGATCTGCCTGTATTTTACCTCGCGTGCTTGGCACACAAAGTTACTAGTATCTAAAATGCAACAATGTATCTAAAATGCCACAAAGATGTTACTCACTGGTGATTGCCCCTTGTACTATCGCAGTGAGTTTCATAGTTTGCACATTATAAACAAGTAAAACAATGTGTTTCATATTCAGGTAAATAAAAATAAAAGAACATCCTCTCTATAAGAACTGAAACAAGACACTATGAGTGCAAAACCTTTAGTTGGTGTATTCATTAGCTTGGCACCTTGACACGTTTTACTAAAGTCTAGAGTGCTGTTTGTCTCTCTCTCCTCTCTCATTTCTGCCAACCAAACATCATTCTGGCATTTCATGAATTTTTGTTTGATTAATTTTAGATGATCGGATATAACAACAATCAAATTCCATTCCTCTTCAGTTGCAATTGTGAAATTACTCTGCCTTTTTGTTTTCCTTAATACTGTTTCTGAAATGTATGTGAGAACCTTGTGTGAAACAATTACATATCCCTGCTCTAGTAGAGTCAATTATTTTTTCATAGTGCCTTGTCTGACACAACCAAATTTGAGGTTGGCAGAGGGAGATCATGAGAGCTTATAACAGTTGGCTTGGAGTGAACAAATTGACACACCAGTGCAAACACAAACACACATACTAAAAAGTTTTACACATTCAATGAAAGTAAGGCAATCCTGTCCTCTATTTTTAAACCCTCACTTATAAAATTCCAACCTGATGAGGGTAACTCTATAGAACATTCCTGCTTCCATCTAATATGTCCTCACACTTTTTTATTGAAGACATATTTGGGAAATAACAAGATGTACAGATCTTTTTTTAATCACAGATATTATTAGCAATCACTTTACAGTCCTTTGAAGAGGAAACATGAAAACATGAAACATGAAAACTTATACAGTTATAATAGATTGTTAAATAATGCTAACTTTTACTTTTTCATCCCTTCTCTTTTTTTTCTAAAATAAAGCTTCCGAACCTGTCTATGTGTTTCTTGTTTTCATTTTACCTCTTTTTTTTCCAATTTGTTGATATTTACTTATTAGTTATATTATTAACTTGAACATAACAGTTAAAGGGAGAACCAAAAAGGCGGAAAGAAAGGAAAAAATAAACCGGGGATGGGGAAGGGATTGGTTAAAAGGGGGAATCAAGTCTGGCAAACTTACCATCCATTCCTTCTATGTGAATTATTCAAGATTTTTGGCAGCCCGGGTCCCCCCAGCCTCTGCTCCCCACCACCAACCACAGTCCAAAGTCAAGTATGTGCCTGCTAAATTGGGATGCTATGCAGGGAGTTAAGCCAGGGTGTCCATATCTTGAGAAAAATAGGGAAAGTATCCTGTAGGATATGAGACAGCTTTTCGTTGATCATTATGTAGTTAATTTTGAGGGTGACTTCTCTTAAGTTTAACGCAGCCTTTTTTAAGTTTTTAGCCACATGGTTTGACGGATAAGGCAAAATATTGGAAGAGTTTATTTTGATTTGTGTTTAGATTGGCTGCATGGATACCTGGGAGGCATGTCTCCCTTGTGGGAAGGCTCGAAATGTTTATTAATTGAGAGAATAATTGAGTCGATTTTCCACACAAATCCTGCACTCTGGAACATGCCCACCATATATGATTAACGTCCCTTAGAGAATGACAGCCTCTAAAGCAATTTTTATTTACTTGGGGGTTAATTTTGTGCATTCTCAAAGTTGTTTTATAAATTCAGTGTAAGACTTTGATTGATCCCTTGATTACGATGTAGGTGAGAGATCCCCTCAGATGGAACAGGCCTCTCTCCACATGTTTGTATCTATATCTCTACCTAGGTCCTTTTTCCCAAATTGTCATAAAACTGTGTTTTTGACATTTTTGAGGGTTGTTTAAAATTGAGTACAGGGAGCCCAGGGTTCCTTTTAAGGAGGTGAGGTTTTTACAAATCACTGAGAGCCAGGTTGGTGCCAGAGGTCCTGTGGTTCGGGTCAGTGTTGAAAGCCAATGTCTCAATTTTCTATAATACCAAATTTCTTTGTGTGGGATATTGTACTGGGCGCTCAGCTACTCATGGAGGGTCAGTTTATCATTAGAGAACCATGTGCACACTATATTTAAGTTGCTAGTTAGCTACCAATTTTTTTATTCTGTTTTGAAATCTCTGTCAAAGTTAGGGAATGATCTTATAGATGAGAGGGGAGTGAGCGCAGGCGCTAAGTGGCATTTTGGATTGGTACAGGTCCAAATTGACCAAGTGAAATTGATCATGGGGTTGGAGTGCCGCTCTTTAATTTGACATTATGTTGGATCCCAGATTATAGTATCCCAGGAGTGGGGTCTTAACTGACAATTTTCTATAAAGACCCATGTGGGTTGGTTTTTGCTTGAGTGGGCTAAAGGCAAGAATGTTAGTTGAGATGCCTGACCCCCCGGAGTCCTGTGTTTAAACATTATCCCCTCGCTATTCGTCGCGGCCTATCTCTCCATATAAATTTGAATACAGTGTTTTGTAGTTTCTCTAGTTCTTTGGTGACAACTGGAATGGCTGGAGATCTAAGCAGGCATAACACCTTAGGAAGGATATTCATCTTGATGGTGAATATGCGGCCCGTCCATGATATATGGAGTTTGGACCAGTTATGCATATCTGTAGCTAGTTTTTAAAGGATTTTAGAGGATAAATTACCTTGTATATTTTGGATATTTTCCCAGTGATTTTAACCCCAAAATATTTTATGTAACGTTTTTGCCATATAAATTGATATGTGTTTTTCAGATTGTCCATATCAGCCTGGGGTATTCAAACACCCAGTGCCTGTTTTTTCTATGTTGCAGGCCCGACATTAAGCCAAAGTCCTTAATGCTAGACATTAGGGCAGGGATTGAGGTTTCAGGTTTTGTTAGGGTGCATAGGAGATCATTCTCAAACAACAAACACTTAAAATGCTGTAGGCCCACCTTAAGGACTGCAATTTCTGCATTGTTTCTTATGGCCTGAGCTAGGGGTTCGATATCCTGCGTGAACAGCAAGGGGGGCAACTGGAGTTTGAGATTGGTTTGAGAGTGGGGAATGTTCAGAGTCTTTCTAATATTATCCATTGTTTGTCTATGGGGGACAAAGCTGGAAAGATCTTTATGGATCAAATATGGATGGAAACTGGAGATTCTTTCTGCCATGATTTTGGCCAGTAACTTAATATGCAAGTGAGCTGGATTATGAATGCATCGGATAGAGGAGAATTAGAATTGTATGAAAAAAATAGTTTGCATAAAAAAATACCAAAATAAACATTTAAACAGTTACCCTAAAGTTTGCTGAATTTCTTGCATTTGCAAAATGTTTTTTATCAATGTTGACACCCCCTGAAAATCCCAGTGAAAATTTGCATACATAATGCATTGTATCTTTTTGGTCTGTGAATTGAGCTGCATCTTGAGCAGTCAAGGCACGGTTGAATAAGTCTTATGTTGTTTTGGGCTGTAGTGGAATAGATTTTGTGGTAGAAATCTACGAAGATATTTTTTATTTCATTTTGGCTCGTAGAAATTAAGCCATTGGAGGATTTTATTCTGAGTATTCTTGTCTGAGTGATTTTAGATTTAAGTCTCTTAGCTAGTAGGGAATCGGGCTTTTTGGCCTTAGCATAAAAAGGTGTTTTGTACATCTTAGGGACTTCTCCGTTTTTCTGACAAAATGCTATTTAATTCCAGTCTGTGTTTATCTATTTGTTGGCGTGTATGAGGAGTTGGATTCAGCTGGTTTTGGTGTTCTAATCTTTGTAGAGTTTCCAATAGTTCCTTTTCCTTTTATTTGCATTGTTTCTTATGGGCCGCTGCTAACTTTATACAAGTGCGCCTAATGAATGCCTTATGGGCCACCCAGATACATCCATGCTTGTGTCTGTGGAGGAGTTAGTCTTACATTTTTTTAGGTCATTGGTTATCTGGTTTTGGAGTATCGGGTTTGTGAGAAGATCATTCAGGCTCCAGGAATATGGAGTGTTTAAATTTGGGCCCTGATCAAGGTTCGGTAATACTGCTGCATGATCTGACCATGGGCAGGGATAGATTGCTGCCTCTCTGGATTTATCAAAAAGGGTTGAGTTTATTAATATGGTGTCTATACAGGAATATGACCCATGGGTATGGGAATAATAAGTAAATCATTTTTTGTTACGGTGGTGGCCTCTCCAGGCTTCGATTAGCCCTAAGTTGTTTAAAGATTTAGTTATTTGATTCAGTTTGTTCGAGAATCATCCGTTTGTTATTGGAGGTTATTGGATCTGTCAAGTTTTAAATAAAATAAAAAGTCTCCTCCTATTATCAATCTCCCCAAGGCTTGAGATTCAAGAATCTTTAATATTTTCAGTAGGGTTTTATGTGGAGAGGTGGTTGGAACATATATGGAGACTAGGATTATGTAGTGGGCGTCTTTATCAATCTTTTTGCTTTCTAGTTGGAATGGGAAGTTACGGTGAATGAGAATTGATGTACCAGCTTTTCTAGTGGGCTGTGTTGCTGAATAATATGTTGGATAGTCTTTACCAAGGTATGTGGGGATCTTGTTATGAGAGAAGTGCGTTTCCTGGAGGAATAGGATGGAAGGTTTAATATTTTTGAAATAAATAAAGTATTTTCTCCTTTTAAATTGGGTATTAAAACCTTTCACGTTGTGTGCCAAAAATGTGTAATCGGTGTTAGTCATTATAGTGTATGAGTGTCCTGCTAATAATGTTGTTTAGTCTTACCTTTATCTTTTGTAGAACTATTTGAGTGGAGAGGCCAAAGGGATACCGTTCCGCCATCAGAGGTCCCTTAAAAACCCATGTATTTTGATTATAGAATGGTTTTCGCCACAGGGGGAGGGGAAATGGGCAATTGTCAAACATTTTACAACTTTTTTTGTAAAAAAATAATAATTCACTAAACAAAACCTCCTATGCCAATCAAGTCTATTGGCGCCACTGGGGAGACATCACACCCCATCACAATCTCTTTGTTATCATCATATCCTCTTGGCCTATCATGATGCACACTTTCTGTCTTGATCTCATGAAGTTCCCCAAATTCTGTATTGACCTCTTCGTGCTCTCTCATATCCTGACACAGGGATCAAAGCTTACTTTCTTTATTGTTTATTTAATCCAGCTCACCACTTTTCTGTGTGGGTAAAGACATTTGACAGATTTTCCTGACTGGCTCCTGATTCCCATACGATGGATCCTTGATGGTGAATAAACTAGTATATGATTAGATTCCTGCAGAAGATTTGGCAACCTCTTGATGTCTTCTCAAAGTATCATCACTTACTTGGCTCATTGTCTCCCTGTTATCATAGTGTCCACTCAGACTCTCTATGGTCTCATCATGTCTCCGCACAGTCTCTCTGATGTCATCATGCCCCAACACAGTCTTTGGTCTCCTAGTGTCCCCTCACAGTCATCACTCTGATCTCATAATATCCCCTCATGGTCTCTGTAGCATTAATATGTGTTCACATTGTCTCTCTGTTATCATGAAGTGCCCTGGTATCATCATGTCCCAAAACAGTATCTGATATGATTATGTTCCCAAACAGTTTCTCTATTACTATAAATATCCCCTCACTACATCAGTCTCTTCCCAATAATCATTTATTTCAAGTACCACTGAAGTGAGATTTTTTTTGTTCATTTAATCAATATTCCTCCTTTGACCACATCCACCTATAATGTAACTTTAATAGTATAATGTGAGTATACCAACTTGCATTAATATATGATTTTCCCTGTCTCAGGTTTGCCTTTTTACTTAAGATATTTGGCTAATATGGTGAACCTCCATATTATGTCATTCAGCATTTAGTAAGTTATGAAGAAAGACTAACCAAATGAAACATATTTTCTCTATAAAAAGGCATCTATGAGGGGATATGATTACCTTTTATAAATATATCCAGAGCCAATATAAGGCTTTGTCAAGTGAACTTTTTGTGCCAAGAGGGTTTCAACTGAGGACATCCTGTAAAGTTAGAGTAAAACAGATTTCACCCTAAAGAAAGAAAAGGGTTCTTCACAGTTAGGGTGGTTAAACTGTGGAATTCTCTACCAAAGGAGGTGGTGACAGTAAATTCAGTAGATAACAGTAAAAAGGAGTTATATATATTTTTGAATACAGAGGGCATTCAGAGTTATCCTAGATAACTAGCGAAGGAATATTGATCCAGGGAGAAATTTGATCTCCAGTCTCTGGGGTCAGGAAGGAATTTTGCTTTTTTTTTCCTTTGTGAGACAATTGGCAAAGTTTCAATGTATTTTTTTTTTCTCTTTGCCTTCCTCAGGATCAATTAACAATTATTAACAATCAACAAATAATGCACATATTAAAAGGGTCAGAAAAGGTCTAAACAGGCTGAACTTGATGGACTAAAAGTCTTTATTCAACCTCAAATAATATGTAACTATGTAACTTTGCAAATGATTGCCTTGTCCACATTCCTTCATGAAGATGTGAAACTGAAACTTATACATGGATCTGTTACATAGTTACATAGTTACATAGTAATTAAGGTTGAAAAAAGACTTTCAGTCCATCAAGTGCAACCTGTTAAGATCTCCTCTGATCTGCAATATGCGGATTAGTTATTAATTAATTTGTGGATTAAATAATTATTAATAGTATAGTATTGGAGTATGAATAAAGAGTTAGTCCATCAAGTTCAACCTTTTTAGATCTTTATTGATCTTTTTAATGTGGACCATTTATTATTAATTGTTAATTGATCCAGAGGAAAGCAAACAGAAAAAAAAAAAAACATTGAAACTTGCCAATTTTCTCATAAGGGGAAAAAAATCAAAATTCCTTCCTGACCCCAGAAACTGGCGATCAAATTTCTCCCTGAATCAATATTCCTTTGCTAGTTATCTAGGATAGCCTTGAATGCCCTCTTTATTCACAAATATATCTAACCCCTTTTTGAAGTTGTCTATCGAATTCGCTGTTACCACCTCCTTTGGTAGAGAATTCTACAGTTTAACCACCCTAACTGTGAAGAACCCTTTTCTTTGTTTAAGGTGAAATCTTTTTTCCTCTAACCTCAAAGGGTGTCCTCTTGTCAGTTGAAAATCTCTTGCTACAAAAAGTTCACTTGACAAAGCCTTATACTGACCCTGGATGTATTTAAGTAAGGTAAACATATCCCCTCGTAGACGCCTTTTTTCTAGCGAAAATAAGTTTAATTTAGTTAGTCTTTCTTCATAACTTAGCCCATCCATTCCCCTTATTAGTTTTGTAGCCCTTCTCTGTACTTTTTCCAGCTCTAAAATGTCCTTTTTATGAAGTGGTGCCCAAAATTGTACTCCATATTCCAAATGAGGGGTACTAGGGCTTTGTATAGTGGCAGAATTATATTTGCTTCCCTTGCTTCTATACCCTTCCTAATACATGCTAATATCTTACTTGCCTTTGCAGCTGCTGCTTGGCTTTGATCGCTGTTACCTAGGTGGTTGTCCACTAGTACTCCCAAATCCCTTTCAATATCTGATACCCCTAGATTTGCTCCATTAAGATTATAGATTGCATGGCTATTTTTCCTTCCCAAATGCATACCCTTGCATTTATTTGTATTAAAACTCATGTGCCATTTAGCCGCCCATTTCTCTAATTTATGCAAATCCCTTTGTAGGGAAAGTACATCATTATCTGATTTTATTACCTTGCACAACTTAGTGTCATCAGCAAAAATGGGGACACTACTTTCGAGTCCTACTTCTATGTCATTAATAAATATGTTAAAAAGGAGAGGACCTAATACTGAACCTTGAGGAACCCCACTTATCACATTAGACCAATCGGAGTATGTTCCATTCACAACAACCCTTTGCTTCCTGTCTTTTAGCCAGCTCTCGATCCATGAGCAGATATTTACTGCAATTCCTGTATCCCTTAGTTTGCTCACTAGTCTTCCATGTGGCACTGTAACAAATGCCTTTGAAAAATCTAAAAAGACTACATCCACTGAGTTGTCCTGATCCAAGTTCCTACTAAACTCCTCATAAAAACTAATTAGATTGGTCTGACACAACCTATCCTTCATAAATCTGTGTTGACTGCTACCTATGATCTTGTTCAAATAGACATATTCTTGTATTCTGTCCCTTATTAACCCTTCTAAAAGCTTCCCAACTACAGATGTGAGGCTCACTGGTCTTTAATTCCCCAGATTTGCTCTTGCTCCCTTCTTAAATATAGGTATCACCTCTGCTTTTCTCCAGTCATCCGGTAGAGACCCTGTAGTGAGTGAGTCTTGAAAGATTAGATATAATGGTTAGGCTATTACAGAACCCAGCTCCCTCAGTACCCTTGGATGTATTCCATCAGGACCTGGGGCTTTATTAACATTTTTTTTTTCCAATCTCTTTTGGATTTCTTCCTGCGTTAACCAATTATTTAGTAATGGTAGTGTAGCCTCATTATGTTGCGGTGTCCCAACCACTGGTACCTCCCTTGTGTATACCGATGAAAAGAACCTATTTAGCTCATCTGCCTTTTCCTAGTCACTAATTGTCAGATGGCCTGTGTCACATTGTAATGTTCCTATAGCTTCCTTCCTCGCGTTCTTCCCATTAATATACTTAAAAAATATTTTAGGGTTAGTCTTATTCTCTTTTGCAATTAATTTTTAATTTTCTATTTTAGCCAGTCTAATCGCGCTTTTGCAAGCCTTGTTGATTTCTTTGTATTCCCGTAAAGCAGTCTCTGTCCCCTCTTGTTTGTATAATAGAAATGCCTGTTTTTTGCTCCATATCTTGATCTTTAAATCATTGCTAAGCCACATTGGATGGGATTTACACATTTTACTTTTATTCCTACACGGTATATGCCGATGTGTATGTATGTTTAGTAATGATTTAAATGTTGTCCATTTATGTTCAGTGTTTTTACCTATCAGTTCTCTGTCCCAGTCTATACTTTGTATTGCTGCACTTAAAATCTGCCCTTTTAAAATTAAGAGTTTTCGTTGGCCCCTTAAAATTTTGTTTTTTTAATTCAATCTCAAATGAAACTGTGTTGTGATCACTGTTTCCCAAAGGTTGCCCTATTCCAACATTTGATACTATATAAATATTATTTGTGATGAGTAAATCTAAGATAGCTTCATTTCTAGTAGGCTCTTGTATAACCTGGGCCAGATAATGATCCTCAAGAACCTGCTCCCCTTAGATGAACTGCTGATCTCATTTATCCAGTTTTTTTCAGGGTAATTAAAATCTCCCATTATTAGAACTTGCCCATGCTTAGCTGCATTTCCAATCTATAACAATAATTGTGTTTCCTCTCTTTCAGCTATATTTGGGTTTTTATAGCAAACTCCTACTAATATTCCTTTGGAATTTGCTGCTCCGCTATTTAACTCTATCCACAAAAATTCAACTTTATCACTAGGTCCACCATAAATATCTTCTCTGACTATAGGCTTTAATTCAGGCTTAACATATAGACAAATCCCTCCTCCTCGTTTACCTTTGCCTCTATCTTTCCTAAATAGGTTATAAGCATCCAGATTAACAGTCCAGTCATGAGATTCATTCCACCACGTTTCGGTAATGCCTATTAAATCCCATTTTTCATTAATTGCTAATAATTCTAACTCTCCCATTTTTCCTGGCAAGCTTCTGGCATTAGCAAGCATACACCTTATGTTATGAGTCTGTAGTTCTGAAGTGCCTGCCAGTGTACTTGAATTACTTTCCACTTTCCACCACATTACTTATATCTGGTCCCTTCCCCCCCCACCTACTAGTTTAAAAAGTCCTCCAGCCTTTCTACCATCCTATCCCCTAGTACAAAAGCTGCCTCATCATTAAGGTGCAATCCATCCTGCTGTAGAGATTGTACCAAAGTGAGAAGTCAGCCCAGTGCTCTAAAAACCCAAACCCACATCTTTAGCTACGCATTAGCCTCCCTAAGCTCCTTCTACCTCCCTGGGCTAGCACATGGCACTGGTAGTATTTCAGAAAATACTACCTTGGAGGTCCTTTCCTTCAGCTTATTACCTAGTTCTCTAAAATCATTCTTTAGGAGTGAATCTTGAAAAATTAAATATAATGGTTTGGCTGTTACAGAACCCAGTTCCCTCAGTACCCGTGGATGTATTCCATAAGGACCCGGGGCTTTATTAAAATTTATTTTTTCCAACCACTTTTGGATTACTTCCTGTGTTAACCAATTATTTGGCAAAGTTAGTGTAGCCCCATTATGTTGCAGTGTCCCAACCACTGCTAATTCCCTTGTGTATACCGAAGAACAGAACCTATTTAGCTCATCTGCCTTTTTCTGGTCCCTAATTCCTCACCTTCTTCCTATTAATATACTTAAAAAATATATTAGGGTTAGTCTTACTCTCTTTTGCATCTAATTTTTAATTTTCTATTTTAGCCAGTCTAATAGCGCTTTTGCAAGCCTTGTGGATTTCCTTGTACCGTATTGGTCCGAATATAAGCCGCACCTTTTTTCCGATTTTTGAGCTTGTGAGTTATGGGTGCGGCTTCTATTCACGACCGTAAAAAAAATCATTGCTGATTTGCGAACTTTGCTTGTTACGTGTGCGGCTTCTATTCGCGAACGCAAAATGACTGCTGATTTGCACGATTGCGAGTTAAGGGTGCCGATTTTCGTGTTTGAGACTGCGGTATTGAATAGCGATTTACGGTTTTAGTGATTCTAATATCCTGTAAAGCCTGTAACCTGCCAAAAAAAAGCTACAGTGCTAATTAGAAAGCCTGTTTCTTGCAATGGCTGATCACTTTGAGAGTCTTTTTCTCTCTAATTTAACTGGTGCAGCTTATATTTGAGTACTATCTTTTTTCTATTTTTTCCCCTTGAACTTTACGGGTGCGGCTTATATGGGGGTGCGGCTTATATCCGGACCAATACAGTACTCCCGTAAAGCAGTCTCTGCCATGGTTCATATATTCCTATTTCCTATATATTTATACTGATGAGGAATTTAGTTGTATCATGTCCATACAACTCCTTTCACTCCCCACTCTCCTATCTCCCACCCCCACCCTTCAAGCCCCTGGAGATTAGTGGGGGAAGTAATGTGGATCCTGATATCTTCTGCAGCTGGTGCACTGTCCATTACCATCACACAATTTTCTGCACTTCTATATACACTTTGCTCTTCATGTCACACAGATACACAATACACAGTGCTCTGCACATACTACTCTGCACCTACATAAACAGTTTGTTCTGCCCATTATAAACACACAGTACCTCTATTTACCGGTTGCTTTGCACTTTACAGCACAGCACACACTGCTCTGCATTACAATATACCCTGACCCCGGCAAGATCCATTAGGTGTTTAGATAAATAAACACACTGACCAAGTGTTTCTTGGGAAAAATATGGGCCACAGCTTTATTAAAGCAACCATATTCCAATAACCAATTAACATAATTAACATTGTTACATCACAGCTCAATTAAAAATCCCGGAGGAGGAGCCCGGCCCGTTCAGTAACCTCACGCCCTGGGACCACGCCGCGATTCTCCCAGTGCTTTACTAAGCACGCCCATGAGGCTGGGCAACGCCCACCTAAGCCCGTGGGCCGGGTGACTCACCTCCCCCCACACTAAGTTATTCCTAACTTGCGTCCTAACTTAGGAATCCTAAATTCTTTACCCTTCTACTCTTTCCCCATCTTTTCTTCTTTTTTTTTAAACGTAAGCTCAATGAAATGAGCTCAACCAACCTTACCCCCTTCGACTATACCTTATTAAATATATCTACAACTTTCTTTTTTCTTAACTAACCATCAACCCAAAGGGGAGGGAAGGAGGGAATCAGCTCAATGGCCGGCGCAGAGTGAGGAGGAAGCCTGCGAAACGGGCGGAAGTCCCTCCTCCTCCGGCCAATCAGAAGTGCCCAGGCTCCGCTGGGTCACGCAGCGCTGCGTCAAACCCGGCGTACCTGGGGCTGCCTCCGTGCCGGCCATGACCCCGGCAAGATACATTAGGCGTTTCTTGGGGAAAATACGGGCCACAGCTTTATTAAAGCAGCCATATTCCAATAACCAATTAACATAATTAACATTGTTATATCACAGCTCAATCAAAAATTCCCGGAGGAGGAGCCCGGCCCGGTCAGTAACCTCACGCCCTGGGCCCACGCCCAGAGCCTCCCAGTGCTTTATTAAGCACGCCCATGAGGCAGGGCAACGCCGACTTAAGCCCGTGGGCCGGGTGACTCACCTCCCGCCACAGATTAGGCGATGGATGCCTCCTGAGGCTGTGATCCCCCCTCTTGCTCTCTCAATAAAGCTAAGGCCCGCCTAGCCCCATCCTTAAGCTCCAGAGTAAACAGTTCTAATCCTATCTCTGTTAGATGAACCTTATCAGGGCGAAATAATTCATCAGCGTCTGCGCCTTCAAATTCTTGGTGCCTAATGGTAATGAAACCCAAGTTCCTTCCAAAACTAGCGATCTGCTTGTTTATCTTTTGCCTTGCTCTATCCACCGAAACCGGATCCCTTGCATTCCGCCATGATCTCCTTTTGATCATTTCGGACCAGACTATGAACAAGCCTGGGAACTGTTCTAGCCAAATCTTCACATCCCTCGTCATATCCTTCAATATTTTCCTCATAGGTATCACTCCCAAATCATTGCCCCCCAGCGTGTACAATTAAAATGTGTGGGCTACCGTGATGCTGAGCGTTGCTCTCCAACAGGCCATGCTCTCCAACAGGTGTCCAACTCAAGCCGCGGAACCCAAGTCATCGTACTTGCGCGCTCGTCTCCAGGAAGCCCAGTTGGACATTGTCTCCAGTGACTGCGGCTAACCAGTGAGCCCAATACATGTAGGAATGTCCGACGATCCACAGCTGTTTAGTTTCTGCAACACACAAAACAAAATCCAATTAGATGACCCTTTCTGGCCGTATGTAGGACCTAAAACGTTGTGACTCCCATATCCCAATTTTTTTAACCATGCTCTCAGGTACACCTAGCCTTGCCGCCTCCGTAGCAGCCTCGATCCGAAACGAACGTGTGCCGAAGTCCGCGGGGTCAAGGCGTAACTGCCATAAGGACTTCTTTAGCATCCTTTTGAATTGAAACCGTGACAAGGCCTGGCCGTTGGCATGCAAAAGCAGTGGGCCTGGTGCTGGCGGCCTGTTTTCCAAGTACAACCTCACACTCCGTTCCAATTTTGTATATGACCACTTCCCTTCCTTTTCCGGGCCTGATCCGTTTTTGACCTCCTTAGCCATACCAACAATCTGTCACCTTCCAGACAGATGTCCTCTGCCAGCAGCCCCCCCCCCCCCACCCGAACCGCGCCTGTTCTCCGAGACCAGTTCCCCAATCCTGAAAGCCCTGAAGAACGCTAGGGAAAAGGCCTTCCGGAAAAGCAGGGATTCGAAGGAGTCCCTGCATAGCATACAAAACGCGTCCCCCAGGTGTAGCAGCAGAGAGAAAGTGATCGGGCGCCTTTTGTCCATCCGTTGCTCCCCTTTGAACATGCCTTTGGCCACCCGGCAAACCACAAACTCTTTTGTTAACTCCTTCTGCCCTGCCAACCTGAACATAAATATCAGGGCAGCCAACTGCCGAGCCACGGTCGCCCTGGAATCACCTCTCTCTGTGCTCCGGAGCAAGAACCACAGCAGAATTCCTATGGCCTTCTCTTCCGAACCTTCGCCACCGGCTTCCTCAACCATATCGCTCCACCTGTTCCATACTTTCCTGTAGGCCACCCACGTCTTCGGCGCTACTGACTGTCTGACGTAACCAGCTACCTTACCAATCCAAGCTCCCAGAGTTCTGAAGGTATGTCCTCTCCGTGATCCTTCACAGCCGGCGCTAGTGTTCGGAACCGGGTTCCCTGCAACCGAGACAGGGCGTCAAACACCACAACATTAAGGCCGGGAAAACTCTCAGCCCTCACCCAGATGTTCGCCCGTAAGCAACAAAGAACCAAATGCCGTATGAGCCGTATCAACGGCCCAGACACCGCCATCAAGCTATTGACTACCTGGACCGTGTTCGGGTTGCTTGATTGAAAAAGGACATGACGGTTCCCGAACCGCCGCGGTGATGGCAAACAGCTCCAGAACCGTAGCATCATCTGTAAGCCCTCCCCGAACCCATAATGCGGGCCATAATGCTGCGCACCACGCGCCTCTAAAATAGGCTCCCACTCCGACTTTATCCCACATAAAGGTCGAGCTGCCTGTTCGTCACCCTGCTCGGTTGACTCAAGCTACTCCCATTGAAGTTCCGTAGAAATGCCGTCCACACTCATGCATCCTCGTTCATAGCCCCAGACACTTTTATAAAATGATGCGGGTGTGATATTCCAGCCGTAGCAAACTACATTCTTCTGCTGAATATTCGGAACATTGTGATGATCCTACACGCAAAATTCAGTTTTCCCAAGATGGATTGCAGCCGCCGCAGCAACACTCTTCTAGCGCCTGCTAGGGCTGCCAGTTCTGCAGACAGATCCAACACCTTCTCCATCGGCAAGCTGCACTCTATCTTGTCAGAATTGATCCGAATCCCCAGGAACGTCAATTCCGTGGTCGGCCCTTCCGTCTTTTTGTCTGCCCGGGGAACCCCGAGATCTTGACATATCCTTGAAAAGGTCCTCAGTATGAAGTTGCATGTGGTGAGACCCGTGGGACCACAAAAAGGAAATCGTCGAGGTAATGGGAAATCCCATGGCAACCTGACTCGGTGTGCGCTACCCATTGCAAGAACGTACTGAAGGCTTTGAAATAAGAACAAGAAATATAACATCCCATGGGTAGACAGAAGGTCCACGAAGTACTGCCATCAACAAAACAGCCAAGGAACCGATGACTCTGAGGATGCACCGGTAGTAAACGAAACGCAGATTCGATATCCACTTTCGCCATCTTAGCCACGAAACGCGCCCGCCTGACCAGGTCCATAGCCCGATCGAAAGGGGCGTAAGACACTGACGAATACTGTTTGTCGATCCCGTCGTTGACTGAGTCGCCCTTTTTGAGCAGGCACTCCAGCCCTGAACCCGTCCTTTTGTCTGTTGTATTTTGAGGCAGCGTGATCCCCTCCACAACTCGCACAGACGTGCTTGAAAAGGCAGTTTGGTGCCCACCTGCAGCTTCCCTCGTTGTATGAGTGGCAGACATCTCGACCAGCTGTACGAAAGGGCGGCACTGCCCGCATTGGTGTCATTATGTTCAGCCAATAGGCCACTGCCATATCGCTCCACGCCATCTCCAGTCGGGAGGACATGTACTGCCGGAATTCCTTATCATATCGACACCAAGCCATTCCACCATACGTCCGGTATTCGTTCCTGATTTCCTCTCTGAATTGTCGGCCAGCCGTGACATTGTTAACAAGGAAAATATCTCAATGTAATCCCGTCGCCAGATTTTTTCTTTGACGTCCAAGGCCAAATGCGTCCCCAAATTGTTTTGCAGGCAGACGATGGATGGCCTCGCAGCCGAGTCTCGTACGCCTCCTCTGGTCCTCTCCAGTTCTGCTTCTCCGGCGTGTACTGCTACACTTGTCGGGGGTGTTGCGGGGTTGGTGAGACCCCTGCTGGGCGACTTCGCGGGAGGAGATGGTTCCGACCACGCCTTCCGGGCAAAACCCCCACCCACACCCCGACTTCCGTGTAGGAGACGGCAATGTTATGAGCTTCTATTAGGGATCTCAGGGACGTTAGAAATTGAGATGCCCTTGGGGAGCCTTCGTGCACAACTACCCCCACCTCCCCGGATTTTCCAATCTTCTCACCTGACTCTCCTTGCCCCGGGGCAGCTGCCAGCCTGGGGGCAACATGCCGATCTGGATTAGCGGGTGTCCCTGCGTGTCTCGACTGCTGAGGACTCCTTTCGCACCCTCTTGTGAAAGCACAGCTGCAGCCACAAGACCGTCTGCTCCGAGACCTGGATCTGCCTCTGGGAAAACATGAGGAACAATCACTAGACCTCCCTCGTCTATCCCCCGTTAGTGACCGCATGGTCTGTTCCCCCCTGACTGGTGAGAACCTGTAGGAGTTTTTTTAGAGCTCCTTGTGCTTTTGCTGTTACCCCTGGAGCCTCAAGGCTGATTTGGGGTGTTGACAGAACCTGGGTTCTGCTGTGGGCCATGGGAGAAGTTGTTGGGTGGTGGCCAGATACCTAGGCCCTCACTTCTCGCTGGCACCAGGCTCTCTGCGGTGGGAGGGATAAACTCCTGACTCTCAAGAACCCTATCCGTGCCCTCCACGCTGCTCCTAGCCCTATTGCTCCAATCCAAGCTAGCACTCTGCTCCATCAGCCTATCTAGGCTATGAGGCCTGTCCACCTGGCCTAGGCTACCGGTCACAGCAGGCCGGGCCTGTGCCTCAGTGGCATCAACCTCCCCCGCTAATTGGCCTGAGCCCATCCTGTCTTGGACCCATCTAACCCCATGGCTTAATGCCCTAGTTCTGACCATGGCCAGTATGGCCTCTAACTCCCCAGGGTCCATTATAGCTGCACATCCCTCAGGCACCCAAGACACACACACGATTCCAACAGTAATGGAGGGATGGGAATGTGCTTATAATATAGGGCTTATGCTTAAATTGGGCACTTATGGTAACCTGCTTATGATGCAGAGGATCGCAGCGTGCAGCTTCTGATCACCTCAATGGCCGGCGCAGAGTAAGGGTGGAAGTCCCTCCTCCTCCTCCGGCCAATCAGAAGCGCCAGGCTCCGCCGGGTCGCGCAGCACTGCTTCAGACCCGGCGTGCCTGGGGCTGCTTCCGCGCCGGCCATTCCAGTGTGGCATATTACTCTGTACCTCCATATACAATTTGCTCTGTTGTTACAGTATGCTCTGCCCATATATACATTTCTCTGTATGTTATACACATACACTACTGTGCTCCACCATATATACTTTGTTCTGCATGTTACAAACACATAATACTTTGCTCTAGAGCTTACATGCACACCTCCTTATACACTTTGTTCTGCATATTACAGCCACACTCTGCTCCTTCATACACGCATTGCTCTGCATGTAAGGGGAACTTGATGTTTTGATCTTCCATATACATTTTGCTCTGCATGTTACAGTACACAATACTCTGCCTCTCCACATAAAAATGTCCTGCATAGTAGATACTGCTGTGCCAGTCTATATACACTTTGAAGACAGAATGCGCTGCACTTCAATATACTTTGCTCTACAGGTTACATGTATACATACATATATTCATTGTTCTGCATATTACAGGCATACACTGTTTTACTCCTCCATATACACATTGCTTTGCATGTTAGAGACACTTATTGCACTCCCATACAGACGTTGCTGTGCATGTTACAGATACACAGTGCTCTGCATCTCCATACACAATTTGCTCTGTATATTACAGTACTGTGTCTGTCCATATACACATTTCTGTGTGTGTTACATGCACACGGTTCTGCACCTCCATTTACTCTTTACTCTGCATGTTACAGACACATACTGATCTGCTCCCCCATATACACATTGTTCTGCATGTAGCACACACATACTGCTCTGCTCTTCCATATAAACATTGCTCTGCATTATGGCACACATTACTCTGCAAGTTATATACATGATGCTCTGGTCCTTACTAGTCTCTGCACTCATATAGTAGAAGATGGGATGTATAAGCAGTAAAACACAATAATGCTCAGTGCTATGTGTCACCCACAGTTTAAGGCAATACAGCTCTAGTGAGTGAGTGGGTGTTCCCTCTCTGCTCTGATAGCCCAGGATAAAATGTCTCTGCCCCCTCCTGTCCCCTCCCCCGCTTGAATCCATCAGATGCAGATTCCGGTCCCCGTTAAGCCTCTGCTGGTTAACCCATCACCTCCCTGGGCGGCTGTGTCTCTCCAGCAGGGTTCAGTGCATTGCAGGGCCTGCTCCAGAACACACAGGGTTACAGCCGGTGGTGCTGATGCTGCTGCTGGCTCCTGATTGGCTGCAGCCAGGAGATGCTGCATCCAGAGGCAGAGAAGCAGCCACTCCATCAGGCACCAGCAGCACAGCCTCCCTGCACATCATCCAGGAGCTCCCAGCACCCAGCCTGAGGCACCTACACAACGACAGGGGCTGAGAAAGCAGGCCACCCTCATACCCCAGCACCCACCATCAGAAAAAGAGAGAAAAAAAAGGGAGGCAGCCCCGCCATCTTGGTAGTCTCTGTGCTGAGGGGGAGCACCGAATCCTGCATCTTATCTACCCCCCAGGCCCCTCACATTAAGGGGGAGGAGGGAGGACCTGCAGGATTCACTCTCTAGGGTGCTGAAGAATATTGGGGAGCAGTTTTTTGGGGTATCTTTCTCTTATGGTTTTCCAGTCATTGGATTTTATAACATTGAATTTTCATCCCGTACCATCCCCCAGAACTCTGACCCTCCCTTGTAGGGTGTAATTTATTTTTGGAACTAGCCTTTCATTTGTAGGGTATATTTTTGCCCACCTCCCCTGTCCTGAGGTAGGTACATTTTGGACACCGCCTGGGTACCTGGCTGCTCTTCTGTGGGTATATTTCAGGCGAGGAGGTGGATCTCTGATCTGGGTCGATCTGTGCTTACGCTCATTTATTTTCAAGGCGGATTTTTACGATGCACAAACATCATCACTGCTGCAAGTGCCCAGAGTGTTACGAGGCGTCTCGCATGTCCGCCCTGCGTAGGATGGAGCCCCCCACTTATGGAGAATGGCAGCACGAGCAGTATGGGGGCGGTTATGGGGGCTATAGCTCTCAGACCCTTCCGTCACAGCCCGCTGTCACCCCAACTGCCAGAGGAAAAGCTAAGCTTGTTGCTGCTCCCCGTGAAAACCTTACCCCGACCCTGAAAGGCCCTCCTAAGAGTGCCACCCCTAAAATGAATGGGAATAGTCCCAACTGGTGGCCAGAATGTACCTGTACTAATCGTGATTGGTATGAGCAGGTGAGTGACCAGCGCTGACCCTGCACCCCATAGCACTCCCCTATTTTTCATCTCAATTGAACCCACTGCAAAATGTTTCCTCCCCCACATTTCTCCATATCTAATGTATGCCTCATAAGCCTGACCAAAATCTCATCTGTATTATCCATGACACCACAGAACACACGTAAATGGATCAACGACCAAATGTAATTTCTAGGAATACATGTAACAAATATCTATCTATCTATCTATCTATCTATCTATCTATCTATTTATCTTTCTAACTACCTCTCTCTCTCTCTCTCTCTCTCTCTCTCTCTCTCTCTCTCTCTCTCTATATATATATATATATATATATATATATATATATATATATATATATATATATATATATATGTTGTGCCTTATAAGATGATGCTATTGAACAGATTATATATACTGTAATGTATGGAGGTGTTGTCATAGGGTGGAGTGTTTATAATCTGGTTTGTTAATATGTTTGGTTATATTTCAGTTGAGTTTGTGTATGAATTTTCTCATACTTCCTTAATTTCCATAGTATAATCTGTCTCTATTTTCCATCAGTACAAGTATACATATGTGTTTTCTGTATAGCGTGTGTACTGTGTACATGAATCCTTTTGTACCTTGTGTGGGTGGATGTTCATATGCGCATTCTCAGAAATTCCCTTTGGCTCCACCATAGATATATTTATACAGTACATAATATATAGTGAGATATACCATATAAAGATAGATAGATAGTAGTGTTTTTTTGTTGGTTGCAATTGAGGCCTGTATGTAGAATCTGGGTGTGATGAGATATGCACTCTATAGTACATAATGTGATGGTATATGGGGTGTGTCTGGAGAGGGAATCAAGAGTTATGGTTATTGGGTGTTGGATGGCAAAATATTGTGAGGCTTGTTTAATCGCCTGGTATTATAGGGTAATTGATGCCAGAATAACAGCTAAATGGAGGCACCTCCAAATAACTAATATCTTATTTATGGATTTCTCGATTGCTGAAAGTCCGTTTAATAAGTAAGAGTGTCCCCCAAATATGTAAGAGAGTATAAATTGAGCAAGAGGGGTCCCTCAATGTGTAGCCTGCATAAAGTGAGTGAGAGTATCCCTTAATATGTAAGACAGCAAACAGGTAGTTAGAGTGGTCCCTCAATATAAAGTAAGTGAGAGTGTCCCTTAATATATGAGATAACATAGAATGAGTGAAAATGCCTCTCAATAGATAAGGTAGGTTAAAATGGGTAAGTGTGCCCCACAGTATGTCAACACGTGAACAGTGAGCAAGAGTATCCCCTTATAGTTAAGACAGTGTCCTGTGATTGATTGAGAATTCCCATACCTGAGATAGTAGCTAATGGATGAGAGGGCCTCATCCCAAGAAATAAAACCTTATGCCATTGCAGAAGGTCTCATATTACAATCAGTAAAACAGCATATTATTGAGAGAGCTTTCAACCCAGTAAATAAGACAGCAGGCTATTGAGTGTGAGTGTCACAAACCAAAAATTAGATAACAATTAATAGAGCTTGAGTGAGAGTGTTCCAACCTAATTATGGAGATATCAGTACATTAAGTGACAGGACACTTTGTATGAGAATGTATTTTCCCTGTAAATGAAACATTAGTTAATTCCATGAAATTGCTCTAAACAAAATAAGACATCAGGAAAATGGGTGAGAGTGTCTGTCCCAGTATATGAGAATTGGGATGGAATGCACAGAACACTGTCTTATACATAAGGGGATACTCTATCAGATGAGAGTACTCCAATCCAATAGAAGAGACAACAGGGCAATGAGCGAGAGTGCTTACCTTGAAATATGAGAAATCAGTATACTAAATGCAAATACCACATAACAATGAAAGAGATGGCATTCCACCTGATTATTTTATTCCATTACATTCAGCACCAGGCCATTGCATGAGATGGGAACCTTACCAAGAAAAATACCTAACTTACTGTTGAGTGAGAATGTCCCAGCCCAAATACATGAGACAACAGACCACTGACTGACTGTGCCTTATATTCTAATAAAAGAGACAGCAGGGCATTAAGTTCCAGTGTCCAGTCCCTATAAATAAGACATCAGGCCATTCAGTAACAGTGCCCAGTCACAATAAATTAGATGGCAGATCACTGAGTGGCAATGCCCAGTCCTAATGAGTTAGTACAGCAGGCCATTGACTGTCAATATCTGACCTTTACAAATGAGACAGCAGGCCCATGAGTGGTAATGTGCCATCTTAATAAATGAAACAGCAGGGCATTTAAAGAGAGTGATCCAGTTTCATGAGTCAGTAGCTGAATAAGTGAGTGTAGCTACAGATAAATTAGACCTTATTCCACTGAATGAGGGCTCACACCCCACTAAAAGAGGTAACAGACAGTTGTGTGAGAGTGTCACATACAAATATGATTGTATTCCGTGTGCTAGACAACAGTCAAGTGAATGAGTACCCTCCACAATAAATGGAAGATAAGAGAATGGACTGAAAGCTCTACCTAAATGAACCATTCCAATAAGCAAGATTTCACCCTGTAATGAATAAAGGCCCCCAGAGTGCCCCTATTGTACTCTTCTCCTGGGTTCAATAGGATGATATGTCTAATAAAGACATTGCTTTTTAGTTCACTCTCACCCCTACCTCATCCATTCTATTTGTTGTAGTTTGGCACTGACTCCTGTACCAAAGAGCTGACAATCCATTTGAATGACTGAATCTAATTCCATATGTACACATCTTGTGTATATATCCTGTCAGTCCCTGTGGATCCTGTAGATGTCCTGGCCTTGCTGTGTACATGAGGGGGGAGATGTTGCTCTGTGTTACAGTCTCAGTGCAGAAAATGGACGAAGAAATCTGAGTACTGTAAAATGGAGGATGCGAGCATGGATGGGAAATCCAGGGAGACGGCCCCTGAAATATACAGGATACAGAGACCTGAGACACCACTTGAAATGTTCCAAAATATTATACCATCTGTGTAGATCTTCATGTGCTTATTAGTATGTTTGTCTAAGAATACATATGTTTATATGTATGTGTATACCAGTGCATCTATGAATGTCTCAGTACATACATAGCAATTGGATGTTTTCTGTGTGTTCTGTCATGTATGTGGACATGTATGTAGGTTTGTGGATACAGATGAAAGTGAGAGTGAGGTTGTTTGTAAATATGCAGGACATGTTATAAACAGACAGAAGGACTTACAATACTGTGAAAAATATATATGTGTATAGTTATAAAACACTGTGGGATTGGGTAATACTGACTAGGATTTAATGAGATGAGTCTGAAAGATGCGTATTCATGCTAATATATAGAACATTTTTGAGTATTTATGCGGTCGAAAAATCCATATCTACAGAAAAGATATCCCAACACATAATCTATCTATCTGTCTATCTATCTATCTATCTATCTATCTATCTATCTATCTATCTATCTATCTATCTATCTATCTATCTATCTATCTGTCTGTCTGTCTGTCTATCTATCTATCTATCTATCTATCTATCTATCTATCTATCTATCTATCTATCTATCTATGTATCTTTATATACTATCAGTCTATCTATCTATATACAAACACATGTATATATAAATATGTGTGTGTGTATGTATATATATTTATATATATATATATATATATATATATATATATATATATATATATATATATATGAATTGGTGTGTGTAAATATATATATATATATATATATATATATATATATATATATACACTCATATATACATCTACAATTGTATCCACACTTAATCTCATACATTCACGTAAATCCAAAATTTTTGATTAATACATAGAGTTTTATGTGTGAACACACATGCACACACACACATATATATATTTATTTATTTATTTATGTTGTCTTGTACAATTCATTGTAATATGTATATGCATATATAATGTGTATATACTAAGTATTGTAATGAAATGCACCTTATTATTAGTATACAGGCATATAATTGATCACTTTAATATGTGGTTATCTGCAGTGTGAGGCCATGGCATCCCTGCCAGCTCTCTCTGTATATATGGTATACACATGTGCTGGCCCTGATCACTGTGCTGTCTGACAGCTGGTGACTCCCCTGAGGCAGGGTCCTTGCAGTGGAGGGGTTAATTATCCTGAGGGGGGAGGAAGGAGCAGGAATCTAGTTACCATGGAAACCTCCTCCTCCTGCACATCATGTACCAGCATCCCGCACACACTCCCACCCTCCACCACGGCTCTTACACTCCCTCGCTTGCTCTCCTTCCTTTTCTTGCTCTGTCTCTCCATTACTCACTAATTTACCTCCTCACCTTCCTAATCTCTTTCTCTCTCTCTCTCTCATCCTCTCTTCTGCCATTCTCTCCCATTGACTCTGTATCCCCCATATCATCTCTCTCTCTCTCTCTCTCTCTCTCTCTCTCTTTTTCTTGCCTGACTCACTTTGAGTTCCAAAGAGAGATATAGGGAGAAAGACTGCCTGATATTGAGAGATTGAATTCTGTTATTTGGGAGAGAGATACCAAAACTGCTTAAAATTAGAGATTTAAGACATATAGCAGAGATTTTTTATATGCTTATATAAAAGATATAGGAGAAAGAGACTGCCATCAAATAGTGAGATGACCTGCTCATTCTTAGTCTACCTGGGAACAGAGACCAAAATTGACCTTAAAATTAAAAAAAAAAAAAAAAAATATATATATATATATATATATATATATATATATATATATATATATATATATATATTGGAGAAAAACACTGAAATGCTTGAGAGTGAGTGTGTCATGCAAAGAGAATAATCACTTGTATTTTTTAGAGACTGCAAGAGAGAGAGAGAGAGAGAGAGAGAGAGAGAGAGAGAGAGGGTGATGCCATATAATGCCAACCAGAAAGAGAGAGAAATATGAATATGAGTGAGAGAAGGAGAGAGACACTGGATTCCAGAGGTGAAGAGATGACCTTCTTCAGTGTAGGAGAGAAAAATGTCTGACAGGAAATTCTTGTGTTTGGAGGCGAAATAGGAGGCAAAATAGATTTTCAATGATAGTGTAGCATTTGGAAAAAGAGATTACCTTTGAAAGATAGAAAAGGCATGCTTATATTTGGTAGAAAGACTGTCTTGAAAAAGGAGGTTATATTCCTATGTATGTGAGAGACTAAATTCAGGTGGTTGTGTATGAGTATGTCTTTTTATATCCTTTTTATAGGATAGAGAGACCACATTCTTAAGAGATGTGTGTCATAAAGAAGAGAGACAGTCTGCCATCTAATGACAGGTTAAATATTTATTTATGGCAAATGGAATGCTTTTGGGAGACAGACTGCATGCTTGTTATAAGAGATAAAAGAGTTCCAAATAAAGAGAGAGCCATGAGAGTCTGAATCCCTGATATAGGTCACATGTAAGTGAGGGAGAACATTCTCATACAAACAGAGAGACTGCTTATCAAATAGAGAATGAATTGCTTATGCTTCGATAAGGGGTATACTTACATGTATACAAGAAAAAAAAAGTGCCCTGCAGAGAGAGAAAGCATGCATGTCTATTCTGGGGAGGTGGCTTCCTTGCAATTATTAATTAGACATGCTTATACATATAGGAGACCCACTGCCTTCTAAACAGAAATATATCACATATGTGAGAGTGCATACAATAGCGAAGACACCATAATGTGTGAGAAAGAGAGATAGCCTTCCAAGAAAGGGTGACATACTTATGTTTGAGAAGGGATTGCTTTCCATAAACAGACAGGACACACTGATTGTGTTGCTATTAATGTATATATGACAGACTGCTTATCAGATAGAGAAGTGGATGATTATGTATATGAGAGGGACAGGCATGGTTACATGGAGGTGAGGGGAAAAGATGGCCATCCATTTGTACTGCTTACATATAGAACAAAGGATGCTTTCCAATGAGAAATATCATGTTAATGTATGAGGGAGAAATTGCCTTGCAAATAAAGAAACTGCCATAGAGTGTAAGAGTGTTAACTTACTTTTCATAGGGGAGAGACTATTTACCAAAGAGAATGATAGAGCTGGTGATTAAGGAAAGAAAAGACTGACCTTCAAATGAGAGACATTACATGCTCATATCTAATACAGAAGGACAGGTCTAAAGTTTGTGTAGAGAGACAGAGCACACAGGAGACTGCCTTCCAATGAGAGACTAGACAAATATACGAGGAGAGGGAGTATATCTTAAAATGATATTGTATGTTTATGGGAGAGGGTAAAAGCATATATTCTACAGAGGGCATATATATATAGGGAAAAAAGAGACTGTCCTACATATAGAGAAGGACTGCATTAAAATGAGAAATTTGATATGCTTACATTTTGCAGAGAGACCTCCTTCTAAAGGGAGAGACTACATGCTTCTGTATGTAATAGGATACGTAATAAGCCTAGATATTGGCAAAGGTGAGACATGCTTACATGTAGCAAAGATGGAGAGTTGATCCTGCAAAGAAAGTGACAACAAATCTGTGAAAGAGAGACTTACTTACTACTAGAGTGTGATAGCTATGGAGGAAAGCAAGACACCACCTTTAAAAGAGAGTTTGTATTATGTATGTCAAAGACTTCCTTCCAAAGAAAGGAATCAAATTCTTATATCAGCTGGCTTTTACAGTGATCATATAGAGACAGAAAGAATGACTGCATCCTAAAATGAACATTATTTCACATGGGAGAGATTGAGCACATTCACTGATGTACACATAGAGGAGACTGCTTCCCAAAGAGAGAGTTAAAATATATATGGGAGAGATTCCCATATGGAACCTAGGCATTATTACATATGGCAGACACCACCATCCAGAAAGACAGATATCATTCGTATTTTAAAGGAGAGTGTTCTCCAAATAGTCATATAGTAGGTACAGCAGAGTAAGAGAGATCACCTTCTAGTGAGAAACTTAACATGTTTAAATATTAGAGTCATGCTTGTATATAGAATATAGGCTGATTTGATAACAGAAGAAGATAGTATATTGCTAAGTGATATAAAATAATTAAATAGATAGACTGCTTGGTAAAAGAGAAACCATTTACCATTTGAGAGGTAGATGAGTTCAAGAGATAGAATACATACTAATATAAAGGTAAAATAGATAGACTGGATATATGATTGCACGAGAATGAGAGTTTCCATGCTTATATAGGCGTGACTGTTCAAGAGACTGTTTCAAGAGATACAAGTAATCTATAGTGATTTCTGGGGAGAGTGGCAACCAAAGAAAGAGCACTTACGCTGATGCATAGGGGATAGACTGCCTCCCAATTCATATAAGTATGTAACGAGATATGAGTGAGAGTGAGAGAGAGAGAGAGAGACGGATTTCCTGAAAAGAGACTGTTATTAATACATGCTGGTGATACACTGCTTTTAAAGAGACAAGCAATGCATACTTCAAGGAAATCTGAGTTCCAAAGAGACAGGCAGCTGAGTCGTGTATTGGAGAGAGAAGCTGCCTTTAAGTTACTTGACTTGCAGTTTTTAAATATGACTTCCAAAGAGAGATACGTTCTTCTATATTCAAAAGAGTGTCTGTCAAATAGACATCAAATAGATTGTGGTTATTAGTGGAGAGTTAAGCTTTATATTGAGTGCTTTGTTTGCTTGGATATATGATAGACTGCCTTCCAAAGTGAAGGATGGCATGCATGGAGAGAGGGATCACATGGTTAGGTGCAAATGAGAGCCTTCCAAATATACTGACTGCATTTTTTACATGGGGAAAAAGAGACTGCCTCCGAATCCATGTCTATACCTGGAAGAGAGAGATAATGTCTCTGCCATGAGATAAATGTTTTATATTGTATATATTCATATTTTAATCTATAGGAGAGGGGCAAGGCTTAATAGAGAGAGACAAAGAGACAGACCTAGAAATCACATGCTTATATAAGGTTAATAGATGATTTTCCAAAAGAGAGTAGAACATGATTATATATATAGGATATAAACTGCAAAATAATAAGAGAGCTGACTGCCTTCCAAAGAGACAGTTAACATATCATAAGGAAAGATTGATTCCTTATGAGAGACATCACTGATTCATCAACATTACAGAGAGACTGTACCACTACAGCTATAATATGTGGGCATGTATAAGACAAAGAGAATGCCTTTTAAGGCAAGAGACAGAAAAGTTGCCTTCCTTAGAGAAGTGACTTGCTTATATTTGACACAGATGACATCTTTAGATTGATATCATTAGCTTATACAGTATAAATGGGACACACAGGCACCCATGTATCAATCTCTTTTCAGCATAGGGGCACTTTGTCATATGTTTCTAAACATTTAGCTCTACATTTAGAACATGTTCTTACATTACTTTTATACTTTTTCTTTTTTGTCCTTTTGCATTCTGTAATGTAGCTGTGCTGAAATCTGGACAATGTTCAAATCTGGCCCATTGACCCATTTCTTGTAACTGTCCTCATTAAATTCACAATTTGTGCCTCTTGAAAAAACTTTGAATGTTTGTGATGTTTGGAACAAACTAACAACATTAGCGGCTGTGTAAAACATAAATAAAACAATTTTTAGGTAAAATCCTTATTCTAGTAGACACTGCATACACCTGATGGATTTCATGCTTGTTGTGTCCATGCTTCCTGCTGGCATGAGTCTGTGTGAGTCTTATACAAATTTTTATTATGTAGCATGGAGTAGAAGGAGGAGGGATTTGTTGACATTAATTCACATAGCATTTAAGCATTTGATGCCTTCCCCTCTTCCACATGTATAGTAGAAAGCAGCTTGCAAGCATAGTTACAAGCCTTGCCTGTCACATCTATAACCGCCGCTTCGTACCTTGAAAAGGAAGTACCGTGACATACATAGTTACATAGTAATTGAGGTTGAAAAATACTTTTATTCCATCAAGTTCAACCTTTTTATATCTCCTCTGATCTGCAATATGCTGATTAATTGTTAGTTGTTAATTGATTCAGAGGAAGGCAAACAGAAAAAATCCCAGTGAAACTTTGCCAATTGTCTCAATAGGGGAAACAAAATTAAATTATGTCCTGACCGCAGATACTGGCAATCAGATTCCTTCCTGGATCCATACTCCCTCTTTTTGTTTAAAAATATATCCAATCCATTTTTTTTAATTATCTTCTGTCACCACCTCGTAGAGAATTCCACAGTTTAAGAATCTTTTTACATCTAACCTCAAAGGATGTCCTCATGTCAGTTGAAAACCCCTTAGCACAAAAAGTTCACTTCACATAGATTTATATTGACCCTGAATACATGTATATAAGGTAATCATATCCCTTCTTACACATGTTTTTTCAAGAGAAAATAAGTTTAATTTGGTTAGTCTTTTTTTTTCAATAAATGAGTTCCTCCATTCCCCTTACTAGTTTTGTTGCCTTCCATATTCAGAATGAGGGTGTACTAGGGATTTGTATAGTGGCAGAATTACATGCTAATATTGTATTTGCCTTTGCAGTTGCTTCTTGGCATTGAGCACTGTTACCTAGGTAGTTGTCCACAAGCACTCCCAAATCTCTTTCAATATCTGAGGCCCCTACATTTGCTCCATTAAGATTATAAATTGCACGGCTATTTTTCCTTCCCAGATGCATAACTTTACATTTATTCATATTAAATCTCATCTGCCACTTACTTGCCCACTTCTCTAACTTATGCAAATCCCTTTGGAGGGAAAATATATAATTATCTGATGTAATTACCTTGCACAACTTAGTGTCATCATCAAAAATGGAGAAAATACTTTCCAGTTCTACTTCTAAGTCCTTAATAGATATGTTCAAAAGGAGAGGACCCTATACTGCCTGAATAACCCCACTTACCACATTAGTCCAATCGGAGTATGTTCCATTTACAACAACCCTTTGCTTCCTGTCTTTTATCCAGCTCTCAATCCACGAGCAGATATTTACTGTAATTCCTGTATCCCTTAGTTTGCACAATAGTCTTCCATATGGTGCTGTATCAAAAGCCTTTGCAAAATCCCAAAAAAAACTGCATCCACTGAGTTGCCTTGATCCAAGCTCCTACAAACCTCCTCATAGAAACTAATAATATTTGTTTGACATGACCTATCCCTCATAAATCGATATTTGCTCCTATTTATAATCCTGTTCAAATAGACATATTCTTAGGTGCTGTGTTGTTTGTTAATTATATACAGTTTTTATATAAAAGTAGCGACTTGCCCGTCAAAAATGACGGCAATAAAAAGTGAAGCCTGGCAATGCTGTTTGCCACACAATGGGAGCCTCTTCCCCTCTACTTTACTGGCCTTGCGATGAGCGCCTTTGAAGCTCACTTCAAGTCTCTCCCCCTGTCTACTTCCTCCCTCGTGTCTTATTTCCCCCTCCTCTCCCTCCCTTGTGTCTCCTTCCGCCTCCTCTCCCTCCCTTGTATCTCCCGCCCCCCTGTGTTTTTACGTCCCTCCTGTGTCTCTAAACCCCTCCCCTGTGTCCCTTTCCCTCCTGTGTCTCTTTCCCCCTTCTCCCTCCCATGCATCTCTTTCCCCCCTTGTGTCTCCCAACCCCTCCCCTGTGTCTGTTCCCCCCTGGCCTGTGTCTCTTTCCCCCTCCCCCTGTGTCTGTTCCCCCCTTCCTCTTGTCTTCATTTCCCTTCCTTGTGTATCTTCCCCCCTGCACTCTCTCCCCTGCTTCCCCCTCTCTCACTCCCCTGTGTCTCTTCCCCCTCTTCTCACTTACCTGTGTCTCTCCCCCCCCTCCTCCTCTCCCTCCCCCTCTTCTCCCTCCCCTGTGTCTCTTCCTGGCCCCTCTTTCTGTGCCTCTTCCTCCCTTTCTCTCTCTTCCCCCTCTCCCTCTGTGTCTTTTCCCCCCTCTCCCTCTGTGCCTCTTCCCCCGCCTCTCCCCTGTGTCTCTCCACCCCTTCCTCTGTGTCTCCCCCCTCTGTGCCTCTTTCCCCCCTCTCTCTGTACCTCTTCACCCCTTTCCCTCCGTGCTTCTTCCCCCCTCACCCTCTGTATCTCTCCCCCCTCTGTGTCTCTTCCCCCTCTCCCTCTGTGCCTCTTCCCCCCTCTCCCTCTGTGCCTCTTCCCCCCTCTCCCTCTGTGCCTCTTCCCCCCTCTCCCTCTGTGCCTCTTCCCCCCTGACCTGTGTCTCTTTCCCCCTTCCCCCTGTGTCTGTTGCCCCTTCCTCGTGTCTCTCCCCCCCCCCATTTCCCTCCCATGTGTATCTTCCCCTTGTTCTCCCTCCCCTGTGTTTCTTCCCCCGTCTCTCACTCCCGTGTGTCTTTTCCCCCTCCTCTCACTCCCCTGTGTCTCTTTCCCCCCTCCTCTACCTCCCCTGTGTCTCTTCCCTCCTCCTCTCCCTCCCCTGTGTCTCTTTCCCACCTCTCCCTCCCATGTCTCTTTCCACCTCCCCTGTGTCTCTTTCCCCCCTCCCCTCCTCTGTCTCTTCCCCCATCTCCCCCATGTCTCTTCCCCCCATGTCTCTTTCCCCCCCCTCCCTCTGTGTCTCTCCCCCCTCCCCCTGTTTCTCTCCGCCCGCCGTCTGTGTCTCTTCCCCCCTCTCCCTCTGTGTCTCTTCCCCCTCACCCTCTGTGTCTCTCCCCCCTGTGTCTCTTCCCCCCTCTCCCTCTGTCTCTTCCCCCCTCTCCCTCTGTATCTCTCCCCCCTCTGTGTCTCTTCCACCCTCTCCCTCTGTGTCTCTTCCCCACTCTCCCTCTGTGCCTCTTCCCCACTCTCCCTCTGTGCATCTTCCCCACTCCCTCTGTGTCTCTTCTCACCCTCCCTCTGTGTCTCTTCCCTCTCCCTCTGTGTCTCTTCCCTTTCCCGCTCTTCTCTCCTTATGTGCCGCGCATGCGAAATGCGCGTGTCACGGCGCGCATTGAGCATACATGGCTCACGCCGCAATTTGCGCATGCGCGGCTTGCGCGCGATCCGATTGCCTTTGCGATCGGATCATTGTCAAACTGCGATTCGTCGCAAGCGTGACGACGAATCGCAGTTTGACAATTATAATATGTAATGGTCCTTTAAATAATCAATATTACATCAAATTCACACTTAGTAAGATCTTCAGAAAATGCTATTTCTAAGTGACAGAGTTTTCTTGATCTGTAAACATCACACTAGAGCAGTAACTATATTTATTTGTATAGCGACATAAAAGTACAAGTTCATAGCAAGTACAGTGGATTTGGTAGACTTTTTTGCCAAGAAGTTTACAATTGACAAGATGGCCTCTCTTGAGGTTAGAAGAAAAAAAGGTTTCACATTAGGTGCAGTCAGATTGTGGTACACACTACCAATGGAGGTTGTGACAGCAGATTCAATAGATAACTTTAAAATGGCTTTGGATATATTTTATAACAAAATGTCATACAAGGTTTGATAGCTCACTAATGTAGAGGAGAATTCATCAAAAGAATAATCAGTTCACCAGTGTTTGGGATTAGGAAGGTGTCAGAGGTTTTTCATTTTCCTCTGTATCAATTCACAATTCACATAGTGAATCAGTTTGAATTTGATCAGCCAGAAGGATTTTTTCAAACTCTCAGCTGTGACTTTGCTATATAAGAGTATTGGTATTTTCACAATAAACAAAATAACCAAAGCTATATAAAGATGATACTCTTTTGACTGCTAAGAAAAATAAAACACGATTTTGAAGCACTATGGTTTCTTCATCAGACCATGTTTACAATCAAATAGTAGACATCACAAATTAATGTTGATTTAATTTTTATTTTAAAGAACATTAAAACCAGCGTGTTTATTTAAAGAAAATTATTTCTGAAATATTTATAATTTATGTTACATAGTCACATAGGCCCTCATTCAATTGCAATTTAACCAATTGAATAGGGCTCAAAATAAGCACATAACATATTTTTTTTAAATATGTTTTTAGTTAGTAAATATCTATCCAAAAGCAAGGTTTTCACTAACTAAAAACATCTTTAATAAAAATATGTTATGTGCTTATTTAGAGCCCTATTCAATTGGCCAAATCACAATTGAATGAGGCCCATAGTAATTAAGGCTGAAAAAAGATTTTTAGTCCTTTCGAGTTCAACCTGTTTAGACCTTTATAATATGCAGATTAATTGTTAATTAATCGTTAATTGATCCAGAGGAAGGCAAACAGGAAAAAGTCCAATTGAAACAAAAGGGGGGAAAATCAAATTAATTCCTAATCCCAGATACGGACAATCTGATTCTTTCTGGGATCAATACTCCTTTTCTAGTTATAGCCTTGAATGCATTTTTTATTCAAATTTTTATCCAGCCCCATTTTAAAGTGTCTATTGAATCCGCTGTCGGTTTAACCACCTTTACTGTGAAGAATCTTGTGGGTCATTTATGCTAATTTGCGGCACAATATGCTAATATGCTGCTCAGAGTGCTTGATAGTGATTGAAGAAGGGTTTAACTGTCAGATAAAATTGCAGGTGTTTATTTTGGCCAATACAGAGCGCATCAAAGCACCTAATTATATAGAAGCTTTCTGTTTATTCAGCGTTAACTTGATCTGCTGAAACCAAAATGGTAGATTCTTCCATAGCATAATTGAATATATAAGGTAATACATTCCAAGTTGTATTGTTTTTTTTAGATTCTCACATGTTGCCTGACAAATGCAGTTCTTCAAAGGCATAAACTGTAAAACTATGACCACAGTGAATTTTCAAGGTGTTTCTTACCAATGCAATGTGGTACTTTATTTCAGCCATGTATGAATTCTGGATTTTGTTGTTTTACATGCAAATATTATAACCAACCTTTACTATTGTTGAATCTATGTTGGTCAAAAATGTTCTCAGGCCATGTATATTTGACTTCCATTTACCAATTGGGTATTTCACTTTTAATTCATTATTTCTGCAATTACTTTGTGTGAGATTCTTCTTTGGAAAGTATAAATTGTAGCTTACTTTTAGGATATATTTTGAAAATGTTTAGTAAAATAATCATGAATTTATTTTTTAATGGAAAAAGACATGTTTAAGCCTTCTGTTGTTTCCACGTTGAGAAAATGTATACTTTTATGGTGTTCTTTTAAAGAACTGGCATAGTGTAGTATAGTATCTGCCTGACCTGGGAAATAATTTTTCCAGCACTCAATACTGCAACTTTTAAGCGGCCTTCTGAAGAAATTGATTCTTTACTTATGTATAGGAAACAGAGAGAAATAAAGTGAAATAGAGATAATCTTCCAAAAGAGAGAGCATACACATAGGAAAGGGAGATAGATTTACAGAGAGAGAAAATCTGCAGTTCTTGGAAAATAAGTAAAACTAACCTGTTACATCAGTGTTATCATGTTTATTGATTACTTACATAGCTGAATCATGCCCTCCAATATCCATGAATTCCACAATATGACAGTTTTTTTTTTTTTTTGCCTAAAAGGAAACCTCTTTATGTTTAATTTCTTGGTTTAAAAAAAAAGGTTTTGACACTGTTTTATTGACTCTGCGCACTTCTGTAGTGGTTAATCATATAAGTCCACTAGAACTTTTCTACAGATAAAAACTATAGTCTGAGTCTTCATTATATCTTCAGTCAGCCCCCGTCCAAAAAAGTGGACTGTAATGATACAGCATTACTTTGTTCAGAGAAAATCAATGTATTAATCCCCATAATTAAAAAGTTATTTTTGTGACTTAAAAGCATTAATGTTGTCGATATAATGTTGTTGCATTCTCTGAATCAGGTATAGTTCCTTAATCTCCTTTTTGGTTCCTCTAAATCAGGATTGTTCTTCTCCAATCTGATGGCCTGTATCAACTAGATTATCATCAAATATTGTTTGTGGAAAATTATTTGGATTTTCCTACATTTTCTCATAAAACAACATAATGAAACACTGGTCACCTTTGACCCTCAAGTACAGAAGATGGAGATGCCTGCTTTAAATGATCTTACTATTGTTTTATTTAAGCACACAATTATGCTATCACCTCCTTGCCATTTAGGGGTTTGTGGATTATTCTTCTTGACTAAGGAGTTTACTGTGCTGGTGGCACCGTGAGTGGTTCTGGGTACATTCAGTGTTCTATACTGTAGAAGTGGTTGCTTTACTGTATTATAATATTGGGTGCATGTAGTTGCTTGTCACTTTGATTACATTCTTGTTAAAACCTGCCTATTTTTTTGTATATATATATATATATATATATATATATATATATATATATATATATATATATACAAACTATCAATTTTGGTGTGATTCAAATTATACAGTGTGACCTGGTCTATGGAGGTGTAAATAAGTTACTGTTTGCCAAACAGATCTGAGAGAGGCCCCTCTGGATCTGACATAATGCTTCAGCTACCACTAATCAATGGGAGACCTCACATCCAGAGATGCAAACAAATAGTTTATACTTTTGAAGAACTACATTTGTCAGGCAACATGTTAGAATGAAACTATTAGTTTAGTTAATATTTTTACTTTGCCTTCTGACCTAGTGATCTTTATCTCATCTTCAAACTTGTATTTCAGTCAGGCCCAACTCTTTGTGACCTTGTGCAATTTAGCATACCAGTTCTGACTGTCAATAACTGCTTCTCAGAGCTTTTGCATCCTCATGTATGTTGCTTCCGTCATACTACATATGCATTTTATCTTCTGCTGTCCCCCCTTTTGCATCCTGTATTTCCTAGCATAACAGTCTTCTCTATTGAATCCTGACATCTTATTATGTGGCCAAAGTATATGAGTTTTAGCCTTGCTAACAGTTCCTTTCAGTGAGCAATCTGGTTTTATTTAATCGATTATGGATTTGTTTGATCTTTTTCAGCCCAGAGAACTCTTTGTAGTTTCCTACAACACCACAATTCAAAAGTGTCTATTCCCGGCTCTCAGCCTTCCTCATCGTCCAGCTCTCACAGCTCTATATTATTTCTAGGAATTACATAGATCTGACATGTACAGACCTTTGTGGACAATGTGATGTCTTGCTCTTTAATATCTTGTCCAGATATGCCGTAACTTTCCTGCCTTGATTAAAACTTGTTTTGATTTCTTGGCTTTAGTCACCATTTGCAGTCATTTTTGTGCCCAGGAAAATAAAATCTGCTTTCACATTCTCGCCATCTATTTTGCAAAGATTAATAGGACTGGTTGACATAATCTTTTTGAAAAATATCCTGTACTCTGTATAATAAGAGAGCATTTCTTGGTTAGAACATGTGTATGCACATGTGTCATTCCTGAATGCTTAGATACCATGCTCTGTTTGTGACTGTCTCATCTGGTGAATGGTTACCAAAGTCTGCTGTCTACTGCAGCCATTGAGATGTAGAAAATAACTTGTGCACGGGCAGAAGTCTAACTGGTGGGATCCTTGCAGTGGTGGTCCAGCTGACACAGTTCTGACATAGGGGTAAGAACACCTCTGAAGTCACCATAATACAAATTGCACCTTATCGCTTATTGGTGGCACAGCACACAAAATAATTATATCCTATTTTTATTGCATAGTACATTGCTTGCAGTGTTGATAAAAGCAACTGGTTTCCATGCATTGGGAGACCACCCTCTTGTCATAGAGCTGCTACCTTCTAATCTCTGAGAAGCTGTTATAGAGTTATTGAGAGCTTTCCTTCTAGTCCATGATGGCAGACTTTGAGTCATTAAAGGTTGTTGTCTAGTCATTGAGAGGTTGTTAGGGGTTCTCTTCTAGTCTATGACAGGCAATCTTCTAGTACATGAGCGGTTGTCTTCTAGTTCAAGTTTGGTTGCCTTCTAGTCTACGAGAGGGTGTCTTCTAGTAGTCTTCTAGAGTTGTGTCTGAGAAGCTGTTTTCTAATTATTGAGAGGTCACAAAAATATTGACTTTTGGAATCAAATCCTTGTAGTCTACTCAGAAGGTTCCATCTAATTGTTGGGATATTGCCTCCTATAAATTGGCAGACTGTCTTTTAGCCTGTGAAAGAGTGTCTTAAAGTCATTGAGAGACTGCCTCCTAGGCATCAAAAGACTACCTTCTAGTGAGAAGCTAACTTCTAGTGATTGAGTAACTGCCTGTAGACTGTCTTCTAATTACTGAGATATTACATCTAGTTATTGAGAGACTTCCTTCTAGTCACTGAGATAATACTTTCTAATCATTGAGAGACTGCCTTCTAGACATAGAGAGACTACCTTTTAGTTATTGAGAGGCTGCCTTCTAGTTTTTGAGAGACTACTTTGTACTTACTGGGAAGCTGCATTCTAATCATTGAGAGACTCTCCACTCGTCATTAAACGACTACCTTCTATTCATTGGGAGGCCAGGTGCATTTTAAATGTTCACAGACTTTATTCTATACATTATAAGACTTCTTTGGGTTCAAATGATTGTGAAACAGAGATCTGCCAAAGATTCTGAGACTACCTAGCACCTTTTGTGAGTGACAATTGTTCAATTAGAGACTGCTGTTTAATGGAGATTAACAATTGCTGCCCACTGAATATTCATTTAATGTGTGCAAGATATTGGTCCAAAATGAGTGATGAACTATCAAATAATACAATAAAGCTAAAATAAAAAAAAACAGAGGAAAGAAAAACAGTGCATCATATTCCAGTTTTCTCTCGTATAGTTGGAGTAGAATAAATATTGACCTCAGCAATGGGCAGCCAATTTACTAATGAGCATGAAAATAATTTTGTTGCCATTCAATGTATCAGCTTCTTAATTTTTTACAGGTTAGTCATTTTTGACATTCTTCACATTAAAGATGAGTTTGCACCAACAATTTTTAAAATCATAAAATATTATTTGCCGCTTAATATTCATGATAATAGTTTCTTAGCCTTTGAAGCTGCTGTCTGGTACTGAGCACTCTTACAGTCACAATAACAAGATTTTCTTCACATGTTAATACATTTGTCCCATTACATTTAAAATTGTTATCCAATGAGATATACGACTTACTGTACATTTTGATAACATATAGAAAACAGTAGGTCCTAAAATGTATCTATTCTTCAGCGCTCATTGCGAGCCTCTCACCACCTCTACCTTTCCCACCCTCTACTTGACGGGAGGCACTCATTGCAAGCCTCTCACCCCTGTATTTTACTGGCCTCGCCTTTGGCGCTCATCACGGGCCTCGCAAGGAGCACATTTGGCGCTCCCAACGGACCTCGTAATGAGCGCCTTTGGTGCTCATCATGGTCCTCACAATGAATGCCTTTGGCGCTCATCACGGGCCTTGCAATGAGCGCTGATGCTCATTGCGAATCTCTCCCCCTGTCTACTTCCACCCTTGTTTCTCATTTCCCCCCTCCTCTCCCTCCCGTGTGTGTCCTCCCCCCCTGTGTTTTTACCCCCTCTACCTCCCCTATGTCTTTTCCCCCCTCCCCTGTGTCTCTTTCCCCTGTCCCTTCACCTCCTCTCCCTCCCCTGTGTCTGTTCCCCCCTCCCCTGTGTCTATCCTCCCTCCTTTCCCTCCCCTGTGTTTCTTTCCCCCCTGTGTCTTTTCGCCTTCCCTTGTGTCTCTTCCCCCAATTTCCTCCCCTGTGTCTTTCCCCCTCCCCTGTGTCTCTTCCCCTTCTCTCCCTCCCCTGTGTCTCTTCCCCCTCCTCTCCCTCCCCTGTGTCTCCCCTGTGTTTCTTCCCCCTCCTCTCACTTACCTGTGACTTTGCCCCTCCTCTCCCTTTCCCATGTCTCTTCCCCTCATCTGTGTCTACCCCCTCCTCTGTGTCTCCCCCCTTCCGCTCCCACCCCTGTGTCTCTCCCCCTCCTCTCCCCCCTCTGTGTCTCCCCCTCCTCTCCCTCCTCTGTGCCTCCCCCCTCCTCTCCCACCCCTGTGTGTCTCCCCCCTCCCCTGTGCCTCTTCTCCCTCCTCTGTGTCTCTTCCCCCTCCTCTCACTCACCTGTGAATCTTCCTCCCTCCTCTCACTCCCCTGTGTCTCCCCTCCTCTCCCTCCCCTATGTTTCTCCCCCCTCCTCTGTGTGTCTCCCCCCATCCTCTGTGTCTCCCCTCCTCTCCCTCCTCTGTGTGTCTCCCCCCTCCTCTGTGTGTCCCCTCCTTTCCCTCCCCTGTGTCTCTTCCCCCTCCCTCTTGTCTCTTCCACCAAATTCCCTCCCCTGTGTCTTTCCCCCCTCCCCGGTGTCTCTTCCCCCCTCCTCTCCCTCCCCTGTGTCTCTTCCCCCTCCTCTCCCTCCCCTGTGTCTCTTTCCCCTCCTCTCCCTCCCCTGTGTCTCTTCCCCCTCCTCTCACTCCCCTGTGTCTCTGCCGCCTCCTCTCCCTCCCCTGTGTCTCTCCCCCTCATCTGTGTCTACCCCCCTCCTCTGTGTCTCACCCCTTCCCTGTGTCTCTTCCCCCTCCTCTTTGTCTCCTCCCCCTCCTCTCAGTCCCCCTGTGTCTTCCCCCTTCTCTCCCTCCCCTGTGTCTCCCCCCTCCTTTCCCTCCCCTGTGTCTCTCCTCCCTCCTCTATGTTTCCCCCCTTCCTCTGTGTCTCCCCTCCTCTCCCTCCTCTGTGTCTCCCACCCTCCCTTGTGTGTCTCCCCTCCTCCCTTGTGTCTTTTCCCCTTCCTCCCCTGTGTCTCTTCCCCCCTCCTCTCACTCCTCTGGGTCTCTCCCCTCCTTCCCTGTGTGCCTCGCTACTCCTCTGTGTCTTCCTCCCTTCTGTCATCACTCTTCCGCACACGGGTGCCCGCTCATGCGCGCCCCCGCCACGCTATGCGCATGCACGCACCCCACCAAGCAATGCACATGCGCGGCCCCGTCGCTCATGGCGCGTGCCCTCCCCCGCCGCGATGTGTCACATGTGACGATGAATCTCAGTTTGACAACTATTATATGTGATATATACATATGTATACTAGCTACTTCTTATTGCAAGCCTCTCCTTTTGTGTAGTTTATAGGCCTCACACTTGAGTGTTACTGTCTTGGGTTGTGTTACTGCCTTGAGTTAAGTGTTAGTGGCATGGGTTGTGTTACTGGCTTGTGTTCAGTGTTAGTGGCTTGGATTAAGTGTTACTGGCTTTCGTTAAGTGTTATTGCTTAGGGCTATTATCTACGTTTTACGCCCTTGGGCCTCGTTTTCGTCGTTTTGCGTTTTTTCGGCAGCCACTTAGGCGATTTTCGATCGTGAAAAAACAGCAAATATGCATCAAATTAACTTGCAACCTGACTCACAGACTCGCTGCCTCTCCCACTGTGGTATGTATGTGTCAGTTAATTTGAGGCATATTTGTTGTGTTTTTGATATCTTTTCACTTTTGTGGTTCGGCCGTTAAAGCCATCATTTTGCGAGGCTCGCAGTGCAATGAGTGCCTTCGGCTCTCATTGCAGCCTAAGTCCTGCGTGTTTGACGGCTCACCTCGCCTACCTGCCGCAACAGCATGACCAACATTGTTGTGATCTTTCAGGCAAAACATTTTAGTTTTATATAAATATATTAAATAGGTTAACTAATTAATTCTCGTCAATGCAATTACCAATGAAAAATGTACACTTACTTTTAATAATTCCTTGGGAGCAGCTGATTCTACAGCTTTCCATTTTGCCTGAAGAGTCTCTTTTTGAGAAAAAATTCAAGTTCTAGATATGTACAGGTTGAGGAGGAGACTTTCTTATGTGGTACTAAATAAAGAGGTTATCGATCTGAGATGTAAAGGGGAGGAGAGGTGTAACTATGATGGAGATGAGAAATGTGTAATATGTGAGGGATTTAGGGACCTTTCATTTTGCATAGTATACCTTTTCTGAAGTCAGTGGAATAATGAGGTAGAGGGTTTGGGTAGAGACCGGTAGGTGAATAATATGAGGAGAGAGATGAGGCAGATCCAGAGATAATTTATATTTGGGAAGAGAAAGAATATTAGAAACAGAAAAGAATAAGAAAGATGAAAAAAAAGTCTTGTATGCCACAAGTGCCACAGCAGAGATTCCAAATATGGTAATATGGAAAACTATAGGTAATGATAAGTAAGTTATCAGTTGAATGAAATTTAAATAATTGTATCTTCCTACTATAAACTTAGATTAAAAATTCCATTTTGAGCTATCAGTCAGCCTTTTGGTTCCAACCTCAAACAGAAAAAATAAAGAAAAATAAAAGAAAGTAAAAGAGAAAGAAAGCAAAAAGGTTGGCCTTATTAGCTGGCCAAAAGTCTAATATTCTAACTAGAGAATCTTCACCTTGGCCCCAGGATAGTCGCAGTCCCTCCAACACAAATAAGAAACATCTGGCCGGACACAAAGTAACCTAATAGGTGCCCCAATTCCACTTTGAGAGGGCTTTAAACCTGTTTTCTTTAATTAATAGATGCAGAAGGTAATATATCCCAATGTTCCTGGGAGCCTGAATACTCGAGTTTCATTTTATTCCTCTTCCCATTTTGTTATATAGCGAGGGACAGGGTTGTTAATTTGGTTGTGGAGGAATGTAGAGGTAAGGTTTTTTTTATGCTTTAACAAAATAGAAACAGACCAAATTCTACAAAAGCAAATGTTACAATATGCAGGTAAAAACCCATGGAACAAGCTTTAATGTTTTTTTTTAAAGGTAGCACCACACCATAGCAGTTTGTTCTCTTGTAAGAGATACAATTATTATTATTATTATTATTATTATTATTATTTCACCATTTACTATTACTTAGACCAAAGTATAGCAAATGTAGGAGTCAGAAAGAATTAGAAGGTAATTTACTGGAAAATGCTGATGTCAAAGACTGGGGAAGTGCATTACAATGATATGGCTGTTCTATAATTGTGGTGCCTCGTGAATAGGTAAATAATGTTGCGTATGGTCTCTAATAATATCTGGCATGCCTTCAGTATATTATAAATATAGTGGATAATTGAGCATCTTACTATACCTTGATACCTATCTCCTTCTACTACATGTGCTGAGTATGATGTAGTAGCAAGGATAATTACAAGGCCATGCTTCTGTTGAAATATAAACTCCCTTCTCATACACAGAACTTTCTCCAAAGTGTCTTGGATGCTACCAGAGACTAGCAGAGGCATCAACATGTATATATTCCAATTAAAATCTAGCTTCATCACTATTTATTTCTTAATCCAAGGGCACTGAAGGATCTGCAATAGCCAAACCATTATATCTAACTAGCGACTTTCCCGTCAAAAAATGACGGCAATAAGATCGTATGGCAGGTAATGGTGTTTGGTTGACCTTAATTTTGTTGGTGTTCCAAGATCCTTCGGCGCTCATTGCGAGCCTCGCGCTGAGTGACTTCGCGCAGTTGGTTGTTTGTGTGCTATGAGCAGCATTGTTTTTTTTTTTGTATTCTAATGAAATAATGAATAAAATAATAAATGAATATACTTTACCTATTTTGAAGTAATATATGCAGGAAGCATTGTGTTCAAGAGCTGGCAATCTGTTTTCATATTGCTGCAGCATACAATATGTGTTTTCACTGCTGTGGAGCTGCTGTGTAAGTGTCAGCAATGTGTGCAGTGTTTAGTGTAAAAAGTGTGCGTGCGCGAGGCAAATCCGTTAGGGTAGCTGTGTACTTCCGCATTGTCTAAGTTAGTGTTGTAAAATTGCACCTAATGTGTGGTACGCGGCTGTGGCTGATTTTGCGTCCTTGTTCTTGGACCTCGTCCGTCTTTTTTGAAAAATCTGTATGTGTTTCGTGGTGTTTTGCGTGTTTAGGGTCCTGTAGCCTTGTTTTTGTTTTTTTTGGCGGCCATTTTTTGTCTTGCTTAGGGTTTTTTCGGGCTTAAATTGTGGTGTAACTTCACTTTCAGAGGTCCTGGGTGCCCCCCCCCTTGCTGTGGGTAAGCTTTTTATGTGTTTGTTGTGTATATTTATTGTGTTTTTAATGTTTTCATGTGCTCATGTTTCGGGCGCTAAGGTCGTATTTTTGTAATGTTTATTTTTCTAAGTCCCGCGGCTCGTATCTGTGGATGCTAAGTCCGTACATTTTGCGGTCGACATGGGAGCCTCCACCTCCGCAAATGTGGCCCCTCGCTTTGCAAGGATCCGCATTTGCGGGCCTAAAGTCAGCAGTTGCAACAACCCGCTTGCTCACAACTTTATATGTGATTTTTCAAGACTCACTCACAACAGGGTCGCTACCAAATGTCTGGAGATACCTATTTTTAAAAAGGAAGCAAAAGCAAATGCAGGAACCTGTAAGTCTCACTTCTGTAGTGGGAGAGCTTTTTAGAAGGCTTAATAAGGGATACCGTACAAAAATATGTCTATTTGAACAAGATAATAAGTAAGAGTTAACACGGATATATGAGGGATAGGTCATGTCAAACAAATGTAATTCATTTTTATGAGGGGGTTAGTAGGAACTAGTAGGATCAAGGCAAGTCAGTGGATGTAGTCTTTTTGGATTTTGCAAAGGCTTTTGATACAGTGCCACATGGAAGACTATTGTGCAAACAGGAATTGCAGTAAATATTTGCTCATGGATTGAGAGCTGGCTAAAAGACAGGAAGCAAAGAGTTGTTGTAAATGGAACATACTCAGATTGTACTAATATGGTAAATGGGGTTCCTCAGGGTTCAGTATTAGGTCCTTTCCTTTTTAACATATTTATTAATGCCTTCATTAATGACCTCCAAAGGGATTTACATATGGTCAACTGAATGGCAGATAAGATTTAATACAAATAAATGTAAAGTATTTGGGAAGGAAAAAAAAGCACATAATTCATAATCTTAATGGAGCAAATCTTGGGGTATCAGAAATAGAAAGGAATTTAGGAGTACTTGTGGACAACACATAATAGTGCTCAATGCCAAGCAGTATCTGCAAATGCAAGTAAAATAGTTTCATGTACATATTAAGAAGGGTTTAGAAGCAAGGAAAGCAAATATAATTCTGCCACTATACAAAACTCTAGTACGCCCTCATTTGGAATTTGAGTAAAATGTTTGGCACCACTTCATAAAAAGAATATTTTAGAGCACAGAGAAGGGCAACAAAACTAATAAGGGGAAGGGAGTGGCTAAATTATGAAGAAAGACTAACCAAATTAAACGTATTTTCTCTAGAAAAAAAGTGTCTACGAGGGAATATGATTACCTTACTATACATCCAGGGTCAGTATAAGGCTCTGTCAAGTGAACTTTTTGTGCCAAGAGGTTTTTAACTGACAATACCTTAACGTTAGAAGAAAAGATATTCCATCTTAAATAAAAAAAGGGGTTATTCACAGAATGGGTGCATAAACTGTGGAATTCTCTACCAGGAGCTTGTGACAGTGGATTTGATAGACAACTTTAAAAATGTATTGGATATATAAAAAGGCCATCCATGGTTAGCCTTGATATTCTGGATGGTTATAGATCCAGGGAGGAATTGGATTGCTAGTATCTGGGGTCTAGAATGAATTATTAAGGAATTAAGGATTTTTTTTTACCCTTATGAGATGATTGGCAATGTTTCAACAGTTTTTTTTTCTCTGGATCAGTTAACAATCCACATATTACAAGGATCAGAGGAAGACGAACAAGGATGAACTAAAAGTATTTCTTCAACCTCAATTACTATGTATCTAGTAATTATGTTCCCATTATCAGGTATTTTTTTAATCAAATGGTTACATAGTTACATAGTTACATCATAGTTACATAGTAATTAAGGTGGAAAAAAGACTTTCAGTCCATCAAGTTCAACCTTTTAAGATCTCCACTGATCAGCAATATGTGGATTAAATATTAATTAGTTGTTAATTAATTATTATTTAAAGGGTGAATTGGTAAGTGACATTGTAGATCCATGATAACATATATTGTTTTGGCCTTGCCTTTTTCAATAGGGCACCCAGGGTTTACATACTACAGAGTAAGTGTATTAGTGAGTGTATGTGGGGTGGGTGTTACATTGCTTCATAGAGGCTTCAAACACGGTTATCTTGATTAAGTGGAATAAGCAAAATCTGTAACCATTAATATATACATTTTGAGTGTTGATTGATATCTTGATAAACAAAAATGTCTCCATGTGTACCTAAAGGACCACTGTGGTCAAATAGGCACTGTGTTTTGTTTTAAGTAACTTAGCTTGATAATTCCCAAAACATATAATTTATATATTTAAATTATATGTGCAGTAATTCTTCACTGTTGAGTTACATTTTCTTTTCTCAGCTGTTTCTCTCTGTTACTTTCTCAGGGTGATGTGTTCTTGTAAACACATTTGATTTCCATTTGTCATGTTGAAAGCACTGCGAGTTTTAGCTGCTAAATACCTAGAGCCCGATTCATTTGAGCTTTTGCATGTTACTGAAGCCTGTAAGTGAGGTCACAAGTTAATTTACTAATCAATTGGTGTCTTTTTGCGGGCTCCAAACGTGTTACGAGTTGCAGCCTTGAAATCTTTGCGATGGTTACACTCGTAACTTACAACCTCCAGAGTTATGATGGCTAAAATCACAAATCGCTATTCAATTGCTCCAATTCATCAAGCCCACAAATGTTTTCACACCCGTAAAAGGCAAATGAAGGAGAAAACCCTACGAGTGCTGGAGAGGACCCGCAAGGGGGTTAAGCACCTATTCGTAGAACTGTAAATGCAAATAAAAAATCAATACTGCACTGTAAATAACAGGGAAAGCAATGAAAGACTTTAGAATTAATTGCACAACAGTCTCAAACCCGCAAATCGGCAGTATATAAGACTTATTTTTATGTTTCATTTTGGGGTTAAATCGACCTTGGGTATCAATGAGTTAATACATATTAGGCTACCCATATGGACTAGAACAGTATTGGCATTCATTTTCATAATTCTGTATTTTGCAGTTTTGCGAGTCTCGCATATCGGACCCCCAAACCACATTGATTGACATATAACCTCCATGTTTTACTGCCGTAATAATGACAGTCTCATTTTCTATTGGCTGAATCGAAATGGGAGGTTATGGGCTTGCTTAATTGATCATGTTCCCTCCCTGAACTGCTACGAACCAGTGCATGGTTTACGGAGTCGGCTTTGGGCCAGTTACTTGCAGGCTTGAGCAATTGAATAGCATTGTAATCGGAGATGACCTGGAGCCCGAAAACACACTCGCAGACATACGGCCTACAACGATCCAGTTGCAGGCTTGCAATTGAATTGGACCCTTATAGTGCAGATAGAAGCTTCCGCAACATTGAGTTTCCTTCCATCTCAGGAAGCTCGTCTGCAAGAAAGGAAAATTGCAGATTCTATTGTAGAATAATTGTATATAAAACCTAACAAACTAGAGCCTTTTATTGTATCAAAAACTTTACCTATTTTTAAGTGCAGTTCTTAAATTGTGTAAATTAGAACAACAGATCATTTTTTTAGTAGTAGAGGGACACTGTAATGATAAAATATGTCCCTCTAAAAGTATAGGTTGTATTTAGCATGATGAAAGTCCTATCAGTCCAATTATCGAATAATTAATTATTACTATTAATTTTCTGCTGCTTGACCTAGATGGCCATGTTGACCTCTCTACTTTCTCCTATATAATAATGGGCTATATGGAGCAATGGTAAAGAATACAGGTAGGGCACCAATTATCTTGCATGCTCCATTCCAGGAGCATAACGGATTAATGATTCTGCCGGACATGTGGTGGTCTGGCAAAACAGGTTAATTGGGTAAAGCCACCCGATCCCTCACTCTCTTAAAGCAACACCAGGGCAAGAGTAGAGGTGTGAAGCTGCGCAGGGCTGCGCAGGGATGCTTGGGAATTCGATCTGGGCACTGACTGACAATGGAATCAGTGACTTTGGTGCCCTGATTAAAGGAGGTTCCGGATTAACTAATTCCAGAAAATTATACCCTCCCTGTATTATGAATATAATGTAACAACAAACTATAATTCGATAATATTTAAAAATCACCATCAGTGCCAGATTAAAGATGGTTCTGGATTAACTAATTCCAGAAAATTGTGTACTCCCTGTATTATGAATATAATGTAACAACACACTATAATTTGATCATCTTTAAACATTACCATCGGTGTACATGTATCCTGCTGCTTTGCTGGCTAACCATGACCATTGCTGAGCTTTCCTATGCCACATTTTAGCCAGGGGTTGCAGATCCCTGTTACATGATGACATAAAAAGAGTTGAAGAGAAGTAATGATGGAGCAATAGGATAACTTATAGGGAGGAGTCATAGACATACATCATTTATTTAAACTTTTCCCATGAGGCCATGTCATCTCCTCTTATTCCTAGAATATCCCGTTACTGGCTCATACAACACATGGCAGGTTCTGATTGGCTGTGGGATTTGCTGCTCTTGGCTCAGGGGTAGTTTATTGAACCTTCCTGATTGATTGATCTTGGGGCATTTCCTGGCATATTGATATAGTACATGTTTCAGGTCTGTTCACAGCTTTGCATCCCCTGAGATCACACCCAGTGAACGGCTCAGTATCTGGATATTGATTGTCTGCTCATGGGTGATTGACCAAGTGAGGCGGAAAAATCTGCACTTAAAACTAAAGGCCTGAGGCCTGGAGTGGGATAGGAGCCGGGGCTGGGAGTGGGGGCACGGACTGATCTAATGATACGTGCACCATGGACAGATCTAATGATAACTCTACCGGGAAGGGGGCATGGGCTAACCTAATGGCAGCTTTGCCAGCACAGGGGACAGGGAGTGATCTAATGGCAACTTTACTAGGGGAGGATGCATGGGCTGATCTAATGATAACTGTGCCAGGGGAGGGGCATGGGCTTACCTAATGTCAGCTGTGCCATGGGTGACCTACTGATAATTGTGCCAGATGAGAGGTCATGAGTCGATCTAATGTTAACTGTGCCACTGGAGATGGTATGGGCTGATCTAATGATAATTGTGTCAGTGGAGGGGGAATGGGCTAACCTAATGGTAACTGTGAAAGGAGTGGTGGTGTAGAGTTGTCACCTCCTCTGAATACACAGGGACAAACGTATACCTGTCAGACATTAAGACACATGCCTAATACACAGACATCAGGAGATGCAATTATCATGTCCTGTTAAAAGAGACACAAATACATATACCTATCAACTTATAATGCACAGGTATTAGCACTTAAACTTCTTATCTCATCTTAATACATTGATACAGCACACTCACTTTGCAAGTCCTTCTAACTCACAGATAAAATGTCAAGTACCCCCACCTCCTCCTCATAATACACAGACAGCAATACAGGTGCCTCTCACTTCCTCATAGACAGACACCATGATATGATGATATGTACCACTTGCTTACTAATACACAGGCACAAGGAACATCATATTTCATCTCATAATACAGAGATCTTAGTGCACATACCTTTCATAACCACATTGGACTTGCCCCCATTGTTTTTGCCCAATTTCTGAATTTTGCTCTCATTGTTACCATGGTTGTGTACACGTATAAATCCCAATATACCTTGGCAACAAATACAATTTAATTTACAAAACAATGTGAAGTGACCTGCCAGACAGGCACCCTAGAGAGAGAAAAATGCATCCAGGTAGCTGCCTTGTTAGCATATTGCAAAATCCTGCATGTTTATACATGTAGGAGATATTCTCAGTTTTTGATAAAGAGAATATTGTAAGATCTCTTTATCAAAAACTGAGAATATCTCCTACATGTATAAACATGCAACACACGCTCACTCAACATAATCATGGGTAACAGCTCTGAAGAAATGCATTCAACTATGTAGTATCAACTCTTGATAGTAAACAATATTAGCCATGTCCCCCTTCAACACTATATACTAATGAGGTCTATCTCCCCTTTATATTAAAGCTTTCAACACTCTCACTCTATAATTACTCTGTTGCACTTCTTGCCGTACATTAGAGGATCACTACACCATGATGTGATGTCACTTTCAGCCAGGTTCAATTATTTAACAAACCTCAATGACCCAGCTCTCAGGAAGTGATGTAAAAAACAAAATCGATTTTTCTATTCATATACATTAATCAAATGTTCTCTATTTGTATGGCTTACACAGACGCTGATGATATTAGTTTGTAACATACTTCACAAACAAGTGCCCTTTTCTTGAACTACTGTAATGCTTTAATGCTTGCCTTTCCCCATAATAGCCTCCCCCCCACAATTGTAAACTTACTAATTGCCATAGACATGTATTTGAAATTGTGCTAATTTTCTGACAAAAACATGGTAGCATATGTTTAAAAAAATAGAAATGATATAAGAGGGAAAATATCTATCTATCTATCTTGACCATAACTCTCTCCATAATATATGTGTAATGACCCTACTCCTTGTCTCACTTAACATTATATACTGACATTATAATTCTATTATAGTCTTCTGCAATTTATATACTGTCTCTACCTTTTCCCACAATTTATACTTACTATTTACTTCTCTACACAATGTACTTACTGTATACCTCTACCCACTACATCTACTATATAGTGACTGACCTACACTATTTATCGCTATATTATATACAACCATATCCCAATATAAGCTATACTATATGTATCCATATTCTACAGTAATGTTATCCCTGTTAACATTAACACTCTTAGTTCTGGATACTGACCCTGTGTTTATCTCTCCATTATATACTGATCCTGTGTCTCCATACGCTATACTCTGACCCTGTGTCTCCCTTTCTTCTATATACTGACAGTTTGTGCCTCACTCCTCTGTATACTGACCGTTTGTCTATCTCTTCACTATATACTGACCCTGTGTTTGTCTATCCTCTATACACTGAGCATATGTGTCTCCCCTCTATATACTGACCATGTGTCTCTCTCCTCTATACACTTAGCATATGTGTCTCCCCTCTATATACTGACCATGTGTATCTCTCCTCTATACACTGAGCATGTGTGTCTCCCCTCTATATACTGACCATGTGTCTCTCTCCTCTATACACTGAGCATATGTGTCTCCCCTCTATATACTGACCATGTGTCTCTCTCCTCTATACACTGAGCACATGTGTCTCCCCTCTATATACTGACCATGTGTCTCTCCTCTATACACTGAGAAGGTGTGTCTCACTTTTATATACTGACCCTTTGTCTCACTTCTCTGTACACTGACCCTATATATCTCCCCCCTATATATTGACCGTGTGTGTCTCTCTGTCCTCTGTATACTGGCCCTGTTGGTTGGTCTCTCTCCTCTGTATACTGACCCTGTGTTGCCCGTTGTCTCTCTTTTACATACTGACCCTGTGTGTGTCTCTCTCCTCTGTATACTGACCCTGTGTTGCCCAGTGTCTCTCTTTTACATACTGACCCTGTGTGGTGTGTCTCTCTCCTCCTTATACAAACTCTGTGTCTCTCTTTTATATAATGACCCTGCCTATCTACCCTCTATACACTGAGCTTGTATCTCTCTCTCTCTCTCTCTCTTCTATATACTGAACATGTATCCCTCTCTCTTCTAAATCAATGTATCTCTCTCACATCTACAAAACAGACACCTTGTCTCTATTGTATTTACTGTGTCTCTCTTTTATACACTGACCCCATGTGCCTCTCCTCTTTATATTGTCCCTATATCTTTCTCTCTCCTTTATACACTGACCCTGTGTGCCTGTCCTGTATATATTGTCCCTATATCTTTCTCCCTCCTCTATACAATTACCCTGTGTCTCTCTCCTCTGTATATTGATCCTGTGTCTCTTTCTTTTGTATACACTGACCCTATGTTTCCATCCTCTATACACTGACCCTATGCCTCTCCTCTGTATATTGATCCTGTGTCTCTTTCTCTTGTATACACTGACCCTATGTTTCTCTCCTCTATACACTGACCATGTGTCTCTCCTCTGTATATTGATCCTGTGTCTCTTTCTTTCTATTGTATACACTGACCCTATGTTTCTCTCCTCTATACACTGACCCTATGTTTCTCTCCTCTATACACTGACTGTGTGTCTCTCCTCTGTATACTGACCCTGCATCTCTTTCTTTTGTATACACTGCCCCTATATTTCCATCCTCTATACACTGACCCTATATATCTCCTCTATACACTGACCCTGTGCCTCTCCTCTGTATATTGACCCTGTGTCTCTTTCTCTTGTATAAACTGACCATATGTTTCCATCCTCTATACACTGACCCTGTGCCTCTCCTCTGTATATTGACCCTGTGTATCTTTCTCTTGTATACACCGACCCTATGCCTCTCCTCTGTATATTGACCCTGTGTCTCTTTGTCTTGTATACACTGACCCTGTTTTTCCATCCACTATACAATGACCCTGTGTCTCTCCTCTGTATATTGATCCTGTGTCTCTTTCTTTGTCTTGTATACACTGACCCTATGTTTCCATCCTCTATACACTGACCCTATGCCTCTCCTCTATACACTGATCCTGTGTCTCTCCTCTGTATATTGATCCTGTGTCTCTTTCTTTGTCTTGTATACACTGACCCTATGTTTCCATCCTCTATACACTGACCCTATGCCTCTCCTCTATACACTGATCCTGTGTCTCTCCTCTGTATATTGATCCTGTGTCTCTTTCTTTCTCTTGTATACACTGACCCTATGTTTCCATCCTCTATACACTGACCCTATGCCTCTCCTCTATACACTGATCCTGTGTCTCTCCTCTGTATATTGATCCTGTGTCTCTTTCTTTCTCTTGTATACACTGACCCTATGTTTCCATCCTCTATACACTGACCCTATGCCTCTCCTCTATACACTGATCCTGTGTCTCTCCTCTGTATATTGATCCTGTGTCTCTTTCTTTCTCTTGTATACACTGACCCTATGTTTCCATCCTCTATACACTGACCCTATGCCTCTCCTCTATACACTGACCCTGTGTCTCTCCTCTGTATATTGATCCTGTGTCTCTTACTTTCTCTTGTATACACCAACCCTGTGTCTCTCCTCTGTATATTGACCCTGTGTATCTTTCTCTTGTATACACTGATCCCATGTTTCTCTCCTCTATACACTGACCCTATGCTTCTCCTCTGTATATTAACCCTGTGTATCTTTTTCTTGTATACACTGATCCCATGTTTCTCTCCTCTATACACTGACCCTATGCCTCTCCTCTGTATACTGACCCTGTGTCTCTTTGTCTTGTATACACTGACCCTATTTTTCCATCCACTATACAATGACCCTGTTTCTCTCCTCTGTATATTGATCCTGTGTCTCTTTCTTTGTCTTGTATACACTGACCCTATGTTTCCATCCTCTATACACTGACCCTATGCCTCTCCTCTATACACTGATCCTGTGTCTCTCCTCTGTATATTGATCCTGTGTCTCTTTCTTTCTCTTGTATACACTGACCCTATGTTTCCATCCTCTATACACTGACCCTATGCCTCTCCTCTATACACTGACCCTGTGTCTCTCCTCTGTATATTGATCCTGTGTCTCTTACTTTCTCTTGTATACACCAACCCTGCGTCTCTCCTCTGTATATTGACCCTGTGTATCTTTCTCTTGTATACACTGATCCCATGTTTCTCTCCTCTATACACTGACCCTATGCTTCTCCTCTGTATATTAACCCTGTGTATCTTTCTCTTGTATACACTGATCCCATGTTTCTCTCCTCTATACACTGACCCTATGCCTCTCCTCTGTATACTGACCCTGTGTCTCTTTGTCTTGTATACACTGACCCTATTTTTTCATCCACTATACAATGACCCTGTGTCTCTCCTCTGTATGTTGACCCTGTATCTCTTTCTTTGTCTTGTATACACTGACCCTATGTTCCCATCCTACACACAGACCCTATGTTTCCATCCTCTATACACTGACCCTGTGTCTCTCCTCTGTATATTGATCCTGTGTCTCTTTCTTTGTCTTGTATACACTGACCCTATGTTCCCATCCTCTATATACTGACCCTATGTTTTCATCCCCTATACACTGACCCTGTGTCTCTCCTCTGTATATTGATCCTGTGTCTCTTACTTTCTCTTGTATACACCAACCCTGTGTCTCTCCTCTGTATATTGACCCTGTGTAACTTTCTCTTGTATACACTGATCCCATGTTTCTCTCCTCTATACACTGGCCTTATGCCTCTCCTCTGTATACTGACCCTGTGTCTCTTTATCTTGTATACACTGGCCCTATTTCTCCATCCACTATACAATGACCCTGTGTCCTTTGTATATTGATCCTGTGTCTCTTTCTTTGTCTTGTATACACTGACCGTATGTTTCCATCCTCTATACACTGACCCTATGTTTCCATCCTCTATACACTGACTGTGTGTGTCTCCTCTGTATATTGACCCTGTGTCTCTTACTTTCTATTGTATACACTGACCATATGTTTCCATCCCCTTACACTGACCCTGTATCTCTCCTCTATACACCGACCCTGTGCCTCTCCTCTGTATATTGACCCTGTGTATTTTTCTCTTGTATACACTGACCCTATGTTTCCATCCTCTATACACTGACCCTGTATCTCTCCTCTATACACTGACCCTGTGCCTCTCCTCTGTATATTGACCCTGTGTATCTTTCTATTGTATACACTGATCCTATGTTTCCATCCTCTATACACTGACCCTGTATCTCTCCTCTATACACTGACCCTGTGCCTCTCCTCTGTATATTGACCCTGTGTATCTTTCTCTTGTATACACTGACCCTATGCCTCTCCTCTGTATACTGACCCTGTGTCTCTTTCTCTTGTATACACTTTCCCTATGTTTCTCTCCTCTATACACTAATCCTGTTCCGCTCCTCTGTATATTGACCCTGTGTATCTTTCTCTTGTATACACTGATCCCATGTTTCTCTCCTCTATACACTGACCCTATGCCTCGCCTCTGTATACTGACCCTGTGTCTCTTTGTCTTGTATACACTGACCCTATGTTTCCATCCACTATACAATGACCCTGTGTCTCTCCTCTGTATGTTGACCCTGTGTCTCTTTCTTTGTCTTGTATACACTGAACCTATGTTCCCATCCTCTATACACTGACCCTATGTTTCCATCCTCTATACACTGACCCTGTGTCTCTTACTTTGTCTTGTATACACTGACCCTATGTTCCCATCCTATATACACTGACCCTATGTTTTCATCCTCTATACACTGACCCTGTGTCTCTCCTCTGTATATTGATCCTGTGTCTCTTACTTTCTCTTGTATACACTGACCCTGTCTCTCCTCTGTATATTGACCCTGTGTCTCTTTCTCTTGTATACACTGACCCTATGTTTCCATCCTCTATACACTGACCCTGTGCCTCTCCTCTATGCACTGACCACTGTTTTCCTTTTGTTTCACAGGCTGGTGCTGCCCCTCTCCTGGTGAATGCAGAATGCCTGGATCCAGCATCATCTGTAAGTAAATTGTCACAATCCACTGAAGCCTGTGGCCGAGTCCGGGACACACTACAAATAGATATAGCATTACTAATGTATATGACATGTGACTCTCATTGGCCCTCTTCATGGACAGATTATATTTTTGGCCCAGTAGTGCCTGCACCAGAGAAAGCACCTCTAAACTGCAAAGAACAGGTTTTATGAAACAGCTTTTTGTTAACAAGCTGGAACAGTTAATGAGTGTATCTGGTTAATGAGCCTCCTTTGTGAAGCAGCAGTCCTCTGGGTCCCTTTGTGTCCCTTTAATGGCCAGTAACCCAGATATGGTAACCTGTCTGACAAGAAAGAGGGATGCAAGTAACTCCCACACAGATCTTTGACTCATTCTGTCCTGTGGTTCCTGTCACTACATCTATATCTAAGGTTTCTGTCTCTCAATTCTGAGGGCTCAGTCTCTGCGTTTGGGGGTTTATGTCTGTTTGGTAATGTTTGTCTTTAGAAGTTTTGTCTCTTTCCTCTTAGGTGTCTTTGTTTCAGTTTTCAGTTTTTCTTTGGAGGTCTCTCTGTTTAAAGTATTTGTCTCTTTCTGCTTTAGGTCTCTATCAGTTTGTCTGAAGGTCTCTGACTCTTTTTAAAGGTCTATTTTGTTATGCTTCTTTTGGGGAAACTTTGTATAATGTACAGATTTCTTTAGCTAGAATAGGCTGACTGGATGATATTTTTTGGTTTTTACCTACTGTGAAATCTATGTTTCTATGTTTCTCTATCTTCATCTGTATAGCTCTATGAGGGAAGTGTTGTCCCTATGTAATCAGACATTTGTATCTTTTGTATAAAAATTAGACTATATTTGTTATTCTATGTCCAAAGATCTCTTTCTTTTCTCTTTTTCTTTTCTTTTGGTGCAGTCACTTCTTTAGACTTAGATTCACAAATAAAACTGGAACTGGACACTATCTTATCATCTAAGATGTATCTGTCTCTCTTTTTGTGCATTCTATGGCCAATGTTTCTATATCTTTATTTATTAATTGCATTTTACTGACTTTTTGGGTTATCTGTATCTTTGAAGCAACTTGTATTCCTTCCTGTATCTTGGGGACCGTCTGTTTGCAGATAAATTTGGAAGTTTTTCTGTTCTGTTTCTTTGCATTTCTGTTGATCAGTGATTCTATGTCAAGACTTGCAATATTTCTCTCCAAGGATCTCAGCCTCTCTGTTTGTAAGCATGCAACATTTTACAGAGTTTTCACTGAATTTAGAGACTTCTATTTGTGTGATTGCAACCTCTCCATGTGTGTCTCCGCCAGTCTGTGTAACAGTTGTTGTTCCCTGTTTGCTCTCTACTGAAGTATTACTGTACTTGGCATTCTTTTTATTGTCTTGTGTTTCTGTACCAGGGTCTTCAATCTTTCTGGAGATCTCTGTCTAATAGACTCTTTCTTCTTGGTGGTCTCTCTATAGCCACGTTCTTATCTTTGTGTTTGGAGTTTTCTGACTTCCTGTCTGGGATTTCTTTCTTTCATTATTTGGTGGTCTCATTTGGCAATGATTGTGTTTCTCCTGCAGGTAAACGGCAGCGATGCTTTGTATAAATATGAAGAGATTGTACTGGAGAGGGTACGTCTGATGTGCCAGATAACCTGACCTCCATCACCCCTCTCCCCTTTGCCCAGAGTCTCTGCTCTCTGAACATAACTTACTCCTTATTCTGACTCATTTTCCTGACTCTGTCCTCTCTTATTCCTTCCTGTAACTTTATTTCATATTTATCCACCTCTAACCCATTGACTCCACCATTTCAACCATTCTCACCTAAGTGAATTTTGTTACCACTTTCTTTGAATTTTGCTTTGATTCTTCCATATGACACCTTCCTAAGACTCTCTGCTATCCAACAACTTCTCTAAACACTTCTCCTCCGACACTGTCCCAGGATTTCCACCCCCTTCCATGACTCCACTGACATCTTCTCAAAATCTCTCTCTACTCACCAGCTCTATTCCCTCTGATATCTATTTTCTCTTGCACTCCTTCCCCTGACACTATATCCTCTGACTTGTTCCCCTGACTCTCTCTCCTCTGACTCCTTCCATTCTCCTGACTCTATCCACACATTTTAGCGACTCTACATTCTAGCATATTCCTTTTACTCTCTCTCTTAGCCCTTAGACCTTCACCTGACTCTTTCCCACAGGTCTAATCCTGTAGATACCCACCTTGAACCGTCCATTTAACCATTGCAGCTCCTCATATACATGTGACAATTTCCCTGACTGTTCCATTTGTGTATATCCCCTGATTCTCACGTCTCCCCATTTGAATTGAATTTCTACCATTCTGTTTCAGGGCAACTCTGGTTTAGGGTTCAGCATTGCTGGGGGTATTGACAATCCGCACGTTCCTGATGATCCTGGAATATTTATCACAAAAATCATTCCTGGAGGAGCTGCAGCAATGGACGGACGACTAGGGTGAGACCTGGGTGGCCTTTACAGATAGCACTGAAGATCATACGCTGACATTTGCTAGATTAAACTGAAGGGCCATGAGAAAATATGATACTTTTTAAATTTAAGGGGCCAATGTTGTCATATATTTAGAATATATACTTGTGAAGAATTCAAATTATGGTGGCACTTAAGGGCAGCAATACAACGTATAGACTGAAACAAAGAACTGGCAGGTACAAATACTGTAAATAAATGGACAACATTTAAATCCTTACTAATATACATACACATTGGCATATACCATCACATATATAGTTGTGGATCTTGTGATGTTGGTGATGTTTGAAATGTTGGTCACGCAGTTGCGTCCCTTGTAAGCAACGGTGCAACTGCAATCCTTGCAAAGCGAGGCGAAGCAGATGCGCAGCACTTAGGCTGCAATGAGCGCCAAGGGCACTCATTGCAGCCAGCGGCACCGTCACACATGCGAGCCTCGCAAAGCGAGGCGAAGCAGCAGAGCAGTACTTGGCGCTCATTGCAGCCAGCGGTACAGTACTTAGACGAGCCTCACAAAGCGAGGCTCAGTAGCGGCGCAGCATTGTTCAAGCACATAACTCTAAAAACCCACAAAAAATGAGATATCATCTACAAAAAATTATAGCACACTCACAAGACAGCACAGGGGGAGACACAGGAAGCATGGGAGTGAGGTTGCAAGCGAATTACACCCATATCTGGTGTTTTTCGTCACTCAAAAGCGAGGGGGAAAAAAGCTAAATTTCAGAAACAGCATGAAAATGAGGCTCAGCAACGCCAGGCTTGCAAAACTTAGAAAATATACAACGATGAAGACAGTAACAGTTACACGAACAACGCCAGGCACGTGGAACTTAGAAAATACACCACACCGAATACACTAACACTTACACCAACAATGCCAGGCGCGCGGGACATTGAAAATAAAACTAACTGCAGTTACCGCGCCCCACACACATTCAGCACACAGAGTAGAAAGACACAGGGAAGGGACGGGGGTATATGCTGGAAAGAGACACATGGCAATCCCAAGCACTAAACTTGCAGGTTAACGAACCCTGCAATGAACGCATGCTCGCCAAAGGCGCTCATAGCGGGGCTCACGTGTGGTGCTCGCGATGAAAGCCGAAGGTGATCAGTGCAAAGCAGGAAACTTGAAGTAAATGGGGGGAGTGGCTTGCAATGAGTGTTGAAGGTGCTCAGAGGACCAAAAGCCTCTCATTGCGTGTCAAACAGCATTGCCAGCCTTACAATTTTAATCCCATCATTTTTGATGGGCAAATTCCCAGTGTGGAAATAAAAGTAAAATGAGTAACTTACATCCAAAGTGGCTTAACAATGATTTAAAGATCGAGATACGGAGTCAAAAACAGGCATTTAAATTGTACAAACAAGAGGGGACAGAGACTGCTTTATGTGAGTACAAGGAAATCAACAAGGCTTGCAAAAGGGCTATTAGACTGGCTAAAATAGAAAATGAAAAATTACTTGCAAAGGAGAGTAATAAGACTAACCCGAAAATAATTTTTAAGTATATTAATGGGAAGAAGGCCAGGAAGGAAGCTATAGGAACATTACAATGTGAAATAGGCCGTCTGATAATTACTGACCAGGAAGAGGCAGATGAGCTAAATAGGTTATTTTCTTCTGTATATAAAAGAGAGGGACCAGTGGTTGGGACACTGCAACATAATAGGGCTACACTACCTTCATCAAATAATTGGTTAACGCAGGAAGAAATCCAAGAGGTTGGAAAACATAAATGTTAGTAAAGCCCCAGGTCCTGATGGAATACACCCAAGGTACTGAGGGAACTGGGTTATGTAATAGCCAAACCATTATATCTAATTTTTCAAGATTCACTCAACACAGGGTCTCTACCAGATAACTGGAGAATAGCAGAGGTGATACCTATATTTAAGTAGGGAGCAAGAGCAAATCCATGGAATTATAGGCCAGTGAGCCTCACTTCTGTAGTGGGAAAGCTTTTATAAGGATTAATAAGGGATAATATACAAGAATATGTCTATTCAAACAGGATTATAAGTAGGAGCCAACATGGATTTATGAGGGATAGGTCATGTCAAACAAATCTAATTAGTTTCTATGAGGAGGTTAGTAAGAACTTGGATCAAGGCAACTCAGTGGATGTAGTCATTTTAGATTATGCAAAGGCTTTTTATACCGTACCACATGGGAGACTATTGTGCAAACTAAGGGATACAGGAATTGCAGTAAATATCTGCTCATGGTTCGAGAGCTGGCTAAATGACAGAAAGCAAAGGGTTGTTGTAAATGGAACATACTCAGATTGTACTAATGTGGTAAGCGGGGTTCCTCAGGGTTCAGTATTAGGTCCTCTCCTTTTTAAAATATTTATTAACAACGTAGAAGTAGGACTGGAAAGTATTGTCTCCATTTTTGCTAATGACACTAAGTTGTGCAAGGTAATTAAAATAAGAAAAGGGTATAGAAGCCAGGGAAGCAAATATAATTCTGCCACTATACAAATCCCTAGTACGCCCTCATTTGGAACATGGAGTAGACTTCATAAAAAGGACATTTCATAAAAAGAACCCTGAGGAACCTCACTTACCAAATTAGTCCAATCTGAGTATATTACATTTACCACAACCCTTTGCTTCCTGTCTTTTAGCCAGCTCTCAATCCATGTGCATATATTCACTGCAATTCCTGTATCCCTTAGTTTGCACAATAGTCTCTCATGTGGCACTGTATCAAAAGCCTTTGCAAACTCTAAAAATACTATATCAACTGAGTTGCCTTGATCCAAGTTCCTACTAACCTCCCCATAGAAACTAATTAGATTTGTTTGACATGACCTATCCCTCATAAAGCCATGTTGGCTCCTACTTATAATCCTGTTTGAATAGACATATTCTTGTATATTTTCCCTTATTAACCCTTTTAAAAACTTTCCCACTACAGAAGTGTGGCTCACTGGTCTATAATTTCCCTGATTTGCTCTTGCTCTCTTCTTAAATATAGGTATCACATCAGCTTTTCTCAGGTCATCTGGTAGAGACCCTGTGTTGAGTGAATCATGAAAAATATATAGATATAATGGTTTGGCTATTTCAGAACCCAGTTCTCTCAGTACCCTAGGATGTATTCCATCAGGACCTGGGGTTTTATTAACATTTATGTTTTCCAACCCCTTTTGAATTTCTTCCTGCGTTAACCAATTATTTGGCAAAGGTACTGTAGCCCCATTATGTTGCAGTGTCCCAACCACTGGTACCTCCATTGTGTATACTGAAGAAAATAACCTATTTAGCTCATCTGCCTTTTCCTGGTCACTAATTATCAGACGGCCTGTGTCACATTGTAATGTTCCTATAGCTGCCTTCCTGGCCTTCTTCCCATTATTACGGTATACTTAAAAATTATTTTAGGGTTAGTTTTACTCTCTTTTGCAACTCATTTTTCATTCTATTTTCAGTCTAATCACCCTTTTGCAAGCCTTGTTGATTTCCTTGTACTCCCGTAAAGCAGTCTCTGTCCCCTCTTGTTTGTATAATCTAAATGCCTGTTTTTTGCTCTGTATCTTGATCTTTAAATCATTGTTAAGCCACATTGGATGTGATTTACTCCTTTTACTTTTATTTCCACATAGTATATGTTGATAAGTATGTATATTTAGTGATTTAAATGTTGTCCATTTATTTTCAGTATTTTTACTTGTCAGTTCTTTGTTCCAGTCTATCCTTTGTATTGCTGATCTTAGACCGTTAAAATCTGTTCTTTTAAAATTAAGAGTTTTCATTGGCCTCTTACAGTTTTGTTTTTTTAATTCAATCTCAAATGAGACTGTGTTGTGATCACTGTTTCCCAAAGATTGCCCTATTTCAACATTTGATACCATAATATAAGTGGTCATTTAAATTAACCAATTCTCAAGCTCAGTTATATAACTCTTCCTCTCACATTTTTTGAATAGCAACCAATTACAATAATATTAAAACATATGTGTTCTTTTCTGCTGTAACTGGAGCCTTTCCTGTGTCACTTTAAGTGTGTCACTTTAAGGTTGCAGCCATGTTGATTCCTTTAGTTTGATGATAACAAAGACTTAATTTAACAAATTGTCCCGTTCCTGCGCAGGGTTGCTGACTGCGTCCTGCGTGTGAATGAGGTGGATGTGACAGATGTGGTGCATAGTAAGGCTGTGGAGGCTCTGAAGGAGGCTGGTCCAGTGGTCAGGTTGCTGGTCCGACGCAGGCAGAGCCCACCGGAGACTATTGTGGAGGTCAATCTACTGAAAGGGCCTAAAGGTGGGTTTGGGTGTGTCTTTATGATCCAGGGGAAGAAAAACTAAAATCCAGCTTAAATACTGCTAATTGCCTCTATATTGGAGGCACAAACTGACTTAAAACAGGAGTGCTGGAGGTATGTAATTCATAGAGACAAATAAATAATAAATATAAGTAGTTACTGTGTAGACTATCAGTCACTCTTTAAGAATACTGCTGTGCTAATGTAACCAGTAAACACATTATTTATGGTAATTTGATAATTATAACAAAATATGAAAGGAACTTGTGAGTTATTATATCATATTTTAAAAATGCAACATAGTTCAGGAAAAGCAAGTAGGATATTTGGTTTTATTTAAAGAAAATTATCTGCACAGAAAGGTTATGTCACTCAATATACCCCTAGCCAGACCTCACGTAGATAATTTGTCCAGTTTTGGAGACCTGATCTCCCAAAGGATATTAATAATTAGAGACAGTTACAAGGAGGGAGACTACAATTATGCATGATCTTAAAGACATAACTTATAAGGAGACTTTATGACCTTAAAATGTATAGATTAGATGATAGAATGGAGATGGGGTATGGGAGAGACCTATAAATATATCCAAGGATTTAATACAGTTCAGGTATTCCAGTGTTAGTGGTAGGGTCAGACACAGTTAATTAATTTAAGTATGCCTGGGATAAGCTATTACTATCCTGAGGCTTAATTGATTAAGCTTATTGATAGCATGTACAGGCTAGATAGTCCTTTTTGGTTCTCATCTTCAAAAGACATGTTGTTCTATTACTTTATTACTCTATGTTACAGTACCATACATTCCTTTAAAGAAGGTTGCCGTATTTAAATCATCTGCAGGTCTTGGCTTCAGTATTGCTGGAGGAATTGGGAACCAACACATCCCAGGGGATAACAGTATCTACATCACCAAGATCATTGAGGGAGGAGCAGCACAGAAAGACGGGAGACTGCAAATTGGAGACCGACTTCTAGCAGTGAGTGTGGAAAGGCCCTATCACAACCAGGAGATCACATGTCTGAGAGTCAGCTCACTGATTATCTCTATGATATGCTCTAAAGCAGTAGTGAGCAACTTGGTACAACCAAAGGCAACCAACAGTCCAGTATTTCATATGCCTCTGAGTAACTCACCTGGGCTCAATCAGAGAGAAGTACCATTATATTACTATGCAAATTGTGTGTTTCCTAATGCATAATTTTCATGTTATACTGCAGCACTTTATGTGAGCACTTTTACTATTTATTAGAGATAATAGATTAAATGCAGCACTTGATTTTTTTATTTATGACTGCAACTGTATTTACACGGTGGATTGTGTATTATACTCCATCATAGGATTTAAATTGTGCAACAACTATTGAGTATTTCTACTCCTATTTAAGTATTGATGTGCATAAGGGCACTTGATTTATTATATGATTCTTGATGATAATATATCATAAGGTATTAGTGCATAAGGCATAAATATATTGGGGACAGCTGATTTATTTTATGTGTGTTATACTTTTAATGCTTTTAATTGTTCTTAATAAAAGCTATGTTTTATGTTAAATTCTCTATGTACCGTATATACTCGAGTATAAGGCGAACCGAGTATAAGGCAAGACACCTATTTTACCACAAAATACTGGGAAAAATGAGTGACTCGAGTATAAGCCGAGGGTGGGAAATGTGCTGCCCCCTGTGACCCTCTTGTGCCCTCTGTGCCCCCCTCTTGCTTGTCCTTTTCTTGTCCCCCCCCTCTCTCCCCTGTGTCTCTTCCCCCCTCTCCCTTCCCTGTGTCTCTTCCCCCCTCTCCCTTCCCTGTGTCTCTTCCCCAGTCCATTATCACCCTCCTCAACCCCCCTCCTCATTCTCAACCTCCCTCCTCAACCCCCTCCTCATTCTCAACCTCCCTCCTCAACCCCCTCTTCATTCTCAACCTCCCTCCTCAACCCCCCTCCTCATCCTCCCTCCTCATCCTCAACCTCTCTCCTCATCCTCAACCTCCCTCCTCATCCTCAACCTCCCTCCTCAACCCCCCTCTTCATTCTAAACCCCCTCCTCAACCTTCCTCCTCAACCTCAACCCCCCCTCCTCAACCTGCCTCCTCAACCTCAACCCCCCCCATTCTCAACATCCCCCATCCTCATCCTCAACCCCCCCATCCTCAACCCCCTCCTCAACCTCCCTCCTCAACCTCAACCCCCTCCTCATCCTCAACCCCCCTCATCATCCTCAAACTCCCTCCTCAACCCCCCTCCTCATTCTCAACCTCCCTCCTCAACCCCCCTCCTCATCCTCAACCTCCCTCCTCATCCTCCCTCCTCATCCTCAACCTCCCTCCTCATCCTCAACCTCCCTCCTCCTCAACCTCCCTCAACCCCCCTCCTCATTCTAAATCCCCTCCTCAACCTCCCTCCTCAACCTCAACCCCACATCCTCAACCCCCCTCCTCATCCTCAACCCCCTCCTCAACCTCCCTCCTCAACCTCACCCCCCCATCCTCAACCCCCCTCCTCATCCTCAACCCCCCTCCTCATCCTCAACCCCCTCCTCAACTTCCCTCCTCAACCTCAACCCCCCCATCCTCATCCTTAACCCCCATCCTCATCCTCCCTCCTCATCCTCAACCTCCCTCCTCATCCAAACCCCCCCGCCTCACTTTACCCCTCTAAATACCTCCCCTCTCCCTTTCCCCTCACTTACCTTCATCTGCAGCTTCTCCTCTGGCCTCCGCTCCTTCCTGCGTCGGCACCCGGTATATGCTAATGACGTGACATCACATGTGCGCCCCCTTTCCTTCCACAATTCTCTCTCTCCCCAATCTCACTCCTTATTTCTTTCCATTATTCTCCTCACTTCCCACCAATATCTCTCCTCCAACTCTTTAATATCTCCCCTTTTATTGCAAATTATCTGTCCTTTCTCTCCCTAATCTGTCTGATTCTTTCTCTTCCTTCTCACTCTTCAAATACCCTGAGAATGAGCCCGATTCAGTTCTGCTCTTGCTTGATCTGGTAGCCGGTAAATGAGGTTGCAAGTTAATTTGCTATTCAATTCGCGTGTTTTTGCCAACTCCAAATCGGTTACGAGTTACGGCTTTGAAAATATTGCGATGGTCAAACCCGTAACTTACAGCCTCCAGAAGCCTTTGATCTTTCACTTTCGCAAGAGTTACGATGGCTAAAATCGCAAATTGCTATTCAATTTCTTCAAGCCCGCAAATTTTTTCACACCCATAAATGGCAAAAAAGGGAGAAAATCCTACGAGTCCTAGAGAGGACCCGCAAGGGCTTTAAACACCTTTTTGTAGCACTGTAAATGCAAATATAAAAACAATGCTGCACTGTAAATAACGAGGAAAGCGATGATAGACATTATAATTAATTGCACAACAATCTCAAGCTCGCAAATCGGCAGGAAATAAAAAATGCATGTTTTATTTCAGGGTTAATCGATCTCAGGTATCAATGAGTTAATACATATCAGGCCACCAATATGGACTAGAACAGTATTGGCATTCAATTTCATAAATCTCTGTTTTGTGGGTTTGCGAGTCTGGTCGCATATCGGACCCCCAAACCTAATTGATTGACATGTTACCTCCATGTTTTACTGCCATAATAATGACAGTTTCACTTTCTATTGGATGATTCGAAATGGGAGGTTACGGGCTTGCCTAAGTGATCATGTTCCCGCCCTGAACTGCTATGAACCAGTGCATGGTTTACAGCTTTGGGCCAGTAACTTGCGGCCTTGAGCAATTGAATAGCTCTGGATTCGGAGACAAACGGGAGCCCGCAACACACTTGCAGACATATGGCCTACAACGATCGAGTTGGGGTCTTGCAATTGAATTGGGCCAAATGTTTTTGTGTTAAAACAAAGGTTGGGAAAGAGAAGCCCCACATGGATAACATGCATCTATGTCTAGCTTAATTCCATTATATTTATTTTCTATATGTTATATTTGATCAATTTTACCTTTACTATCCAATTTAAACATTGTATATATATAGAGAGAGATTTTTGTGCATATTATAATGGGTGTTATAATATTATGATCTGTATGTAAGTTTAAAAATACCTATTTCCATCGGTTCCACACCTCTTCTGCAGGTGAACAACACAAACCTACAGGATGTCAGACACGAAGAGGCTGTGGCTGCGCTGAAAAATACCTCAGATATGGTTTATCTCAAAGTAGCCAAACCTGGTCCTGTTCACCTCAATGAGGTCTACGCACCCCCGGACTACGCCAGCAGTAAGTCTGTCTCCTAACCAAGGGCCTACATGGACCTGGAGTCCAAGAGTGTGATTCAGGGACAACCATACTCACCAAACATTGCATAAACCTAATTAATTCAGATTAGTACTGTTTTGGTTAAAAATTGTGCTCCAAAGTATATTTGTAAAATCTCATAATGTGGTAGTACATGCTGAAAGAAATCTGGATACCTCAGTGTTGACTAGCATGTGGGTGCTAGAGCTTCAAAAAGATTTCTGATACCTGTGCCATCCTCACACTCACTTAATGCATCCTCTCACTCACTTGGTGCATATTCTCACTCACCTGGGGCATTCTCTTACTTACTTGGAGAGCTTCTCACACCTCTTTAACACCTATATCCACATTCTATATAGTACCTGAATTGTGAGATAGATCTCTGCCTGCATCCACCCTTGTGTTAGTTCTATCTCTGGTCCTCAATTATCCCTGGTTTTCACTTGGTGATATCCTTTAGAATAGAGAACAGTGGCTCTCAACCATTTGATCTGTGGACCAGCTTGTTACTTTCCAACTCTCATTGGATTGCATTTGTGATACAGAACATTTTGAGCAGAGTGACACTGTATATGGCACATTAAATTTTGATTTAGTTTTGCACCGATTTCAATAATTCACAGATAACTTCTTCAATTCCTTAGTAATCTGTCTATAATGATGATGGCTAATGATAGTGGTATGTTTAAAGTGTTAGGCGCATCTCATCTCTTTTGTTTCTGTGAAACAGCACATGAGGTTTCAGGGACCAGCACCGGAGAAGCACAGTTTTATAATATTTGTATATGAATTACAACAGAAAGTTGGACACAGCTGAACAAATATGAATTACAAAGTTTTCAATAATCAAAAAGAAGGCTTTCCAGTTAGCGAACTCTGTATCGCATCTATGAAGACTTTTATGTAGGTCCTCTAAACAATATCATTTACTGCAACCAGCTTGTGCCTTTAGAACAAATACTGTATCTGCATGTTTATAATAATTCTTATTTTGACAAATGTATTTAGACTCATCCATCTCTGTCTTTATTTTTCCTTATCCCTCTAACTCCATTTTTGTCACCACCACTTCCTTTTACCTGAATCACTCCTCTTCTCTTTTCTCTTCATTAATCCTCTCTTATTTCACATCACTCCCCTTGTCTTATTTCTCATTTTGGGCATTCTCCTTTACTCACCATATATTCTTCTCATTCTTCTTGCCTCATCTTCCTCTCTTCTTTTCCCGCCTTCCTCTCTCAATCTTCCTCCTTCGTTCTTGCTCTAATCTTCTCTCACATCCCTTCTGTCTTGATTTTTCATTCCTCTCTTTTACCCTGGCTATCCTTCTTCTTTCTCATTCCTCTTGTTTTACATTCTTCCTTTTTCCTACCCTCTCTCTTTTCCTTGATATCCTTTTCTTTCATTAATGTGTTTCTCTTTTTTGCATTGCTTCTCACTTTTCCTCTCTCTTTCCCACTCTCTTATTCCTTCTAATTGCCCATGTCTCACACCTCTCCCTTCTGGGCTCTCTCCATCATTTTCACACCCCTCTCTATCCTCCTCTTTATTTCTCTGCAGCTTTCACAGTAGATAACCACATAAGCCATAACTCCACTCTGGGGGGATACCTGAGCAGCGTGGAGAGCAAGTCCCCCTACCCTCCTCCCCAAGTCACCCCCTCCAGGTTCTCCCCTGTTCCTCGACACATGCTGGGGGAAGAAGACTTTACCAGGTAAGAACAATGTGTGTGAGGAGTGAGAGAAAAGTGGTACTGTTGATGTCACCGAATGGGATGCAGATATAAGTGTGATGTCATACATGTGTGATCTTATATTGTATACAAATGAGTGTTTATATTGTTGTAAACCCATTGAAGTGTTTCATGGAAGTATAATGCTATTCTGTTGGATGTATGATTTCATACCATTGTATATACAAAGAAGAGTGATATAAAAATGTTATAAACAAATAAAAATGTGAAGTAATACTGTGGTATAAACATAGAATATCTATGTCATACAATGAGGGTATGATGCATATTGGTGTAGAAACAGAATAGTGATGTCATACTGTTGCATAAACATGGAAGTGTGATAGCTCATATGCACATGGAAGAGTGATGTCAAACTGTGATATAACGATGAAGTCATATTATAATATATTTGGAAGTATAATATTATGTAGACCATGTTTTGGAGGACCCACAGCCATTTTCATACATCATTTACCATATACTTCACAATACAATCAGCAATTTGGTGAATCGATTAAACACTTATCCCCAGCAAGAACTAGGAACTTAGTTAAGACAATGTCAGAAACAGAAGAATTATGGGGTGTGTACGCTTTTAGAAAGAAAGTGCAGTTAGTAAGTAAGTAAAATTGTAAGAAACAATATTCAATTTATTGGGACTTTGTTGGGACTTAGGGGTCAGTAATCTTGGGTGTGCAGGTTAAATATGCAGAGTACATGAGTCTGTTGGTTCCTATATGCAATCCACATGTTGTTTCTATGTGTATAACTGAGGGGTGTAGAAAGGATTCAAAAGGGTAAAATGTGAGTGATTTATAATGTCAATGAAAGCTTGCTAGTGGAATATTGAATAGAATATATATACAGTCAGGTTCATAAATATTAGGACATGGACCCAATTCTAACCTTTTTGGCTCTATACACCACCACAGTGGATTTGAAATTAAACAAGATGTGCTTTAACTGCAGAGTTTCAGCTTTAATTTGAGGGTATTTACATCCAAATCAGGTGAACGGTGTAGGAATTACAACAGTTTGTATATGTACCTCCCACTTTTTAAGGGACCAAAAGTAATGGGACAATTGGCTGCTCAGCTGTTCCATGGGCAGGTTTGTGTTATTCCCTCATTATCCCATTTACAAGGAGCAGATAAAAGGTCCAGAGTTAATTTCAAGTGTGCTATTTGCATTTAGAATCTGTTGCTGTCAACCCTCAATATGAGATCCAAAGAGCTGTCACTATCAGTGAAGCAAGCCATCATTAGGCTGAAAAAACAAAACAAACCCATCAGAGAGATAGCAAAAACATTAGGTGTGACCAAATCAACTGTTTGGAACATCCTTAAAAAGAAAGAATGCACCAAGGAGCTCAGCAACACCAAAAGACCCAAAAGACCACGGAAAACAACTGTGGTGGATGACCGAATCATTCTTTCCCTGGTGAAGAAAACACCCTTCACAACAGTTGGCCAGATCAAGAACACTCCCCAGGAGGAAGGGGCATGTGTGTCAAAGTCAACAATCAAGAGAAGACTTCACCAGAGTGAATACAGAGGGTTCACCACAAGATGTAAACCATTGGTGAGCCTCAAAAACAGGAAGGCCAGATTAGAGTTTGCCAAACAACATCTAAAAAAGCCTTCACAGTTCTGGAACAACATCCTATGGACAGATGAGACCAAGATCAACTTATACCAGAGTGATGGGAAGAGAAGAGTATGGAGAAGGAAAGGAACTGCTCATGATCCAAAGCATACCACCTCATCAGTGAAGCATGGTGGTGGTAGTGTCATGGCGTGGGCATGTATGGCTGCCAATGTAACTGGTTCTCTATTATTTATTGATGATGTGACTGCTGACAAAAGCAGCAGGATGAATTCTGAAGTGTTTTGGGCAATATTATCTACTCATATTCAGCCAAATGCTTCAGAACTCATTGGACGGTGCTTCACAGTGCAGATGGACAATGACCCGAAGCATACTGCAAAAGCAACCAAAGAGTTTTTTTAAGGGAAAGAAGTGGAATGTTATGCAATGGCCAAGTCAATCACCTGACCTGAATCCGATTGAGGATGCATTTCACTTGCTGAAGACAAAACTGAAGGGAAAATGCCCCAAGAACAAGCAGGAACTAAAGACAGTTGCAGTAGAGGCCTGGCAGAGCATCACCAGGGATGAAACCCAGCGTCTAGTGATTTCTATGCATGCCAGACTTCAGGCTGTAATTGACTGCAAAGGATTTGCAACCAAGTATTAAAAAGTTAAAGTTTGATTTATGACTGTTAATCTGTCCCATTACTTTTGGTCCCTTAAAAAGTGGGAGGCACATATACAAACTGTTGTAATGCCTACACCGTTCACCTGATTTGGATGTAAATACCCTCAAATTAAAGCTGAAACTCTGAAGTTAAAGCACATCTTGTTTGTTTCATTTCAAATCCATTGTGGTGGTGTATAGAGCCAAAAAGGTTAGAATTGTGTCCATGTCCCAATATTTATGGACCTGACTGTATATATATATATATATATATATATATATATATATATATATATATATATATATCATAGCATGTCTAATATCCCTATAGTTTCAGAATTTAAATTAATAACTAGTTCTTTGGTCTTCACTGGAAAAAGAAAATACTTCCTTGACACCAACTAGACAGAGCATCTTTATTAACATTTATTTCCACATTGACAACCCTAGTAGTCCTGCACTATCTGCTTTAGTGGACTATTTTTGAGAACATTCTAAACAGCAGGCAAAATATTCTTAGAAATCAGAGTTTGTTAGATTTTGGCCCCTATTCAATTGAGAAAATTGTAGTTTCGGGAACCCGTAATGGAGCCTGTAAACGAATTTGATATTCAATTGGCGTCTTTTTTGCAAGTTACGGGCTGAAAATCCCTGTGATTGCTAAAATTGTAATTCTGACTCAGCTAAGCCTTTGATCTTTCAAGCCCGTAAATGTTACAATCGCAAACCGATATTCAATTGCTACAATTCCTCAAGCCCGCAAATGTTCTCACACCTGTGAATGTAGAAGAAAATCCTACGGGTACCAGATAGGACTCGCAAGGGGGTTAAACACCTGATCGTAGCACTGTAAATGCAAATAAAAATCAATACTGCACTTTAAAAGACAAGGAAAGCGATGAAAGACATTAGAATTACCGTATTTATCGGCATATAACACGCACCGGCGTATAACACGCACCTCATTTTAAGAAGGGAATTTCAGAAAGAAAAAAAAACAAATGAAGAACTTTGAAGCAAAATCCTCAACCTCCCTCCTCATCCTCAACCCCCTCCTCAACCTCCCTCCTCATCCTCCCTCCTCAACCGCCTCCTCAAACCCCCCATCCTCAACCCCCTCCTCCACCCCCATCCTCATCCTCCTCAACCTCAACCCCCCTCCTCAACTTTAACCCCCCTCCTCATCCTCAACCCCCCTCCTCATCCTCAACCCCCTCCTCAACCTCCCTCCTCATCCTCCCTCCTCAACCTCCCCCCTCAACCTCCCTCCTCAAACCCCCTCCTCAACCCCGCAATCCTCATCCTCCTTCCTCAATCCCCCTATCCTCATCCCTCCTCCTCAACCTCAACCCCCCTCCTCAACCTCAACTCCTCATCCTCAACCCCCCTCCTCATCCTCAACCTCCCTTCTCATTCTCAACCCCCTCCTCAAACTCCCTCCTCATCCTCCCTCCTCAACCCCCCTCCTCAACCCCCCCATCCTCAAACCCCCTCAACCCCCCTCCTCAACCCCACATCCTCATCCTCCCTCCTCAACCCCCCTATCCTCAACCCCCTCCTCAACCTCAACCCCCCTATCCTCAACCCCCCTCCTCAACCTCCCTCCTCATTCTAAACCCCCCTCCGCATTCTAACCCCCCCTCCTCATTCTAAACATCGGCACCCTGTATATGCTAATGACGTGGCGCGCTGGCGCGCATGTGACGTAACCGGGTCAAGGAGCGGAGCGGAGCGGAGGCCGGAGCAGAAGCAGGTAAGTGAGGGGGGGGGGTATTTAGGGGGGTTTAGGTTGAGGAGGGGGGTTTAGGTTGAGGAGGAGGGGGGTTTAGGTTGAGGAGGGGGGTTAGAATGCGGAGGGGGTTTAGAGTGAGGAGGGAGGTTGAGGATGAGGAGGGGGGAGGGAATATTGGCGTATAACACGCACCTATGATTTGCCCCCTATTTTCAGGGAGAAAAATTGCATGTTATAGGCCGATAAATACGGTAATTGCACAACAGTCTCAAGCTCGCAAATCTGCAATCAAAAATTATTATTTTTTATGTTTCATTTTGGTGTCATATCAATCTCGGGAATCAATGAGTTAATACATATCAGGCCACCCACATGGACTAAGAAAGTATCGCCATTCATTTTTATTATTTTGTACATTGACGGATTGCGAGTCTGATTGCATATCGGACCTCTAAACGCTAACTGATTGATGTTTAACCTCCATGTTTTTCTGACATCATGATGATGGTCTCATTTACTATTACTTGTTTCTAAATCGTTAGTTACATAGTTACATAGTAAGTGAGGTAGAAAAAAATATTTTAGCCCATCAAGTTCACCCTGTTAAGATCTCCTCTGATCTGCAATATGCAGATTAGTATTTAATTGATCCAGAGGAAGGCAAACAGAAAACCCCCCAGTTAAACTTTGCCAATTGTCTCCAAAAGGGAAAAAAAATCCTTCCTGACCCCAGATACTGGCAATTGGATTCTTCCCTGGATCAATACTCCCTCTCTAATTAACCAGGATAACCCTGAACACCCTTTTTTATTTAAAAAAATATCCAATCCCTTTTTAAAGTTATTTATTGAATCTGCTATCACCACCTCCTTTGGTAGAGAATTCCACAGATTAACCACCCTTACTGTGAAGAACCCTTTTCTTTCTTTAAGGTGGAATCTTTTTACTTCTAACCTCAAAGGATGTCCTTTTGTCAGTTGAAAACCTCTTGGCACCATTGAAAACCTCTTAGTTATGGCTGTGCCTAATTGATCATGATCACGCTCTGAAATGCTACTTATGAGTGGTTTACGGTTTAGGCTTTCGGCCATGTAGTTGCGGGCTTGATCAATTGAATCGCTCTGTAACTGTAGCGAATTTGTAAGCCTTCAGACGTACGGCAGGTATGAAGGCAACTGCAGGCTTGCAATTGAATAGGGGCCCCTGTATACAATTACGCTGTAGATTAGTTGCTGTAGTGTAAGCTACCATTTTGGTTTATGATGATCAACTTCCTGAAGTAGGAGAAGACTTTCTGAAGTTTATATTGCAATGTTAGTGTGGCAGTTACAACTGCCAGTGCTTTCAACAGAACTGTTGGAAAGCTCACTAGTCTGTTATTATTGTTACCTTTATAAATTGCCAGCATTTCTAGTAGAGCTGTGTAACGGAGCTGGAACACGAATCCGATATCTCCGCTGGTATACAGTAAAATACCCAAGAAGCACTACAGTCTCACCATTCCCGACCTCCCATATTGGACGACACACAATTTGGGAGTCAAATGAATACTGACTTTATTTTGTTATTGCAGAAATATTTATACATCTCTTTGGCCACAGGTAATACCCATGCCCATATTTGGCCACACACAATACACATAAAGAGAACAATAGGGGGGTCACACCTCCCTGGCAACTTTGATACAATCAGACATTGATTCAATTACACTTCTTTGTTCTTATCTGAGAATGAAAACACTGTATACAATAGACTTCCTTTATCTTATGCAGAGTCGCTGTAACAAGATTATCTCCCATGCCAAGTAGCTGTAAATGTCTGGGACAATATTCTGCAGAGCATCAACCAACATACATATAGTAGGATCATATTTTAACCATAATAATCATAAAACAGGGTAAAACAGTGATGGGTTCCGCTACACACCTCCCCCGTGACCATAAGCCGGCATACACGGTCTGATCCCGACGGATCGGCCTGGGGATGTCCGAACAAAAGTATTTGTTGGTCAATTCTCTAGTTTGACACCCCATCAGCATTACTGCAATTCACATTGACTCACATTTCCCATATCCCCAGATAGCTGGGATCTGAGCGCACAAAACTACCGAATAGCGCTCAGATCCTCTTCACACAGTTCAATTGCCAAGTAGCTAAAGTCTTTCCCATAGTCTTTCATCATATGAATGGGCTCCATGGCATAGCTATCTGGGGTATCACCGCTCCCACAGGGCAAGTACAGAATGACCCCCTGTATGTAAAGGGCCAGAATGAGTGACATACACTCTGGTATGGCCGAACACTGGTTCCAAAGGGCAATATGTACCAGGGCCATAGTCGCAGGGCAGGAGGCTGGCAAACAGTCCTCTCCAAGCCAAAGTGGCGAAGGGCACTTCGTCACACATCTCCCCTTTGGGGGGAAGTCTAACCAGGCACCTGGATATTTTGCTGGGGTGATGGTGCAACACGCTGAGGGGACTTGAGGGGCAGAGGCCAGCGGCACTCTGCCCTGATGCCAGCTCTTCTGCTGGTATAACCTGCAGGACCTCCTGCTCTGTACAAGGGACAAAGGGAGGGCAGAGGCCGACTGCACTCTGCCCCGCTGTCAGCTCTTCTGCTGGGGTACTTGGGACATATTCCGGCTCAGTAGCCAGGGAAACGTGGCAGTCAGTGGGGGTTAACATTTCCTCTGTTAACCCTGGGGCCACATTAGAAGTTAGCTGGGGAGGGGAATTTGTACTTACCCCCTCCTCCGGTTGTCCCAGTGAGGGTAGTTGGGGGTCTGGACAAGCTGTGGGCGCAGAGACCACGGTCCCATCTGCGCCGTCTGGGAGATTGGTGTCTCCCCTGGTTAGGGTAAACTGTCGCTGGGGGGAAAGGACGACACCTTCTGCCCCCTGGGGTTCACACTGCCGCTGGGGGGAAAGGACGACACCTTCTGCCCCCTGGGGTTCACACTGCCGCTGGGGGGGAAGGACGACACCTTCTGCCCCCTGGAGTTCACACTGCCGCTGAGGGGGAAGGACGACACCTTCTGCCCCCTGGGGTTCACACTGCCGCTGGGGGGAAAGGACGACACCTTCTGCCCCCTGGGGTTCACACTGCCCCTGAGGGGGAGGGACGACACCTTCTGCCCCCTGGGGTTCACACTGCCGCTGGGGAGGAAGGATGGCCCCTTCTGCTCCCTGGGGTACACACTGTCGCTGGGGAGGAAGGACGGTACCTTCTGCTCCCTGGGGTACACACTGCTGCTGGGGAGGAAGGACGACACCTTCAGCTCCCTGGGGTACACACTGCCGCTGGGGGGGAAGGCCGACACCTTCAGCTCCCTGGGGTACACACTGCCGCTGGGGAGGATGGCCGACACCTTCAGCTCCCTGGGGTACACACTGCCGCTGGGGGGAAAGGACGACACCTTCTGCCCCCTGGGGTTCACACTGCCGCTGGGGAGGAAGGACGGCCCCTTCTGCTCCCTGGGGTACACACTGCCGCTGGGGGGGAAGGCCGACACCTTCAGCTCCCTGGGGTACACACTGCTGCTGGGGGGGAAGGATGACACCTTCGGCCCCCTGGGGTACACACTGCCGCTGGGGAGGAAGGACGACACCTTCGGCTCCCTGGGGAACACACTGCCGCTGGGGAGGAAGGACAACACCTTCGGCTCCCTGGGGTACACACTGGCGCTGGGGGGGAAGGACGACACCTTCGGCCCCCTGGGGTACACACTGCTGCTGGGGAGGAAGGACGACACCTTCAGCTCCCTGGAGTACACACTGTCGCTGGGGAGGGGAATTAGTTGGAGTATTCCACGTGGAGCGGTTTCTGTTTCTGGGACAGTCTCTCTGCATGTGACCCTGCTGGTTACACGTGTGGCACCTGATGTACCGTGCAGGGGTTTGGTAGATCCCACCACTGCCACCAAATGTAACGGAGCTGGAACACGAATCCGATATCTCCGCTGGTATACAGTAAAATACCCAAGAAGCACTACAGTCTCACCATTCCCGACCTCCCATATTGGACGACACACAATTTGGGAGTCAAATGAATACTGACTTTATTTTGTTATTGCAGAAATATTTATACATCTCTTTGGCCACAGGTAATACCCATGCCCATATTTGGCCACACACAATACACATAAAGAGAACAATAGGGGGGTCACACCTCCCTGGCAACTTTGATACAATCAGACATTGATTCAATTACACTTCTTTGTTCTTATCTGAGAATGAAAACACTGTATACAATAGACTTCCTTTATCTTATGCAGAGTCGCTGTAACAAGATTATCTCCCATGCCAAGTAGCTGTAAATGTCTGGGACAATATTCTGCAGAGCATCAACCAACATACATATAGTAGGATCATATTTTAACCATAATAATCATAAAACAGGGTAAAACAGTGATGGGTTCCGCTACACACCTCCCCCGTGACCATAAGCCGGCATACACGGTCTGATCCCGACGGATCGGCCTGGGGATGTCCGAACAAAAGTATTTGTTGGTCAATTCTCTAGTTTGACACCCCATCAGCATTACTGCAATTCACATTGACTCACATTTCCCATATCCCCAGATAGCTGGGATCTGAGCGCACAAAACTACTGAATAGCGCTCAGATCCTCTTCACACAGTTCAATTGCCAAGTAGCTAAAGTCTTTCCCATAGTCTTTCATCATATGAATGGGCTCCATGGCATAGCTATCTGGGGTATCACCGCTCCCACAGGGCAAGTACAGAATGACCCCCTGTATGTAAAGGGCCAGAATGAGTGACATACACTCTGGTATGGCCGAACACTGGTTCCAAAGGGCAATATGTACCAGGGCCATAGTCGCAGGGCAGGAGGCTGGCAAACAGTCCTCTCCAAGCCAAAGTGGCGAAGGGCACTTCGTCACAAGCTGTTTTACAAAGGGATAATAAAGTAAGTGGGTAAAATAGGCAAGTTACAAATATAAAACAAATTATAAGATATGTAGAAATACAAATTCAGTAAGCTTGGCAGCAAGAGCCGAGGACCCTACTTCTCAAAGATTGCAATCGAGAAGGTAAAAGATTGGTGTGTTAGATTGGAGTGTGACAGATACAAGGTGACAGAGATCATGCCAGTTGTGTTATACTATAGGTTGTGTCTGTTAGCAATTTAAGTAGAGTGAGTGGATTGTGTATGTTACGGCTGTAGGTGATAAGTCTCTATAAACAGATACAGTTTTTTGCATTTTAAAGGGTAAAGAAGAGAAAATGGAACATTGCAGCTAAGAAAATTGCATATAAAAGTTTACATTATAAAAGGTTATTTGTATTTATTTATTTTTATGATTTCTAAATATATTTGCCAAGTATCAAATTTACTTATTTAAAATACCATATAGAAAAAGTTGCCCATAGTGGTGAACAGGGTTTTGCTGTCAACTAACACATGAAACATGGCTGCACAAGGGCCTCTCAGTACTGCAGGACTTTAAGCAACCACTGTGTTTTGGTAAAAACTTCACATACTTGTAAAATATGTAACAAAATAGCAACTATAGTAGGTATGCAAGATAGGAACATAAAAGCATTTTAGAGAAAATCCACCCTAGAGTTCTAGTCTGTCTATATTTAGAGCAGGAGGGTTATCCTATGGTGCCTTACTCTTTATTTGACTTCTATTGCCAAGTATGCTATTTGTAAAAGAAGTGAATTGAGATCTTAACCTGAATCTTTGTTTCCTCACATTCCCCCAATGTATGTAATGTTTTTAGGAACAAAAATGTCTGTCATAATTAAAGCAATACAGAATACAATAGATATAAATGAAAGGTGGCAGTATTTATTGTTATCTGTTTAAAAGGAATCATGCCAATTTCCTCAAATATTATAACACTTCTGTGATAAATATGTTGGAATAATTCCAAATAGCATACACAGGCAGGGAACGGTCATAACGTTGGCTTCTAATTAAAAAAAAAACATTTTTGCTGGACTCTAGAAACATCCATGATGCTTTGGTGAAGGCTGTGTGTGAGAGAGAGGTGTTTGCATTTCTGCAGTAGCTGGGCTTGCAATTTGAAGTTTGACTGCTTGCTTATGAACAGGCCAAGGGAAGGGATGGACTTCAATGAGACAACAAATTTAATTTCTCCCCTGCACAATACAAATGGACCCTCTTAGGCCCCAAGCTAGCAGGAAGTGCTGAAGTAAGATAACGTGGAGCCTCATTCACCTTATTCACGCACACAGAATCTGCTAACATTAAGATTTTCAACCCCCCTTTTGCAGTTTTATTTTTCTGGGAACATTGTTTAAAATCTTTCTATATTGCATTATACAAACCTCAATAGAAGTTAAGTTTTATATTGAGAGCACCCAGCATTATCAAACCTGGTGATACTTAAATAATGGCACACCAGAACCATGGTACCAGAGATAGTTTCTTCCTCAGTCGTGTGCAAAAATTGTTCCTTATTATTCCAGCCTTTCCTTAGGGAAGCATACAGATAATCTATAGATATTGCCTTAAAGCTGCAATCTAGAGTGGTTTTTGCAGTATTTTGCCCACTCTTGAAATTTATTGGAGGGTGTAGATGATAACGTAATCTCCTAATCATAGTGTCTTCAAATTGAAGCACCAGTGCCACAGTAAGTGCCCACAACATTATGCACAAGATAGTAATATATGAATCACTGCACTGGGTTAGATAATGTTGCACTGAACTTATATAAACACTGGGTGGCAGCAGAGCCCTATAAGACTAAGTTTAGGGACCAGCTCTTGCAGAAATATATGTAGAATGAGTAGGATGAAGTGCATTGTGGCGTATGTAGGTAATTAGTGGATTCGCATCTTAAGAACTGATTGAAATACTGCTGTGTCTATATATCAATCCCTGTGTATACATCTATATCTCTCTCTCTATATATATATATGTCTCAATATATACATTTTGTGAGTGGCAGGTGGGCAAGTAAACAATATTAGAGTATGAAACACATACTCATTGGTTCTCTGTCCCTCACATTACCCCATGATCGCTCCCATCTCTGTCTGTTAGATTGCCTCTTGCTCTCTCCTCTGTCTATGCCACAGATTGCCCTCTCCACTCTATGTCTCTCCCACTGCCCCTCCCCTCTGTGTAGTTCCCTCACATTGCACATTGCACCCTGCTCTCCCTTCTCTGTCGCTCACATTGCCTCAGCTCTCTTGCCGATCTATCCCCCACATTGCCCCCTGCCTCTTTTCTCTCCTGTTGATCCCTTACATTGCCTCTGATCTCTACCCTCTTTGCCCCTCACATTGTCTCCTGCTCTCTCTCCTGTCTATGCCAAACATTGATTCTGCTCTCTCCACTGATTATCCCTCACAATGCCCTTGCTCTCTCCCATGTCTACACCTCCCATTACCCTCTGTTATCTTCCCTCTCTGTCCCCTCCCAGTCCCTCACATTTCCTCCTGCTCTCTCCCCTGTCTATACCTCACATTGTCTCCTATTATCTCCCCTCTCTATCCATAACATTGCCCCCCGTGTTATCTTCCCTCTCTGCCCCACACACTGCCCTGCTCTCTCCACTCCCAGTCCCTCACATTGTCCTTGCTCTCCCCCTGTCTATACCTCACATTGCCCCCTGCTATCTTCCCTCTCTGTCCTCACATTGCCTCCTGCTCTCTCCCCAGCCTATCCTTTACATTGCATCCTGCTCTCTCCCTGGTCCATCCCTCACATTGCCTCCTGCTCTCTCCCTGGTCCATCCCTCACATTGCCTCTTGCTCTCTCCCTGGTCCATCCCTCACATTGTCTCCTGCTCTCTTCTTGGTCCATCCCTCACATTGTCTCCTGCTCTCTCCTTGGTCTATCCCTGACATTGCCTCCTGCTCTCTCCCTGGTCCATCTCTCACATTGTCTCCTGCTCTCTTCTTGGTCCATCCCTGACATTGCCTCCTGCTCTCTCCTTGGTCCATCCCTGACATTGCCTCCTGCTCTCTCCCTGGTCCATCTCTCACATTGTCTCCTGCTCTCTTCTTGGTCCATCCCTGACATTGCCTCCTGCTCTCTCCTTGGTCCATCCCTGACATTGTCTCCTGCTCTCTTCTTGGTCCATCCCTGACATTGCCTCCTGCTCTCTCCTTGGTCCATCCCTGACATTGCCTCTTGCTCTCTCCCTGGTGCATCCCTGGCATTGCCCTCTGTTCTCTCCCCAGCCTATCCCTCACATTGCCTCCTGCTCTCTCCCCAGCCTATCCCTCACATTGCCTCATGCTCTCTCCCCAGCCTATCCCTCACATTGCCCTCTGTTCTCTTCCCAGCCTATCCCTCACATTTCCTCCTGCTCTCTCCCCCGCCTATCCCTCACATTGCCCTCTGTTCTCTCCCCAGCCTATACCTCACATTGCCTCCTGCTCTCTCCCCAGCCTATCCCTCACATTGCCTCCTGCTCTCTCCCCAGCCTATCCCTCACATTGCCTCCTGCTCTCTCCCCAGCCTATCCCTCACATTGCCTCCTGCTCTCTCCCCAGCCTATCCCTCACATTGCCTCCTGCTCTCTCCCCAGCCTATCCCTCACATTGCCCTCTGTTCTCTCCCCAGCCTATCCCTCACATTGCCCTCTGTTCTCTCCCCAGCCTATCCCTCACATTGCCTCCTGCTCTTTTCCCAGCCTATCCCTCACATTGCCTCCTGCTCTCTCCCCAGCCTATCCCTCACATTGCCTCCTGCTCTCTCCCTGGTCCATCCCTCATATTGCCCTCTGTTCTCTCCCCAGCCTATCCCTCACATTGCCTCCTGCTCTCTCCCTGGTCCATCCCTCATATTGCCCTCTGTTCTCTCCCCAGCCTATACCTCACATTTCCTTCTGCTCTCTCCCCTGTATATCCCTCACATTGCGTCCTGCTCTCTCCCCTGTATATCCCTCACATTTCCTCCTGCTCTCTCACAGTACATCCCTCACATCCTCCCTCTGCTCTCTACACCAATTGCGATGATATATTAGAGTCTCTTTCTATTTTAATCCAGCACATCAATGTCCTAAGAGATGTCTGATATCTCAGCACATTTCTCCCATTGCAAGTTGAGGGCAGGGCTCTTTTACTGTTCAGGTGACGGCCGCAGTAGGGATTTAAACATATCGTGTGACTGGGAGGCTCAACCTGGAAAAACCTGTTTTTGGAACCTGCAGTCACAAGACAAGTGCATTCTGGGAGGTTCATAACTTGATATCCATTATGTCCCAGTTGCCAGACTGGAAGAGGTGGAGACTAAACGAGATTTTGCTCATAGCTATGGGGAAAGAGGGGCTGGGAAGTCAGAGCAGAAAAGGGCTGAGAGGCCAGAGAGGAGAGGGGTTGAGATGTCAGATAGGACAGGGTCTGAGAGTGTTGAGTGCCTCAGAGGTCACAATGGTGATGGACTGAGAGGCTAGAGAAAAGAGGGGATGAGAGGTCAGACATGACGGGGCCTGAGAGTTAGGTAAAGATGGGCTGAAAGGCCTGAGAGGAGAGGGGCTGAGAAACCTCACAGGAGAGGGCTGAGAGACATCAGAGAAGTGAGGATGAGAGACCTCAGGAGAGAAGGCCTGAGGTTTTTTCATTAGGAGGACTGGGAGAAATCAAATAAAAGGGTTTGAGATACATCAGATGAAAGGGGCTAAGAGGCCTCAGATGAGAGTGGATGAGAGACATAAAATTAGAAGATTTTGGGTTGAATGCCAGATGAGGACCTCCCCATATCATACAGTATACAGTTTGAGACCCTTGTACATTTCAAAGTATACAGTTTGTGATCATCCTGTATCACATACAGTACATACTGAGATATTCCTGTGTCAATTATACATTTTTGGACCATTCTATAATATTCACAGTATACAGTCTGAGTCCTGTATATTAAACAGTATACAGTTTGAGACCCTCCTATATCACATATGATAATATCCAAGACCTTCCTACTATAATGTATACATGTTGGGACCCTATGTCACAAAACCCTTTTATTGTTCATTATATGTGTGTTCACACCCAGTCTGTTTCAGCTCTTCCTCAAAGACATGTACTTGCAAACCATTAATTAATGAGAATGTATAAAAATATTGCAAAGTAGTTACTAAGCAGCCGAGAAAAATAAAAATATCCACAGCTTGACTCAACATGTAAATGAGAGGGGGAGGGCGATTGAAAGAGGAGGAGAAAGAGAACACAGTGATGGGTTAGAGAGACATGGAAAAGAGGAAGAGAGACAGACAGCAGGGGCGAGAGCAGGAGAGAGGGGTGGAAAGGGAGGACACAGAGATGGGATAGAGAGACATGGAAGAGAGGAAGAGTGAGAGACAGAACAGAAGAGAGTGATGTGAAGAGGGAGACCATGGAGATGGGTTAGAGAGTCATGGATGGGAGGAAGAGCGAGAGACAGTGCAGAATACATGGAGGAATAGTGAAAGGACACCGATGGGTTAGAGAGACATGGAGAGGAGGGAGAGTGTGAGATGGAGAGAGGGAGGTGTAGAGGAAGAATACAGAGGGGAGTTAGAGAGACATGGAGGGGAGAAAGAGTGAGAAACACACAACAGCAGTGTGGGGTGGAGAGGGAGGACACAGAGATGAGTTAGAGAGACATGGAAAGGAGGGAGAGCAGGAGAGAGATGGACTGGGAGTTAAAGAGACATGGAGAGAAGGAAAATAAAAACATAGATTTGACAACAGATAAGAACCAGAAAAGCATATGCAGCCTCGTGGTGGCCTTATGCTTATCCCAGGTATATTTTTTGAGCCTAACACTTCCACTAGAGGGCTGTTCCTCTTATCTCCTACCCTTTTTTACAAAGTAGTGTTTTCACACATTATTTTTAAATCTCCATCAGGGAGAGGGTACAGGAATGAGAGAGCTGGAGAAAGAGGAGTGCAATAGAAAGACATTAAAAAGCAGGTAGAGTCACACTGTGCATGAATGACTGAACACTCCTGAAAATTTCCCTCCATGTTCCATGCTTTTCTAGTTTATCACCTCATGCTATTGTTCCTCTACTCTTGCTATTAATGGTGGAATGTGAATGGATGGCCCAAATGCTAATTATGGCCCCCTTTGCATGTATATATCTACAAACAGGGAGGGTGCCTGTAGGGGACCATGAAAAGACCAACAAATAAAACTGATTTTCTACCATTCTTCCTCCCCTTAAGAACCCTCTTTTCCTGCTCCTGCTGCACCTGCAGTAACTGCTCCCATACTTCCTACCCCCTCTTTCTTCTTTCTGCGTATCAGTCTCACTCTATTACACCTCACTCTCTCAATCTTCCCCTTCTCTATCTCTCTATACCTCTTCTCCCTTCTGCTCCATCTTTGTCTAGCAGGCAGCTGTTAAATTTATTGGCACAAGATTATACCAATGCAATGGTGTACATTGGCTGAAAACTGTTAGTGGAGTCCCTGAATAACAACGATTTTGCTCTGGGAGCAACCTGTAAATAATTGTTTGGCTACTTATCTAATCAAACCTTTCTTAAATAATTAAATAGGAAATGTATTAATGAGCACATCATATTTAAAGCACATCATATAAGCAAATCATAATTAAAATAACTTGTAAGGAAACTACAGCGGCCATTTCATTATAAAGGTTTTGAGACCTTTTCCTCTAAAGGAAGTTATAAATTAATTAAAATTTGACAGTAAACAAAAATTAATGATATACAAATAATGTATCTTAAAGTTGTTTGTGGCTGTAGATCTCTGACAGTTTTCTTTGCTGACATTTAGTTTGTCTTTCATATTAAACTGGACATGGATGAGTTTTATTAATCTCTCTCCTATAGGACCCTGGAGAGGTAGGCTATAATTTATTAAATTCATTATGTGGTTTGAATTTACTTGATTAATTGACTAACAAGCATTAATTACAATTAAACACTCATATTCCACTTTTAATTAACCCATTCAAATTCAGAAGGTAGCAATTATCTTGATCAGAGGACCAATTTACACTACTGTACATGATGTGTAGTCTTGGAAATCTCATTAGGTAATTTGTATGGTGACTGGCTTATGATTAATAACACTGCCTTATTAGAAGAGACATTAAACTGTGGAGTCCATGCTTGGAGGGTGGAGAAAAAAGGGTGATTGCTGGAGAGTTACAGTGACCCTAAAGTCCTATATTTCCGGTATTCAGTTTTAAAGAACTATAACGGGACAAATGTATTTAAAGAGTAAATCTAATAGCCTTTAAAGTATTAACTATTATATACAATCATGGGGTTGATGGCAAATCTCTAAAGACTGACTTATGTCTTTGTCTATCCCTGATATAACTTAAATTCTCCCAACCGACCTCTTCCTATCTCTGTTCATAAATACTCTGTTCATGAGTACAGGAATCCATGTTGTGTTTGTTATATCACTTCCTGAGATCTGGGTGATGAGGGTGTGCATTTGTAGTTATCAGTGGAGGAAAGGTGGGGAAGGAGGAAGCAGGGAGAAGTGCAGAGCCTTTGTTTGCGAATACAATGACATTGAAATTGACAACCCACCCCTTACCTCTCACTGACCAGAAGCAGGTTGTTGCATCAAAGGATGCAACCAAAGCTCTCCAGAAATGTAAATGCCCCTCTCACACTCCCAACTTCCATCAGTGTATCATGGATTCATCCAAAGCCATGTACTGGCATCAATATTACATTTTTACTAAGTCAAGACTAGCTATATGAACTTTTCATGACTAATTATGCTCTTAGTCAGCCTCAAAGGACATATTTTCTCTATTGTACTTTAATTAAGCTAAACTTTCAGGTAGCTATAATAGTCAGACCAGATGGGCCTTTTTGTTTCTTATCTCTTTACAAAGACAATTGAAGACAATTGAGAAAAGATTGATCTTTAAATCTCAACTGCAATCATTTTAATCAAATTATAAATTTGTTGCCAACTTTGCAAATGTTCTCAGACTAAACCCATTTTTCTAAAAATTAAGATTCTGGTAAACTAAGGAACAAAATACAGAGGGGGAGGCAGACATACAGTACTGATCCTGGCTCATGACAGATTCTCACAGATCTCATCAATAAACAGATAACAGTTGTCGGTCTACTTTACATATCATGTGATCAGGTGCTGAGTGACATCACTGACAGGCTGAACAAGGTGACATCACCTTACTTGGCATGAAGGGAATGTGAGATATTCCACAGAACAATATATGTGTTAGTGTCACACAGGGAGGTAGCATCCTCGGTCTGTCAGTGTCACACACAGGAGAGGGGCTCCCTCAGTCTGTCAGTGTCACACACAGGAGAGGGGCTCCCTCAGTCTGTCAGTGTCACACACAGGAGAGGGGCTCCCTCAGTCTGTTAGTGTCACACAGGGAGGTAGCATCCTCGGTCTGTCAGTGTCACACACAGGAGAGGGGCTCCCTCAGTCTGTCAGTGTCACACACAGGAGAGGGGCTCCCTCAGTCTGTCAGTGTCACATACACAGGAGAGGGGCTCCCTCAGTCTGTCAGTGTCACATACACAGGAGAGGGGCTCCCTCAGTCTGTCAGTGTCACATACACAGGAGAGGGGCTCCCTCGGTCTGTCAGTGTCACACACAGGAGAGGGGCTCCCTCAGTCTGTCAGTGTCACACACAGGAGAGGGGCTCCCTCAGTCTGTCAGTGTCACATACACAGGAGAGGGGCTCCCTCAGTCTGTCAGTGTCACACACACAGGAGAGGGGCTCCCTCAGTCTGTCAGTGTCACACAGGGAGGTAGCATCCTCGGTCTGTCAGTGTCACACACAGGAGAGGGGCTCCCTCAGTCTGTCAGTGTCACACACACAGGAGAGGGGCTCCCTCAGTCTGTCAGTGTCACACACACAGGAGAGGGGCTCCCTCAGTCTGTCAGTGTCACATACACAGGATAGGGGCTCCCTCAGTCTGTCAGTGTCACACACACAGGAGAGGGGCTCCCTCGGTCTGTCAGTGTCACACACAGGAGAGGGGCTCCCTCAGTCTGTCAGTGTCACACACACAGGAGAGGGGCTCCCTCAGTCTGTCAGTGTCACACACACAGGAGAGGGGCTCCCTCAGTCTGTCAGTGTCACATACAAAGGAGAGGGGCTCCCTCAGTCTGTCAGTGTCACACATACAGGAGAGGGGCTCCCTCAGTCTGTCAGTGTCACACACACAGGAGAGGGGCTCCCTCAGTATGTTTAGTGTCACATACACAGGAGAGGGACTCCCTCAGTCTGTCAGTGTCACACACAGGAGAGGGGCTCCCTCAGTCTGTCAGTGTCACATAAACAGGAGAGGGGGCTCCCTCAGTCTGTCAGTGTCACACACAGGACAGGGGCTCCCTCAGTCTGTCAGTGTCACATACAGGAGAGGGGCTCCCTCAGTCTGTCAGTGTCACACACACAGGAGAGGGGCTCCCTCAGTCTGTCAGTGTCACATACACAGGAGAGGGGCTCACTCAGTCTGTCAGTGTCACATACAGGAGAGGGGCTCCCTAAGTCTGTCAGTGTCACACACACAGGAGAGGGGCTCCCTCAGTCTGTTAGTGTCACATACACAGGAGAGGGGCTCACTCAGTCTGTCAGTGTCACACACAGGAGATGGGCTCCCTCAGTCTGTCAGTGTCACATACACAGGAGAGGGGCTCCCTCAGTCTGTCAGTGTCACACACAGGAGAGGGGCTCCCTCAGTCTGTCAGTGTCACACATAGGAGAGGGGCTCCCTCAGTCTGTTAGTGTCACATACACAGGAGAGGGGCTCACTCAGTCTGTCAGTGTCACATACACAGGAGAGGGGCTCCCTCAGTCTGTCAGTGTCACATACACAGGAGAAGGGCTCCATCAGTCTGTCAGTGTCACATACACAGGAGAGGGGCTCCCTCAGTCTGTCAGTGTCACACACACAAGAGAGGGGCTCCCTCAGTCTGTCAGTGTCACGTACACAGGGGAGGGGCTCCCTCAGTCTGTCAGTGTCACACACACAGGAGAGGGGCTCCCTCAGTCTGTTAGTGTCACATACACAGGAGAGGGGCTCCCTCAGTCTGTCAGTGTCACATACACAGGAGAGGGGCTCCCTCAGTCTGTCAGTGTCACATACACAGGAGAGGGGCTCCATCAGTCTGTCAGTGTCACATACACAGGAGAGGGGCTCCCTCAGTCTGTTAGTGTCACATACACAGGAGAGGGGTTCCATCAGTCTGTCAGTGTCACATACACAGGAGAGGGGCTCCCTCAGTCTGTCAGTGTCACATACACAGGAGAGGGGCTCCCTCAGTCTGTCAGTGTCACACACCAGAGAGGGGTCCCTTATGTCTGTCCATGTCATATACACAGGAGAGCGGCTCAGTCAGTCTGTCAGTTTCACACACACGAGAACTGCCCCCACCAAGTCTGCCAATGTCAGTTTCCTTAAATTGTAAAGAAAGTGTTAAATCATTGAAGAATAACAGAGGTGTTATCAGCACCCTAGTTTTTTTTCTGTGAGAGAGAAGTGTGAATGTGAGAAGGAGAGCACGTGAAAGTGTCTGAATATCAGATAAACGCAGGAGAGACAGGAAGAGGGAAGAAAAAATTATCTTGTAACTGGAGAGAGCAAAGATTTCAAAGAAATAGACAAAGCAGAGCAACTGGTGAAAAGGGAGAGAAAGGGAGATAGACAGAGCATAGTGAAAGAGAAGCAGAGAGGAGAAGGGAGGGAGAGACAAAGAGGAGTGGAAAAGAAAGACAGAGAGGTGAAGGAGCAGTAGAGTGGTGAGGAAGAGAGAGTGAGTTAGACAGAGGCCGGTGAGAGACAGAGAGGTGAAGGAGAGAGAGGTGAGGAAGAGATAGAGTGGTTAAGGAACGAGTGAAAGAGGTGGGAGTGAGAGAGAGGTGAGGGAGATAGAGAGGCGAGGGAGAAAGAACTAGTGAGCTAGTCAAAACATTCACTAAAATAAGAGATGATGAAGGAGATCACGTTAAAGAGAGATAAAGGTAAAGATTAGTTGTGTGAGATATAGAAAGGGAGTGAGTGGTCAGGTTACAGAGACAGAGAAAGAAATCATACCATTCACACATATAGCTGGAGGAAGAGGAATTAGAGAGGGGGAGAGAGAAGGGAGAGATCAAATTCACAGAGCTGCTTGGTCTCCCAGGAGCCGCCCTCATGTTCACAGTGAATGTCTCATCATCTATGTCTTATCGGAGACCCCAGAACACCACAGCCCACAAACGCCAGCTACAGAAGGCTAACAGAGAGAGGTATGAGGGACAAATGAAGAAAAATGGGGATGAAAGGAGAGGTGGAGAAAGGGAGGCTGTTGGAAGGAATAGAATGAAAGAGAGAGACGGAGAGAGAGATAAAGAAAGAGGAAACAAGGACTGCTTTAGGAATTATTTAGAAGAGGGAAGAGGGTGTGTGTATAAAGAGGTTAAAGATTCTCAGGGCTAGGTGTTAAATGAGAAGGAAACATGTAGAATGGAGTAAAAAAAAGGGTAGATTAGATGATATTGAGATAGAGAACAGGGAGAGAGGAGGGGAAATGGATGGGGTGGATGGGTGGAGAGAGGAGATGAATGGGTGGAGAGAGGAGATGAATAAGGTGAGAGAGGAATTAGATTGGGAGGGATATGAAAGTGTAATGGATTGGGAAATAAAGGAAAATAAGGTGTAGGGTAGAGAGATTGGGGAATGGAAAGGGAGGAGAGGAGAGGGGAGATTGATATGGAGAGGGGTGGTGTATGGGGAAAGATAATAGAAAAGAAGGGAAATGGATGAAGCGAGGGAGGAGAAGGAAAATATTTTGATAGAGGAATGGATGGGGGAGAGGGGAGATGTATGGAGAGAAAGAAGAGAGGGATGTGGATGGGAGAGGGGTTAGTGGAGAGGGGCAATGGATGGGTGGAGAGAGAAGAGGATAGATGGGGAGGGAAAGGAGAGAGGAAATGGTTTGTGAGAGACAGGAGAGAGGAATGGATGGGGGTGAGATGATATGAATGGGGAGAGAAGGGAGAGGGAAAGGTGGATGGAAAGAGAGGAGATGTCTAGAGCGAGGAGAAGGGAGGTGGATAGGGTAGATAGAAAATGGATGGCAAGAGAGAGGAGATGGCTGGGAGAAGGAGAGGAGAGTGGAGTTGGATGGGAGTGAGAGGAGAGTGGAGATGGATGGGAGAGAAAAGAGTGGGGAGGTGGGTGTGGGGAGTAAGGATAAAGGAGGGGTGGAATGAATGGGAAAGTTAGATGGATGTGTAGTGAAAGGAAAGGGGGAGAGGAGAGGTGAGAAGCATAGGAATGGGAATAGAGAGGAGCTGGATGGGAGAGAGAGAAGGGGAGATGGATGGGGAGAGAAAGAGGGGGAATGGAAGCAGGGAAGAGATAGGGGCTTGAGGGTGATAAAAGTAAGGAGAAATGTATGAGAGGGGATAAATAAAAAAGGGAGAGTGCATGGAAAGATGGAACAGAGTGGGGAATGAATGCTAGATGGGATAAAAAATGGTGGAATGTGAATGATAGTGGATATTAAAAAGAGAGATGTAAGGGGAATGCGGTAGGAGAGGGTAAGAATGAATGACAGGTGGGAATGTATGAGGAGGTAAAGGAGACCTGGATGTGGGTCATTTGAACAAGTGGAAGGTAACTAAAGGGAAGGAAAAGGTGTACAGTAATGCGAGAGTCAGAAAGGAGTTGAGGGGGGATACTGAAGGAGACGCAAGCATGGAGGAGAAAGAGGATCACGCAGAGAGAAGGCAGAATAGTAGTATTGTGGAAAGAGAGTTAGTGGAGCATGGCTAGATGAAAACAGGAATATCATAGCAGATATCATGGGATTCAAATGGTTTACAGAGAGATGGAGCATTGAACAGGAATAAAGGGAGAGTTTACAGATGGTGCAGAGTGAAATGCTGAGAATTGCAAAGCAATAGAGGGCTGTGCTGAGAGGTGCAGAGCCTTGATGCTGATGTAGATGTTGTTGATAGACGAGTTAGAGCAAAGTGATGAAGAACAATGTTGTGGGAGCAGAGACATGTATTAGACTTACAGGTTCTCCCTCTTCCTTATGTTGCAATACATAGCTGTACCTGCCCAGAAACTTGTCAGAGGATTTAATTAGGCAGTGATTTGCTTTGATGGCACCAGTCAGACCGGCTGTGCAGCAGTTTCTGGTTCCAGCTTCATTCAGTTGATACAGAGGAAACTGCTCCAACATTCCCACACTGAATTCAACCAATTTCATTCAGAATTTTATTATTTTCTTTCTCAATCCCATCTCCATCCAATACCTCTTGTGTAATGCTGTTTAGATGTAATTCCTCAGGTTCCTCTTCGGTTTCCTTACTCTTCCCTCATCCTTCTCGTTGAGCTTTTCGTATCTTACTCCTTTTTTGGCTCCTTTTCTTGTTTCTTTCTTCTATCACTTGTTTTCCTACCCCTCTCCTCTTTCCCTTCCCTGATCCCTGGCTTAGGGTGCTAGACATGTCTTTCCGTCGTATCTCTAGGGAGCCACGGAAGATCATCCTACACAAGGGCTCCACAGGACTTGGATTTAATATTGTTGGTGGAGAGGACGGAGAGGGCATCTTTGTGTCCTTTATACTGGCAGGAGGCCCGGCAGACCTGAGTGGAGAGCTGCGCCGTGGAGACCGCATCTTATCGGTAAGTGATAATGTTTCCTATCATTATTATATGGTTCCTTATTGTTCCGTTCTCTGGTCATATCCACATTTTTCTACTGGAAACCAAAAGAGGTAGTGACAGCAGATGTAATAGGTTACGTCAAAAAGGGGTTGAATGTATTTTTGAATAAAAAGGACATACAGATTTATGTTTGTTAACTAGAATAGGTAGAACAGGGGTCACCAAACTTGGTCCTGGAGGGCCGACCCAGGCCGGGATTTGTGGATATCCTTGCTGCCAACAGGTGAGTCAATCAGGATGGCTGAAGAAACAAGATTCTCACCTGTTTGCAGCAAGGATATCCACAAATCCAGGCCTGGGTCGGCCCTCCAGGACCGAGTTTGGTGACCCCTGAGGTAGAATATTGATCCAAGAAATAAACCAGTTTTTGGGCATCAGAAAGCAATCCAACCCAAAGATTATGAGAATATTTTAACTTGACTATCTATTTCACCCTCGATTACTTTACTTATATTTTGTGAATATAGCACAGTTTTGTTCCACATCATGTTCAATGTCTACTGTCATGTGTTAAACTTCCCCAATTTATCCAACACTTGCCCATACAAATCACAAAAAGCGTCCATATATCTGGTGCCTTGTTGCCTTAAAGTATCACTCTAATGCATTGACACAAGAAACTAGTTTTATTAATTATACATTGATCATTTATAAATTCACATTTAGTGGTTTTAAAAAGCAATTTTCAACACTAAACTTATTTTCAAATACTACATTATTAATCTCCAGTTGTCCTCTTGATCACCAGTCATTACACCTGGGGGTAAGGGACATGCTGGAAGATAGGTTTAACTTTAGATAGCTGTTAACTTGAGCCTAGATAACCATTCACAGGTTGGCTTCCAGCTAGAATTAATTGTCAAGGAAACCACTTTAACACAGGGAATCTACGTCCAATTTAGAATATCGTGTTGATATAATTTAATGCCTGAAACTGTGTGCTGACTCCCTCCATCAACCTTATAGTGGGTGGAGACTGGGGTAAATCTGCTCTTTGAGAATAAGATAAATACTGAAAATTACTTTTCTAAAATCATTGACTTTGAATTTTATTAAATGAGCAATGCCTAAAACATCTAGCTATTGTTGATAAGGCATCATAATGATCTATTAAAATTAATGATCCATTAATATCTTCTCAATCCACTTCCTAATAATTTATCTCCAAGCTTTTCTGTGATTGCCTAACTTCTATAGACTTTTTGCCCCAATTTAGTTTTCCAGCAATCTCCATTTTTTATTTTTTTTTGCACTTGACCTGCAATAATATTCCTGTTCACACCGAACTGGAGGACATACAAATGTTACCAGACTATGATCCAGTGAACACTGTATCACACAAATGTCTTTCAGACTGGACTTGGCGTCACATATATAGTTGGGCCACAGAACATTACATTTCCAGATGTTTTGCGAAACAAATGCGTCAGACACTACATATATATGTATGAGAAGATATGTTGTTTTTTTTTTGTTTCTTTTCTAAAGTCATAATTTAAATACATCTAAATGCCTAATCTATTTACAGGTGATAGTAGTATGCAACTCTATAAATGAACATAATTGTTATTATTATTATTATCTTTTATTTGTAACGCGCCAACATATTCTGTGACGCTGTACAGGGGATAGAAAGAGGAAATGTACAATATTAAAACTGCAGCAAAAGGAGGGCCCTGTTTTGAGCTTCAAGTCTTGTGAAAAGTGTTTTTTTTTTTCAAAGCACCCTACAAGAATGGAAACTTGCTACTTACAATCTGAAGGGTATGAAAGAGGCAGAAATCGAATAGCAAGGCATAGGAAGAATGTGAAAGTTTATATAGGTAGGAAGTTGTGAAAAGTTAGAAGGTAGTTCATTAGTTGGAGAGGGAAGGAATCTGATGTAAAGTGAATGGGACTATTATGTAATATGATAATAATAAGCTTTGAATAATTATAGTATTTTTAAGCCATTTCTTTAAAACTCCTTATAATGAAATGGCTTCACTTTGGTGGTTGGCTTCTGATTAGCTATATTTACACAACACAGGTAAACGGAGTGAATCTGCGCAGTGCGACACATGAACAGGCGGCGGCGGCGCTGAAACGGGCAGGACAGACAGTCACAATTGTGGCACAGTACAGACCAGAAGGTGAGTTATATATGTATAGGATTATATATATATGTTATATGTTATATATGTACATGATTATATATATACAGGATTATATATATAATTGATATCGATTTTATGAAAAAATGAATATTTAGATTGACAAGCTTTTGAGAATTGTACCTTTTTTCAAGTCAAAATGAACTATTACTATTATTTTTATCAACAAATTCATTTAACTTATGGCGGGCAAAGAACGAAAGAAGTCCTTTAAAGAGCACAGCAATAAAAAATAGTGCATTTGTGTGTATGCTTGCTTGTCTGGAAATAAGTTAATACACATATGATGTAAAGGAGCCATCTTAAAAATCGTATTGGATTAAAGAATGAAAATGCATTCTGGGCTCATTTGCATATGTATGCCCAAACACTATATTCATTGAGAATACAAGCTGAATACGTGTATATAGATATGTATAAATGTGTAGAAAGTATAGTAATGAACAAGTTAATATATGAGTATACATATATTTGTATAGAACTGAACTTATATATATATATATATATATATATATATATATATGTGTGTGTGTGTAGTGTAGATCTGGACATGTATATAGTAGTAGGTATACTTAGTAGCAGGTCTGGACGTATATATATATATAGCAGTGGGTATATGTTTATATGTGTAGATGTGTGTATATGGAGCAGTAGTTTAAGATTCAACAAATTGATATATGGCAGTGGATATGCATACATTTATATTAATTCACACATGTATAAAGTGGTGGATATCTATAATTGTGCATTGTGCAGTACTGGATATGTGTGTATAATAATGCATATCTATTTATGTATAGGACTGGGTATGTATACCTGGAATATGGACCACTCCTTAAAAAGGACAGTATGGAACTAGAAATGGTTCAGAGAATGACAGCCAAATTAAAACGAGGTATGGGGGGCCTAATTTGTGAGAAAAGACCAGCCACGCTTTTTGGCAAAGGAGTAGTCTTCAAAAATATGTAATTACTCACTATATATGTGTATCTGCAGGATCAGTACAGAACTTTATATGCCAAATGATTTAAAAATGACGAGAAGTCACACCTTGAATGTGAGGAGGTATTATCTTCAGCAAAGCAAATGGTTCTTCACACAAAAAAAAAAAGTTCTTCTGGATCCACATAAGTAACTCATAATAATTTACAATAAGCCCTGTCTTCCCATATTTTCAGAGATGTCCTTCTTTATTTTATTTTTTCTATAATCACCACATTTTCAGAGCCAGTGTTCTCTTGTAGGATTTCATGTCATATATATAATGAGCCAAGCCCACCTGAGCTCATGAGTTCCAGATTACATGACCAGCACATTATCAGTAGCAACACAGTAGTGCAAATTAAATCAGATGTCCTATATGACAATATATAAAGCACATATCTACCCTGAGGCTGTTGGCTATCTGTCTCAATAGCCTGATGCTGGGAAGTAGTTGGTAACTTGGTTTCACTGTTTTAGCTTGATAAACCTACTTCATCTCCTCTACAAGCAGAGGCCTATGACTGCATCCAATGGCAACTGGTCCAAGAAGGTCTAGCCTTACCTATAAGTTACAATGACTTGGTCCCATGTGGCAGTTGCAATATCTGACCACTCCATTTATCAGCCAAAGTATGAATTCATAAAGACGTTCTTTAAGTATAATCCTGGTATCACTTTCTTATTACTTACACCAATATTTGATGCCTTGTACTGCACCATTTGTCAGTGAGTAGACCTGAATCTTGAAATCTGACCCCTTACTTCGGGAACGTGCAGCTTTATGAAATGATCTGCCTTTTATCCCTGAAGCATCCATATCCTTAAAAAATAGTAACGTTTAAAGTAATCTTCAATCTGAAGGTCTCCTTCCTATACACTTTGTTCCCCATTATGTTAAAATATTGTATGTAAAATATAGGGGTGTGGACCTTGACTTAATTTTCATATCATTAATTGAATTTGTCTGGATCTGTGTATATAGCAGAAGATATTACCATAGGCAAAGTAGTGGATTTATATACATTTATCAGAGTGTGTGTGCATATACTTATATTATCGGGCATAAATATATAGCAGTGGATATCTAGATTTGTATATTACTAGAGATGAGTATATAGCAGTGAATATGTATATAGGAGTATACGACTGGTTTGTTTTCTATTAAATAGCTAATATGGGCATGTGCATTTAAAATGTAAATACACTCTATATACTAATTGTTACTAAAAATAATTTTGAAACATGCCAAAAGCTTTTATATACCTAAAGTGGCAGTATGGTGTGTGGGCTATAGGGGTAATAGCCGAGACAGTTTCAATCTACACACAGTGCGACACGTAGCCTGGAGCTGGCTGTATCTACAGGACATGTGTATATCAAAATGAAAATGGATATACATGTAACACATCACTACGTCTCCCTGTACCTCTTTGATGGTTTAACCCTTAGGTGGCTCAGTTGACTTATACAGGTACTAGCAAGGGGATTTAGCGTGGGTTATTGGTTGGCAGGTGGTGTGTGGGTGCTAAGCAGTCAATAGTTGGCCCTCCTCTTGTTCTGATCTGAGATACAACTTAAGGAAATATTGTGAAATTCATATTATATCGAATTATTACCTTGTATATACCCAACTAGCAAAAGAAAATGTTTCAAATATCACCTAACAAGGCATCCAATGTTGTATAATTAAAATGTAATGTAGAGATGAAGCTCATGCATTTATGTGAAGCTATATACAGGTATACCCCGCTTTGTGCTTACCCGTATATCGCTGATTCGCTATAGCCCGGTTTTCCTTGTTTAGTGCTAAATCTCGGGATAGCGTGGTTTTAGCACCAAATCACGTTTACATTATTTTAAATCCCTGCTTAGCGCTTTTTCCCATGCCATAGCGCTGTTTCAGCATTAGAAGATGCAATATGGAAACGCACAGTCTGCTACCTGTCTTATTTCACACCGTGCAATGCTCTTAGGAATGGAAGAAGGTAAAGAGGTCTGTACATGAGTCCTATTATTTAAAATCAATAGTAATAATTCATAACTTGATTAAATATAGCTTTCATTATCGAGATGATATTATCAATTTAAAGGGCTGTGACTAACTTTATAACTAATGTGTCCCTTTAAAACATTGTTTTATTTATTCATTGTTATATGCAGTGCTGAATATCTCATGACTACTATCAATAGTCTGGCTATCAGTATTTTAAAGCAGGAGAAAACAATTGAAACAAAGAAGAAAATAATTTAACTGTGTTGTATTACTCAGCAGTCATGTAGCCATCAGGCAAACTATCACTATAATAGTTGTGGATCTACGAATGTTCAGAACGTTTGCGTCGTTGGTCACAAGCGCCTAAAGTGCTCACATTGGGTGGCAAACAGCATTGCCAGACTAAAAATTTTATTCCCATAATTTTTGACGGGCAATTTCCTAGTAGAATATAAGAACAGAAACAGCTCCTAGTTCCTGAACTTGAACTGTCTTGAAATAGCCTGTAAACACTGGCTAAGGGACGGTAATAAATGCCTTATATATGGGGCCCTTCCCCTAGCTGATCTCACCAAGACCCACGTCCTACCAGTGAGTGTGCAATGACTATAATGACCAGTGCACATCTGTGTGATTGTAACACAAATCAATAAATGGCTGCTATAATGCTCCAAGTTTCCGTAGACAAAAATATGTCCTTATGATTATCTTGTATAAATGCATCCAGCGTCAGTGTAAGGTTTTGTTGGGAGAATTTATTTGCCAAGACGTCTACATTTGGCAAGAGATAACCCATTGAGGTTAGATGAAAAATGATTTCAACTTAAGAAAGAAAGAGTTCTTCACTGCAAGGGCAGACAGATTGTGGACTCACTGTCAAAAGAGGTTGTAGCATATTGAATAAATACATTTGCAAAGGGGTTGGAAATATTGAGTAAGAAGGAATATAAGCGTTATTATTTAATTAGAATATGTTAGATATTAATCCTTGAAATGATCTGATTGCCAGTTTTTGGGATCAGGAAGGATTTTTACCTAAAGAGATAAATGGCAAATATTTTTTTATTTTTTTAGGCCTTCCTACGGTTTAATTAACAATTAAAATAATATAAGATCTAAACATTTTGAACTTGATGGACCACAAATACTATGTTTGAATGCAGGTTTTTGTGATGTAGTCCTATAACATTTAATGTTTCTATATCTACTTCCATCATTAGGAATCCAGTAACATTCAAAGCCTGTTATCAACATTATCTGAGAAATTCTGTACCCTCATGTCCAGTGCTGTGTGTTTGCCTTGGCCGTCTTTTACATTTCCTTATCAGAATATTGTTATTATTAATGCTGAATGTTCATGGTTGGATTAGTCATGGAGTAATTAGCTAAGTGACCCCCTTTCTGTTTTTTGGAGGATACTAGACATGTACACTCAGATTATACTAAAAGAAAGTGTTATTTTATTTTTTTAAAGGGGCTTCACCTCAACAAAAGTTGTTTTGTAATACAAATATAAGTGTAAAAGTTGTAGCATTTAACTGTATGTTAGATGACGTGAATCAAGCGGGCACAGCTTACAACAGTTTTATTGGCCCTTAAGATGGCTCTTGAACTTTTGACACAATCAACTCAAAATTCTATATGACTGTCACAAAAACTGAATTTAAAATGGCAGCTTTTAATCTCTCCAAAAATAGAGGAGTAACTGGCAAACTAGACACCAGGCACTTCTGTCAGCCCCTGCCCCTCAAGCTCATATTCATTGCTTCAATGGCCTCCTCTATCCATCTCCGCCTCTGCTGTCCCCTTCGTTGTGTGCCTTCAATCTTTCCCAGCACCAGAGTCTCCTCTAGGGCATCCTGTCTTCTCATGATATTGGCAACATATTTGAGCATTAGCCTCATAATCAAACCTTCCAGTCAATAGTTTCACTTGATTTCCTGAAGTATTGATGGATCTTCTTGCAGTCCAAGAGACTCTATAAACAGTTTTCTCCAACATCCCAATTAAAAAGGCAACACTTCTATTGTGCTCATCCTTCTTTTTGTATCAGCTCTCACATCCATATGTTACTACTGGAAATCCGATACTTCTAACTATGTGGAGTTTTGTTGATAGTGTAATTTATTTATACCTCGTCCAGACTTGCCATAGCTTTTCTCCCCAAAAGCAAACATCTTTTAACTTCATGGATGTAATCACCGTCTACAGACATCTTGGAGCCCAGGAAAATAAAATCTGTCACTGCCTCCTCTTCTTCCCCTTCTATTTGACAGGAACTGAGACTTCTATTTGTAGCAGACCAGCTTTTGCACTCTTTTCTTTTACCCTCACCAATAGGTCCTTTAGTTCCTCCTCACTTTCAGCCATCAGAAAAGTATCATCTGTGTATCTGAGGTTGTTGATAATTATCCCAGCAATCCTGCTTTGGATTAATCCAGTCCAGCCTTACGCATGATGTATTCCACGTATCAGTTGATTAAATAAGGTGACAATATACAACCCTGTCGCACTCCTGTCCCAATCTTAAAACCATTAATTTTTTCATAGTTGGTTCTGATTCTGGCTTCTTGGTCAACGTACAGATTCCTCAGGAGGAGGATAACAGTCTAGTAAAACCATCTCTTTAAGAACTTACCACATTTTGTTGTGATCCACTGACTTTGAATAGTCTATGAAGCAGAGGTAAATATTTTTCTGAAACTCTGTTGTTTTCTATATTATCACTGTGCCACTTCAGTGGTGCAATTTCCAGAATCATGAGGAACAGATCAATTTCAATATTGTATCTACACCTCTCTTCCCTCTTGTTTTGGGACTCACATAGCTATAACGACACAATCCATTAATTGACTAGCATTCTACATCTCTTTCTCCTCTCACTTTTTGCAGACAAAACTATCTTCCTGTTATACAACTCCCTGTTTTAGCCGATACTCAAGAAGAAGATAATAGAATATCGAGAGTACAGAGATGTCTTTGATAAAAAAAAGGTAGCTGAAACATTACCTCTTCATAGGGTCTATGATTACCCTATTGATCTCCTCCCTAGTTCTACAATTTCTTTTGGTTGGATTTTCCCTTTATCTGAACAAGAACTCAAAGATCTAAGAGAATATTTGGATACTAATTTAAATAGAGGATTTATTCGTCCACTTACCCTCCCTGCTGTAGATGGTATTGTTTTGTGCAAAATAAAGACAAATTATTAAGAACAAGTGTAGACTACAGGAAATGTAATTAAACCACTATAAAAAATCACCATTATCTACCTCGAATTCCAGAATTCTTTGAACACCTTACATGTGCAAGGATTTACTCTAAGCTTGATTTACTGGGTGAATATAATTTGATTTGTATAAAAATGGTGATGAGTGTAAGACTGCTTTTAGAACGAGGCATGGACACTTTGAGCATATGGTGATGCCATTTAGTCTATGCAATGCCCCTGACACTTTCCAATACATCATTAATGATGTATTCAAGGATTTGCTTGATACATTTGTGGTTGTATACCCTGATGATATCCTGATATATTCAGAGAACTTGGATGGACACATTAAACATATGAGTATTGTATTTTGCAGATTATAAAAAACATCAACTGTAAACTAAAATGGAAAAATATTTATTTCATGTCAACACAGTTGAATTTCTGGGTTTTGTCTTATCCCCAAGTGGAATATAAATGGACTCTCATAAGGTTCAATCAATTCTAGACTGATCAACACCAATATCTTGTAAACAAGTTGAAATAATTATTGGCTTTTCTAATATAAAGAAGATTTATTAAAGATTTTTCAAGGATTGTGTCCACATTCAAGTGGACTTCTGAGGCTAGGCAGGCATTCCAGAGTCTTACATTTTTTTTACCACAGTTACAATACCTCAGAAACCAAAGACCTTATATTTGATGCTTTATCCAGGATACATGAGGAATCGCAAAATGAAGAAGTATCTATAACTATCTTAGAAACAAGAACATTTTCTTTGTGCTACAACTGGTATAATAGAGGAAATCTGCAAAGAGAGTAACAGAAATCCTCAACTTCCTCCAAATGTCAAGGGAGTACAAAAAAAAAATCCAAAATACATGTACCATCTATTCTAGATCCAGGTACCTTCCACCTTACATGATGCATCTTTGGCTGGCCATCCTGGAAGGAAAAATACTTTTCAGTTTGTTTTTCAATTGAGTTGTACAGTTTATAGGTCACATTAAAGGTGGAAAAAGTTCTGGAATGATTTATCTTTGTCTAATTTTTTACAGCACAGAAACCTGACATTTTAACAGGGGTGTGTAGACTTTTTATATCCACTGTATACAACCCACGGCCATTTCTCATGTCCCAGCTGATTACTCTGTTCCTGAAGCATCCTGTAGAAAGTTTAAGGAAACCTATAACTGATTCTCAACAATATCTAAAGCAGAATGCTGATAGGTTAAGGTTCAGTAACCTGAACTACAAGATACGTGATAGTGTTTGGTTCTCAACAAAGGATATAAAAAAGTCATCCCGTCCAAAAATTGGGAGCTAAATACATAAGGCCGTTTGAAAACGACTAAACCAATTCTTAATCCTGCAACTGTCCGTCTCCAGTGCTTTACACTGTCATCATGTGCTTCATACTGGTGCTGGCTATCACACTGCCTGATTGGGTACCTACCCATCTCTTCCCGTTGTGGGTGATGGTAATGCTGAATATGAGATATGAAGTTTCTTGGATTCTAGGATTCAAAGAGTTTGATTGTTTTATTTAGTGGGATGAAAGGTTTAGGAGTGGAGGAAAACTCATGGGAACCTAGGTCAAGTATACATGCTCCTGCACTACACCATAGGTTCCATAAGAGGTACCCCTGAAACCATCACCTATTAGCGCCCGGAGGCCACCCTAGTCATACACATCACTCCACAGTCAGACTTGATAGCACAATAGCTAAACCTTAACATAATAGGGTCCTGTTACTCAAACATAGAAAACTGCAAAGTGTTGTAGATAAATCCTCAAGCACTTAATCTTGTCCTTTGTTTATTGGATTACCCTTTTGGATTGCTACCTTGATTGACATTTTTGCACTGTTTCCCATCTATGAATTTATTCTGTCTGCCTCTGACCATGCAGTGTTTTGACTCTGATATGCTCTTGTTCGTATACCCTTGGATACTTGTGCAGTGAGAACGACTTAATTAGACCTGGTGCTACTTGCCCTATGATCCTCCCCGGTAATGTGGTAGGCCCTATCTGACCTGAGGGACTAATATTCCACTGCCATATTATTATGTTTCTGGTTGTGCTTATATATGAGGTTTTCTTGGCAAAGATACAGGAGTGGGTTGTCAGTCCCTTTTCCATTGACCAGCAGTTTGTCTGACCTTTCTGCTATGACTTGCCCATCTTGGGTAAGCCTACATGGTATAGCTAACGGCTTCACTGAAGTACACAAGCCCCTTCACTTAGACAAGGTAGCAATCTAGAATGAATGAAATAGATATGTATATATATATAGAACTTTCCTGTTAAAGAAAGCAAAGAGAGAAATTGCAATATTACAAAATCACCCCATTCTGTGCTTCCCCCACCCGGCTTGGCACCTGTCTGGGGACTCTGGAGCTTACCCCTCATATAGTATATATGAATGTACACAAGGTGTATATAGTAATAAAGCTTATTTATATGTATGTACAGTGTGTAAATAATTGGATATAAATACAATATAAAAAAAATATTTAGATGCTTTAAATATATTTTAGAAGCTACAGTTTTGTGTCACAGTGTGTACAGTTGTTTATTAGTTTTTATATTATACTATTTATAAAACTGCAATGTATAGCGTGTTTATTATTACATTATATATTATTACATTATATCCTGACCTGTTTTGCTGTTTTGGACAAGCAAATCTACACACAAGTCTAATATTTTGCTTACTGCACAATGTGTGGTGGAGGGCTTCCATCGCTCTCTTTAGTGGTCATTTAAAATTGTCTCATGAATAATTAGGTATGGCTTTAAAATAAAAAATAAAATGAAATTTTTACACTTCATTTAAGCAGTAAATTACTACTTCTCAGTCATGTCCCAGGTTATAAAAGCTTCAGATCTCTCCACCCCCTGAATGAAGTATTGAGTCTGGTATGAAGCCACATAGGGGGTGAGCGCTATCTAAATTGTTATACCACAATTGCAGTATGTGGGTGGCCACTAGAAAGTGTGTTTGTACATAGCTAATGGCTCAGGTACACTGGCCCCTGCTACTAATATTTGTTTCAAGAGTGCTTTTCAGTTTGGCATTTCCCCCTGTGTGGTCCACTCCAGTCACAATACTTCATTCAGGGGGTGGAGAGATCCAGAGTTATACAACATGGGGGATCACTGAAAAATACTAAGTTATTGTTTAAATGCACATGAAAGTTTTTTTATTTCTCCTATCAAGCCCCACCTAACTATTCTTTAGAGACTCCTAAAAAAAACACTACGGTGATCACACCGATGAGATCCAAAAGATCAGCGCTGTCCATGGTTTGGTTTCCAAATTCATTTATATCAATCCTGTGCTGTAAGCGGTATTATAAAAGCAGGCATTTGCTATAAAGGGCCCATTTTAGAAAGATTTTTGGATTAAAGAGTCATTTACAGCCAATGGTAGAAGTAACTGATTTCTCCGCAGTGCCCCCAACATAATATTTCCTTAACCTTTGCAACACGGATATTACATACAAAGAAAATTGTGTGTAATATTTAAACCTGGCCCTACAACATGCATGATAGCAAACATGTGTGTGTTTAGGGTCCTTAGCTTGAGCACTATTAAATAGAACTTTTATTTGTGTCAAGACATTAGGGTGTAGAAGGTGATGTATGATTGACAGTAGGTATTATCAATCATTAAGATGATATTTGCAGCAGCCAATAAGGCTTCCTGTGTGCTAGAAAAGGTTGTTTATCTAGTGGTCCAGTGGTTTGGATTTGGTGCTTTCACCACTGCGACCTGGGATTGATTCCAGTCAGGGAACCAAGAGGTCACACCACCCTGAAGCCATGCAGGGTTTGGCCTGGTCAGTACTTGGATGGGAGACTACCTAGGAATATCAGAAGCTGTATGCTGTCGTCCACTGGAGAAGGAACTGGAAACCCACTCCAGTATCTCTGCCATGCAGTGTATGAGGTCATAGAGAGTCAGACACAACTGTACAACACACACACAAAGCCATTGCTGTGTATCTCTCCTAGCAACAAGAGACCCCCACTGCATCCTGGCTGCAAACTGAATTTAGGGAGCTTCCAGGGGTCCTGAATCAGTTCTGTTCAGGGTAAACCACCCGGAAAACAAACAAACTGGCTAGTACAGAACACAGGGAGTAACTACGCTGATTAGATAAACTGGCATGTGGGGATCACAGTGATTTCAATAAAAATTCAGAGCTCCAAGGGGTAGTCGGTGCCAATGATCTAACATTGGTGAGTGGATCAGAAAGGCTGACAAGTAAAAACTGCAAATCTCAATATAATTTGTATGCATTTTTAACCATGTTCAGTTGATAAAGTACTTATTATTATCTATAGTTTTACATTATCCCAATTCAAATCCTCCCGTGTGTCATTTTGAACAACTGACATTAAAGGATCATGGAAGGTTTCTGGATTTTAAGAGGAATATACCTGTTGATTTACTTGTAAGTACTTTATTTTATTAAGAAGTGCTTAAAAGCTCTGTTGTTTCTGCCTAAAAAAATGCCTTTTGTACCTGTTTGGTTCTGCTCCAGGTAGCTCATACAGCTCTTGAATACACAAAAGGTGAAGTGCAGTGTTTCAAATTAGTCAGTGGCCTCTCTCAAGTAGCACTACAACTGATTAGTTGCTATGAGACAGGGCAATGCCTGTAGTTATAACTACAATATATTCATGAGCTGCAGAGGGAGAACAGTTATAAACTATTTGTAAGATTTTAGGCCGAAAAACAGAACTTTTATGTACCTTATAATAAAATAAAGTACATAAAAGTAAAGCGATACATAGGTATATTACATTCCTAGTGAAATCCTTCTGTATCCCTTTAAGAGGAGAAAAACTGAACGTGCCAGCTCTCACAGCCTAGTAAGATAACTATAGTACTTAGATGTTTGGACTTACTGATAACATTGGAACATTGTATCTTTTTGTGCTACAATGTACATTGTTATGTATTCATTTCCTCTCTTGTATCATTGTTCTGGTTCTTGTATTTCCATCACTAATGGAGGTAACTGGCACACTGTACAGTATGCACAGGCGGATCTTCCTTTTTAGAGCTCCTAGGCAGTGAAGTAGAGGACCCCTTGCAAGCGAGGTATGCAAATCTCTTATTCTAGGTGGTTACCCCTAGTAGCCCGTCTATGAACTGCAGCATTTTTGTTTTTTTTTAGGCCAAAGACATTTTATTTTTAAATGGCGCCCCTCATAGGGAAGCTCCAGTAGGCGGCTGCCTAGTTGGCCTAATGGGTAATCTGTATGATCCCCTTCTGGATCGCTACCTTGTCGTGGTGAAGGGTCTTGTGTACTTCAATGAAACTGTGAGCTATACCATGTAGGGTCACCCAAGATTAGCAGGCTATAGCAAAGAGGTGTGACAAATCACGGTCTAAGAAAACCTGGATGTATCCTGTTGTGTGTGCGCCACAGTGAAAGTGCGCCACTGCCGACTCTTGGAACGCAGGTGCGCTTGTGCCACCATGTAGTGTAACACCCTAACCCTCTAACCCTAACCACTTACTAGCTAATTTATAACAGTAGATGGCGACGTAGGTGGCGGCGTGCAACCACAAAACATGATGGGATCGAAAACCTGATTGATTAGCACAACCAGACACAAGATGTGCTTGGCGTGCTGTGGAGAGTCAGACAGGACTGAATGACTAGAAAAACAACTGTATGATACTCTAATAATGGAGATCCTGCATTGTATAGTGATGTTGAGTATCTAACATTGTAATCAACTGTACTGTATACTATTACTGAGTACACTGGTAATGAGTTACCTACCCAGTGTATTTATTAGTGATAGTGATCACAGAGCACTGAATAATGCTGCTGTGTATTAATACAATAATCATCTCACTGTACAATAACATTGAGTCAGAGTTCATGTCACATACTTCTGGGTACAGCAGGTGGTGTTTATTCCTGCAGTAGGTTATTGTGTGCCTGTGTCTTTAAGCCTCTCCCCTGTTTATTCTATGACTGGCCCTTTAAGCCTCTCCCGTTGTCTGAGGGTCATGGTCAGGAGGCGGGGCATTAAGTTACCTGAGCCCTGCACTGATAGGTTGCTCGCGTTCGTCTCAAACTAGGTGGGAGGAGCGGAAAAGCCGCAGTTTATGATTGCCCAGTGGCCGCTGGGCGCGCGCTGTTTGGTCTAACCAGTTCCGAACTGGTGATCTGGGCGGGGTACAATAACTTTACCGGAAGGGGCGGGGCCTCGCGGGAGTTCGGCTGCCTGAGTGAGCGCGCAAACGGCGGAAACCGGAGCTCGGGAGGGGCTGGAGAGATTCGGGGTATACTATTCTATGGGGTTAGTGGTAGCAGGCGTCATTTGTGCAGTCCTAGAGTCCCCTAGGGGCATTGAGGATGAGTCATGCTTGAACTGGGTAGTTACTTTCTCCAATATAACCCCTCTGAAGCTGTGTGTGTTCATAGATGTGTTATTATTAGGGTAGAGTATGTGCCTACATGTATTGACGTATATGGGGTATGTGATCCTAGAGGTATTAATGTATATGGGGTATGTGTTCCTAGAAGTATTAGTGTATATGGGGTGTTCCTAGAAGTATTAGTGTATATGGGGTATGTGTTACTAGAGGTATTGGTGTATATGGGGTGTTACTAGAGGTATTGGTGTATATGGGGTATGTGTTACTAGAGGTATTGGTGTATATGGGGTATGTGTTACTAGAGATATTGGTGTATATGGGGTATGTGTTCCTAGAGGTATTGGTGTATATGGGGTATGTGTTACTAGAGGTATTGGTGTATATGGGGTATGTGTTCCTAGAGGTATTGGTGTATATGGGGTATGTGTTCCTAGAGGTATTGGTGTATATGGGGTATGTGTTACTAGAGATATTGGTGTATATGGGGTATGTGTTACTAGATGTATTGGTGTATATGGGGTATGTGTTACTAGAGGTATTGGTGTATATGGGGTATGTGTTACTAGAGATATTGGTGTATATGGGGTATGTGTTACTAGAGGTATTGGTGTATATGGGGTATGTGTTACTAGAGGTATTGGTGTATATGGGGTATGTGTTACTAGAGGTATTAATGTATATAGGGTATGTGTTACTAGAGATATTGGTTATATGGGGTATGTGTTACTAGAGGTATTGGTGTATATGGGGCATGTGTTACTAGAGGTATTGGTGTATATGGGGCATGTGTTACTAGAGGTATTGGTGTATATGGGGCATGTGTTACTAGAGGTATTGGTGTATATGGGGTATGTGTTACTAGAGGTATTGGTGTATATGGGGTATGTGTTACTAGAGGTATTGGTGTATATGGGGTATGTGTTACTAGAGATATTGGTGTATATGGGGTATGTGTTCCTAGAGGTATTGGTGTATATGGGGTATGTGTTCCTAGAGGTATTGGTGTATATGGGGTATGTGTTACTAGAGATATTGGTGTATATGGGGTATGTGTTACTAGAGGTATTGGTGTATATGGGGTATGTGTTACTAGAGGTATTGGTGTATATGGGGTATGTGTTACTAGAGGTATTGGTGTATATGGGGTATGTGTTACTAGAGATATTGGTGTATATGGGGTATGTGTTCCTAGAGGTATTGGTGTATATGGGGTATGTGTTCCTAGAGGTATTGGTGTATATGGGGTATGTGTTACTAGAGATATTGGTGTATATGGGGTATGTGTTACTAGAGGTATTGGTGTATATGGGGTATGTGTTACTAGAGGTATTGGTGTATATGGGGTATGTGTTACTAGAGATATTGGTGTATATGGGGTATGTGTTACTAGAGGTATTGGTGTATATGGGGTATGTGTTACTAGAGGTATTGGTGTATATGGGGTATGTGTTACTAGAGGTATTGGTGTATATGGGGTATGTGTTACTAGAGATATTAATGTATATAGGGTATGTGTTACTAGAGATATTGGTTATATGGGGTATGTGTTACTAGAGGTATTGGTGTATATGGGGCATGTGTTACTAGAGGTATTGGTGTATATGGGGTATGTGTTCCTAGAGGTATTGGTGTATATGGGGTATGTGTTCCTAGAGGTATTGGTGTATATGGGGTATGTGTTCCTAGAGGTATTGGTGTATATGGGGTATGTGTTCCTAGAGGTATTGGTGTATATGGGGTATGTGTTCCTAGAGGTATTGGTGTATATGGGGTATGTGTTCCTAGAGGTATTGGTGTATATGGGGTATGTGTTCCTAGAGGTATTGGTGTATATGGGGTATGTGTTACTAGAGGTATTGGTGTATATGGGGTATGTGTTACCAGAGGTATTGGTGTATATGGGGTATGTGTTACCAGAGGTATTTGTGTATATGGGATTATGTGTTCCTAGAGGTATTTGTGTATATGGGATTATGTGTTCCTAGAGGTATTTGTGTATATGGGATTATGTGTTCCTAGAGGTATTTGTGTATATGGGATTATGTGTTCCTAGAGGTATTGGTGTATATGGGATTATGTGTTCCTAGAGGTATTTGTGTATATGGGATTATGTGTTCCTAGAGGTATTTGTGTATATGGGATTATGTGTTCCTAGAGGTATTTGTGTATATGGGATTATGTGTTCCTAGAGGTATTTGTGTATATGGGATTATGTGTTCCTAGAGGTATTTGTGTATATGGGATTATGTGTTCCTAGAGGTATTGATGTATATGGGATTATGTGTTCCTAGGGGTATTGATGTATATGGGATTATGTGTTCCTAGGGGTATTGATGTATATGGGATTATGTGTTCCTAGGGGTATTGATGTATATGGGATTATGTGTTCCTAGGGGTATTGATGCATATGGGATTATGTGTTCCTAGGGGTATTGATGCATGTGGGATTATGTGTTCCTAGGGGTATTGATGCATGTGGGATTAGAATATGTGTTCCAAGGGGTATTGATGTATGTGTGGGGGGTGGGATGCATTGCTAGAGGTGTCGATGCCTATGGGGGGGGGGTGGGGTATGCTTTCCTAGAGGTGTTGATGCCTATGGGGGGGGGGGTATGCTTTCCTAGAGGTGTTGATGGCTATGGGGGGGGGGGGGGGGGGTATGCTTTCCTAGAGGTGTCGATGCCTATGGGAGGGGCTGTGCGTGCCCTGGAGGTTCTAGATGCCTATGGGAGGGGCTGTGCGTGCCCTGGAGGTTCTAGATGCCTATGGGAGGGGCTGTGCGTGCCCTGGAGGTTCTAGATGCCTATGGGAGGGGCTGTGCGTGCCCTGGAGGTTCTAGATGCCTATGGGAGGGGCTGTGCGTGCCCTGGAGGTTCTAGATGCCTATGGGAGGGGCTGTGCGTGCCCTGGAGGTTCTAGATGCCTATGGGAGGGACTGTGCGTGCCCTGGAGGTTCTAGATGCCTATGGGAGGGACTGTGCTTGCCCTGGAGGTTCTAGATGCCTATGGGAGGGACTGTGCTTGCCCTGGAGGTTCTAGATGCCTATGGGAGGGGCTGTGCGTGCCCTGGAGGTTCTAGATGCCTATGGGAGGGGCTGTGCGTGCCCTGGAGGTTCTAGATGCCTATGGGAGGGACTGTGCTTGCCCTGGAGGTTCTAGATGCCTATGGGAGGGACTGTGCTTGCCCTGGAGGTTCTAGATGCCTATGGGAGGGACTGTGCTTGCCCTGGAGGTTCTAGATGCCTATGGGAGGGGCTGTGCGTGCCCTGGAGGTTCTAGATGCCTATGGGAGGGACTGTGCTTGCCCTGGAGGTTCTAGATGCCTATGGGAGGGGCTGTGCGTGCCCTGGAGGTTCTAGATGCCTATGGGAGGGGCTGTGCGTGCCCTGGAGGTTCTAGATGCCTATGGGAGGGACTGTGCTTGCCCTGGAGGTTCTAGATGCCTATGGGAGGGACTGTGCTTGCCCTGGAGGTTCTAGATGCCTATGGGAGGGACTGTGCTTGCCCTGGAGGTTCTAGATGCCTATGGGAGGGGCTGTGCGTGCCCTGGAGGTTCTAGCATTGTTGTATTGCAGAAAATGTATAATGAAATTGTCAATGTTTTTCTGCAATCAGCCACTGCAATCAGTACACACACTGGGAGAGAGCTGCTATTTTCCACTGGACTCTGGTGTCAATTCTTGGAATAACAAAAGAACTGAGCCCAGAGAGTGATATATCTAGTCCTCCTAGTTACTCACTGGGTCTAAGCATGCCCATCTTTGCATAGCTTTACACTTAAAAAATATGGACAGTGAGCTGTCATTAATAGGTGGATCAGAGAGGCTGGCATCTGAATATCGCAAGCTTCAATTTCATTTTACTGTAGGAAATTACCTCTTTTAATAACACTCAAGTAATAAATACTTTTTTACCCAGGGACTGACAAATTCTGGGAGCCTGGATTACTAAAACTTTGCTGCGGACTCCTTACTTTATATTTATTGTATATACATTGTTATAATCACTATCCTGGCTCCACAATTGCCTTGACTGCTTGCCTTGCTGTGGAGGCAGCCTTTTCTCACCAATAATATTTTCATCTATGTCTAGGAGTCTCAGCATGTGCAGAGAAGCATGCCCTCTGAAAATGTTTTGTTTGGAACACGTTTTCAGTAAGACTTTCTATGCAATCTTTATAATCTCTTCTGTGTCAGGATTTGAAACCTATGTATCAATGTTTTCCTTGGTGCATGGGCTGTTGCAATTATTAAGTGGAAATGTAAGCTTAACTGACCTTGAAAATTGGGTATAAAGTTTAAATTATTTTCCCACTCACATGAGTCTGTCAAAGTTAGATGAGCATGCCCAATTGATAGATCTATACATGTAAACCAGAAAAATGATAACATTAAGGTCTCATTAGTAGAGTGGCTAAAAAAATTTGACCAATCACAAATTATAATTCTATTTACTTTTCTGCAATAATTGTGACTTTAGCATTGCCAATTTAAGCACCCACTTTCTTACACAGCTATATTGTGCATAACGGTTACCTGCTGTAGCTTTTTTTTTTTTTTATAGCATTTGCCTTTTTTATCCATTGAATTGTGGGTTGAATTTTATATTGGTTCCTAGTAAAAGTCAGTAAGATATGTACATAAAGGAACATGAATGTGACCTATCATTTGTCAACATCTTTATTGTATAGATCAGTAATCTGGGGTGGCCATGATCCCTGTTGCTCATTTGAAGACAGAGGTAGTCAGATTTAAAGGAACATGGAAGGTTTCTGGATTACACTAGGAATAAGTAATGTCTCTACTTGTGTGTACTTTTTTTTTTTTTTATGAAGTTGTTAAAAGCTTTGTTTTTGTGCCTTAAATCTTTCAAATAGTTTCTGAGTTCTCTTCTCTGCAGCTCGTGAAGACAGTGTACTTCTAAGAACAGGGGCTGCCTCATAGCAACAGGGGCTGCCTCATAGCAACCAATCCGTGGCAACATTCTTTAACATGCTACTTGATAGAGGTCACAGACAGGCTAATTTGTTTCAATGCACTTCACACACACTGAACTGTATTCATGAGCTACAGAGGACAGACAAACCATTACAAATTAATCATATGATTTTAGGCAGAAAAAATAGAGCTCTTAAAGGCATATCCAATTTTCATGGATTAATACAGGCATAAAGCAGCCTATTTGTATGCAGCACATCTCCTAAAACATTTTTATTAATATCTAAAAATCCCTCTAATGATTATGTTGACACCTCCAGGGGGTGTCTACACAGGTATCTGCCCCTCCCCCCAATCAGCATGCAGCATCAGGGGAGCAATATTAACCCACTATTTATCTGCGGTTGCTTGCTCATCCAATCTCCTTGCTGTCTGTCAGCAGCAATAAATAGCATATATCAATGATACACTACATATCCCAGGCTGTTGTACAGCACAAAACAGGAACCCCTGAGTTTAAATCAAAGTTTCAGCTAACCTGATTAGCCAAAACAAATCATTTTACAGTTGATGCTAATTTAGCCTGTGTTTGGAGGGTGTTAACCCTAATTTGCAACTGTCCGAAATTACAAGACATGCTGACTTTAATGTAAGTGTTTAAATGTTTGCATACACTACAGATTCTCCTCTATCGGATGTATTCATAATTCAGCAAACTTGGATAAGCCTTTAAGCACTTTAATAAAAATAAAAGTACACAAAAGAGAGCGGTATATTATATTTCTAAGGAAATCCAGAAATATTCCATGTTAGTATAGGCTCACCTTGGTGTTACGTGTAATAGCAGGGTATATGTAGATATGCTTATATAATAACCAAGAAAGTCCGGAACCACTGGCTGCCAGTATATATATTTTTTTCCTTTTGGAAATCTAAAGTTTATCAAACAAACAATTCACTTGTAGCGCCACCCTCCATGACTGTTACAGAGGTCTGGAGAAGCTATGGGACGGTTGCTGCACAAACACTGCTGGTACCTTTGAACAAGACATTGTAACTAAATCATTAGTTCTTAACATTTTGATCTGGAGATAGGCAGAGATCCAGGACAATTGACCAGGTGGATATATGAAATTATTTTGATTTGCACTTCTATTTGTAGTTACGACATAAGGAAACATTGGTATAAAAAAATGTTTTATAGGCATTGGGATATATAATGCATGAAGTCCACTAATATTTTAAATGATTATCCGGGGAACTACTAAATACAAAGGTTGTTGGAATCTCAGGGATGCAAGAGAGACTTTACGCCTTCCTCCAAACTTTGTATATGAATGGCTCTGTGGTGTCCTTGCCTTACTTGGAAGCTTTTCCATACATTAGTCCCCTTTAGTGAGGCAGCACCACCCCTAAGCCTATTACATGGTCATATCTGGATTAATGCACAGATGGAGTTGTCAGGCAATAGTCTAAACAATCGGGGGCCCTGCTGTTCTGACAGCCTGCTCATTGCTGTTTGTATGCTGTGTTCATGCATCTCTCTGTGAGTGCTCCAGGGTCAGGATTATGTGCAATAAATCCTAAAATTCAGGAGCAGCTTCACTTTTCTGTCTGGGGGGTGTCATTGAATAGTTCATTTGGACAAAATGTTTGCAGAACACTAAGCGTGCAAACAGTTGTTACCACCTATTATGTTATAGACTCCCCCTATCTGATGTGTCTCCACTTTCAAGATTCCTTGATTGAAGTGCAATTAAGCAAAGTCAATTGCAAATAGCAATTCACTGCTAATTGTTAATAGACCTAGATGCTAACTTGTTTAACCAAGTTGTCTAGTACAAATGAATATACTAGAAGACAAGAATGGAAATTGGCATTACAACGTGCAATTGCATACATAAATTAAGTTAAATGTTCCCATTTTTTGTTGTTGTACCTTTTTAATTTTTTGCCATTATTGGTGCTTGTTTCTTTTAAAGTAGGAGAATACAAAATATTTGACTTCTGTCCTTTTAACCTATTGAGGGTTTGGCAATTTACAAGTTCTCTTCTTGTTTATGCATTAGTTGCATTGTAACTTTGGTCAACAGTCATGTTGAACTTAGTGGGCTTTTTTGCCATGTGGTGTTTTATTTATTGATTTATTTTTTCTAGGAGTCAGGAGAGCATTGGCCCATTAGAAAAGTGCGCTTAAAAAAAAAAGTAGCCAGAAGTTAAGTTCCCCCCCCCCCCCCCCCCCCCCCCCCCGAATACAAGCTGATGTTTCACATCAGACAGAATGTTAATCTTAATCGGGGAGTTACATTTGAGCCCTCCAACCTCAAACGTTTCAAATAACATTTTGAATAAGATTTTTTTTTTGAATCTATATAAGTAATCAACTCATCTATGAAGAATTTTCCAGTGGGTCCTCTAAAACTTACCACCTCCTGTAACCAGCTTGCTTTTTTTTGGCACCAGTACAACAGTTTATTTTAGACAAAAAAAACTTAGGAGACCGTAAATATAAGTTTTTTGTCTCTTACATATTGAGGCCTATTTAAGCTTCACTTCATGTTAATTGTTTTAGGTAATAACAGTAAGTTAGCAGATAAATGTTTTTTTTTATAGTACAATTATTTTGAAACCTATTTTTGTCTGTTTCTAATCATCCCACTGTTTTTATCTTTGTGTTAGAGTGTAATCATTGTTGGTTACCTGCTGGGTTCTCAACGTGCTTAAACTGATGATAAAACACATTTTTAGTAATATTATTACGTTTTATCACAAAATTAAAAGCAAGGGATAAGGGGGGAATTAAAGAGGTAGATAGACGAAAACGACACACTTCAATGTTATTACAAATAACTTTCAGTTAGCAAACTTGACTGGAGAAAGCTAGAGCTTCCTTAGCTCCATTTCAACAACAAGACTGCATGAATGCTGTATCCCCTGCTCTAAGTGTATTTATTTTCCATCACAGAATACAGTCGTTTTGAGTCAAAGATCCATGACCTGCGAGAGCAAATGATGAACAGCAGTATGAGTTCTGGGTCCGGATCCCTGCGGACCAGTGAGAAGAGATCTCTATATGTCAGGTAACTATGTACAGATAACAGTGGCACACCAGTGAGGATCCTTGTGGTAGGGCAGTGCACTGTAAACCTGGGGAAGAATATTATTATACACTAAGGTATTATACACAGGCCACATTTTTCAGAATATCCTAATTTGTGGACGATTTGGAAATCAAAATGCAAGTGAAGCTGATTGATTCAAAAAAGCTATCCTATAAATAGATATTAACGGTGTATTCTCTATAGTCAAACATTTTTCACAAGACCGCTTTCACTGATTTTTTTTTTTTACATAGACATTGTCCCTAACAACATTTTTTACCTATCTGATTGGGGTTACATTTTCCACATAAGATAGATTCTGGACTCCAAGAGTGTGTGTTATCTCTCTGTCACTTTTGGAGACAGGGCAGCCACATAAAGGGGTTGAATTACTGATGATCCTCTCTCAATTCTAGGGCCTTGTTTGATTATGACCGCTCTCGGGACAGTTGCCTTCCTAGCCAAGGGTTGAGCTTTTCTTATGGAGACATCCTGCATGTCATAAATGCCTCTGATGATGAATGGTGGCAAGCAAGGCTTGTGACACCACATGGGGAGAGTGAACAGATTGGTGTCATTCCTAGCAAGAAGAGGTGAGAACAAATCCCCCTTTTCCCAAGCCTGAATAGTGAGAAACTAACATCTCTCTTAAGTTATCTGCTCTCCAGAGCTTCCTCCACCAGTCCCTTGATGTGCTATACTCGGTTAATTCCTTCTCTCTGCACAGGGTCGAGAAAAAAGAGAGAGCACGCCTGAAAACTGTCAAATTCCACGGCCGCTCGGGCATGGAGTCCAACAGGGTGTGTATGCACAATCACTTGTATAGCTGAGTCTCATAACAGAGCTTAAAAGTTGTGTATTTAACCTAAATTACATGGAAAACAATTTATCACTCTCCTACTATTTCTCATGTGATTAATTATCTCACAGTTCAAGGTGAAAAATGACCAGAATATGCCCAGTTGGTAGATCTATACATTGATGTAAGAATAATGAAAGTCTTAATGTTTGTGTATTACAAGACTTTAATTATGCTGGTCTATATGTGTAGATCTACCAATTGGACATTTATCTTTTAATTTATCAGCCCAAATCTGAATGAGAATTGATAAAATCACAGTTAATTTCAGCTATGTCTGAGACCTGTGCTGTCGAAAAAAAATTGCAAACTAGTTTTATTCAATAATGCCTGTTTGAATTTGAGCATAAAAAAAAAATATATATATATATTCTTATTGAAGTTTTAGTCCCCAGTTTCCCCTCTTGGGTAAATTATTGTGTATTTGTTTGCATCCCACTAATGTTTGAGAACAGGAGAGATTAGAGGTTGGGGCAGTGGGATACATGATATTTACCACCCTACCTTCTTGTTAGAGGCCCCATCCCACATCTCATCTGCCCCTCCCTCAGCTCATTACATTATCCCATTATAATTTATTTTGCATGCCTTGTAAACCCATTTTTGTCTTGTTTTTTTATTTTATTTTTATTCCGATGTCACCCTCTTCTCCATATCCCTCGTATGCATCTTCATCATCCCCTTCCATCTCTGTATCCTCCACATCCTCCCACAGTACATCAAATCCAAGCGTAAAAAGAGTTTCCGACTGTCTCGCAAGTTTCCGTTTTACAAGAGCCTTGTTCAGGAATCCGCCAACGCACGTAAGTAAGGGGACCGCTCGTGTTACTAACCTTGCACAGCGTATTAGTGGTAGAATTGGATTAGTTTTAAAAGTAGCTCATAAAGATGTAGTGACAGAGCTGTATAATTTAAGTAACACAGGTTCCAAGTATAGTATAACTGAAAAATATATAGGTTATACCTACTTCAACTATTTTTTAAATGCATTTTCTTACAGTAACACTACGTTGGATTCTGCAATATTTAGCCATCAGTAAAGCATTATGATCCACCCATCAAGGACTGAGTGCACAATCTGTCTATGGGGCCATTATTACTTGTAATTACTGATTACTCCCTAAACCTCTGAACCTATTGTCTCCATTGAGTAACTAGATTTGTTTAATAAATCTGCAATCTGAGCATGTGTAGCCTTTTGTTTTGCAAACAACTTATACTGAAGTCAATAGGTTCCTACATGCTCCCCGAAAATAGCATATCTGATTCCTAGAAAATCTTCCAGGCTCCTGAGTTTTTAATACTGTACCACTCCTGTGTGAGCCTTAAAGAAAATTTATATTTTTGTATACATGTAGACTGGTTCTATATTCTCTGACTTCAGAATTTATAATCACAATTGCTAGTAAATTGCTCTCAGATACAAAGCTATGAGGAAATTCTCAACAGAAGTGGATATAAAAACTTGACTTATTTTTATGTATAAAACTGAAAGATCCACCCTAATCGTTCTATAAGCAGCCGTGAACATAACCATGGGGGTCATAAAAAAGATAAGCATGACCAGGCTGACTACATCTGTATAAAGACACTTATACATTTATGGGGCTATTGCCATTTTAAACTGGGCATGCTTATCTTTTTATCACCCCCACAGCTAATCTTCATTGCTATTGATAATGTTATTCCTTGAATAGATCTTAATATAAATAAAATAAGCCTAACTTCTATATCAAATGCTGGGTTGTTTTAATACCTTCAATAAATATGAACGTTATGTGATACTTCTAATTATAAAAATGTTAGGCCTACGTAATCTTGAATCCATTAGCCGCCAGTCTCCATGCATGCAGAGCGCACGTTGTTCATCAGAATGTTCCATCCTTCCATATTTTATAGTATCTTTGTTCTATGTTTTGTCACTTCATTCATGGGTCAATGGCACATCCCTGCTTATAAATAAGGCTGTAAGCGGTCTTCCCAGTTCCCCGTACTGACACAGATTTGAGGGAGTGGGGATTTATTTAGAATTTTAGATCTTGGTAATTCTGCTCCTATGGGCTTTTCTGGTGATCTCTTCTAAAGCTGTCTCTCTGTCTGGCTCTCACTGTCTCTGTGTCTCTCTCTCCTATTTCTGTAATATCAGGACTTCCCTGGCTTAAGTGACGATTATTATGGATCAAAGAGTCTGAGTAAGTCCCTCGCTGCCTCGGTGTGAGGGGGGAGGGGCTCAGTTTTAATCTTGGGGTGTCTGTGCTTGGGGAGCTATCCTGTCAGTTTTGGGGGATGTGGAGCCGAGGGTGCAATGTAAAATGTCGCTACACCCAGCCTACTAATATACAAACAAATCTACCACAACAAAGATGGAAATCTGTTGTTGGTTGCACACCTGTAGAAGACTGTACTTCCAGCAGAAGGAAAATTAAACTGTAATGGCGGTTTATATCTGCACTATGATTACCTTGTCTAATAGGTGGGAAGTGGGCAGCAGTTTTTTTTTCATACACCAGGCCCATAGTTTAGTTTTTTTTTAAGAGTATTTTCCAATTTTACATATGTATGTATGTATGTATGTATGTTTGTTTAGCAGTCTATCGGCTGATGGAATGCATAGGTGTTTATTTTTCTTGAAGTCACCTGGGTTATTTTAATTAGGGCAATATCCTATTACACAGTGGCATATATGTGTGGATTATCTATATATTTGTACTGGTTTGTAAAGTTTATCTTTAATTTAGGTAAGCTATAAACTTTCAAAAGACAGTCACTGTACCTCTTTTTTAAATAGTTTATCACAAAACTAGGTTATTGTCCTAGAGGTAGTCTTGCCACTTGAAGCAGGTTTAAATATAATCCATTCTTCTTGGGTAGAGAGTTTGTCATCTCTTGTTGTAGTGCACTAGTTTGGAATTATAGCTAAGCCCAATTTTTGTGAATACACTGTACTTAACTGGATATGCTATACCCCACCGTCCTCCCTTTTGCTCTGTGTGCAGTGTCTTTCCTCTTAGTTTCACTGCCACATTTTAATATTTTATTGTAATCTTCTTGTTTTTTTTTTTGTTTTTTTTTTTTTTACAGAGGCAGTGACATCCAACACCAGTGACAGCGAGAGTAGTTCCAGTAAGTATCTTACATGCCCCTGCCAAGCCATTTTCCATATGTTTATGAACACTAAAATCTCCAAACGTCCTTTCCTTTGTTTCAACAGAGGGACAGGAAGACACCATATTATCATATGAGCCAGTGACACGACAAGAGAGTAAGTAGCATTCTGTGTACCTGGATATGCAATATTGCAGCTTGTGTGTTTGGGGCGTTGGAGTCCTGGTAATAATGCTCAGTGGCCATCCTTGTTTAATTTTTTTGTGAATGCGTGGTAATGGCTCATTTCAAAAGCAAATGACTAACCTGGTTGTTGTGCATACGAAGGAATAGTGTTTGCCTTAACGTAATGCCCTAGAAAGAGGAGAGCGTATTTTTCTTTTGTTTTTTAATTATGAATTGATCTTTACATTTTCTATTTAATAATTTTATAATAGAAGTATTCCATTTTAAATGCATTTTACAAAATGAGAATATCTGATTCTGGCTGAGCTTTTGTCTCCACCCTGATAAGGTTATATAGAGAGGGATTAGCTGAGAGACGGGTCCAAAGGAGTTTAAGAATAATAAATGTTAATAAAAATAAAAAATGTGGTTTATAAAGCCCCCATGTCCTTATGAAATACATCAAAGGGTACTAAGGGAACTGGGTTCTTTTACAGAGAAACCATTATCTATTCTTTTAAGATTCACTCGTCACAGGGTCGCTACCTGATGACTGGAGAAAAGCCGATGTGATACCTATATTTAAGAAGGGAGATAGAGCAGATCCAGTGACTACAACCTCTGTAGTTGGAAAGCTTTTAGAAGGGTTAGAAGGGATAGGTCATGTCAAACCAATCTAATTTAGTTTCTATGAGGAGGCTAGTAGGAACCTGGATCAAGGCAACTCGGTGGATGTAGTCTTTTTTGGGGGTTTTGCAAAGGCTTTCGATACAGTGCCACATGGGAGACTATTGAGCAATCTAAGGGATACAGGAATTGCAGTAAATATCTGCTCATGGATTGAGAGCTGGCTAAAAGACAGGAAGCAAAGGGTTGTTGTAAATGGAACATACTCCGATTCAGCGAATGGAGTAAGTGGGGTTCCTCAGGGGTCTGTATTAGGTACTCTCCTTTTTACCATATTTATTAATGACTTAAAAGTATGACTGGAAAGTATTGTCTCCATTTTTGCTGAAGACAAGTTGTGCAAGGTAATTAAATCAGACAATGATGTACTTTCCCTAAATGGGCAACAAAATGGCAGATAAGATTGAAAATGAATAAATGTAAAGTTATTCATCTGGGAAGGAAAAATAGCAATGCAATTTATCATCTTCATGGAGTAACTCTAGAGGTATCGGATAATGAAAGATTTGGTGGTGCTTGTGGACAACCCCCTAGGTAACAGTACTCAATGCCAAGCAACAGCTGCAAAGGCAAATAAAATATTAGCATGTATTAAATGCTTCCTTACAGTAAGGGTGGTTAATCTGTGGAATTGTCTACCAAAGGAGGTGGTGAAAGTGGATTTGATAGATAACGTTAAAAAGGGATTGGATATATATAAAAGGGGGGGGGGGGGGGGGGGGCATACAGGGTTATCCTGGTTAGAGGGAGTATTGTTCCAGGGTGGAATCAGATCACCATTATATATGGGGTCAGGAAGGAAATATTTGTTTTCCCGTTAGACAATTGACAAAGTTCCTTCCTCTGGATCAATTAATAACTAACTTACATATTGCAGATCAGAGGAGATCTTAAAAGGTTGAACTTGGACTAAAAGTATTTTTCAACCTCAATTATTATGTAGATATGTAATCTTATATAGGCTTCCCCACAACAAAAGCGGATTGCCAAGTGAGTCTGACATTTTGAAAATACTTTTAGTATTTAATATTGACATATGATACAATTCCTATTCCTGTTTAATAATTTTATAAAAGCAGTATTCCATATTGATCTCTGATAAGGCTATCAAGGGCCAAAGGCAGTTGTTGCCTGAGTCGGATCTAAAGAGTTTTTTTAAGAACAATTTGATTAGAAAGCATGGTCATATTGGGCTTATTTCCATGGCTCAAGTTGGAAAAGGATTTGGGCGAAGTTAAATAAGACCCTACCTAGCTATCCTATTACACTTTAAAATCTCTAACATATGAGAAATGCCATTTGAGTTCTTGTTAATGTCTGTAATACTGTAAGTCCCCTGAGTGCCTGTCCTATATCAATATCCCATGCGTTCCTTAACAATCTTCAAGCTTGCCGACATTTACTTTGAAGTCTCTAAGTGCCCCAAATTATTAACCCCCCCACCCCCCCAAAAAAAAAAACCTATACCCTGAAAAAACACCTCTGGGAAGCCTGGATAGCATGGGACAGATGCTATAAATATGCTACCGCTACCTCCCATGAGCCCAGGGTTCCCTTTCAATATGAGCTACCCTTTGTGCTAGAGTATGCAGTATTCCACCTCAATCCAGTGTCATTTGGACCCCCCACCCCTTGTGCTGTGGTATAAGAGGCCTGTAATCTTGGTGGTCCCTACGGACCCCCATTGTGTACCATTGCCATGGGGATCTATTTGACCTCATGGGATCTAAATCCGCTTTCAATTTTCTTTTGTTTTCCTTTATTGTATTTATTTTTTTGTAATTCTGTTGTATTTTTATGTAAGCTTCCTTTTTTCTGTTTTTGAAGGGGTAGTGCTAAGGATTGTGGGCATAGGGTCCATTTGGTACGAATATGGACTACTATGGTACAATTGACTCTAGGCCACCATTTTAGGGGGTTAAGTTTAGATGCCATGGGGTTATAGTATTCTAGTCTATAGGGAACCTTGTGGTATAGAGGTTTATGTTGGGTGTCAAGGTATCTCCCCCCCCCCCCCCCCCCCCCCCTAATCTTTACCTCAATGAGGATGGGTTAAAATTTGTGCCATGGTTAGAGGCTCATATGGGGTTCTTAAAAACCACTATGGGATTAATGGACCCCCACTTCTTATTACAAGGTGGGGGGTGCGGTGCTAATGGCTGTAAATTGAAGGAAAATCCAGGGATATACCCAGGCTCATAAGGGGTAGCAGATATTGATGTGGAATCCCGGGGAATACCGTGGCTTGTAGCTGGTATTGATGGGGACTCCTGGGTGATACTGGGGCTCATAGGAGTTAGTGTGTCCTAGGCGAAGGGAGTTATAAACTCCCTGTGTATTTTTATTATTTAACACTTCCCTGCCATTGAAAGGGGTTTATATAGATCTCAAAGTAGATGGGGATAGGGGTTGATGAGGGCTAGTATAGTGTGACACCTGCATCACTCTAAGGATGCCATGAAAAGTAATGTATGTAGAAAATCTGACAATTACATCACAATATGTGTTTCTTCAGCAGTTCCCTCTCACTATAGTGTCAATCCAAGTGGGTATAAGGGACATTAGTGTGCCCCAATACTCTCTGAGAATCACTTTTCCATGCAGAACTTAGTTTCTTCAAAGCGTTCAGTAACACAACTTGTACTATTCTCTGACACACCCAAATCAGAGCTTGTCAGGAGGTCCAGAGACGTTGAAAAGCTGTTTTTGCAAGTAGAGGAAGTCACCATAAATATTATCGGGAGCACTCTATGTTGAAACCCTCCTCACGTCTCTCGTTCTGTTGGCAAAATGAGTCTTTGAATAGTGCTTAAAAGTAGTTGGCGTGTATTTAACTTATGCAGTGTTTGCAAATATAAACTGAATGTACTAACCTTTTTACTTAAACATGCTATATTATTTGATATAAAGTATGCAGATCACTGTCCTGTTAATGACTAGTTATGTTGCCTATGAGTAATAAGCCTTTCTTCTTCTTAGTTCACTACGCAAGGCCCGTCATTATTTTGGGTCCCCTGAAAGACCGTGTTAATGATGACTTAATCTCTGAATTTCCACACAAATTTGGCTCCTGTGTACCACGTAAGTATATTCCTACCATTTACCATGCTGGCGTCGCTCCCATCAATAGTATCACCCTGTCCAATGCCCATCTACATTAAATGATTAGACAAATCATCTCTCGCTGCAGACACTACTCGACCAAGAAGAGAGACCGAAATGGATGGGCAAGACTATCACTTTGTGGCCTCTCGAGAACAGATGGAGAAGGACATTCAGGATAACAAGTTCATTGAGGCTGGACAGTTCAATGATAACCTGTATGGAACTAGTGTCCAATCAGTGCGTGCGGTGGCTGAAAGGGTGAGTCCAGAAAGCTCTAATGTCCATGTAGCATAGAAATATTTCTATTGGTTACTTAGAGAAAAGGAGAATTTAAATACAAAAGCTGCTGTTCCTATTTATTTCACCTTTTAAAAGAGGAAGAGGACAGAGGAACTTGTTACTTTAATTATGCATTAATCATTATTAACATTTCTAATGAATTTATAATCGCAATTTTGAAAACTAATTTAGTTTTTAATATTTAGAGTTTTAGTCTCCAATCAAATATGGTCATCAACGGTAGGTAGGAGTTTGGATCGTTTTACGAACAACCAGATTTCAAAAGAGAATAAACTATGATCAATAGGCAGTACACACTTTCCCAAGTGAAACCTGTTTAAAATAAGTCTCCAGCCAATAGAGTTCATTGTTTTGGTATGCATTGTGTCTGAAAATGCACTACTTCTGCTTGACAAAGCAACGTCTCTCCATTGACCTGCTAGTGAATGGATATCTGCATCAGCTGAGTCTGAAAGTAATTTTAATGACGAATATTTGTTTTCTTTATTGAATATGAATTGTATTAATCAATGTCTGAAACCTCTAGCTTATGTTTGTCAATACAAGATAATAGTAGAACTGGAATGTTGAACTGGACTGATTCATAGAATGCCAAGATAAATGCCTGCAAGGGTAGCAAAACTGTAACAATAGTTTTTTTTCCAGGAGAAAATAAAGTAAAACCCTTTTCATACGTCGGTTGCAAACCTTGGGAAAAACTCCAAAGGTTTAATTTCTAGGGTTGCGGAAGAACGCTTTCTCCAGTCACTGTGGTTCTCTAAAATGTATTTGCTTTCTCCTCAAACATGTTTTTATAGTTTATAATGTATCATGGGCATCCTCTCTATTACTATATTTATATTACTTACATTTCTTCTTTTTTCTTCAGGGAAAGCACTGCATTCTTGATGTATCTGGAAATGCAATCAAGCGATTGCAGCAAGCACAACTATTTCCCATTGCTATTTTTATAAAACCAAAATCAGTAGAAGCTCTCATGTAAGTTGCATAATTGGGCGGGGGGTTGAGCATTATATGACAATGTGCATGAGAGTTCAGTGAAAGTACAAGGACTGCAATGTATGTAATTGCTAGGAAAATGTACGTGGAATCAGGCATTAAAAGGTGCTTTTGTTTCCCAGATTATATTTAAAAAATAATAATAATAATTTGCAGTTCACTCCTTAGGTAATCTTTAATCCAGCCACCAGAAAGCTGCAGCTCTTCCCACTGTGCTTCTAGATGAGATGGTATTGGCGTTACATACTATAGGGCGTCTTTAGGATCACCTAAGAGCTGTGGTAACTTTGCATTTTGTGCAAAAGGTTATTTTTAATATCTGAGAAACATCCGTATCTTTTAATACTTTTAATTTTGCGTTTTGTATATTAAGGGACTAAAAAGGCTGCCGTTCCTTGTACCTCACTTCTACCTAGCTTAGTTTTTCCTAAATAGGAATATTTATTTGATTGTCTTGGGAGTACCGAAGCTGCAATGTGTGTGATATTCTGTTTAGGGTTGGCGATAGAAATCATAAAGATTTAGAGCTTGGAAATAATTGAATGGGATAGTGGCTAGACGTACTTTTCATGCATTAATGCACTGCACTTTATCATTCAGGGAGATGAACCGGAGGCAGACATTCGAGCAGGCTCACAAGATGTTTGATAAAGCCACCAAGTTGGAGCAGGAATTTGGGGAATTTTTTACAGGTGAGAAATCTTGATTGTGTAGTAAGTGTTATAAATATATCTGTAGCTGTAATGTTTTAAATGTTGTGGGTAAATTCATTCTCTGATCTTCCGTGTGGTTGTAAAAACACATTATTTGTAAAGGAATTTTAGGTTACCACTTTTTAGAAATGTATTAATTCATTATTTATCTGTGAAATGGTTTTAAAATGGATCTTATCTGCATTAGGCGCTGTCTCCACTTCATTTACATCACATGATAAACATGGTCTGGGAACCTTTGCATTTATTTCATGTGATAGATTTGTTGATTAAACAGTTTGGAAAATCATGCAACAGAATAAAGCATCACTCGTGGCATTGCTTTACACTGCACTATATTCTGCATAATGATTGATATTAATGTTCTGTCTCCCACAGCCATTGTACAAGGTGAGTCTCTGGAAGAAATATATAACAAGATAAAGCAGATAATTGAAGATCACTCTGGCCATCACATCTGGGTGCCATCTCCCGAAAAACTTTAATAGTCTCACTGACCATATCTAAAACCTGCCCCCAGCAACCCTCCATGCTCCACTACTCCTGCCCCAGAGACTTGAGGGGAGGGGCTGCTGTCAAATGCAGGAGTTCTCTGTCCCTTTGGGGTACCCCAAGAAATCTATTGGCTGCTGCAATCTGCATATTTGAAGATAAACTAACTCAGACAGGGAGCATATTGGGGGCAACAAGGAATTCCTGCCCCCTCATCTGAGTGGCAGGACAAGAAGAGACTTTGAACATTAGTTTTAAAAATGCAAAAAAAGGGAAAAGGGCAAAAGAGGCAGTGACCTCCCAAACCCGAAACAAGCCCCTCCATCATTCCACGGATCCTCACCCCCCCCTGCTGGATTGGAAGAAGGCATATTTATATACATATATATATATATATAATGTGTGTGCGTGTGTGTATATATAATTTATATATGATTATATATATATATTATATATATTTTGGCTGTGATGGGATATTGGTCCCTGCTATTCTATTGTTTGTAAGGATTTTTTTAAGTTATCTTTCCTGTGATGGGCAGAGCTGCATACTCTGCTCTGGTACTGTATAACCTGCACACCGTGGCTGGAGTTGCTTGCTGTGGGTCATAGGCAAAGGAATATCAGAGGTACGTTGCTGCTGATCCAGAGGGCACCAAACACGGGAGCTTGCAGAACTGCTTGACAACTCACAAATGATGGGGCCAACACTTCGGTTTGCATCCTGGTTTCCCTAAACTGTGGCACTTCACAAGACAACTTAATACTGACCCAATGTGCATTACATTTAGGAACTAAGACTTTAAACGTAAAAAAGTGGGTTTTGAACTGACTGGAATTTAGCTGGTTCTTCACCTGTATGTTGCGCAAGGTTCTGTGAACCAACCTGTTTTGCTTTGAAGTGGCTTTTTAAACTGACGTATCAAACTAAAGGCAGAATTTATGTATAGGGACCGTCCTCTCGATTGCTTTTAGGGGAGACATCTTGTGCATTGACAAGCTGTGATGCCAGTTAACGCCTTCAATGACTGCAATTACCTCTGCAGTATGGCAGTGTAGACCCATCATATCAGTTGATCAAAAAATTATTCCCTTCATTTATTTTTAGTTAAAGAGCTTTTCACCCCCTTTCTGTAGATTTTTGAGAGTTCCCATGTTGGGATTTGCACGTGTTCCTTAATACTGGGGTGTGCATGGACACTTTTTGTTGGTCTCGATGAACCTCTGTACCAGAGGAGGTTTGTTTGCCCTAATTCTTGTTCTGTCACTCTTCTAAGAGAGACGAAGCGGGAAGTAGGCAGAAGGCAGCTGGAACTTCAGGGCAAAATCCCATGTGTCTAGGATGGTTCTATTGTGAGTGTCTGACTCCTGTATGTCTGCATGAAGACGATCCTTTACATTTTTTTTTAATTTTTTTTTTTTTTTTTTTTTTTTTTAAAGGCTATGTTGAACCAGTCACAATGTGTTGCCGTGTGAGCAGTTTTTCATGGTGACTTCCATTTTAACTGAACGGGTATAAATCCATTTCTTTTTAAATTTACTTAAGGTTTTTGTTTGTTTTTAGATTAAAACTCTGTCACTAAAACATATCTAAATACTTGTGAGCCAGAGAAAACTTTTTTTTTCTTAAATATGTATACTAAGCTCTGTAAGCGACCAAATCCCTTCCCTTTTGACCTGTTTTCACATCCCCGTTTCTTGCTCTATCTTATGCTGCTGTTTGATGGAGAACATTATTGTATAATTGGCATAAAGAATTGAGATTAGCAGGATTCAGCTAGTCTGCAGTATGGTGTAGCATGTTATGGACAAATCAGAATGCCCTGTACACATTTGTTTCTTTCTACTATAAAGACTTTTAGCTTGAGCGTTAACACTTGTTCAGTCAGCTTAGGTAGCTGGGCAACTGTTTTGAGAAACTTCCCCATTTTCCTTTGCCACTAATTTTAATATGGAGCTTATTATAGGAGTTTGTGGGAGTATTTTGTTTTGGCTTCATATGCAAGACAAACTCTACTCTTCTTCAAGGCCAACATCTGGTACTTCTGGTTGTGTAGGAAACAGTTGATGTGAAGTTCCTGAAGCTCAGGGTTCCTTCCCCGTGTGATAGGGAGTATGATCTCTTCCATGTGCCAGATAATGGCACTGCAGGAATCAGACAACACTGTTTTACACTGTCCCTTCTTTCTGTCGTCCTCCAGTGATGGAGATCTTGGTGCGCTGTAAACCAGCTGGTATTTCTGGTTTGTCCTGCACTGTGAAGTGGTAGAAGTTGGGGCTGTTCACTTTTAGGGCTATATAATGTTTGCTTGCTCGGGATGATGCTGGACTAATCATGTTGGTCAGAGACTTGAGGAGGCTGAGTTCCCTTGTGGGGTTGAAGTGGGAGCAGATTTTGCAACTGACGCTATAGGAAACCTGCCATGCTTCTCCCTTTCAGTGGATATCCAGTTTTAACGAATTGCTGCCACCTGCTCAATGTCCAGCAACTTGAACTAGCTGTGAATGGACGGAGCAGGGAATTAAGGTACAGATATTGTTGTGTTGGTACTCTGGAACAGCTGGTGATATGACTGGTACCGATGTGTGATTACACAACCTTTTATAGATATCTATATATCCCCCGCCTCCCCTCAATTGTAATTTACAGTACAGCCGAAAATGAAATGGAACCTGATTGTTTAAAGAAATGCTGGTAAACCCAGGAGGCACATATATTTTTTAATAAACGGAGTTGCAATGAGTTATGCCATGTATGTTTAACTGCTATGCTCTCTCAAAAGTCCAAATCTGTATCATTTAATCTCAATGACTGATGGTTCTCTTGTAATTATCAACAAGTTGCTCATAATGCAAACATTTGAGGGACTGCAGGAAAATGATGCAGGTAACTTTTTTTCCTTTTAATGTATATATCACATGCAGGTTTTCTCAGTTACACCCAATTTCCTCAGGTTATTATACCCAAATAATTGGTTGGAACAGACTGGTATATAACACATGGTGACCATACATTTGTCACTCAATTCCTGTGATTCATGAAGGCAAAGAGTATGGTTGAACTGTATAGGGTTATGTGCTACAAAAGGTGTCTATGGGAGTATGTGATCTGCAATGGGTAGTCTGATCATATCATTAAAAAATGATCTCTGAGCCAGCTACCTTGAAATGTGAATGATTGTCAATTTTGACTATATATATTTATGAGAGTTTATTGGGAGGGTAATGGCTACATCCAGAAACATTGAGGTGTTGGATACACTTATAAAATGTGACATCCTTAGGTCTCATAGGTGCAACCTCGCAGGTATCGCCAAGAACAAAAATATTTTGAACTTGCCATAAGTTTGTGAATCCAAGTTCAAAGCCATACCTGTCATCCCATTGAAACATATTCTTATGTTGGTCAGGAAATCTTCAGAGAACAATGTTTAAAATCATTGCCTGCATCTCCCTCTTTCAGTAGTGAAAAACAGGGTGGCACGTCCTTCGTATGCAGTTGAATAGCACGCCGTCATCAGGGCGCAGAGAACTGCACTTTAATGACGCTCTGCGCTCCAGCCTCTATCCCAGGGCCCGACAGTACACAAGGCTCTATATGTACAATACACACTACAAGTTACACATACTGTCCCTGGTGATTTTGGGTGTCCCTGGGCACTCTGGACTCTGTAGAGTGTACTGTATATGTAGAGCGGTGTGTACTGTCCATGTAGAGTATTGTATACTGCCAGCCCCTTGCCTTGCCAAGCAGCCTGGGATGCAGGCTGGAGCGCAGAGCGTCATCCGAGCGCAGTTCCATGCACCCTGATGATGGCACGCTATTCAGCTAAGCGCGAAGGTCGGGGTGCCGGAAAACAGACCTACAGCCATGGGTCAGAAAGCGGTAAACAGTAGATCATCTTCCCTGACATGTAGACATACTTGGGATATATAAGGCAGAATTCCATCCCGAGCTGGAGCAAGTATGATAGTGGCTTGCTCTCAGGGGACCATTCACTATCTTGATGGTTCCTGGCATAACTCCTCTCCATGCTATTACATGTCATTTGGTAAGTGGTAAGCAGTATTGAAGAACCTTTGTAGTCGCACAATTTCGGTATGGCTTTTTGAACAACTAAACTTGATAATAGGCAAATGTTGTTGTTAGAAGATAATACAACCTTTGAATATTTCACTTCCTTACTGAAGATTTCCCTTTTTTGTAGGGATTCTCTTTGTGAACATATGAGTTCTCCATTATTTTTTATGAAAGCACTGGCAGTTGTACATGCAATTGTACAACTAAAAGCTTTCTTCTACCTCAGCAGGTCAGTTGAAACTAAAATGACAGCTTCTATGGCTGAATGATTGCATATAAAAGGTAACCCACTGCATGCTGTATTTTTATACACTTTTGCCTAGTTTCAAGTGCAGATATTAAACAAGGAATAATTTTAACAAAGTAACATAGTAATGAAGGATGAAAAGACTGGCTTCCTCTGGAACAGTAAACCACATACATGAAACAGAGGAGACAAACCAAAAAAACATTGAAACATTTCCAATTGTTTTCATATTATCCCAAATACTGTCAGTCTCCCTTGATCAATATCCTCCCTATTGTATTTATCCAACATAATCTTGTATGCCCTTGTTATTCAACAAATAACAAGCTCCTTTTTAAAGTTATTTATTGAATTTGCTGTCACAACTTTTTATGGTAGCAAATTCCACAGTCTGACTGCTCTTACTCCAAATAATCCTTTTTGTTATTAAAGGCAAAACTGATATAGTGGCAAAATTATATTTGCATTTATTGCTTCTATACCCTTTTTAATGATGCTAATATTTTCCATTGCAGCAGCTGCCTGACATTGAACATTTTTACATAGGCGATTTGCCCACAAGCACTCTTAAATGCTTTTCAGTTTGATATCCCTAGATTTGTTCAGTTTAATTATAAATGATGTACTTACTCTTCCATCTCAAATGCATAACTTTACATTTAGCCGTTAAATCCGATCTGCTGTTTTATCTGCCCTTTTTCTAATTTATGTAATTCCTTTGCAGTGAAAGTACATCATTTTGTGACTTAAACTACCTTGCAATTTAATGTTATCAGCAAATATGAAGACCCTCCTTCCCAGTCCTACTTCTCAATCACATAAAATAGTTGTCAAACTGCGATTTTGTCGTCACGCTCGCGAGCTTCGCAAAGCGAGGCATTGAAGCAGGCCAAGCTGGCAGGGCTTAGGCAATGAGTGGCGAAGGCGTTCATTGCCCTGCTCATCTTGCGAAATGAGCACTTAAGCAGCCACGTTGCAAGGAGCACCAAAGGCGTTCATTGCAGCCTGTGGCGCCGTCACACATGCAAGATTGTGGGGAAGAAAATACAACCTCGGGAAAAATATAAATTTAAGTGCAGAACCGCGGAATAGGAAAACCACGAAAACAAGAAAAATAATAAAAAAAACATAAAAACACACAGCACAGGGGGAGAGCCAAGAAGCATGGGAGTGAGGGTGCAAGCAATTTTAAGCCTTATTTGCGAAAATTGGCTAAGTGAGAAAATAAATGGCGCTAGAAAAATGTAAACAAATTCTGAAACTGGATGAAAACGAGGCTGAGCAAAGCGAGGCACGCAGGACTTTGAAACTACACAACGGCAAAGACAGTAACATTTACACCAACACCACCAGGCACGCAGGACTTAGAAACTAAAACAAACGGCAGTCAACGCGTAACACACAAACATTCAGCACACACACAGAAGAGAAAGGGACAGGGGTGCAATGGGGGAAAGACACATGTCATTTCCAAGCACAAAACTTGCAGGTTAATGAACCCTGCAATGAGCGGCCCGTACATTAGGCGGGAGAAAAGGTTCGCAATGAGCGCCAATGGTGCTCAGAGAAGCAAAAGCCTCACATTGTGCGGCAAACGGCGTTGCCTGGCTTAAAATGTTGTGGCCATTCGCTAGTCATTAACAAATATGTTAAAGAAGTGGATCTACTAAAACTCTTGTGACCCCACTTACCATAGTAGTCCAATCCGAGAATGTTCGATTTCCGGCCCTTAGACCGTTTTCTATCTCTGCGTATATATTTACTGCAATTTATGTATACTTTACTTTGTACAATAGTCTCCCACGTTCCACTGTCTCAAGCCTTTCCAAAATCCAAAAAGTCTACTTCAATTAAGCAGCCTTGGTCCAAGTTCCTATTTTACCTTCTCTTAGAAACCAAATAGTAAGTGGGCAGTTCTTACTAAAACTCTAGTGTATGCTGGATTATGATTCAAGACTGCAGATTGCCAAATGTGTCACTGCCTAATTTTGATTGACCAATTTACATGTTTTGTCTCCCCATGTACACTGCTTTCTACCTAGGAATATCCATCAATACTGTGCATATTTGATAGAACAGCCATTGGTTATAAAATTATACACAAACCTTAAAGGGATATGTAAATGAGCTGGGTTTCAAATGTTTCCTAATAAAAGACTACTGATTTTAATAGAAAAATATGTATTATATTGAAAAGTTCAATGTACTTACATATTTATATGCTAGATACTGATATGTGGATGTGCACACCCCTAGGACGTGTATGAACCCTGCAGGGTACAGTGTGTGTGACCTCTAAAGGAATTGATGGTTGGTGGGGTCATAGCTAAAATTGCCCATAATGAAACTGGCAGAGAAAAAAAAAAGACCGCAACTGCCAGATTGTGATACAAATGTTTGTTTTACTTCTCCTGATTGGCCAAAACTAATTTTCAAATTGTGTACCATCTTAGCCTGAGTTTGGTGGGTGTTAACCCTCAGTTTCAACTGACAAAAATTAAAAGATATTTTGCTAACTTCACGGTAAGTTTTTAAATGCTTATTTTGGTATTTTTTCATGCAAAAAGATGTTTTCATACACTACGAATTCTCCTCTATCAGATGCACCCCCTCCCCCTTCATGACTGTTTGTTTATAAATGTCTCAAAAATATTGATGGCTCCAAACGATCATAATCTCTACAATGACCCGTTATCAAAATAAGGATAATTGAAGCAGTGATTATCAGTGTAAATATCTGTTTAGTGAATGCTTTTATAGACCCTCTCCTCAGACAAATATGCAAAACCGTTTTCTAGCTACCTACCTGAGACATTGCTTCCATATGAAATCTGAGCTCTTGCTAAATATGCAGGTTCATTTAATAAAGCATATACATACATAACAAAGGAAAGAAGTTTTATTTAATTTTATCCCTACTCTTACTACTACCGTGTAGGCTTTCTTTTAACTCTGGTAGCATGATCTTACTTTTAAAAGCTTCTGTTTATCTGTCCTAAATCCATGCAACCAGCCATAGCTATCTGCAGGCTCTGTATTCTTGGTAAGACAGGAACCGAGGCAGCAGCCAGGATGGAAATGTTACAGCAGTCACTAGATTTTACACTGCAAGTGAATGCTTGTACCAAAGAAGTGCCCACATGTATTCATTATATTTAGACTTCCTTAAAACATACCTGTTTATATTCAGTGAGCTCTGTTGTTCTGCTCTATTTATTAAATATATTTATATATTATTTTAAAACCTCCTTAATTAGCAACTGCTACCATCCCCCTTAGTGCAGAATATATACAATGGAATCAATGTCCTACAATAAAGGCAAACACTAAGCAGCTTTGACTCTGGAGCAGGCAATGTCTCAAATGTAACGCAGTGGGTCCTGGTAGTTATAAAACAAGACAGCCCTATTAGCCAAATGTTATGAATGACTATTTATTTAAATTTCCCTCTGCTTGACTCTAGGGGGCTGCCAGGGTGGTCTTTCTCCCTTATCACATCCCTCTGCGAGTGTCAGTATGGGAGGTGGGCTTACAGCAAACTGAATCTCCATACTGCATCTTCATATTGCCAACATAGACAATCATGTGGCATAGGGTTTTAGTTTTAGTTTTTTTTTTTTTTTTTTATTGTCCTTCACCACATGACTGCACAAACTTAATGGAAACCACTGCATTTATACAGGAGGGAAAGAAACCAATGCCTGACCTGTACTTGTGGCAGGCAATTTTTTAAAAGGTAGGTATAAAGTGGATATCTTCAGAAATAGTGTTTTAATAATGGTTGTTCTTTACAAAATGAATGGCCTGTGAAATAGTGTTTGTTTCTCTGTAGAGATGGTCTGTGTAGTAAACCTAATTAGGCTATTTATACTGGCATTTTACATGGAGCTGTGTATGTCATGAGAAGCTTCCCAAAGCAGCTCTTGATGTTTCGTCCACAGAAGCATGCAAACATCTTTAATTAATGCTTCACTCAGAGAAAAGCTAATGATTAGAGAGAGTCATCCTCCATGCTGTAAATTAACACCAAGGTCAGAGCCGCTGTATCTGAGAATGAACAACACCCAAGTAGGTTTGTTCTATAGGCTAGGTAACCTACTCAGACCAACCCTCTTTTAGCTCACTTGTGGCCTTTTAAAGCGCCAAATGTGCTGTAAACCATATTTAACATGCCTAAAAATATTTGTTACACGTGTAAAAGCATTCAGTATAAAAAAACCCACAGTGGAACAGGTAGGAAAAAAAGTGCACATATAAGTGTAGAATGAAAGCCAAACACCACTGTAAATAATTAACTTTGAGCTTGTTAACCAGTTACACAAGTAGAACATAAATGGGTGTGAATATTTTACTTCATATGATTTGTGTTTAATAAGCAACCATATAATGTGGCTGAACCCCTGCAGTCTTCATAAAATCTGCAGAAACAGGCTGTAAACCTGACAGGTTGAGTCTTTTAATAAACGACTGACAAGTAAAACTCTTAAATGCTTTTAACGAGCAACAGTTGAATATGTATGAAGGCTTGTTCCAACAGTCTACTCCTCAATGGGAAGGATTTCTTTCGCTTTATCCAACCTTTCCAGAATCTCACTGTACAGACCAGCCATCTACAAGAAACACAAGATGCTACTAGTTCTGGCAATCACCTGACTTCTATATTATTTTCTCTATAGGACCCATTCACCTCCAGCACATTTTGCATTTTATAAGAAATACATTTCATAGCATGGCACAACGTTTTAGAAAGTAAAACAAATATTTAAAACTGCGTTTGGATCTAGTCTGTTGGGGCCGCATCCCGCCAGAACACCGGCGTGTGCAGCTGGTGGTGCAAAATATTGTTGCAGGCAAAGAACTATTCCATCCTCCGATGTGGCGTAACTTGAACGGCGCTGAGTCGACAGCGAGGCCATCGCTCTGTTCGGTGCGGGCATTCACACTGCCTGGGGCATGCCTCTCATAGCTCAAGGCCTCTTCTTTAAGCACTGTTTATGAGCCAGATCGGAGGATGGAATAATTTTTTGCCTGCAGTACATTTGTGGCGCAGCCGCACACCCCAGTTTTCTGACGGGATAAGGCCCCAAAATACACTAGGACCCTGCATTTAATTTGTTACCTATTAAATGCTGCAGTAAGAGCCATTATTAAGTCTGCTGATTCTCATTCACAGCTCCCTCTATTTCATACTTTTTCCCTTGTTAGTTTTTTTTAGCATTCTACACACACATACCTGACTCTCATAGCTGCTTTTCAGTGCTCCTAGGAAATTAAGGAGGCGCATAGCAAGAGCACACCAGCGTTCAGCATCTTTATACTTTTTCATGCTGTAGAAGAGAATCCCTGTATTCCAGGCTCGAGTCATCAGCCATAAAGTCTCCAGTTCTGGGTAGTCCTCCTACACAGAGAATAAGTAGTCCTGCGCATTATATAATGCTGGGGCATCTACTCTAATATATTTATTATAAATAAGTGTCAAAGAAAAGCTTTAATTGAAAATCAGCATTTTAATACTATAATGAACACAATATTATGAAAGCTGCAGTTTGAAATTCCTGTTCTATACATACTAGAAAGAATGCACTAACTTTAGAAAGGCAACTTGTCGGCTGTCAGTTAACAATCTGCCTCTTATGTTGAAAAAAGACAGCAAGGTATTCTTCAGACTTTTCAAACTTCACAGTAATGTCTGATGGGTGTTTTCCAAGCTTATACTGTAATTGTGTTGTTTTTAAACATTCAAACTTATGTATAAAATGCACAGGCCTTCAGGTACAATAAAGCTTGCTTGGGTCATTACAGATGTATATATATGTAGAAAACATAAATTCAGGAAAATTTGAGGAGGGGCCAGAAAACCAGGTTGAAGTTTGCTTCTGGGTGAAGGCATTTCCAATACTTTGGGATTGTCCAATAGGCTGCATTTACAGCTATTTCTAACAATATGTCATTTATCTGATGCTTTAATTGTGTTTACTAAAAAATAACACACTACATTAGTTTGCTTAAACATTCATTATTCGTTAGTATGGATAGTTCAGGTGACTACAAAATCCTTTAAATGAGCAATGTGCATTAAAAATGTATATGTTTGAGCCTGATTTAGGACATCATTAAGCAGGAAAATATCTAGTTTTGATTATAAAAAAATTATGTTAATGTCTGCTGAATCCTGAAAGTATCCAAGACTTGGAGATTGTGTGTGAAAAGGGCATTTGTATTTCTGGAGAGCAATGCTTCCATTTACTGATGCAAGTAGCTTGCATATGGGGAAGGGGTGTACTGTCAATTTCAATCAGATCCAATGATCTAATATAGTATCTTGACCTCTCCCTGTTCTTTTCCCTCCCAGATAAAACAACTATTATGATCTGAATCATTTAGATCTCAATAAGTGATGTAAAAAAGACAAAACCTCTGCACAATAAAATAATGCTTCAAAACTTTGGGTCTAACAAAGATCACTATTAAGCAGAACAAATGTCATACAGTCCGCTTTCAATCAGAAAAATAAAACATATTATTTTTTTTTCTGTACGGGATCCTGGATGAATTCATGATGCATTGGTGGAAGTTTTTTGGCGTGAGGGGTCCTTACATTTTTGGAGTGATATAGTTGCATTTCCTGAAGCAAGGGCCAGTGAGGGAGAATGGGTGTGGTGTCAATTTCAATGTTCTCTAGTTATCTTAAGAGAGACTTATTGTTCCCTCTTTCTGCACCCCTCCCTCCACTGTCAGCCAAAGCACACACACACACACTCATGATTCAACTCTTAGGAAGTGATGTAACAAGCATAAAATGGATTTCAAAACTTACATACATAGTTGTCAAAAACATCAGATTTGCCCCCAAAAAATATGTCCATGTCAATATTGTTAGTCTGGTATATTATTAACAACAAGTATCTTTTTTCTTCAACAGAAGTCGTCCTCTAATAAACAGAGTCTTCCATTATTCTAATTTACTGAGAATATGTTTGCCATGGCTTGCACAGTTTCAAATGTTATTGACTTGTTATGTACTACACAAACTAGTCTTTTTTTTCCTGGAACTAGTGTTTCTTTAAAGCAGGGTTTGAAAAATCCTAGGAGCCACAGTTACTTCTGGCTCTTAAACTCTGGAATAATAGGTTACCGAAACAGATCTAAACAGGGCAGTTTAGTATGGGGAACTCATGAAAAAAAATACACAGTTGCAATTAAAACTTTTTTGTTTTATATGAACTCCAAACAAACAGCAAACATAACACAAACTGAACATTAGCAGAAATATAAACTTTAAATTTGTGAAGTTGAAGCTTCTGGCTCATCCTGGAATCATTTTTTTTTTTTTTTTTTTGAGAATCAGAGCATTAAAAGGGGTTTGGCAGGCAAAAACAGCGTTCTAGCGAGGCAGTGCGTTACACAGAGAATTATGAGTCAAAATAGCACTATAGTGAAACCAATCTAAAAGGGGTAGCGTTAAGCGGGGTATACCTGTACATAAATACAGGCATATCCCTTTTAACTCTGTAGATGTGTTTCTAGAAGACCAAGTGTTAAACAAAACCGTGTTAAACAGGTCAATTTTAACATAGCGTAAATCACAGGTAAACTTGATTTTACAATTCCTTCCATGGCTCTTGGTGTTTTGGAATCATACGCAAGCATCAAATCAGTGTTACTCATGGATGTGTCGGGAAGAGAGAGAGAGAAATAATATATTTGTAAGCTCATCTGCAAGTCTAAAAGGCGGAGACATGCAAATGAGAAGACAATGTACTTTACGTTTTGAATCCAAAAATAGCAATTTTATACATTGCTCCCTTAAATCAAATGCTCGCTGTAAGTCGCAGATGAGCTTACAAATGTATTTTTTGTTGTCTGTACTGTGTACGGTGGAGAGCTTCTCTTACTCTTTTGCACACCATATACTAAATGATTGCTGTGGAAAACTCAGTCCCACAAAATCTACTGCACAAATCAAAAACCACCTCATACTGATGAGCTTGAAATAGTACAGTGAGAAAGTTTTCGGGTTGTTTCTCTACCCTTTGGCAAGATTTCTAGTGGATCTTGTTGAAGGCTATTCTGATCACCTTGGCCTTGCAACATCATTGTTTACACCTTAAGTTGCATGCTCCTATTGGGGTGATGCCTAACTAGATAAATGACTGGCGATCGGCACTGCTATTATGTCGGAGCATTCTACTGCTGAAGGAGTTGGAGGTCAAGCTGGACCTGGAACCAGATCCAAGAGAGGAGAAGGACATGCAACTGGTTTCCGGAAGGACCATTCGTGGAAAGAAACCTTTTGTTTTGAAGTTCAACCTGCGTTCCAAATTGAAAAGAATGGTTATTGCATACAAAAATGTCTTTTGCATGAGACTCTTGATTTGTTCTTTGACAAATGTTTTTGTTTTCAGGAATTTCGGAGGAAGAGGACTTATGGCCTGAACCTGATTTTTGAGTATTGGGCAAACTGAATTTTAGAGTCGTGCAGAAGCCTAGTGGATTCCTTGATTATAAAAGGAATAAAAGTAACATCTTTGTTCAGTGATACAGAACAAATGATAACTATGCATATGTACAATCATCACACTTCAGACAGAGAAATTATGAAATTTCTGAGGGTTTTTGGTCTGAATATCAAATATTCTGGGGTGGAGAGGAATGGACTTGAAGTACGGACAGGCAAGAGGAAGTTTTGGGGGACATTTATTGCCGACCCTAAGGGATGGAATGGGTATAGGTGACCACCTCCTGTCTTCACAATAGGCAGGAATAGAGGTTTCTTTTTTTAACCAAATGCCCCCTTATTGTAAAAACTGCCATATGTATGGACATGATGTATGTGCCAAAATGCAAGTGTGCAGATTCTGTGGAAGTGATGAACATGAAGCTAGAAACTGCATAGCAAAAATATGTGATCTCTGTGGTGATTCTGATCATCTGCATAAGGATTGTCCCGAAAAATCTTCTTCCAGAAGATGGGAGAAGGATTAACCCGAAACAGAGAAAAGAGCCTCATAACAGTAACGAACAGAAGTGATGAGGAATAAGAAACCCTGAGAAAAACGGGATATAAAAAGGATAAATTCGGTAAGTGGATAGTTGCAGTCCCTTACCCATATCCTGTCCCAACTGTGGAGGAAAAAAAAAAACATCACATGAGTTGATTGTTCCACCAATTGGGGTAAGCCTGGACATTTCTGGAAACCCTCCTCAATCAAAAAAGAGGAGAGGTTCAGCCATAGAACCTTCCATAAAAAAAGAAAACATTTCAAAATGGATTTCTGAAACAGATCTCATTACAGAAATGCAGGTGGACCCCACTGTTTTTCCCATACTATCACCTGATAATACCAACAATGAAAATCCTGTTCTTACAGCCTTCGAGTCTGAAAATTCTTTCGGAGTGCTGATTGGTGATATATCATCCTCAGATACTGAGAACTTAATAGTTGGAACGGAAATGGAAAATAGTCCCGCGCCCAGTGAAATTGAGTTTGAGGGCGGGGACTTTGGTACCAAAGGTGTCAGGTAAGACCTTTTTTTAACATCTACCAATGTTCCAAGTAAGTACATTAAATGTACAGATCCTAAAAACCTCTGTGCATAGGGCGGCTATGAACAATTTTTTAAAAACAAGAAAAGATAATATTTTATTTTTGCAGGAGTGTGGAATTGAAAAAAAGATTTGAATACAGCGATCTAGAAAAAGACTGGGAAAAAGGACCACAAGTGTGGTCCGAAGGTAATGAAAATAAAAGTATAGGAGTTGGTATTTTATTTAAAATTAATAATTTCAAAATCGGAAAAATATGAGGAAGTAATACCTGGGCGTCTTTTAATTGTTCTTTGTTTAATTTTATCATTTTAAATTTAAGTGTATAAATGTTTATGCCCCACTGGGGGAAAAAAGAGAGAACTGAGTTTTTTTTAAAATCCTTAATCTATTTTTAGTTGACAATAATCCTTTGATTTTAGTTGGAGATTTTAACTGCGTTTGGCCTGGTTAATGTAGAGGAAGTGAAAGTACTCAACAAAAACAGATAGATCTGCATGTATTTTAAAAGGAATGGTAGAGGATGAAAGCTTACAGGATGGATGGTGAGTGTCAAAAGGTATGAATGAAGGCTTTACGTGGAGCAATGTTTTATCCAAATCTCGAATAGATTATTTGTTTTTATCAAATGATTTAAAAATTTTAAATAGTAAATTATGGGAAAATATTTTTTCGGAGCATAATTTATTAACACGTGCGTGCGAAAAGTCGGAAAAAATCAGATCAAAAAATACTTATTGAAAGCGAAATACGTCATTTTTAGAAGAAATAAGGGAGGATTTAAAAAAAAAACAAAAAAAACAATATAAACAATGAAATCATTTTAGAGATGAAGAAGATATTATTTTATAATGGGATAAGATTAAACAAAAAATAAAAAAATATTTTATACAAATTGGACAAAAAAAGGCAAGAGAAAAAGGAAAAGAGTATAGAATATTAAAATTTCGCCTTCAGGCACTATACAAAGTCAGGGCTTTGAGGTTGAGGAGGGTTTAACTAAAGTAAAAGAAGATATAAAAACATTTTTAAAAGAAAAAGGTAAACAAATCATTTTAAATTCTAGAGTAAAATTAAACAAGTAGTTTTTAATTTTTATTCTGATTTATTTTCTTTAAAATGGATATATTTTTAGATGAATACTTTTTAAATAAAATAGAATCTTCTTTTAAAACTGCCGATAAAACATTTTTAGAAAACAATTTTAATAGCACTGAGATCTTTAATACAATTAAACGTTTTTTTAAAGGGAAAACGCCGGGAAATGATGGGTTACCTATTGAATTTTTTATTACTTTTAGGGATGTTTAGAAAAATATTTTTTACATTTAATTGGAAAGTCTCTACTACCAATATTTTACCAGCTTCATGGAAGCAGGGGGTGGTAGTTTTAATTTATAAAAATGCGGGGAAAGAAAATATAAAACATTGGAGACCTATTACTCTTTTGAATTCTGATTCTAAAATGTTTACAAAATTATTAGCATCTTGTTTAAAATCTGTAATTTCCAAAAACATAGGCCCTTCCCAGGTATGTGGTATCCCTGGTAGACTTTGAAAAAGCATTTCATGGGATATCACATATACTTTTATTTCAGGTTTTAAGAAGATGGTTGTGCCAGAGAGAATGTTGAAGCAAATTAAAAGTGTGTATAAGGGATGTATTAGTTGTGTTAGTGTTCATTAAAAATGCTGGTGTGAAACAAGGTTGTCCCCTCTCCCCAATTTTATTTATATGTTGTATAGAACCTTTTTTAAATGAAATTAAAAAACGATAAAGTAATACAAAGCATTCCAGTGCTAGGCGCTGGTGGTAAATAAGCCAAAGTTTTCTTATATATGGATGATACAACAATTGTGTGTAGGGATCTTGTTTCTTTTGATGACATAAATTGGGATGATATGTTGAAAAAGATAAAGAGAAAAATTAATTTATGGTGCTTTAGAAAGGTGACATTAGAAGGAAACATTTGAATTATAAAGCAAATTATTTTACCTATAATTTTATACACTTCCATGGTTTTATTTCCTCTTATTTTATGGCTAAAACATATTATTAGAGAGTGTTTTATTATTTTACGGGATTCCAAAATTGAGAGATTTAAAAGGGTAAAATTGTGTAAATTGCAGTATGATAGCCGTGCTATAAGGAAAATCAATATGATAGGTCAAAATTAACTGGTTGAATATGGTCCAAGATCAGAGGCAGATCTTTTTTGCATTATGAGTCCATTAATAATTGTCTGTTGGTCCAGTTCAATGAGAGCAGCTAGAGCTGGGGTTCTTAATCTGTGAGTGGTGTATCTCCACTGGGGAGGTGCAAAGATGTTAGTGGTGGAGGTGTGTCATTCCTCATCATTTTTGTAATTGCATTTTGGGGGTGAATTTAGTTTAGATAGAGTTGAGTCGTGATATCTGGATTCAAAAATATATCAGAGGCGCTCATATAATAAAAAATTGGAAAATTGAAGTGTTCTGTAAAATAAAGACTGCTGCTATGTGTGGTTTTGTTTGGCAAACTGAAGACTAATTGTCCGTTTGGTCTAATCTTGTACCAAGCCCCCGTCCCAGAAATTACTCACACAATACTTGCTTACAACAATCACAAGAACAGTAGAAGAGCAGTCACAGGATAAATCTGCACTATGCAACCGTTACGGTTAGATTGCAATACACAGTCTGAATGACTGCAACAATGGATTTTTCAAGAACCTTTTAATTATTTTCCAATATTAACTCCACTGCCATAAGAGTATATATTTCCGATATTTTTATTATTGGCCTGGGGACAATTGGGTTACACATTTATATTAAAAAAAGCGCTACTAAAACAAGGCATATTTTACGAGACCTTTAACATGACCCCGGAAGGTCACAAATTTAATTACATAACCAATTGGGAACACAACATCTCTACAATATGGGACCATCTTGGAATGAAGCTTGGTCGAACCTCTCAAGGGGGTTATTAAACTATAGTACTCTTGAAACTTGTCTCAAAGTACTCCACAAAAACGTCATAAATGAAATCCCACAATGAGCCCATTATGCTTTAGAGGCTATCACAAACCTGGTAGCTTTATCCACACCTAGTGGAACTGCACTAAAGTTGAAAGTTTATGGAGGGATGTAATGTGCCTTTCCTCTGAGATATTTGACACACAACTAGGATCAGACATCAGACAAGACGTAATCTCCACAATCCCCATAACAAACTGCTACAATTCATTATGTTGGTAACCAAAAGTCACATTGTCAAGCAATAGAAATCAGAGTCACAGAACATCCAAGCTGTCAAAAACAAACTAAACTTCAACTTAATAAATGAAAAACGTACACATATCTTAGCAGACACCGTGCCAATATTTCTTAAACAATAGGAATCTTGACTATCCTCCAAATACAGTATTACCTTCAATTAGATTTGACAAACAAGCCACACGAAAAAAACACAAAAGGGTTCCGGGGAGACTTGGAGCCTAGACACTGCATCCTGCATCCTGTAGATAGAGATGGAAGAACAACACACCAAATACAAACATGAATCTGAGGCCAGGGAAAGTTATATATTCTACTTTATTTTATGTTTTTAATTTTTTTAAATTATATATATATATATATATATATATATATATATATATATATATATGTTTCTATTTCTCATACCTACTATTACTACCAAAAGAGCTTAATATATTATATTCATGAATATACAATTTAATTCCTAAAGGTCACGTTCCTCCTAATACGCTCTAATGCCTTTAATTTCCAAAATAGAGGGACACATGATAACAATTGCGCCAAAATTATACAGTGGATATAAAAAGTATACACACCCCTGTTAAAATGTCAGGTTTCTGTGCTGTAAAAACATTTAGACAAAGATAAATCATTTCAGAACTTTTTCCACCTTTAATGTGACCTATAAACTGTACAACTCAATTGAAAAACAAACTGAAATCTTTTAGGTGGAGGGAAGAAAAATAAAAATAATGTGGTTGCATAAGTCTGCACACCCTCTTATAACTGAGGATGTAGCTGTGTTCAGAATTAACCAATCACATTCCAAATCATGTTAAATAGGAGTCAGCATACACCTGCCATCATTTAAAGTGCCTCTGATTAACCCCAAATAAAGTTCAGCTGCTCTAGTTGGTCTTTCCTGAAATTTTCTTAGTCGCATCCCACAGCAAAACCCATGGTCCACAGAGAGCTTCCAAAGCATCAGAGGGATCTCATTGTTAAAAGGTATCAGTCAGGAGAAGGGTACAAAATAATTTCCAAGGCATTAGATATACCATGGAACACAGTGAAGACAGTCATCATCAAGTGGAGAAAATATGGCACAACAGTGACATTACCAAGAACTAGAACTCCCTCCAAAATTGATGAAAAGACGAGAAGAAAACTCGTCTCGGAGGCTACCAAGAGGCCTACAGCAACATTAAAGGAATATCTGGCAAGTACTGGCTGTGTGGTACATGTGACATTCTTCATATGTCTGGGCTATGGGGTAGAGTGGCAAGACGAAAGCCTTTTCTTACGAAGAAAAACATCCAAGCCAGGCTACATTTTGCAAAAACACACCCGAAGTCTCCCAAAAGCATGTGGGAAAAGGTGTTATGGTCTGATGAAACCAAGGTTGAACTTTTTGGCCACAATTCAAAAAGATATGTTTGGAGCAAAAACAACACTGCACATCACCAAAAGAACACCATACCCACAGTGAAGCATGGTGGTGGCAGCATCATACTTTGCGGCTGTTTTTCTTCAGCAGGAACTGGGGCCTTAGTTAAGATAGAGGGAATTATGAACAGTTCCAAATACCAGTCACTATTGGCACAAAACCTTCAGGCTTCTGCTAGAAAGCTGAACATGAAGAGGAACTTCATCTTTCAGCATGACAACGACCCAAAGCATACATCCAAATCAACAAAGGAATGGCTTCACCAGAAGGTTAAAGTTTTGGAATGGCCCAGCCAGAGACCAGACCTGAATCCGATTGAAAATCTGTGGGGTGATCTGAAGAGGGCTGTGCACAGGTGATGCCCTCGCAATCTGACAGATTTGGAGTGTTTTTGCAAAGAAGAGTGGGCAAATCTTACCAAGTCAAAATGTGCCATGCTGATAGACTCATACCCAAAAAGACTGAGTGCTGTAATAAAATCAAAATGTGCTTCAACAAAGTATTAGTTTAAGAGTGTGCATACTTATGCAACCATATTATTTTATTTTTATATTTTTTCTTCCCCCTCCTTAAAAGATTTCAGTTTGTTTTTCAATTGAGTTGTACAGTTTATAGGTCACATTAAAGGTGGAAAAAGGTCTGAAATTATTTATCTTTGTCTATTTTTTTTACAGCACAGAAACCTGACATTTTAACAGGGGTGTGTAGACTTTTTATATCCACTTTATGTATTACAAGGAGCATTAAATCTTGAGGACTTTCACGCTTTGAAATGCTACTGTATAGCGTAAACTGCAGGCTTGCAATTGAATAGGGGGCTAAGAGTGCTAAGCCTGTTATAGTAAAATAAGAAAAAATCACAAGAAATTGTGATAATGTGTTAGAAAACCCAACTCCATATTAAGTCCTTTTTTTTTTATTGTTGACAAATGTGATCAGCTTATTTTCAAATGCTTTTCTCTCCTGGATGTTTTTAAAATTTCCTGGATGTATTTAGATTTTAAGGTTTTGGATAGAGTGATCATTCTGACTAAAATGGTGACCTTAATTGCAAAGGAAGACATTGAAGCAGATTTTAGCCTACTTCTGTACATAAGTCGGATTCCGATTTGATGGTAAATTTTATGTTGACATCTGTGTTCCTATGGGGGGTTCCATTTCCTGCTCGTATTTCGAAGCATTCAGCACCTTTCGTCAATGGGGATTTAAATCATTTCCTGGAGTTGGTAATCTGGTTCACTATCTGTATAATTTATTGTTTATAGGCGCCTAAGGTGCTTTAGAATGTGGAAGGCCACATCTTGGGGGTCCCTTTATCACTTGATAAATAAGAGGTTCCTAGTTGCTGTTTACAACTTTTTTAATTTTTTTATTTTCATTTCGTACAAATCAAGTATACAAAAAAAAAAGGAAAAAAAGAAAATACATTAAATACATACATTAAATACTAAAAACACACTTTGGATGTCCATCTGTATATCTGTATATGAATTGTTACATTAATAGTAAATATTGAAACGAGAGGGCTAAGAGTCCTGATTGGCTAAAGTTATAAATTTATGACACATATTGCAATATAGATTATTTCTTTTTGAGTATTGATGTTGAGTTCTATGAAACCTTTTTCAATACTTCTGTTTCTAGACACTATGGCCCCTATTCAATTTTCAACAGTTACAGAACTATTCAATTGAACAAGCCCGCAACTACCTGGCTAAAAGCCTAAACCGTAAACCATCATCATGATCAATTAAGCAAGGCTGTAACTACCCATTTAGAAACAGCCAATAGTAAATAAGACCGTCATCATGACATTATTATTATTATTATAGTTAATTTATAACGTACTGACATATTTCGTAGCACTGTACATAAGTTAAGTTCAGACAAAGATAAATACAAATTAACAAATAGCAAAGCAAGGAGAGCCCTGTCAATGTCCATGGTGCATTCCCAAAGCATTTAGGATAGAAACTAGCAGACTTACAATCTAAGGTATAGTGAGTGGTAAAAAGGGTGAGAGAGGTGATGAGTGTGTTAGGGTGGAAGGTGATACGTTTCTTTAAAGAGATGCGTTTTAAGTGAGGTTTTAAATGTTTTGAGGCAAGAAGATAATCTGGTGGAGCGAGGCAAGGAGTTCCAGAGACATGGGGCAGAACGAGAAAAGTCCTGGGGGCGGGAGTGAGAGGAGGTGATAAGAGTTGTAGAAAGAAGAAGGTAAATAGCAAAATGAAGAGGGCAGGTGGGGGAGTATGTGGAGATGAGAGCAGAGATGTATGGGCCAGCGTTATTGTTGAGGGCTTTGTAAGTTAGGGTCATGATTTCTTGATTTTTTGAGTTTGAGATGGTGGGTGGACATCCAAGAGGATATACTAGAGAGGCAGTTGGAGACGTGTGTTAGAAGAGAGGGGGATAGATCTGGTGCGGAGAGGTAGATTTGGGTGTCATCTGCATAGAGATGATAATGAAACCCAAAAGTGTTTATTAAGGTACCAAGTGAGGATGTGTAGATGGAGAAGAGGAGGGGGCCTAGAACTGATCCTTGGGGTATGCCAACTGGCAGGGGGTGAGGAGAAAAAGAGGTGTCGGAAAAGGAGATGCTGAATGATCGATTTTGCAGGTATGATGAGAACCACGTGAGAGCAGTGTCTCGAATACTGAGGGAGAAGAGGATATGGAGTAGAAGTGGATGGTCGACAGTGTCAAAGGCAGCAGAGAGATCTAGAAGAAGAATAATTGAAAAGTGACCTTTTGACTTGGCGTTAAGCAAGTCCTTGGTGACTTTAGTGAGAGCTGTCTCAGTGGAGACAATCTTTATTAAGTCATTCAAAAACTACCCTACCCTTCACACCTACAATCAGTTTTGGGCATACAACAGTTTGTATGCCAGATCATTCCTGTGGGCAGGATTATTTGCCTCAGGTGTTACACTTCCTCACCATCACATCAGACTATGACATCACATTGACTTCCAGAAATAATCGAGTTACTATGTAATTCTTTAGCCGCATCTACCTGAGCTGCCTATCCCTAGCACTTGGAGGGAATGATGTCAGTTAGAGCTTCTCCTTCCCATCCCTCTTATCATAGAGTCCATCTATTGTTGTGGTTGCTGCTACTTTGTTCTGTCGATAAACTCATGACAGCCCTGTCCTTTTGGTTTAACCTCCAAGGGTTGGAAGACATAACAAAAGCATTTGCGGTGAAACATGTGGCAAAAGGCCTTAAAAGAAGTAAAGTCAGTTTTGATTCCAGACAGCCAATTTCTTTTTCACTGTTGCTAAAGTTAATCATTTTTTGGCAATCCGTTATAATTAGTTTGAGGCGTGTATATTTAGAACTGCTTTCTTGCTTGCCTTCTTTGGTGCATACAGAATTGCTGAGCCCTAGTAAGTCAATTCCTGGCGACATTACTCTCGGGAATACAGTTGGTTCCCATTTTGCCATATTTATCCCTTAATCTAAAAAAGAGGAGAATCCTGGAGGTAAGCCCAGTGGTGAAGATGCATGCCCTTGGTCTTCTCCTTCATTTTTACCTATCCAATTCAACCTGCTCTTGGAGGCGCTCTTTCCGCATTGGAGCAGCCACACAGGTGGCTAGACCAAGTCTAGACGTAACATAATCAAGAATACTGGAAGGTGGGAGTCGCCATGGTTTGTTCTTGTATTCACCCTCATCTCTTGGCTCCTGACTGTTAACCTCTGTTCTTCCTTATCTTCTCTGCTATATGTACAGGTGCCACAAGTGTGTGTGGGTATTGGTCACTCTTCCATTTATTGGGCACCCTTAGAAACCTAAGGGTCTGTTATTTGGATTAGATAAGAATGAGTGAAGTCTGCTGGGTGGGAATCAGTGGTCTTCGTGGGGGGAATGTGCCGGGCTTCGTCAGTCCAAGACTGTTTCACTTTGGGCAACCTGATATTTTAGTTTTACATGTGGGGATAATGATTTGGAAATAGTACCCATGAAAATGCAAAAAAAAGACGATCAATAGAACAATGGAATAATTTTTCAAAACTTAGCGGTGCATCTCTTAGACACTCCATTTCAGAACTCCCTGAGTATGTCTGTAGGTTTTTCAACAATGGGGTTCATCTAGATGCCATGGTTCTCTGTCTTTTCTACTCACCTTGCAGGAAGCAGTTATGAAAGTTTTGTGTTCAGGCGTGGGCGGCCTGGGTGATGGCATTTCATTTGTGGAGGAGGAACCAGGGACCTGGATTCCATGATGGCTTAAGTGACACCCCTATGTGACTGAAGCCGGTCTAGATAAAGATATATATGTTTCATGAATTATAAGTGCACTTACTTGGCAGCAAAGTCACTGGCACTTTTAATTAATAAAAGTGGCTGTGGCCCTATTTACCCATAGGTGGGGTCTTTATTGTGTTAGGTTTCCGTGGTGAAGGGGCTTGTGTACTTCGATGAAGCTGTGAGCTATACCATGTAGGGTCAGCCAAGATGGGCAGGTGATGGCAGATAGGTCAGATAAATCTCAGTTCACTGGAGAAGAAAACTACAACCCATTCCAGTAACGTTGCTAAGAAAAACGTATGGACAAGCACAACCAGAGACATAATGATATGGCACGGGTAGATGAGCCCTAAGATCAGACGGTGCCTACCAAATTACTGAGGAAGAGCAGAGGGCAAGTACAAGTTGCATCGGATCTAATTAGATGGTTGGGCCAAAGCCGAAAGGACACCCAGCTGCGGATGTGGTTGGAGGGGAAAGGAAAATCTACTGCTGCAAAGAACAATTCAGCATAGTATCCTGGAATGTTTGATCTATGAACCAAGGCAAACCGGAAGTGGACAAGAATGAGATGACAAGTTAAACATTTATCCTGGGAATTAGAGAACCTAAATGGATTGGAATGGACAGACATACACCAGATCTTCTACTGGTCAAGAATCCTGCAGAAGAAATGGTGTAGCCACAATAGTCAATGAAAGTGGCCAAAGTAGTGCTCTGTTAGAACCCAGTAAATGACAGAATGATTTAAATTCGAATTCATGGCCAGCCATTTACCATCACAGTGATCCAAGTCTATGCTCCAGCCATGGATGCTGAAGAGGCCGCTGTTGTCCAGCTCTATGAAGAGATTCAACACGTCTTGATAACACTAAGAAAATATGTTACAATCATCATAGGATATTGTAATGCTAAACCATGGACATCACCAGATAGACCACATAGAAATCAGATTGACTGTATACTTTGCTGTCAAAGATGGAGGAGCTCTATACAAACAGCAAAAACAAGACCTGGAGCGGCTCAGACCATGAGCTTCTTATTGCAAAGTTCAAAATTAAAGAAGAAAAGAGAGAAAATCATCAAACCATGTAGATACAAAATAAATAATATCCCTTGTGAATATGCAATGGAAGTAAAGAATAGATTTAAGGGACTAGACATGGAAGATAGAATGCCTGAAGACCTTTGGACCAAAGTTTGCAAAATTATCCAGGAAACAGCAACAAATAATAACCCTAAAAGAAAGCAAAGTAAAAAGAAAACTGCCTATCTGATAAGGTTTTGAAAGTAGCCCAGCAAACAAGAAAAGTGAAATGTAGTGGAGATAGGAAAAGATTTGTTCAACTGAATGCAGAATTCCAGAGGATAGCAGGAAGAGACAAGGAGACATTCTACAATGAGCGATGTAAAGAGATTGAAGAAAATAACAGAATGGGTAAATCAACAAAACTCTTCAAGAACATTGTGGACCTTAAAGGCACCTTTCATGCCAAAGTGGGCATGATAAAGGACTAAAATGGTAGGGACTTAACAGAAGAAGATCATATAAAGAAGAGGTGACAGGAAAACACTGAAGATCTATACAGAAAGGATCTTAACAGCAGTGATAACCTCAACTGTTTGTCCAATGAGCTGGAGTCAGACATCTTGGAGAACGAAGTGAGATAGCCCGGGGTTGTCTTTCTGATAATAAGGCTGCAGGAGGTGATGGAATCCAAACTGAACAATTCAAATCATACAAGATGATGCTATGAAAGTGTTGCTTGCCTTATGCCGGCACATTTGGAAAACTCAGCCATGGCCAATAAACTGGAAAAGGTCAGTCTACAACCCAATCCAAAAAAAGGCAGTGCCAAAGACTGCTCCAATTATTGAACAATTACACTAATTTCCCATGCCAGCATGGTAACGCTTAAGTTTCTACAAGCTCAACTCCGACAATATATGAATCAAGAACTACCAGATGTGCAAGCCGGTTTCTGAAGAGGAAGAAGCACAAAAGGTTAAATTGCCAATGTCCGATGGATAATAAAGAAAGCAAGAGAGTTCCAGAAAAGCATTTACTTCTGCTTCATAGACTATTCTAAAGGGTTGACTGTGTGGATCATAACATGTGGCATGTTCTTAAAGAGATGGGAGTACCAGTACCTCTCATTGTAATCCTGAAGAATCTGTATGTGGACCAAGAAATGACGTCTTTGAATTGTGGTGTTGGCGAAAACGACTTAAGAGTCCCTTGGATTGCAAGAAGATCCAATAAGTCAGTACTTCAGGAAATCAAGATGAACTGTTCACTAGAAGGTATGATCATGAGGCTGAAGCTCAAATATTTTGTCCATATCATGAGATGGCAGGATTCCCTAGAAAATACTCTGATGCTGTGAAAGATTAAAGGCAGAAGAAGAAGCGAATGACAGAGGCAGGGATGGATAGATGTGGTCACAGCTCAGAGGGGCAGTGACTGAGATATGTACCTGGCATGCTGCGGTCCATAGAATCACGCAGAGTCGAGCGTGACTGAACGACTAAACAACAACAACAAAAAAGAGGATAACCATGCTAAACCATGTTTCTTACCTTTTAACTTGTGCATCTGCAGAGATTTTAATCATATACCGAGTTGTGTGTAGTTGTCTGTTGATTTTTAATTGTAACTACATTTGGAATCAGGTTCCTTTTCTTACAATGTGACAAAAAATATAGATAACTGTTGAACTGTGCTGCTTTTGTCTTTATCTTCATCAGTAGCTTTTTAATGTGACCATATTACATTTTAATGTGATATCTTCCCTAGTTATCAAGAGTGGAATAGTCGTGAATGTCCAGTAATCATAATCAGAGTATTGCAGTATATAGTAATACCTTTTTTATTGGACAAACATTTTATTTAGAGTGACAAGCTTTCAGGAGGTTTGACCTCCCTTTATCAAGTATGAAGCAAAACTGACATTACATAGAAACAGCATCTGACCTCATGTCAGATATATATTCTAGGGGAATCAACATAATCCACTATAGAAAACATACACAAGCATAGTATGTACACATATACATTAATATATACATGAAATATTTGAGTGTTGTATTTTATAGGGATACCCTTCCTCCTGGACAAAAACTTTGGTCTGTTATAGTAAAACAACAATACATAAGAACGTTTGAGGCACACACAACCACATGCTGCACACACACACATATATGCTGCCCAATGAAAAATAAATATTTGCTTGAAAATTTTGTCTGCATAATTAAGCAGAAAAAGCCATACATCTAGTTTTTAATTATAAAAAAAATGGAATTGTGACACCTCTGCAGGACCCTGGAGAGATCCATTATATCCTGGTGTAAGTTGTGCATGTGAGAGGGGCATTTAGATTTCGGGAGAGCTACTGTTGAAGTGAATGATGCAAGCGATCTGCTTGTTTGCAGTGAGAATGAACGTTGTGTCTATTTCAATCTTACCCAAATATTTTTACAAAGGTTCTCTTTTTGCTTCTTCCCTATCCCTCTCTTCACTGATAGCCAAACCAAGTACCCTCATGATTTAGCTCTGAAGAAATGATGTAACAAACACAAAATAGATTCCTGTATTTACAGTATAATCAGATTTCCCCCCAAAATGTTTATGTTCACCATGGCTTACAAAGCTACTAATATTGAGCCCCATCCAATTGGCCAAATCGCTATTACTTGAACCCGTAATGTAGCTTGTAAATGTTACATATATTCAATTGGCTACATTTTGTTACTTGCATTCAATGGAATGCAAGTTACCTGCCCAAAATCACTTTGGGCCAGCCAAAGACGTAGCTCAGCCCTATCTCCTCCATTGATTTTTCAAGCCCACAAAAGTTAACAGAGCTAAAGACACAACATCAATATACAATTACAAAAGTTCAAGTAACTCGCAAATGAAATCCAACCCGAAAAATGCATCAAAAAATATTACGAGTACAAGGTAGGACTCGCAAGGGAGTTAGACACTAGTTCTGACAACTGCAGCAGCTAATAAACACACTCTACTGTACTTTAAAATACTGGAAAAGCGGGGGGCGGAGCTAGCAACCGAACAAGGCAGACGTGTCTGCACTGAGCTCCGTAGGGAGACCCAAATTAGGGACCTAAAACACACTCAAGTGGGGCAAGCACCCCCAGTGGGATTTGAGGGCAAGTGGGGAAGTGACCCCTGACTCCCTGGGGACCCTTCGTCCGCCTTGCCGGCCACAAGAAGAAGAAAAGGGTCTGAGGCCCTGCGTCCTACCCCGGAGGCTGCGGAGGGCAACCGAGTACTTCCTCCCGGAGATCCACGGGGAGATTGGCGGAGTGTCCGGTGGTGGCTGGACCACACTGGGGATCCCTGGAGTCAGGCCGGGCCTCGAGCCGCGGGGAAAGGGCGCCGCACGGACTGCGGCCGCCATCTTGAGAGCCCCTGGAACAGGTCTGTAACGGAGCCTGAGGGATTGGGGAGAGACATTGCCCCCAGAGGCAACAAAGAGGAGAGCCAGAGCGACCTGGCCGGCCACAAACTTGAGCTGGGGACCCCTGCACACTAGAGGCCCTGAGGTGGCTACAGAGAGAAGACAGACAGAGGGGCCACGAGGTCGCAGACGCCATTTTGCAGCAAATGAAAAGGTAGAACTCCAGACTCTAGACCTAGCTGCTGGCCTTGCCAGGTATTCTTAAACACTAACCACTATCCATATAACCTCTACTATAATAATAACATAGGGATCAAGCTTGAGTAAACTAGAGACCCCATGGACTTTTTCGAAGGCACATAGGCCTCACTTAACAACTAATATTCCATTATTATGTCTCAACAAATGGCACTAATGTATGCATACAAGGACAGCTATATGGTTATTATGCTTCAATAACTTGTGATTATCTTACATATGAACAACCTGCTCAAAGCTACATTGATCTCATAATTGTCTCATAGACTGTACTAAACTGCAGGATTACTTCTATATGCTGCCACCTGGTGGCCTTTCAGGAGAAATAAAGAACATTTGGGGCTTAACACCAATAATTTGGACCATAGCTGTCAAGAGCAGTTAATCAAAAATTTGATCCCAATGGAGGGAGACCGAGGGGAACAGAGACTGACAGAAAAGAATATAAACATGGCTTAACAAGCAGCCGCAAACCTGGGTCCCACCGACTAAATGTGTAAATGCACCACTGCCTCAAGCTTCACACAGAATTTCAGCACTCCTATATAATGTGGAAACAGTAAATCATAAGAAGTCTATGCTCAGGGGATCCCAGAATCAAGGCCGTCATTGTTGGCTAAAATACTGCTTACAGATATAAAAAGTGACAAAGAGTGGCGACATTGATAGTGCAGATATATTTTTGAACTGGAATCATGGTTAAGCCCAAACGGTCAGAACATTCCAAAAACATTAAAGAACATTTTCAAGCAACTATGGCCAATCAAAAACAAACCTCAGACAGCGATCCAACAGACTCAGGACCTTCTGAATCAGATATGGAACAAAGTATTAATACCTCCATGGACATATCTGCAAAGTCAATGGCGCAGATAGCGGAACTCATGCAAAGCAAACTAGACAGTATCAAAAAAGAGCTCTCAAAAGAGATACACGATCTGGGTCAAAGAACCCATCTCTTAGAAACCTTGGTGGATGATTGGGGAGAAACTCAACACCAGATGGGGTCGGCTGTGACAGAGCACTCCTTGCAGATAGCAGAAATGGCTGAAAAACTAGAAGACATGGCAACCGGAGTCGGAGACATAACTTGAGATTAAGGCGGATACCCCGAACAGTGACGGATCTCTTACCCTACATCCAAACCACGTTTAATTTTCTGACCCCGACACTTCCAGAGGCACAATGGGAAATTGAAAGGGCACATAGGGCCCTGGGGGCTACTTCAGCTCCTAATATTCCCAAAGATGTAATTATACGGCTTCTTCGTCAGAGGGACAGAGATGCTATACTGGGAGCAGCAAGGAAATGCAGAGAAATTAAGGGTCCAGATGGCTCTGTACTACAGATATACGCAGATTTGGCCCCCAACACCCTTTTGAGAAGACGACAGATGAGACCGGCGCTGATAGTTTTGCAACAACACAAGATTGCATACAGATGGGGATTCCCCTTTGTGCTCCTGTTTCAGGTAAAAGGAACTTCTTATTCCACTAAAACCTTAGAAGAGTGTATGCGAATACTACAAAAATTGGAACTAATCACAACAAAGGAACGAGGCTTACAACAACAAGACTCCCCTCGAAGGAGCCCAAAGAGACAGTGGTAAGATACTCCACTTCCACAAAGGCGTAAAATAGGACTTACAACAGTAGAACTCCCTCAGAAAATATAAGTAGGGAAATCTTGCCTTATCCAGACCCTGGCTTAGGGAATAAGGACTGATCAGGGAATTCTAAGATACCTCATACTACCAATGCCTAGACTATCAAATATGTAGAGACTCTACTATAAAAAGCCTAAATAGCTAGGCTAAAGTTAAAGAGGCTTTAATATTGCTAGACCTTAAAGTAATTATAAGGGTATACCATGTACACAATTCTATGAATACAAATCTGTCTTAGGGAATAAGGACGAGGCAGAAGAGGCTAAAAGGTTCTTTATCTTTTATACCCGAGGTTTAGACTGTTAAAATTATAGTGTCATTTATTGAGAAGGACAAATCGTTGAGATTAAGGTTAAAGGGGTTGAGTAACTTTTGGCCTTCGTGACAGTTAAAGGATATATTATATACACAACATTATTAACGTGAGGAGGGCCTGAAAAGTACAGCAGACAACCGGGAATATGAGAAATTATTAAAGAAGAGAAGAAATTATCTGAGGAGGGAGGGGGGGGGGGAAAAAAAAAGAAGAGAGAAAAGAAAAACAAAATAAATAAGGGCAGTGGGGAAACATAAAAAAAAACAAAACAAAAAAAGAACTAGAGGGTGGGACCCTACGGAGATTAAGCAAAGGAAGTTTAAGGGGGGGCATTATAATAGCCTAACGTAACTTTACACACCGTGCATTCCTCATACTGGCATGACGGAGACAGGGAAGGCTCTCTCTCCTCAGACCAGAATTACTAAGATGCATCTACAAAGATGCTGGGGAACGAGCACAAAGATACTCAGATTCGTAGAAAGTTTTAGTTTAGTTGAAATTATTTTTATCATTTTTTGGTTAGTTGTTTCTTTTAGCAGTGACACAGAATTGAAACTTACAACTCAGAGGTGCGGGAATGAGGGTCTTGCTTGGTCCAGCTTTATCAAAAAAACAGGGATCATTGGCTTCAAAAGTAAGTATTATCTATACGCTTTTTTCTCTCCTCGGGATAGATGGCTAAAGTAGGATACACTTTTATAACTCATAATGTTAGAGGATTCAATTCACCTTTTAAGAGGAGGAAAGCCTTCCTAACATATAAAGCTCATAATCCGGCAGCTATCTTCCTTCAAGAAACTCATTTAAATTGAATGATATCCCAAAGTATATGCATGGAAACTATCCTCATATATATGCTACCACACAGACCTCAAGAAAGGCGGGAACAGCTATCCTGCTACACAGGGATTTCCCCTTTATTCTTAGTAACAAGACCATTGACCCGGAAGGAAACTTTATTATTTTGACAGGTACAATACATGATAGTAAAACCACGCTTATTTCATTATACTCTACAAACTCATCCCCTCACAACTGTCTCTTACGATTACTTCGTCACTTGGAATCCAAAGATTTAGGATACGTTATTGTAGGGGGAGACTTAAATTTAGTACTCAAACCATCCCTAGATCGCACGGGAACTTCAGTGGGAGACAAATTCTCCAAGAAAATAGAATTAATACAAGCTAAACTAAGGAGATTACAGATGACGGACATATGGGGAGAGAGCCACCCTTTTGATAGGGAGTATACATTTTTCTCCACAGTACATCAAACTTATTCAAGAATAGATACCTTCCTGATAGGAACAAACTTAATTGATCAGACTGATGGAGTAGAGATATATCCGTGTTCTTGGTCAGACCACTCCTATGTTTGCCTTAAAATTCAACAGGGGGGGACCCTGGGGGGAGCCAGAGGTTGGAGATTAAATGAAATGCTCCTAACCCAACCTCACTTAAGAGACCGAGTAGCGGTGGCTTTGGACTCATACTTTACAGAAAATATAACTGGGAATATATCTCCAGATTGGGTATGGTTGGCTCATAAAGCCTGCATTAGAGGGACTTGTATACAAATAGCGGCCCAACATAAAAAACAACAAAATCAAAAAGAAAGGTTAGCAAAGGAAAAACTTGTAGAATTAGAAAAGGTGAATCAACAAAACCCAACGAAAGCACTAAGACAACAAATAGAGTCGGTGAGAGTTGAGTTAGATCAAATCTTGTCAGCTAAGACTGAAAGAGCCTTGCGTTTTACGGGTCAGAGGTTCTACGCCAGGGCGAATAAACCAGATACCATGCTGGCCAACAAATTGAAAAACAAAATTGCCCAATCAAAAATATACCAGATAAAAGATACACTAGGACAAATAACATCTAGCCCCAAGAAAATACAAGAAATGTTCAAAAAATGTTATAGTAAATTATACACCTCCCATAGATCAGCAACAGAAATCCCCATAAGGGACTTCCTAAATTCTTGCGAACTTCCCAGATTAACGGAGGAAGATAACGGGTTAATTGACTCCAAGATCACATTAGAAGAAGTGAATCAGGCTATACAGGATGCGAAGGCAGGCAAGTCCCCTGGACCGGACGGATTCACGGCACAATATTATAAAACCTTCTCTCATATCCTAGCCCCACACTTAACCACCTTCTTTAACTAGGTTTTAGAAGGTAAATCAATACCAGCGGAATTTAACCAAGCCAATTTGGTCTTTTTCCCAAAAGAGGGTAAAGATAAGTTAGAAGTGAAAAATTTCAGGCCCATATCACTACTCAATATTGATTTAAAATTATTAACAAAGATTATGGCCAAGAGGATAGCAGGATTCCTCCCAAAGTTGGTTTACCCAGACCAGGTGGGCTTTATTTCTCATAGGCAAGCGGGAGATAATATTCGCAAAGTAACTAACCTAATCCATATAGCCCAACAACAACGCTCTGCTCTGTGCATGTTGGCCCTGGACATAGAAAAGGCCTTCGAAACTGTAGAATGGCCCTATCTATGGGAAGTACTAGCAAAGTTTGGTTTTTCAAACACATTTGTGAACCTGCTTCAAACACTTTATAAAAAACCTAAGGCGGAAATTAAAGTGTCAGGACAGAACAAATAAATTATAGATATACAGAGGGGCACAAGACAAGGCTGCCCGCTCTCTCCGCTGTTGTTTGCCTTGGTAGTGGAACCTCTGGCTCAGAGGATCCGGGCTTGTGCCCAAATAAAAGGAATACAGGCTGGACCAACTCAGTTTAAAAGTAGCTGGTTCGCGGATGATGTTCTTTGTACTCTCACTGACCCTACATCCTCGATCCCGGCTCTGTTTGAAATACTTGACAGCTTTAGCTTAATCTCAGGCCTTAAATAAAATACGACCAAAACAGAGGTGTTGGCCTTAAATTTAACCAAGGGAGAAGAGACTTTCCTGAGAGATAATTACCGGTTCACTTGGCCAAAGACCCATATTAGATACCTAGGGATTAATCTTACAAGAAACTTAGGGGATCTCTATAAATTCAACTATGACCCTCTTATCAAACAATTAAAGAATGACATGAACTCATGGTCCAAACTCAAATTATCTTGGCTAGGACGGATACATTCCATAAAAATGAATCTATTACCGAAAATTCTCTATCTGTTTCGATCCTTGCCAGTTAGATGCCCGGAAAAAGAATTAAGACAATTCCAAAAAGTAATTTTTCAATACATTTGGCAATACAAGTCGCATAGAATAGCGAAACAGATAATGACTAGACACAAAAGATGGGGGGGGCCTATCGTGCCCTAATCTTATACAATATTATCGCGCAGCTCAATTGGCAGTTATCCCTAGGATCCATTCACGGGATCATAAACCAAGCTGGGTCTATATAGAGGATCAGGATTTACGACCTTACACTTGGGAACAAGTAATCTGGCTAAAAGAACCATTAGGGGCATTTAGACAGCTACAAAACCCGATAATTAGGTTGTCATTACAGTGCTGTAAATGGGCTCAAACAAACCATGGGATCTTGGGGGGGCTATCTCCCTTGGCTCCCCTTATACCGCACCGGGAATTTCGGACTCCCCTATCTGAACGTTCAAAGGAGTGGTGGACATCAAGAGACCTAGGGAGAATTGGGAGCTGGGTAACAGAGGGGGGCTCTCTCTCCTATGTGAGTCTAAGGGACAAACATAATCTTCCATTGGAGGAGCACTATAATTTCTGTAGGATTAGTCATTTGGCGAGCTCCCTGGTCAAACAGCAGGGTATCCCGAAATATACTTGGTTCTCAAAACTATGTAGTACAGCGCCTTTAACAAGAGGAATACTGGGCATGCTCTATTCGGGATTTAATAAACCAAAAATAGACCCCAAGGATAAATTCATGAAGGAATGGGAGAAAGATTTAGGACATACCTGGGAAATAGCACAGTGGAAAAGATCCTGGAGGGAATTGACTAGGGGCTCACTAAATTACAGCCTGTTAGAGACATCCATAAAGATTTTACATAGGGCTTATATAACCCCGGACCAGATTGCTAAATGGAATAAGGGACAAAATCCAAATTGCTATAGAGGATGTAGTTTCGAGAGGCACTTTCATACATATGTGGTGGACTTGCTCCAAAGTTCAAAGGATGTGGCAAGAATGTACACGTCTAGCATCCATTGTATTTCAAATAGATCTAGAGGCTCAGATGGAGGTCTGTCTGCTAGGACTAGGCATGGAAGCCTTAACGGCTACCCAAAACAAGATGATGCAGTTTATATGTTTGGCGACAAAAAATTGCATAGCTAAAAAATGGAAAGCAGAACATATAGAACCTTTAGAGATAACCAGTAAATTAAATCAAATTATGCTATACGAAAGAATATCTCACACACTAGCAGACACTATGGACAAATATTTAGCAATTTGGGAGCCCTGGGTCACTTATCAAGGTCAACAAAAATAAATTACAGGGGTCTGATATCCCAGGGAGAGAAAGAGAGTGAAGGGAGGATGAGGAATGGGAGGCTGGACTGGGGAACACCCAAGAATCTCTAGCACAGAAGAGGTAAGATAACAGTAAGGAAATCGACATGGAAGGGTGGAAGTAGGATTTCTCAAGATAACTAACAGCTGCCAACAGTTTAGTTACGGTTGAAGATTTAATTCAAGTTCAATTTGTTCTAAAGGGGAAAAGAGGGGAGGGGGGCTGGGAGGGTCTGATAATTCAAGGAGCTTCAGGAATAAATATAAAAATGAGGATCATGATAAGCTCCAAAAACTAGTCTAGCTAGCGGGGATAAGTAAGGAAAAAGGGAACAGAAAAAGGAAAAAGAGGTGTGAAGGTCACAAATGGTTGATGAAAATTTAAATGGAATATGAGTACTGTATGTTATGCTGTTATGACTAATTATTATTCCATTGAGTTAGAATCTACTTTCTTTCAGACTGTGAAATAGATAGAAACTGCCTGATCTGTGAATCAAGGCTTACTGATACAATGTTGATTTTCTACTCTTTTATAAAGTGACTAATAAAAAATTAATGGTTAAAAAAAAAAAAAATACTGGGAAAGCATGGAAAGGCATTATAATTAATTACACAACAGCCTCAAACTCGCAAATCTGCAAAAAAAAATAATATATTTGTTTTACTTTTTTTTCCGTGTTATATCGATCCTGGGAATCAAGGGGTTAATACATATCATGGAACCCGCAAGCACTAGAACAGTTGCTTAAGGATTTTTATTGATTTCTACACGGATGGATGATGGATTGCGAGTCTGATCACAAATTTTACTTCTAAACACTAATTAATTGTAGCATAAACTCCAAGTTTCCTGATGTCATGATGATGTCTCATTTACTATTGACTGTGTCTAAGAAGTATTGCGATTGTTTAAGAATTAAATCACAGGCGATCATGCCCCCTGAAATACTCCGGTTTACATGTGGAGTCTGTGAGAGGGCAGTTGAACTTTAGAGACAATTTTAAAGGTTTAGAAAAAAAATAACCCACAGCCATATTTTGGGTTACAGGCAATTACTGGCTTGCAATTGAATGGGGCTGTTATGCCCACCAGATTTGGGGGACTACGCTCACCCCAATTCTTTCTCTTTATGGGTCGCAACTTTTTGTTCAGATCTCGACACCAGCAGACACTTCAGATGACAGCATCCTTTCTGAAGAGACAGGCACCATCAGACCCCTTTTCTTAGGATCTCAGAAATACACAGCATGTACCTTTGATTAGTACAAGCAGACACTTACACCGCCTTTATTTAATGAGTCCAAAATCAGACTGCCACTTCTTTATTTTTCAAAACACATTTTCAGATGACACAAAACACCAAAGACCTACCCTTGGTTCTAGCCCATCCTCCTAGACGAATAACTTGCTTCCCCTCACACACGTGGCTTTCTTGTTCTCATTACACATTTTTTCTCCTCTTATAGAGCCATAAAACTAGCTCCCCTCATGACTAAAGCTAGAGCCTTCACACGTGGCCAATCGCAGGGCCATGTATATTCTTTAGAATTATTTAACCCATTGAATATCCCAGATATGACTGTTAAGCATGTTGTTAGTACCTACTGACCACACATATAATAACTGATGAACCCCAAAGAGTCCAGTGGGCCCTTCTGTTGATAACAGCTAGTTTCCCCCATCCTATTGTGGCCTAGGAGTTCATCCTGCCGCACTAATTTCTAGCCACACTAATCTCACTTGTGTGATAGAATCGTAATTGCCCCACAGTCCACATTTCTTCCAATTCCAATGGCCACTCAATGTTGGGCATAGCCTCCATGGCTCAACTGCCAACCGCCTTCCCCAGGCCATGGCACAGTTTGCTGTCTCCCTGGTGCTCGGGTTCGGCATGTGGTGGATCGGGTGGATAAATTATTGAGAGGGGCTGGTAATGAACCAGCGGTCTTGGTACACATTGGTACCAATGACAAAGTTAGTGGAAGATGGAGCGTCCTGAAGAATGATTTTAGAGAACTAGGGAATAAGCTTAAAGCAAGGACCTCCAAGGTAGTATTTTCTGAGATACTACCAGTGCCACATAATAGCCCAGGGAGGCAGAAGGAGCTTAGGGAGGTTAAAGCGTGGCTAAAAAAGTTGTGCAGTGCCGAGGGTTTGGGGTTTTTAGAGCACTGGGCTGACTTCTCACTTGGGTACAATCTCTATAGCAGGGATGGATTGCACCTTAATTATGAGGGAGCTTTTGTGCTAGGGGATAGGATGGTAGAACGGCTGGGGGAGTTTTTAAACTTGTAGTTGGGGGGGAGGGACTACATAGAAGTATTGGGGTAAATAGGGTAGAGAGGGAAAGGGATGAATTAGTTACCCATGGGGGAGGAGAAGGGGGGAGGGTTACAATAGACAGTAGGGAGGTATTAATAGGGGCCTCAAATACAGTGGCAAGCACTTCACAACGGCAGAGCCATAGCAGCATAAAGTGTATGCTTGCTAACGCAAGAAGTTTGCCTGGAAAAATGGACGAGCTAGAAATATTAGCAGTACAAGAAAAATGGGGCTTAATAGGCATTACTGAAACATGGTGGGATGAATCTCATCACTGGACTGTTAATCTGGATGGTTATAACCTATTTAGGAAAGATAGGGAAAATGGTAAAAGAGGAGGAGGGATCTGTCTGTATGTTAAGCCTGAATGTAAGCCTATAGTCAGAGAAGATATTTATGCTGGCACTAACGGCATCACTGAATCTTTGTGGGTTGAGCTAAATAGTGGAGGAGATAATTCTAAACGCATATTGGTGGGAGTATGCTATAAACCCCCAAATATAGCTGAAAGTGAGGAAATACAATTATTGTTACAGATTGGAAATGCAGCTAAGCATGGGTAAGTTCTAATAATGGGAGACTTTAATTACCCTGAAATAAACTGGATAAATGAGACCAGATGTTCAGCTAAGGGGAGCAGGTTCTTGAGTACACTCGGGGATCATTATCTGGCCCAGGTAATACAAAAACCTAATAGAAATGGGGCCATCTTGGATTTAGTTATCACAAGTAATATTGATATAATATCAAATGTTAAAATAGGGGAACCCTTGGGGAACAGTGATCACAACACAGTATCATTTGAGATTGAATACAAAAAACAGAGTTGTAAGGGGCCAACAAAAACTCTACATTTTAAAAGAGCTAACTTTAATGGGCTACGGGAAGCAATACTACATATAGACTGGGACAAAGAACTTACAGGGAAAAATACTGAAAATAAATGGACAACATTCAAATCCTTACTAAATAAACATACTCATCGGCATGCACCATATGGAAATAAAATGAATAGGAGTAAATCATATCCCATGTGGCTTAACAATGATTTAAAGATCATGATGAGGAAAATGAAACATGCATTTAAATTATACAAGAAGGAGGGAACAGAGGCAGCTTTATGTGACTATAAGGAAATCAACAAGGCTTGTAAAAGGGCTATTAGACTGGCTAAAATAGAAAATGAGAAGTCAGAGGCAATGGAAAGTAAGACTAACCCTAAAATATTTTTTAAATATATTAATGAGAAGAAGGCCAGGAAGGAAGCTATAGGAACATTACAAGGATACACAGGCAATCTGATAATTAGTGACCAGAAAAAGGCAGATGAGCTAAATCGGTTCTTTCCGTCGGTATACACAAGGGAGGTACCAGTGGTTGGGACACCGCAACATAATGGGGCTACACTACCATCACTAAATAATTGGTTAACGCAGGAAGAAATCCAAAAGAGATTGGAGAAAATAAATGTTATTAAAGCCCCAGGTCCTGATGGAATACATCCAAGGGTACTGAGGGAGCTGGGTTCTGTAATAGCCAAACCATTATATCTAATCTTTCAAGACTCACTCACTACAGGGTCTCTACCGGATGACTGGAGAAAAGCAGAGGTGATACCTATATTTAAGAAGGGATCTAGAGCAAATCCAGGGAATTATAGACCAGTGAGCCTCACATCTGTAGTTGGGAAGCTTTTACAAGGGTTAATAAGGGACAGAATACAAGAATATGTCTATTTGAACAAGATCATAGGTAGCAGTCAACACGGATTTATAAAGGATAGGTTGTGTCAGACTAATCTAATTAGTTTTTATGAGGACGTTAGTAGGAACTTGGATCAGGGCAACTCAGTGGATGTAGTCTTTTTAGATTTTTCAAAGGCATCTGATACAGTGCCACATGGAAGACTAGTGAGCAAACTAAGGGATACAGGAATTGCAGTAAATATCTGCTCATGAATCGAGAGCTGGCTAAAAGACAGGAAGCAAAGAATTGTTGTGAATGGAACATACTCCGATTGGTCTAAGGTGATAAGTGGGGTTCCTCAAGGTTCAGTATTAGGTCCTCTCCTTTTAAACATATTTATTAATGACATAGAAGTAGGACTCGAAAGTAGTGTCTCCATTTTTGCCGATGACACTAAGTTGTGCAAGGTAATAAAATCAGATAATGATGTACTTTCCCTACAAAGGGATTTGCATAAATTAGAGAAATGGGCGGCTAAATGGCAGATGAGATTTAATACAAATAAATGCAAGGTTATGCATTTGGGAAGGAAAAATAGCCATGCAATCTATAATCTTAATGGAGCAAATATAGGGGTATCAGATATTGAAAGGGATTTGGGAGTACTAGTGGACAGCCACCTAGGTAACAGCGCTCAAAGCCAAGCAGCAGCTGCAAAGGCAAGTAAAATATTAGCATGTATTAGGAAGGGCATAGAAGCAAGGGAAGCAAATACAATTCTGCCACTATACAAAGCCCTAGTATGCCCTCATTTGGAATACGGAGTACAATTTTGGGCACCACTTCATAAAAAAGACATTTTAGAGCTGGAAAAAGTCCAGAGAAGGGCTACAAAACTAATATGGGGAATGGAGGGGCTAAGTTATGAAGAAAGACTAACCAAATAAAATGTATTTTCGCTAGAAAAAAGGCGTCTACGAGGGGATATGATTACCTTATTTAAATACATCCAGGGTCAATATAAGGCTTTGTCAAGTGAACTTTTTGTAGCAAGAGATTTCCAACTGACAAGAGGACACCCTTTGAGGTTAGAGGAAAAAAGATTTCCCCTTAAACAAAAAAAAGGGTTCTTCACTGTTAGGGTGGTTAAACTGTGGAATTCTCTACCAAAGGAGGTGGTAACAACAAATTCGATAGACAACTTCAAAAAGGGGTTAGATATATTTTTGAATAAAGAGGGCATTCAAGGCTATCCTAAATAACTAGTGAAGGAATATTGATCCAGGGAGAAATTTGATCGTCACTTTCTGGGGTCAGGAAGAAATTTTGCTTTTTTTCCCCTTATGAGACAATTGGCAAAGTTTCAATGTTTTTTTTTCTGTTTGCCTTCCTCTGGATCAATTAACAATTAATAATAAATAGTCCATATTAAAAAGATCAATAGAGATCTAAAAATGTTGAACTTGATGGACTAACTCTTTTTTCATCCTCCAATACTATACTATTAATAATTATTTAATCAACAAATTAATTAATAACTAATCCTCATATTGCAGAGCAGACTGAAAGTCTTTTTTCAACCTTAATTACTATGTAACTATGTAACATGCCCCCTCCCTCCCCATCCATTGGGGAAAACATTTCCTTATGCAGCTGCATCTAAAACAGTCCTTGGGCCTATTAGTTCACCCAGTCCAACAGGTCCCAGGGTGGTACTCAGTCCAGGTGACAGTTCCCAAAGTGACATGGCTAGTCCCCTCCCAAAAGCCAGGGCCAGTGACCTCTTTTTCCCAAAGGTGAAACATTTTTCTTGGCAGTCCTATAAACTAATAACTCCAGGGAGGATCCTGAACTCAGCATCAATGATGGTGGTCTGGACTGGAGGCTCCACTTTCTTCTGCACCTCAGTCTGGACACAGTACCCCTGCTCACCTGGAGCAATGGTCTGGGCTTGGGACTCCATTTCTTCATCTCCTTGGACCACAGTCGGTGCACTGTATTCCATCTCACCTGGAACCACAGTCAGGGCACTGTGCTCCAGCTTTCCTTGCTTTGGGACACAATAAGGAATGTGGTCCCTCTATAACTGATTTGCTGGGTCTCTGTTTGGCAGGATCTCAGAGATCATAACCTCCCCTGCCCTCTGGTCTGTGACTAGCTCTCTGAAGCTGAAGCTCCCTCAAAGGTCAGTGAGCATAGGTGCTGCCATCCAGACTGTTTGCTTGGCCTGGGTTCTGCCAACAGTCTTCTGTGTCAGGGTAATCCATACAGTCCAAGGGTGCCATTGCCATCCCACCCCCCAAAAAACAGGGCCCATGCACTCTTCTTCCCCACTCCATGGGTATAACACTCCCCTGGGGTGCCCAGAAAAATAGTAATTCCAAGGGGGAATGTACTAGACGGATATGGAAGCTGGCACCCAATGTTGTGGCCTGGTCTAAAGACTCCATTCCTCTAGGTTGTGTCTGGATCAGCATGTCACCTCCCCCTCGTTCTGGAACCATCACCTGGGCACAGAACTCGCCTCCTTCTGAGTCAATTGCCATAGTGTTCCCTGGCAGGACCTCACAACTCTCATCCAGACTTCCCTTTGGGCCATCAGTGTGACAGACATTCTCTATCTTCTCAACGCCCTTGTGATTAGCAATTGTGCCCCAGCCATGTGGGTATGGCTGGCCCCCTTGGTCTGACACAGTCCCAAGGTTATTCTCTGTGTTCGCCCCTGTATCCATGGCTGGTTCCTGGACTGTAGCTATCCACGTGAACCCCATGCTAGATTCACAATCCATCTCTGGTTCCTTCCAGAACTCTCCCAGGCCCTCCATCTGGCCTGCTATTCCTGTCTGAGACTCAGACTCCACTGCTTTTGAGATGTACCCATAATGTATGGTACCATCCTCATCTGTCCCAGTTGTAGCAAAACTTAACTGGGCCTGGCCCTTTTGTACCTCCATATTGGTATAGTCCTGGTCAGAGTCCATAATATCTTCTCCCCAGACCTCTGGTAACCAGTCCTCTTCCTCCCTGTCTGTCTGACAGGGTTCCTCCCAACTGGATGGCGAAAACCCCTTCATGGATGCCTCATCCAACAATTCCACATACTCAGCCTACAGCTGCAGCTCTTGCTGAATCAAGGGTTTCAGCAAATTAGCCTCCGGGGACCATGGTTCTAGTCCCAGACCTTGACAGCATTAAAGAAATAAGAAAGTTATTCTGCCTCGTTACAGTCCCCATGCCACATTCAGGATCTCCCAGAGTACATCTATTAGCTCCAATCGAACATAGAGATCCTCTCCAAGGGCACCAACAGGCCCTATCCTGGCATGATACTGTTTCTCCAAGGCAATCTCTTTCCATACCAGTTTCTTCAGCCAGCCCGACAACTCATGGCCCTACCCCAATCCCAGGAACGCCATCCATTGCTTTAGAAGGGCCATTCCTCTGCAGTCCTTTGCCTCTGACACCTGGCTCTCTTTCTCTCTGTCTTTGTAAGTAGCCATCCTGGCTGCTGGCAAAAATGCTTGAGATATCCCACTGATGCCACCAGCTGTTACGCCCACCAGATTTGCGGGACAACCTGGCTGCTGGCAAAAATGCTTGAGATATCCCACTGATGCCACCAGCTGTTACGCCCACCAGATTTGCGGGACTACGCTCACCCCAATTCTTTCTCTCTATGGGTCCCAACATTTTGTTCAGATCTCGACACCAGCAGACACTTCAGATGACATCCTTTCTGAAGAGGCAGGCACCATCAGACCCCTTTTATTAGGATCTCAGAATCACACACCATGTACCTTTGATTAGTACAAGCAGACTCTGACACCACCTTTATTTAGTGTGTTCAAAATCAGACTGCCACTTCTTTATTTTTCAGAACACATTTACAGATGACATAAAACACCAAAGACTTCCCCCCAGTTCTAGCCCATCCTCCTAGGCGAATAGCTTGCTACCCCCTCACCCACATGGCTTTCTTGTTCTCATTACACATTTTTTCTCCTCTTACAGAGCCATAAAACTAGCTCCCCCTTCATGACTAAAGCCAGAGCCTTCACACGTGGCTGATATAAATTATTTAGAATTATTTAACCCATTGAATATCCCAGATATGACTGTTAAGCAAGTTGTTAGTACCTTCTGACCCCACATATAATAACTGATGAACCCCAAAGAGTACAGGGGGCCCTTCTGTTCATAACAGGGGACATTGTTAGTTTGATACATGCAGTGGGGGGAAAAAGTATTTGATCCCCTGCTGATTTTGAATGTTTGTCCACTGACAAAGAAATTATCAGTGTATAATTTTTATGGTAGGTGTATTTTAACAGTGAAAGACAGAATAAAAAAAACAAAAAAAAACAACAAGAAAAACGCATGTTAAAAAAGGTTTAAATTGACTTGCAGGTCAATGAGGGAAATAAGTATTTGACCCCTTCGACTTAGTACTTGGTGGCAAAACCCTTGTTGGCAATCACAGAGGTCAGATGTTTCTTGTAGTTGGCCACCAGGTTTGCAAACATCTCAGGAGGGATTTTGTCCCACTCCTCTTTGTAGATCCTCTCCAAGTCATTAAGGTTTTGAGGCTGATGTTTAGCAACTTGAACCATCAGCTCCCTCCACAGATGTTTTATGGGATTAAGGTCTGGGGACTGGCTAGACCAGTACAGGACCTTAATGTGCTTCTTCTTGAGCCACTCCTTTGTTGCCTTGGCTGTGTGTTTTGGGTCATTGTAATGCTGAGGGGCTGAAGGAAGGAGGTTCTCACCCACAATTTGACAGTGCATGGCCCCGTCCATCGTCCCTTTAATGCGGTGCAGTTGTCCTGTCCCCAAAGCATAATGTTTCCACCTCCATGTCTGACGGTAGGGATGGTGTTCTTGGGGTCATAGGCAGCATTCCTCTTCCTCCAAACACTGTGAGTTGACTTGATGTCAAAGAGCTCGATTTTGGTCTTATCTGACCACAACACATTCACACAGTTCTCCTCTGAATCATTCATCTGTTCATTGGCAAACTTCAGATGGGCCTGTACATGTGCTTTCTTGAGCAGAGGGCCTTAAGGGCGCTCCAGGATTTCAGTCCTTTATGGCGTAGTGTGTTACGAATTGTTCTTTTGGTGACTATGGTTCCAGCTGCCTTGAGATCATTAACAAGATCCTCTGGTTTAGTTCTGAACTGATTCCTAACCGTTCTCATGAAACTCCACGAGGTGAGTTCTTACATGGATCATCAGACCGGGGTGGACTGGCAGTTATTTTGCGTTTCTTCCATTTGCGAATAACTGTTGTCGCCTTCTCACCAAGCTGCTTGGCGATGGTCTTGTAGCCCATTCCAGCCTTTTGTAGGTCTACAATCTTGTCCCTGATATCCTTGGACAGCTCTTTGGTCTTGGCCATGGTGAAGAGTTTGAAATCTGATTGATTGATTGCTTTTGTGGACAGGTGTCTTTTATTAAAGTAAAAAGCTGAGATTAGGAGCAATCCCTTTAAGAGAGTGCTCCTAATCTCAGTTCGTTACCTATATAAAAGACACCTTGGAGCCAGAAATCTTGCTGATTAATAGGGGATCAAATACTTATTTCACTCATTGATTTGCAAATCAATGTATAACTTTTTTGACATGCGTTTTTCTTGTTTTTTTTTTTAGCTTGTCTCTCACTGTTAAAATACACCTACCATTAAAATTATAGACTGGTCATTTATTTGTCAGTGGACAAACATTCAAAATCAGCAGGGGATCAAATACTCCCCCCCCTCCCCACTGTACTTGACAAGTAAGTGCCTAACCTGGAAGATGCATTGGGCAAATGTTTATGATTCTCCGATTACCCAGTATTTATTCCATTCAAATTGGAGGTATATTCTCAAATACATAATAAGCTTTATATGTGTTACGTTTTCACACATTAAACTACTCATTCTGTAGAAAATGTGCAGCCCATTCTCAATTAATTACCTTGAATAATTAAAGACACCCTAATTTCACAAGCAGTCAATTCCTTTGCATGTGTGTAACTATTTCTTCTTCATGTATTTAATCTCTGCTTTACATATTCTATTTACAAGATCAACACACCTATCCATTCAAGAGATCAGGTATTGAGAGTTACAATTTATTTTGTGAGACTCACAGAGCTGCTGAGGACGGAAAGTGCCTGCTGGTAATATCTCCATACTTCTTCCTGAGCACAGGTTTCCAGATCCACCAACCCCTCAGGTAGGCTCAGCTTTACCAGGCTGTGTAGACATTTACTAACAGACAAAAATAATATTTTACATATTTGCAACTCTACATTTTAATTACAAGCATAGTAGTTTAAAAAAGACTACCCGGATCAACCTTCCACCTCTTCCCACGTCCTCTACCCTGCTGTGTTACTGTACACCCATGTTAGCAATAATCTTCTAACTTTCCTACCTTAACCCATCTATAATAAAAATAGTTTCAATGTTTTTAATTTTGTATTTTTCTCTAATTCTGTTCTTTGTCTAATTGTACTGTTGTTTGCAGTTTTGTACTGCTTTCGTAAATTTGCACCATGAATGTAATTTTGAGATTTGTAATGCACTTTGTACAAAAGCACTAAATGAATAACATAAATAATGTGCAGTGTAAACCCTTCCTACCTTAACGAATATATACTGTATATACATTATGCTTGTCTGCCACCTAGTGGCTACATTGTTATACAGAAATAGATAGAGGCATACATGGAAAGAGATACACATCTCTATTTATAGACATAAACATGTCTAGATAGATATATAGATAGAAGTGTAAATTGGATTATCAGGGTTTTTATTGTGCTGATACAAAGATGTGCTATACAAAGATACAAATTATTATTGTGTGATTATACTGTATGAAAAGCCTCTGCAAAATCTAAAAAGACTTCATAAAATGAGTTGCCTTGAGCCAAGTTCCTACCAATCTCCTCATAGAAACTAATTACCGTATATACTCGAGTATAAGTCGAGTTTTTCAGCCCTTTTTTTAAGGCTAAAAAGGGTCCCCTCGGCTTATACTCGAGTCACTCTCCCCCCGTGTCTCTCTAACCCCCCCTTGTGTCTCTCTACCCCCTCTGTGTTTCTCTACTTCCCCCCGTGTCTCTTTCCCTCCCCCCTCCTCATCCTCAACCCCCCCCTCATTCAAACCCCTCTAAATACCCCCGCCCCCCTCTCCCCTCACTTACCTGCTCCGGCGTCCGCTCCTTCCGGGTCTTGATGTGGCGCGAATGTGACGTCACATGCGCGCCACGTCATTAGCATATACCGGGTGCCGGCACCGGTATATGCTAATGCCGTGATGTTACACACGCGCCACGTCATTAGCATATACCGGGTGTCGGCACCCGGTATATGCTAATGCCGTAACGTCACACGCACGCCACGTCATTAGCATATACCGGGTGCCGGCACCCGCTATATGCTAATGACGTGGCGTCACATGCACGCAACGTCATTAGCATATACCGGGTGCCGGCACCCGCTATATACTAATGACGTGGCGCGCATGTGACATCACATGTGCGCCACATCAAGACCCGGAAGGAGCGGAGGCCGGAGCAGGTAAGTGAGGTGGTGGTGGGGGGGGGGGGGGGTTAGAATGAGAGGAGGTTGAGGAGGGAGGTTTAGGAGGGGGTTGAGGATGGGGGGGTTGAGGTTGAGGAGGGAGGTTGAGGATGGGGGGGTTGAGGTTGAGGAGGGAGGTTGCGAGTCTCGCCAGGACCCTCCAACTGGACATATGCTACCAGACAGGCCAGCAACCTCCTTCTTCCCCCACAGCAGTGTGCTGGCCTGGCCGCCACTACCACCACAGGGCTCACCCACATGACCACAAGTTTCCCCCCAGGGGAAATATGGCCACTATTGGTTTTCCCAAATGGAGATGTGATGAGCGAGATGTATATGCAATTATACTTATATTAGAGCCCACATTAGAACCTCTGTGAGTGAGAAAGGGTTAATATGGCATGAGTTTCATTTTTTTGGGTTGCTATTTAATCAGGTAGTGTGCTTTCTGCATGTTGCAGCATGGCTTTTCATATTGACATATGCATGACCATTCCAACATATGATAGCATTACATAATTTTAGAGGAATATTTAATCAGGTAGTGTGTTTTTAATTGCTTTATGCATGCTGCAGCATGGCAATTCATATAGGCTTGTGCATGACCATTCCAACATATGATAAAAAAAAAATATTTATTTAATGCCCATTTTTCATTGAGGGATTATTATGCAAGTATGCTCTCCCCATATTTTAATGTCCACTGATGTGTTTCTATTGTCATTTACAGTGGCCGTAATGTTTTTGCCTTCATTTGCGGGTTACGAGCTTGAACGCCATGGAAATTTGTTGCAATTTAATAGCGAAATCAAAACGTAGCAGTTACGGGATTGAGAGAACAAAGCATTTGCGAGTGTGCAGTTCAAATTTCAACATCCCGTAGGCTTTTTTCTCCTTAAGCCGCAAGTTGTGAGCAGCTTGCTTTACGGGGCCAATTTAATAGCCGCAAGTCTTGCGGGCTACGTTACGGGCTACGGTTTTACACAAATTTAATAGGGCTGTAAATCAGGTAAATCACTTTAATATATGTTTGGCCAAAAGTTGTTGCAGAAGCGATTCTAATGCTTATATGTGAACTTTTAACACAGCTGTGCGTTGTCCTTTATCAAAACCTATTTGCAGGAAATCCAAAATGTCTGGAATGCTGACTGATGAACACTGCCTTCCATTGTCATTGCCCCACTTTATAAAAGTCTCCATATTTTCAAATAGATTAAAGAAGGCTTTTACTTTGCAGTAGTGTTTCTACCACCCTTGGTGACAGACCTCTTTTAATCAACCACATCCTTTCAAATTGTAAACCATCAGCTTTGACTTTGGACTTCCTAAAACAAAATAAGTTCTTGCGTCAGCTGATCTGCTTGGTTTGGCAATACATTTGGCTCTGCGATTGATATGCATATTAGCTCTGTAAGGAGAAATCCCAATCGTTTACAACCGCTCTCTTTGGATCTTTTCCAATACTCTTGGAATCATAGGGAACAGAGGAAACACATAACTCAGTTTGAACTGTCAGATATGTGTCAATGCATCCAAAGGTACTGGCTTGCCCTGGATTTGTAAAGACATGATGTTGCTCACTTGTTCTTGGAAGTTACCATTAAATCCACCTGTTGTCTTCCCCACTGATGAATTATTTTGTCTCCTATATGCAGCTGATATGTCCTCTAAGTTCATCTCTCTCCAGGACATAGTTCTCGTTGTTAAACTTGATACAAAATCATCTGGCTGTCCAATGACTCATAGCTGCAGTTCTATTGTTGTAGAATGTTGTCCTGAAAACTATGCATGTGTGCTTTTGCCCATGGAGCTGCTGATATGACCGAGGACATTAATCCCAGAACTGACATGGTCCTTCGAATGGATAAGGTCTGCTTTCTTTTTAACCATTTTACTTGAGCACTAAGTAAGTCTACTTATGGTAAAAAAAAAGTTATTCATTTTCTTGAGTCAAACTCCAAACCTATAAACCTGATTAAGTGAGTCAGAACGAGTTGTGACTTTTTATAATTTACTATCCATCCAGCTCTCTGCAAGGCTTCAGTTATTCTCTTTAGTCGGTGCCTCATCTGCTGTTCTCACTGGGTGACAATGGGACAGTTGGCCAGATAGGGAACTATTTCTACTACTTCTTGTCTGAGAATTCTAGCAGTACTGCTAATAACTTTGTGAAAACTCTGGAAGTGGACATTAGACAAAACAAAACTTCCAATGCTTGCCCTGGATCTCTATGCAATAGCACTTTTGAGCTGAGACTGGCATGGTAATATGTAAATATGCATCCTTGAGGTCCAAGGGCAGCACATATAATTCTGCCACTATACAAATCCCAAGTACGCCCTCATTTGGAATATGGAGTAGAATTTACTACTATATAAAAATGGCATTTTAGAGCTGGAAAAAGTAACGAGAAGGGCAACAAAACTAATAAGCGGAATGGAGGGGCTAAGTTATGAAGAAAGACTAACCAAATTGAACTTATTTTCTCTAGTGAAAGGCACCTAAGAGGGGATATGATTACCTTATATAAATATATCCAGGATCAATATAAAGATTTGTCAAGGGAGCTTTTTGTGCCAAGAGGTTTTCAACAGAGAAGAGGACATCCCTTGAGGTTAGAAGAAAAAAGATTCCATCTTAAAGAGAGAAAAGCAATCTTCACATTAAGGGTGGTTAAACTGTGGAATTCTCTACCAAAAGAGATGGTGACAGCAGATTTGATAGATAACTTTAAAAAGGGATTGGATATATTTTTGAATAAAAAGGGTATTCATGGTTATCCTGGATAACTATAGAAAGATTATTAATCCAGGGAGAATTCTGATTGCCAATATCTGTGGTCTGGAAGAAATTATATATTTTTTCCCCTTTTGAGACAATTGGCAATGTTTCAATAGTTTTTTTCCTGTTAACCTTGCTCTGGATCAATAAAGAATTAATTAACCAATTAATCCACATATTACAAAGGTCGGAGGAAAGCTAAAAAGGTGGAACTTGATGGACTAAAATTATTTTTTCAACCTCAATTACGATGTAAGAGTGCATGGTAGAGGATCCATATGGCGAACATGGCAATCAAGGTTGTCCCACAGGAGTTCAGCTGTGTTCAAGTCCAGGGAATTTGGAGGCCTGGGAAGTTCTTTGAAGTTTTTGTCATGGTCCTCCAACCACTCCCGGACAATTCTGGCTGTGTGACATGTTGCATTGTCCTGCTGAAAGATCCCATCCGCTCCAGTCAACATGTATGGGTGTACTTAATTTGTAAAGATGGATATATAACCCAGTCGGTTAAGCTTTCCTTACAGATGTATGAGTGGACCCAGACAATGCCAAAACACATTCCCCAGACCATAAGCTTGTGTTCTTCCAACAATGATCGCAGAGTCTTTGTTCTCTGAGTTTTCACGCCTGACACACCAAAGACCGTTTAGTCGATGGAGTAGAAAATTTGATTTATTAGAGAAGGCAACCCTTTGCCCGTCAGAAGAGGTCCAATATTGGTAATGTCGTGCAAATTTAAACAGATTCTGATGATGAACCCTCATCAGCATGGGTGCAATGACCAGCTGTTTGCTTCAGAGCCCCATATGCAGCAGGGTTTGCTGTACTGTTGTTTTAGACATACATCTGGTAGCCCCATGGTTTGTTTGGATAATGAGTTACTCTACTGTAGGGTATCAGTTGGCCCTCATACACTTTTGCAGCCCACATTCACCTCTGACACCGTTTATTTGCAATGGTGCTGTGCTGTGATCATCCCCTTTTCAAAGTCAGAGAAATAGCACATTTTACCCATGACAGCAATGGTTCATATGTTTGTAGAATGCCTACATGTCCCCTTGAATGCCCACTAAGCCACCTCACATTGGCTACGTGCTGCTGATGTCAAAAGTAGGTGGTAGTCATTATAGTAAGGATAGAAGCACTGGACCACAGTAATGCTCACTCCTGTGGGGAATGGACGTCCTATAATTTCTTTCAGGTGAAAAATCCCTCCTTTGGTCTGGGTATATATCATGCCTGAGGTAGGACAGGGAAAACATTGAGGGTCATATTCAATTGAAGCCCGCAACTTGATCGCAGACAGCCGATTGCAATGCTATTTAGTTGATCAGGCCCACAAGTTATGGACCCAAAGCCAAAACTGTAAACCATGCACTGGTTTGGAGCAGTTCAGGGGGGGAACATGATCAATTCAGCAAGCCAGATCAGCCAATAGAGAATGAGACTGTTATTATTATGGCAGTAAAACATGGAGGTTACATGTCAATCAATTAGGTTCGGGGGTCCGATATGCTATCAGACTCGTAAATCCAAACAATAAAGAATTATTAAAATCAATGGCAATACTGTTCTGATCCATATGGGTGGCTTGATATGTATTAACTCATTGAACCCCGAAATGACACCTAGAAATAAATTATATTTCCTGCCGATTTGCTAGTTTGAGACTGTAGTGCAATTAATTCTAATGTCAAAACATGTGTAAAACCTTAATTGAATGCGGCTCTGAGACTCTAGTGATAGGGAGGTTTTTTCTTATATATGGATCCTGGCTTACTTTGGAGGAGTGCACTCTGGGGCTCTGTGCTGCTTAAAAGATTTTAAGTAAATCTGAAATCTTGCTCAAATGAGTTCATCATTCAACAGCAATCATCCAATCTGTTAGTCTGTTCTGGTCAAGGCCAAACTGGAGAAGAAATCAATATAAGCATTAGGTACCATAATAAGACTCCTCTACTGATAACTTTAATTTTCCTAATTTATTGTAGGGTATAGTGAACCCCATCAAATGAGACATCTGTACAATCTGCATCATTCAAAATCTCAGTGCACTGAATGTTAATAAAGACACCCAATATTTCTTAGATTTTAAGTAGGAACTTGAACCAAGGCGGCTCAGCACATGTATTGTTTTTGAATGTTGTAAAGGCTTTTGATACAGTGTCACATGGAAGGTTATTGTATAAAGTAAGGATAATGGAGTTGCAATAAATATATGCACATGAACTGAAAACTGTCTAATAGACATGAAGCAGAGCTAAGTGGCAGAAAAGATTTTATACATATAAATGTAAAGTTAATCATTTGAAAATGAAAATAAGCATACAATTTGTAATATAAATAGAACAAAGCTTGGACTATTAGAAATAGAAAGGGATTTAGTATTGTTTTTAGGAAAATCACCTACATGACAGTCAGTGGTGAAACAAGTTAATGGAGTGCCCCGATGCAACCTCCCCGGGGGAGGGGGTGGCATTTCTGACCACCTTTAACTCCAATAATATGGTCACCTTTTGCTTTGGGGCCATTTATGTGAGCTTCCCAGCTGAGTAATCAGCCACTACAGTAAGAAGAGGCGAGTCTCTGAATGCATTAGTATATAGATCTAAAGAATTCAGTTGTCTATCCTGGAAGATCAGAATCTGACTCTTCAACAGATGCTTGCACTTATAAGATAATTAACAAATCTTGTCTTCTGGTAGTATGATTTGACCCTGTCCAGAAATTAGTGACATTCCTAGGAAATTAACTTAGGCAACATTACTAGAGAAGACTTCTTGAAACTGACAAGCAAACAGTTGATGTTAGGCATGCAAAACCAACTGCAGGTGATCCATCAACTAATGGGCATAGATCACTATTACAATCCAGTAATTAAAGTAAGACACAGTCATTACCTTTGTGAAGATCTACAGAGCTGTTGATAGGCCAAATGGTAGAACCACAATTTAAAAATGTTATTCTTCAGTGATAACCACCACAAATGTAGATATACAAAAAATCATCAGGTAGACCCAATGTGGCATTTTCCCAAGATGGAAGATAGAAACTGTTGTTGACAGTTCCACCTTGAATCTGCTGTTGTGTGCAATGCAGTGCATTATGCTAAACCAGTAAAGGTAATCTAGGCTGCTGTTTTAAGAGCTTGTAGGCCACTCAGTAAAGTAGGAGTGAAATATTGAAGTTCACATGAGGTCCTTGGCCTTCAATGATTAATGAAAGTACAATAGTAACAATAAAAGGGAGACAATAATATTCATAAAATTAAATCAGTATTCGTCAATAAAAATGTGGTTTGAAATTAACAAGAGAAAGCTACTACCTTTCCAACTGACTTTTCCAACCTTTAGCCATTACTCATAAGAGTACTTTGAAGGGTGGAATGTAAAATGTAAAAAATAGGGGACACAGCAGACAGTTAATCCCTTTTACAGGGACCCTTGTAAAGTTATACTACACTTAATCTTAACAAAAAGGTAAAGAAGTGATTGTCAAAAAACAACCTCAAATTGAAGAGTTCTTAACAGATGAAAAAACAGTCTGTATTTACATAGATACATAGTAATTGAGGTTGAAAAAAAGACTTTTAGTCCACCAAGTCCAACCTTTTTAGATCTCCTCTAATCTGCAATATGCAGATTAATTGTTAATTGATCCAGAGGAAGGCAAACAGAAAAAAAACAAGTGAAACTTTGCCGATTGTCTCAAAAGGGGGGGGGGGGGGACATATAAAATTCCTTCCTGACCCAGATACTGGCGATCAGACTCCTCCCTTGATCAATACTCCCTCTCTAATTATCCAGGATAACACTGAATGCCCGTTTATTTAAAAATATATTTAATCTCTTTTTAAAGTTATCCATCCCAGGCTGTCAAATGTGAGGGTTACATATGTTGAGGAATATATGTTTGTAGTCGCTATATGCTGATCTGTGATACATTCTTGTCCTGATTGGGACTCCTAGGAAAAAGTGTGCTATCCTTAATCAGTTATCTGCAATAAGGACAATAATTGTCTCCCATTCAGGAACAGACATGTTGATCAGACACAACTGTTGTTCATTTTACAGCAAACATTACTCCACAAACACATTAAATGCCATTTCATGTCAAATATGCTTTTAGCCCTGCAAAACGCGTGCTTGTTATCAGCTCAACAAAACTTGTTTCCTCATTAGCAGGTAGTTTTATGAATTTATGTACTTATACATTTCATTATTACATCATAAAAATATAAAATAAATTAAAATAAATAATATAAATAAAAAAAAACAAGGATTCCAATCACTAAATTTCTTTGCATTAGAAGTTGTGATGATGCAATACTTATGAAACTTAAACAGGTATGTGAAGTTAAACATGCACATAAATATAGTTTAAAATATAGTTAAAAGATTATTAGAAGCAAGAAATTATATATAATATAGACAGATAAGCAAACACTATATATATATATATATATATATATATATATATATATATATATATATATATAGTATATAAATAGTCAAACAGCCTTCTGCTCAATATTAATTATCATTTGCCCTAGAACTATAGGTTTGGAAAAGTAAAAGTTACCTTAACCTTGGTACATCAAGTGGGTCCTGCTTCATATGCAAAGATAGTGCACCCTGCAGTGCCCGCTTACATACAGCGGGATAAAAAGCTGGAGCCTCCATGGATAAAACTTCAGGGAAAATATAGAGGTATGATCAGTGCAATTAAACTGTACATTTCCAAACAAATAACTTTACAGTCAACTCTAATGCAATTATAGTAAGAACATCCTGTAGAGTAATTAAAGAACCACTTTAGTGGACTTATAAAACAGTTCCTAAAGAATCATTTGATAAGGCTTGATAATAAATAAAATCTATATTATTTGATGATTTAAACAATTACTATTTTTCATTGATCCCCCAGACTACAAATGTTAGCCATGTAAAACACATGCTTTAGTCACCATCCACTATAATACTGCAGTTGGGGTATGCTAATTTATTGCTCTCCCCCCTGGGAGGTGGCTCTGCTCTAGACACTATACGCATTAAGGGGTGGATAGACCAGGAGCCTATAGCCTGGAGGCATGATTAAAAAAAGTAATTCATTGTTTGAATGCACAGTAAAAGTTTAAGAGCTCAATCTAATTATTTTAGACAGCTATTTATTAGACAATTAAAGTTGTGCTTAAACTTTAAACAATTATTGATCATTTATTTGTAGTGGCCCCTAACCCTTTACATTTATGATTAAGGCGGTTAGACAAAGTTTGCACTACACATGCATTTTTGCAATATCATTATGTATTGCTGCCTGTTCAAATAAAAATAGACGCTGTTTATTTCAGCATACAAGGCCGCCGCAGTATATGTATTGTCTTTTAGAATAACCTGGTAAAGCCTCTTCCCACGAGTGCTTACTGATAGGTGTAAGCTCTTCAACGTGTTTTGTTTGCTAAAAACATTCTCCAAGAAAGTTTTAGCAAATGAAAAGCATTGTAGAGTAGAAAGTGTGTTCAGTAAGCAGTCAGCAGCACAGCTATGTTTTATTTACTATTAAGATTTTTCATTACATAGTAACACAGTAAATTGAACGCTTTAAGGTTCAACCTTTCAGATCTCTGATCTACTGAATCTGCTAAAACTTTTTGGTAGTGCGTTCCAGTCAGACCATCTGTACTGTGACAAACCCCTTTTGTTATTTTAGGTGAAGTCTTTTTTTCTCCTAACATCTTGTTAATTGAAAACCTATTGCTATAAAAAATCCCACAGACAAGTGTTATATTTACTTTGTGTATTTATATAAGGCATCCAATATTAGGCATCTTTTTTTCTAGAGAAAATATGTTTAACTTATTAATTTGTTACCCTTCTCTGAACCTTTCCAAGCTCTAGAATGTCCTTTTTTTAAGAGGTGCCCAAAATGCTACTCCATATTCCAAGGCTACCAGGGATTTATATAGCAGCAGAATTATATTTGCCTCACTTGATTCTATACCGCTCTTAATTCACTGTAATATTGTATTTGCCTTTGCAGATGCTTTCTGACATTGAGCACTTAATACATATTTTCTTTCCCAAATACATAACATTACATTTATTTGTGTTAATTCTCATCTGCTATTTAGCTGGCCATTCTTCTAATGTATATATAAGTCTCTTTGCAGTATAATTACATTATTTTCTGATTTGATTACCTTGCACAATTAGTGTCATCAGCCAATATGAATACATTACTCCCTAGTCCTACTTCTAAATCATTAACACATATATTAAAAATACAATAAATAGAAGAGTAACTTCACTTGCCACATCGGCCCAATTTGAGGCCTGTATTCTATGGCTCCCAAAAGCAAACAGCAAAGTGAAGCTCACTTGCAAAACTTTACCAAGCTATCACAAGACACATGCAAATATAACCCCTGAGTGCTCAAAAGCCTTCAAGTACCTTCAACCCACTGTAAAGGCAACAAATGCCTCCAATAAGCCTGGATTGCTACAATTTAATAAAATGAAGGAGCTTACACCTTAATTGTGCTTGATTTGAGGCTATACTAAAACAATGAAGGTCCCTATGACCTTCCACGGAACCTATAGACTTCCTGATATCACATATATAGTTGTGAGCGTACGGGCCATTGCTCACGCTTGCGGGTTCGCGTAGCGAGCCCGTGGCCCTCGCATAGCGAGGGACGTGGCCGAGGGCCTCGGTTGCTGGCGGTGCTCCATGACAGCAACTGAGGCCCTCGCAAAATTAATAATATGGAGCACTTTGGCAATGAGCGCCGCAGGCACTCATTGCAGGCAAGCCTCGCATAGCGAGGCAAGACGTTAAACCGTAGTCAAAAAATACGGCCGCAACTCGCGAACATGAAAAAAAAAAAAAAAACACAATAAATACACACACCACATACATAAAAAGCTTACCGACAGCAAGAGGGAGCATCCACGACCTCAAAAAAACAAGTTACACCTTCATTTACCTCAAAATAAAAGAGTTTACACACTAAAAAATTGTCAAAGCGAGAGAAAAAAAGGCGGCCGAACAAAACGAAAACGAGGCTACAGCACTCTAACCACGAAAAACACTTACGGATAATCCACTAAGACGCATACCACACATTACGACATCGCAAAAATCGGACGCAAGCCGCGGACAGGAAAAAAGCAAAAACACAATAAATACACACAACACATACATAAAAAGCTTACCTACAGAAAGACGAAGTATCCAGCACCTCAAATACTTACAGCTTCACTTAACTAAAAATAAAAGAGTTTAGACACTACAAAATTCTCTAAGCGAGAGAAAAAATGGCAGTCGAACAAAACGAAAACGAGGTTACAGCACTATAACCACGGAAAACACTTACGGATAATCCGAGAACACGCATACCACCATTACCCGCCATTTTACGCTAATGCGGAAGTACACAACTACGCTAACGGTTTCGGCTCGCGCACGCACACTATTACACTGCACACGTTCATCACGCTCACACAGCACCTCCACACCACTAATGCTGCAGCAACATCAAACAAGGCTCACAGATCTTCAACACAATGCTTCAAAATAGGTCAAGTATATTCATTGACCCATTAGCTACCTTACAATTCCATATGTATATTAATAACTAAACAACTTTCCAAACATACACATCTCATTGCCGTCATTTTTTGAAGGGCAAGTCGCTAGTCCTATAATAAAGCCAATGAGGTCCTTATGAACACCTAAAGAACCACCCACCATGAAAGTCCCCATCAACCACCATGGCTCTGTAGCTACTACCATAGGGGTCCTTATGGGTTCCCATGGACCCTATTTCCCCATAGGAGTCTGTAAGAACTAATAAAAACACACATTTTACATTAGATAAAGTCACTATTTAAAAAAAAAAAAAGAATTACATCTGAAAAAGGTGAAATAAAAATTAAAATGAGAAACTACCAAAAAATCCACTCCTGTGGCAATGGGGGGAATTGTACTTTTCTTAGATGACCATCCAGCGATGTTCACAGATGAGCTGGGCCACAATCTTCAGCTCTGGATAATCGTGCACATCCATGTTGCTAGTAGAAATTGGTCCACTTCATTTTTCTGCCCATGAAAAAATATAAACTAACAGATCTCCTCCTTTGAGGAGCTCCCTTGCCGACTAACAGTTTTCTGATGCCTTGCTTTATATATTCATTTTTATGGTTTCTTATTGGCTAAAATATGTGTCAATCATATTTTAGCCAATCAAGTATTTGAATATAGGAGTTATACTAAAGGTGCTTAACTCCAACATGCAACTGTGAATATCACTCTGAGGACCCACTTGTATGCCTCTTAAATCTTTATTGATAACCATATAACAATGCCGCTTATTTAAGAATGTTGGATTTTATCCAGCACATAATTTCTTTGGATACTGGGTCTTTAGAACCAGTAAGGATCTACAAAATTTAATCTAAGAATTATTTGGGATCTTCTTAATAACAAAAACTTCCTTTATGATGTCTCAAATTCCAACAGTCACGCTTTCATATATGAGAGGGAATAAAAAACATTTTCTACTGATTTACCAGAATCCTGTTTTAGTTAAACCACTTTCTTAAAAGACCTCACATTTTCTCTATTTAAACTAATATATCCTTTATACATAGAGGATAAATTATTATTATTATTATCGTTTATTTATAACGCGCCAATATATTCCGTATCGCTGTACATAAGATACGTTCAAGACAAAGATACATACAAATGAACACATAGTAAAACAAGGAGGGCCCTGTCTTTGAGTTTGGAATCCAGTGACCATGGTGCTTTCCCTAAAGCACCTTGTGGGATTGAAACTCGCAGACTTACAACCTAAAGGTATTGTGTGAGGAAAAGGAGGGAGAGAGATTTGAGAGTGTGTTAGGGTGGAAAGTGATACGCTTCTTTAAAGAGATGTGTTTTTAGAGAGGTTTTGAAGCTGGAGGATAATCTGGTGGAGCGAGGCAAGGAGTTCCAGAGAATAGGGGCCACACAAGAAAAGTCCTGAAGGCGAGAGGGAGAGGAGGTGACAAGAGTTGTGGAAAGAAGAAGGTCATTAGCAGAGCGAAGAGGGCAGGTGGGGGAATATTTGGAGATGAGACCAGAAATGTATGGGGGAGTGCTCTTGTTGAGGGCTTTGAAAGTTAGGGTCAGGATTTTAAATTTTATTCTGGAGGCTATGGGAAGCCAGTGGAGAGATTGACAGAGAGGTGATGCCGACACTGAACGTTGTCTACGGAAGACGAGTCTAGCAGAGGCATTCATAATGGATTGAAGTGGAGATAGTCGGGTGGTGGGTAGGCCAGCAAGAAGCGAGTTGCAGTAGTCCAGTCGAGAGATGATGAGAGAGTGTATAAGGATTTTAGTTGTGTCTTGTGTAAGAAAGTGGCGAATTCTGGAGATGTTTTTTAGATGGAGAAGACAAGATTTAGTTAGTGATTGTATGTGAGGGATGAAGGACAGGGCGGGGTCCAGTAGAACCCCAAAACAACGGGCTTGGGAGGAGGGGTGATGATGTCATTATTGACAGTGAGAGAGATGTGAGGAATTGACACATTGGGAGAGGGAGGTAGGATTAGGAGTTCAGTTTTAGACATGTTGACTTGGCAGTAAGCAGGTCATTGGTGACTTTAGTGAGAGCTGTCTCAGTGGAGTGTTGGGGCCGAAAGCCGTATTGGAAGGTGTCAAGAAAGGAGTTAGAGGAAATAAAGCAGGTAAGGCGGGTATAGACGAGTCGCTCCAGCAGTTTGGAAGCCGGAGGAAGTAGAGAGATAGGGCGGTAGTTAGAAGCAATGTCAGAGTCAGATGAGTACTTTTTGAGGATGGGTGTAATTGTGGCATGTTTTAGACAAGATGGAAACTTGCTGTATAATATTCCATGTTTCAGATTGAATGTTCTCATAAATATTTTCCTAAACTTTTCAGTGAGCACTTACATATTTTGTTTTGATACATAGCCAATTCCAATAAAAAACCTACAATAGGAACAGATACAAGAGCAGACCTATGATCTCAAAGGCTCACTAAGCGATGCCCCAAATCTGACTTGAAACACTATCATAAGATCTGATTGGAGAAACACAATAATTCCTGCATCTCTTAAAACAAAACTACGTAACTAGTCAGCAAAAGACACATATCTGGTTTCCCTTGGGTATGTGAGGTTAGAAACTGCTTTTATAATGGTAGGTAAGTCCACACATGTTTAAAAATACCATCTACATATGTGCATTGTGAGGTATGGGATACCTAATGGCTGAATATAAGTATATCTAAAGTTAGGTTTTATAAACCCTCTTAAGCCTTAGGTTCCTGTATCTTGTTCCTGCTTATTGTTGAATTCATATAATAATTAATTATTTCATTATCGTCCTTATTCATCTATAGTTGCGATATATATATTTTTCTACAAAAATTAATTAATTTATGGTGGGCAAAAGAGCGATAGAAGCCCTCCACCGTACTGTAGTACAGTAAATAAATGGTTTCATGCCCAGGATTCCAAGAAATACAGTTATTACACTGCACTCTGGGAACCTTGGCAGGTACATAAATGTGCCCACAAAAATGTTGCTCTTGTAATCCATAACCATTTAAAAAATGGCTTCCCTTAAGCTGTAACAGCTTTGAGCAAAGCTACGATTGGATTATACACAAACTAGGAATCCCACCCAGGTACAGCTCTTTCAAGGTTATTGCCTCTCATCAGTATGGGGCCAGTTCCTTAGCTTGTGTAGTGACTATTTTGAGGAGGTAGTTTACCACAAAAATCATTTAATTTAAGGGGGGCAAAAGAGAGATAGAAGCCCTCCATCGTACAGTAAATAAATAGTAAATTTGTGTTCACATTTAAATGTCTAAATCAAGTTAAAAAACTTGTTTCATACCAAAGATTTCTATGAAATACCAATGCTTAAGGGAAGCCATTTTTGAAATGGTTATGGTTTACAACAGCAAAGCCATTGTGTTGACATTTGCAAGGGTCCCAGAATGCAGTGTAATAACTTTCTCGGAATTCTGGGCATGAAACAAGTTTTGTAACTTGATTTAGACATTCAAATATGAACACAAATGTGAATACAAATGTACTATTTATTTACTGTACACAATTATTGAATAAAATGAGGAATGATGTTGTATTGAATCTTCTCAAAGGCCATAACTTCCAATATAGTCATTGTAACTAAATACTATTGATGCCCATAATTAGGGAGGCTCACAATTGATTCTAAATTCCCTTTATAAATTAAGAAGACTGCTTAACGGCCGTTTCTTCGCTTCTCTGGCTTTTTCCAAAGGCTGATACTACTATGAGAATGCTGCAGCTGTTGCTGGGGTTTAAATACTCTAAAACCGATATGACATCATCATTGTTCTTGATGCTGAATTTCCTATTTCCACTATGTATTGGGAATGAGAGTTCCATTCTTGGAAATATCTACAAGTGTAATTGTGCAATTCATCATTATTAACTCACTTCTGAATAATACATATGCGGTAATGTGTTGTAGATATCTTTTAAATAGCATGCTTTCATTTTACAACAGATCTGTGTGTTTCTGGCTGTTGCAGATATTGAAAAGCTGTGATTGATACTGTGAGATTTACTGCCGCTAGTTGTGCCTGTAATAGAAAATTCAGCAACATATCACTCTATTGTGCCAGATTCAATGTAGATGTATTTCTACTATTGCTACATTGTAGCTTATATAATCTAGATAGAACTGTACCGTAGCAAAGTACAGGAATATATATATACACCAGTAAGCAAAGATTTGCTCTGTAAAATAATATCTAAAAGAGTGATTGTAAAAGATCTCTGCTGGGGATGTCTAATAATATAAAATGTCATATTGTGTTCTGTTACAAGATGTCATGTTTTTATATCCACATTTATTGTGTATTTACACATACTTATACAAACTGATTAGTATACAGTTGATAACAAACACATTTGTATATTTATTGTATACTAACAGTATAAATTATTTACTACAGGAATCCTGTCCTTATGTTTTATTTTATCTCATTTATTGGGAGCATTATAATATTTTTTGAGAGTATTATAGCATCCTTTACTATAGGATGCTATACAGATATTGATAGATGTATTAACGTGATGGTGTTATTGGCTGTACCTTTAATGTACCTTGGATATTAATTTTATGTGCCAATATTGATAAATTATTCATCCCTAACACCATCTCAAATCGAAACCAATATCAAATAATCATTATTTTAACAATATATTTATAAAAAATCATTCACTTTGCTGTTCATAATACATATTCATATTACATATTGAAACACAAATATGTACATCATATCATTATTGATGTATAACTATAAATGAATCATCTCTTAAATTATTAGGTCTACTATCTTATCTTATATTAATACTGCCAACAGGTGTTGAGACATGATTCTACATCAACTTAACTCATTCACCTAAAAAATAATAAAGAAACAAAATTATGCATTTAAATGAAATGTGAAGATTTGCTAATTGTGAAATTTGCTTCCTGCCTTATCCATTTCCCAATCTACATATATTAAAATCATTTTTATTATACCTGATGTAAGCAGTTAATATAAGTGCAAAATAATTTTAGAAAATTAAAGGACCACAAAAGTCACTTATGTGTGCTCTGTACCATTAGACAGAGGGTGATAAATCATAGTGAAAAAGTGTTTTAATTTTGAAAACTGATGTTGAATTGGTGGCGTTATGATCAGTTGAAGTCTGGCTGTCTCAATGAGTTAACTGTGTTTGAATGAGTAATAAGCTCTGTACTGAGCAGAACAATGATTTCAGTGATTGAATTAGACAGCGATTGACTAATTGTAACTACTAGTCATCTTCTAGCAGCTAGGGCAATAGCTGGTGAAATAGCTCCGTCTGTAATGCAGCTGCTTGTGGAGCTAAAGGTCCTGAGATTGATTCCAGCCACAGCCAAGCTTCTTTAGCCAGGCAGTGGTTGTCTTGGAGGTGTATTTGGGGTTGTTATCATGTTGGAATACTGCCCTGCGGCCCAGTCTCCGAAGGAAGGGGATCATGCTCTGCTTCAGTATGTCACAGTACATTTTGACATTCATGGTTCCCTCAATGAACTGTAGCTCCCCAGTGCTGGCTGCACTCATGCAGGCCCGAAAAACGGCAAATATGGCTCAAATTAACTTGCAACCTCACACACAGGCTCCCTGGCTCTCCTCTGGTGCTGTGTGTGAGTGCAGTGTAAAATGTAAAAATGTTTTAGTACAGTGGAAAGTATACATTTTTATTTTCCATTATTAATAATTATTAAATGAATGCACGTTAATAATTAATTAGAAATGAATAAATGTATTCGGAAGTGTGAAGCATTAATGTATTCATGAAGTAACGGCAGAGTAAAATATGCTTTTGAGCATTTTTTTTATATATATTTTTTTAATAATAATTAATTAATATACTTTATCTATTTCTAATTAATATATCTAGCAATCAATATCCTGAAGAGCTAACAATCTCTTTTGATTTTCCTGCAGCATACAATGTACAGTTGGACTGTTGCTGACCTGAGGAGAAAGTGTCAGCAATGTGCCAAGTATGTAGAATAAATAGGCTGCGTACGCGAAGGAAAACAGTTTGTTTAGTCGGGTAAAGCGCCCTTTTAGATTAGTAATGTTATTAGTTGCAAGTTAGTATTGTAAAATGGCGGTGATTGTCTATGTGTTATGCGGCTCCTGAGCATTTTCCGTCCTTTCTAATAGTGTATTTTGTACCTCATACGTTCCGGGGTAAAAGTCGTACGTGCCTGGCGGTGTTTTGCGCGGTTCGGGGTCGTGTAGCCTCGTTTTCATTTTTTCGGTCGCTATTTTTTTTCTCACTTAGTCGATTTTCGAGTGCCGAAACTCTGCAAATTCGGCTTAAATTTGTGTGCAACCTCACTCCCAGATGTCCTGGCTGTCCCCCTGTGTGTTTTTCACATTTTTCGATTTGCACAGTTCGGCCATTAACTTCGTATTTTTATGACCTCGTAAATTTTTTTTTCTAAGTCCTGCATTCCTCAACTGCTTTTAGCCTAAGCCAATCCCGAGTTTCGTAACTGCTTAGAAGCTAAGTCCTGCATACTTAAATGCCTCAACTGCTTGCCTCGCTTCATTTTATAGGATTTTATATTTGTTTTGAGATCTGGATCCTTTTCGAGACAAGCCTGCCATTGCACCCTGAAATTATTATAGCTTACTACAAAATATTTGACATCACACAATTAAAACTCTTACACTCCATCTTACACATGATTCTAAAAAAATGTAGCTTACATGCAATGGTTTCTAAAGTCTTGATCTCGAGGTGGGGCAGTTCCCAAACAGATTCAAGCACATTATCCAGTTGTGGATCATTGAGTTTAGCTCTGATTTCAAACTCATAAATTAACAAGAGAATTTCAGTGGGGTCCAAAGAGAAATCGCCTGAGAAAGGACAATTGAAAATATGTATGGTTTAAAATATTGTCTTCATATTTGCTGATAAAACATATGTTGAATGTTAAATTACCTGTGGACTGCAGAATTCTCCACACTTCCCGGCACACCTCAATATACTCCAATGACTGAGTGAGCAAGTTAACCTAAAAGTAAAAAAAACAATTTGATTGTCTAAACTTCAACAACCATAACAGTACATTTGAATGTTAAGATTAACTGAGTACCTGTTCTGAGTGGTCCGATATCTTCCTAGCGATCTCCAAGTCAACAGCAGCTGCCATTAGGAGGCACGATTTCTGGGCCACTAGAATGGGCTTATCACAGTGGCAGAACAGTGATAACTGTAACAATACAGATATGGAGTCTCAACTTTAAACTAAATGCTTCCCCTCACCCTTTTCCTGCACACCGCCACCCATCCATCTCCTTTTGCACCTTGTAAGATAGAAGAAAGCAGTCCCTCATCACCCGTGGATAGTCCTGACTCTGTACTGCCAGATTCCATGCTGATGGGAACAGAAAGGTAAGAAAAAACATGTTTGTAAGATGTAGCAGTTACATGTAAAACCCATAAATATTAAAAAGGTATTTCTGTTTTGAGAGCTACAGAAGCAGTGATTTGCCACTGTGATTTCCTTCTTTCAAGTAAAGTGTGTTATTTAATGTGTGCACTAATTGTGCCCAGGTCAGTAGTCCTAAATTAAATTTAAACAGTGGAAGGAGCAAACTTATGAGCTTGGTAACACCTCTAGTGTCAAGTGTAGTTCTAGTATAAGTGTTAGAGTTTAAATAGTTTAAATAAAAAGATTTACACCAATATGTTGTTTATTACTTTTTCTCACTGAATCTTCTGGTTGATAATTATGAGTCAGTCCAGTGGTAACCTCACTCGGGGCTCATTCAATTGCGATTTGGCCAATTGAATAGTGCTCTATACAAGCAAAGAGCATTTTTTTACAGAAGTTTTTAGAAGTGTTAGTGAAGACCTTGCTTTTGGATAACAGTTCAATAACTAAAACAATTCTGTAAAAAAATATGCTCTGTGCTATATAGAGGTTCATTCAGTTGGCCAAATCGCAACTGAAACAAGGCCCTCAGTTGGCAAGCACAAACAGATTTGCTAGATTGAGTGAAACTGTTGGGGATGTCCAATCAGGAATGGCAATGCCAGATAGAGCTGTTCCTTCTAACAGCTGGGAGAACAGTTCTACTGGAGGATTGGGAGGGCAGAATAGGCAAAGCAACAGAAGGGTTTTGTTAGTAGGGGACTCAATTATTAGGAAGGTAGATAGGGTGATTTGTCACCTAGATTCCAGTGAGCGAACAGTTTGCTGTTTCCCGGGGGCTCGGGTTTGGCATGTTGTGGATGGGGTAGATAAATGATTGGGAGGGGCTGGAAATGAACCGTCGGTTTTGGTACATATTGGTACCAATGACAAGATTAGTGGAAGATGGAGTGTCCTAAAGAATGATTTTAGGGAACTGAAGTTTAAGGGAAGGACCTCCAAGGTAGTATTTTCTGAGATACTACCAGTGACACGTGCTAGCCCAGGGAGACAGAAGGAGTCTAATGCGTGGCTAAAAACGTGGTGCACTTAGAAGGGATTTGGATTTTTCGAGCACTGGGCTGACTTTTCACTTGGTTACAACCTCTAAAGAAGGGATGGATTGCATCTTAATGATGAGGGAGATTGTGTGCTAGGGGATAGGATAGTAGAAAGGCTGGAAGAGTTTTTAAACTAGTAGGTGGGGGGGAGGGACTAGATGAAAGTAATAGGGTAGAAAGTATAGAGGGGGTAAGGGATGAATGAACTACTCATTGGGGAGGAGATGGTGGTAGGGTTAGTACTGTCCAAAGGGAGGTATTACTAAGTAACTCAAATAAGGAGACAGCACTTCAAACCTACAAACTCATAACATAAGGTGTATGTTTGCTAATGCCAGGAGCTTGACAGTTAAAATGGGCAAGTTAGAATTATTAGCAGCTAATTAACAATGGTATTTAATGGGCATTACTGAAACGTGGTGGGATGAATTTCATGACTGGACTATTAATCTGAATAGTTATAACCTATTTAAGAAAGATAGGGGCAATGGTAAAAGAGGAGGAGGGATTTGTCAGTATATTAAGCCTGAATGTAAGCCTATAGTCAGAGAAGATATTTATGCTGGAACTAGTGATAATGTTGAATGTTTGTGGGTAGAGTCAAATAGCAGAGCAGCAAATTCCGAAGGAATATTAGTAGAAGTATGTTATAAACCCCAAATACAATTGAAAGTGAGGAAATGCAATTATTGTTAAAGATTGGAAATGCTGCTAAGCATGGGCAAGTTTTGCATGTTGCAGATCAGAGGAGATCTTAAAAGGTTGAACTTGATGGACTGAAAGTATTTTTTCAACTATGTAACTAAATTTTAATAGTGAGAAATTTTAACTACTCTGATATTAACTGGATGAATGAGACCAGCAGTTCAGCTAAGAGAAGCAGGTTCTTGAGTACACTCAGGGATAATTATCTGGCCCAGGTAATACAAGAACCTGCTAGAAATTAGGCTATCTTGGATTTAGTTATCACAAATAATATTGATATGGTATCACATGTTGAAATAGGGCAACCTTTGGGAAACAGTGATTACAACACAGACTCATTTGAGATTGAATTAAAAAAACAAAACTGTAAGGGGTCAACAAAATGGCAAATTTTAAGATCTAAGAGCAGTATAGACTGAGACAAAGAAATGACAGGTAAAACTACTGAACATAAATGGACAACATTTAAATCCTTACTAAATATACATACTTATAACCATATACCATATGGAAATAAAAGTAAAAGGAGTATATCACATCCAACGTGGCTTAACAATGATTTAAAGACCAAGATCCGGAGTAAAAAACAGGCATTTAACTTATACAAACAAGAGGGGACAGAGACTGCTTTTCGTGAGTACAAGGAAATCAACAAGGCTTGCAAAAGGGCTATTAGACTGGCTAAAATAGAAAATGAAAAGTTAGTTGCAAAGGAGAGTAAGACTAACCCTAAAAGTATTTTTTTAAATATATAATTGGGAAGAAGGCCAGGAAGGAAGTTATACGAACATTAACATGTGAAGCAGACTGTCTGATAAATAGTGAACAGAAAAAGAGCTAAATAAGTTATTTTCTTCGATATACACAAGGGAGGTACCAGTGGTTTGGACACTGCAGCATAATGGAGCTACACTACCTTCACCAAATAATTGGTAAACGCAGGAAGAAATAAAAAAAAGGGTTGAAAAAAATAAATGTTAATAAAGCAGCAGGTCATGATGGAATACATCTAAGGGTACGGAGGGAACTGGATCCTGTAATAGCCAAACCATTATATCTAATTTTTTAAGATTCACTCAACACAAGGTCGCTACCAGATGATTGGAGAAAAGCAGATGTGATACCTATATTTAAGAAAGGAGCAAGAGCAAATCCAGGGAATTATAGACCAGTGAGCCTCACTTCTGTTTTTAGAAGGGCTAAAAAGGGATAATATATAAGGTAATTAAATCAGAAAATAATATACTTTCCCTCCAAAGGGATTTGCATAAATTAGAAAAATGGGCAATTAAATGGCAGATGAGATTTAATACGAATAAATGTAAAGTTATGCATCTGGGAAGGAAAAATAGCCATGCAATTTATAAACTTAATGAAACAAATCTAGGGGTATTGGATATTGAAAGGGATTTGGGAGTGCTTGTGGACAACCACCTACGTAACAGTTCTCAATGCCAAGCAGCATCTGCAAAGGCAAATAAAATATTAGCATGTATTAAGAAGGGAAAAGAAGCCAGGGAAGCAAATATAATTCTGCCACTATACAAATCCCTAGTACAAATCCCTTATATCTTAGACTGAATTTGTGGTGAAAGCATTGTGGTAAAGATTTTGGGTTGTGGTTGACAGATGAATGGGTTTTTACACATCCGCCAATTGCAATCACCTGTAAAATCTCCATTAAACGTGGTCTGGCAGATTATTTTATATTTTCACTGAATTATAGAAACAGCAGGGAGATGCTGGAGTTAGTATATCAGCAGAAAGTTATGTATATTCAGGGCATAAGCAAATACAATGTCAAGGACAATCAGAGAGTACCAGCGTGAGCACTTTCTTGGTGCAGAGCATGCTGGAATTTAGACTGTTATTTCCTCTTCAGAGAAACACTGAGGGTTTAGGCAGCTAATGGGGTCTTCCAGATTAATTGGAATTATTTTTTGTAAACGCCTCCAAGTATTTAAGGTATAAAAGTGATGCTGCAGCACTAGTAAGCAGTAATGCTAGACAAAGCTTCAGGCATAGAGTGAAACCGGAGTGGTAGCACCATGAAATAGAACAGGCCAAATAGAGGCAGATAGAGGCTACATTTGAAGCTGGCTTGTACAGGGTAAGAAAACCATCTCACCTGCAAGTAGTAATCACACATTTTCCAAGATACCCAGAACATGTGCAGACAATATTTATACCTAAGAGATGGATCAGGAGAATTTCTTGCTTTCAACTACCTTGCATATAATACCAAATGCATAAAAGGAATGAAAATGTTATTTAATCCCTTGTCTTAAAGGTCCAGGACTGGAGTGTTCTGAAGTGCTCCTTCCTCATTTGGATGATTATAAAGCCATCACAACTGCCCTTCAAAAACATTATACTCCTAAAGTTTACAGGAGAATGTTACAGGAAAAGGACATTGCAGACGGGTGCAGAGAGCGCAGAAAAAGGTCTGCAGGCTTGAAGTCTACTGGACCCGGTGAATCTGAAAATGAAGGGGCAATTTCTAAGATTAGAGCCACAGCATATAAAAAATTGATACTGGATCACAAGCCAAAGACAGATGGGAGCTTGTTAATTGGCAGATTGGTGCACACCTAACAGTAAACTTGATGAAAACAAATAATGCCTGTGCCATGAAGCTTAGAATGGATGCTGGGATAAGTGGCCTACCCACTAATGTCTTCTATGTAGACTGAACATGTCACATCTACCTGTCCACAGAAGAAATGTTTTGTAGCAATACATTCAGTGGTCCTGCTTCTATGTAGTAAGCATAAGACCAGTAATGCAGAATGCAATATTTTTCTGACACTTAAGGTGACACTGGTATATCAGAGATACAAAAAACCTTGCTAGGCCATGACAAATGAACCCCGAGTGTAAAGGGTAGGACCAGTACTTCACACACTGCATCTCAACTAAAAACTCCATTGCACAGGCCCAAGGGATACATCTACATCTAGACAAACCTTTTCCAAGCCTTGCAGTGATGGGAAAGGGGTGAAACGGCAGGTGGAAATGTCACTGGAAGCGGCAGTTTCAATTCTGCATGCAGGTAGTTCAGGTGTATGTGTCACCTGATGCTGACGAGGAGATGACGGCATCTTTCGGCAGCATCCTGAACAACCAAGCAGCCTTCTCTTGGGACAGCACTGCTTGCTCCACATAGAGAGGGGCCTAGAAAGGCACCCCAACCTTCTCTCGCACTTCAATTCTGCACCGACATCAGCGCTGTGACAGCAGGGCACTGTGGAAAAATGCGCTTGTGTCAGGTGCGCGCTGTAGTCAAGCACGGTTTAGTCTAGTTGAGGATGTGGCGGTGCGCATTCGTCGGCGTGCTTGTTTGAGTTGCGCTAAAGTTGTGCTACCGCCTAGAAAGGTTGGCTTAAAGAAAGCTCATCTCCACTTCACCCAGTTGGCTAGCCACTAGGCATCTTCAAAAGTGGTCGAAACTCAGCAAACAAGAAAATTATCACACCAGCCTCACATAGTGTACTTGGACTGAAACTTGCATGTTGGAGCATCAGAACTATCCTTGACACAGCAGACAGCGATCGCCCAGAACTGGCGCTCTGCTCTAGTGGCCCACAAACTATCAAGGCTGTTTATCGACATCAATGTCCTCAGTGAAGTTTGCCTCAGGAAGCCTTCAGGAACATGGCGCAGGCTACTTCCTATACTGGTCAGGCAAGCTAGGAACCAAGAAACACCTCTTTGGGGTCGGTTTCATGGTCAGGAACCATATCACCTCCAAACTTAATAACCTGCCAAAGCGTCACTCTGATTGCATAATTTTCATGCGTCTGCAACTTCAATCCAAGAAGCATGTTACAATTTGCAGTGTACTGTATATGCCCCAACTCTTCAAGAGGATCCTGCTGAAAAGTTTTATGCTGACCTGCCTTATCTCGTACAGAATGTCCCTACAGTTGACAAGGTCATCATCCTCGGAAACTTCAATGCCAGAGTAGGCACAAATTCAGAAGTTTGGAAAGGGGTACTTGGCAACCATGGTGTTGGAAGCTACAACAACAACGGGTGCCTTCTGGTAGAGTTTTGATCAGAAACTCACCATTAACCAACACCGTTTTCCAGCATAAAGACAACCTGGTGCATCCTCGGTCCAAGCCCTGGCATTTTATAGACTACATTCTGGTGTGCCAGCGAGATCTTCGAGACGTCCTACTTCCCCGATTGATGCCCAAGGCAGAATGTAATACGGATCACCGCCTTGTGCGCTGCATACTTCGTCTCCATTTTAATCCTAAGCCAAAGAGGAAAAAGTTACAGATCGTAAACCTCCAGTCAGCTAATGTGAAGACCGACTTCCAGGCAAATCTCCAGTCTAAAGGATCGCAGGTGCTTCATGGATGCCTCTTCAGATGCTCAAAGGGAACACCTCAAAACCAGCATCCTGCAGAACGCTGAGGAGGTCCTACGGTTCTCCACAAAGAAGAACAAAGACTAAAAAAGATATCCGCTCATCAAGTGCATCTCACTCAGCCGTCCAGCCTTCCGTCTTGTGTGCAGCAAGTTTCAAAGAAAGCTTAGAAAAATTAAGAACCTGTGTTGGATTATTTTCGAGGACAGAACTCAGCCATTGCACAGATGTTGGTGACTACAGAGGCTTTTATGAAGCCCTGAAGGCGGTGTACGGCCCTTCGCACCTGGTAAAAAGCCCATTGCACAAGGCAGATGGTCAACACTCCTTACAGATAAGGCAATGATTCAGATCCCTTTCAGACTCTATTCTGCACCAACAGTGTAGATTCAATCTCAGCTCTCCATCACATTCCACAACAACAAATAAAAACAGAACTGGATGAAATCCCTACTCTTAAAGAGACTGTGAAAGCTATTGAACAGCTAAAGAATGGTAAGGCAGCAAGAGTCAATAGGATCCCAGCAGAGATCTGGAAACATGGGTGCCCAGCACTTCACGGTAAGCACCATGAGCTCTTTGTTTGCTGCTGGTGGCAAGGAAAAATCTCACGTGATGCAATCATTGTCACCCTATACAAGACTTCTTCAATTACTGGGGGATAACTCTGCTCTCCATCGCGGGGAAAATCCTTGCAACAGTACTCTCCAATAGACTTGTGCCACACCAATGGCAGAAGAACTCTTCCCCGAGAGTCAGTGTGGCTTTAGAGCCAACAGGAGCACCAATGACATGTTTTTTGTTTTTAGGTAGCTCTAAGAGAAATGCAGAGAACAGAACAATGGATTTTATGTGACGTTTGTCGACCTTACCAAAGCGTTCAACACTGTGAGTAGGAAGCGTCTGTGGCAAATACTGGAACGTATAGGATGTCCTCCCAAGTTCCTCAACATGATCATCCAGCTACAGGAGGACCAGAAAGGCCAAGTCAGTCACAGCAACAACCTGTTGGAGCCCTTCCTAATAAATAATGGTGTGAAGCAGGGCTGTGTCCTTGCACCAACCCTATTCAAGCTATTATTCAGTATGATGCTGCAAAAGAGCATAGCAGACCTTGATAATGAGGATGGTCTCTAAATCCGATACCACATCAATGGCAGTCTGCTCAAACTGAGGCCACTAAAGGCCCACACCAAGAAAATGGAATTACTTGTTCGAGAGCTACTCTTCGCCATCAACTCTGTCCTTGTTATCCATACAACGACAACTTTGACATCTTGCTTTGCGGGGGTGGCAAAGTTCTTTGGTCTAGAAGTCAGTTTGAAGAAGACAGAAATTATCCCCCAGTCTGCACCTCAGGAAGATTACTGTCCTCCTTGCCTTACTATTGGCGAGATTGAGCTAAAAACAGTCTACCAGTTCATCTATCTAGGTTGCATCATCTCCTCGGACGCTAAGATTGACAGGGAAATTGACAACAGACTGGCAAAGGCAAACGGTGCATTCACTATGTTATATAAAAGTGTTTGGAACAAGCATCTGAATAAATGCACCAGGGTCAATGTGTACAGAGCTTTTGTGTTGACCTTCCTACTTTACGGCTCTAAGTCGTGGGTTACCTATCACCATCACCAACTACAAGCAGCTGGTCCCTACTGCTTTTCCTCTGTGTATCATATCACATATACAATATATAGAGCCTAATTCAACTGAGCAATTGTTAGTTACTGGAGCCCGTAATGGAGGCCTTTAAGCTAAATTGCTATTCAATTGGCGTTTTTTTTGCGAGCTAAAAACTTTTTGAAATCCTTGCTGTTATTACAGCCTACCGAAGCCTTTGATCTTTAGTGCCCGCAAGAGTTCCGATCGCTAAAATCGCAAATCATTATTCAATTGCAAAAATACCTCCAAACCGCACCCGCAGTAAAGCCCGCAAACGGCAAATGACGGCCCAAAGCTTACATGTCCCAAATAGGACCCACAAAGGGTTTACAGACTAGTTTGGAACACTGCAAAACACAATAAAAACATGCTGCAAGGCGCTCAAAGCTATTAAAGACACACTACCTCAATAAATTGCAACACACAATACATGAAAATGGTTGAACAGTGAAACATTGCCAATTGTCTCAAAAGGGGAAAAATATAAAAAAATATTTCCTGACCCCAGATACTGACAATCGGATTCCTCCCTGGATCAATACTCCCACTCTAATTATCCAGAATAACCCTGAATACTCGTTTTATTTAAAAATATATCCAATCCCTTTTTAAAGATATCTATCGAATCTACTGTCACCACCTCCTCTGGTAGATAATTCCACAGATTAACCACCCTTACTGTGAAGAACCCTTTTCTTTCTTTAAGGTGGAATCTTTTTACTTCTTACCTCAGGCAGTGTCCTCTTGTCAGTTTAAAACCTCTTGGCACAAAAAGCCCCCTTGACAAATCTTTATACTGACCCTGGATGGGTTTATATAAGGGAATCCTATCTCCTCTTAGACGCCTTTTTTCTACAGAAAATGAGTTTAATTTAGTTAGTCTTTCTTCATAACTTAGCCCATCCATTCCCCTTATTAGTTTTGTTGCCCTTCTGTGTACCTTTTCCAGCTCTAAAATGTCCTTTTTATTTAGTGGTACCCAAAATTGTACTCCATATTCCAAATGAGGGCGTACTAGGGATTTGTACAGTGGCAGAATTATATTTGAATGGAGGGGCTAAGTTATGAAGAAAAACTAACCAAATTAAGCTTATTTTCTCTAGAAAAAAGGCGTCTTAGAGGAGAAATGATTACCTTATATAATTGCATCCAGAGTCAGTGTAAAGATTTGTCAAGTGAGCTTTTTGTGCCAAGAGATTTCCAACTGACACAAATACATCATTTGAGGTTAGAAGTAAAACGATTCCACCTTAAAGAAAGAAATGGGTTCTTCACAGTAAGGGTGGTTAATCTGTGGAATTCTCTACCAGAGGAGGTGGTGACAGCGGATTCGATAGATAACTTTAAAAGTGGACTGGATTTATTTCTAATTAAAAAGGGAATTCAGGGTTATCATGGATAATTAGAGAGGCAGTATTGATCCAGGGACAAGTCCGGTCGCCGGTGTCTGGGATCAGGAGGGATTTGATTTTTTTTTTAATATATATATTTTTTTTTATACAACTAATTAATTAATAGTTAATCCGCATATTGCAGATCGGAGGAGATCTTGAAAGGTTGAACTTGATGGACTGAAGGTCTTTTTTCAACCTTAAATACTATGTAACTATGATATTGAGGTCAGGATCACATGCTTCACTAGTGCATATATTAATGCTGTTTGTCATTAACATGCCATTGTGAGACTTTGCAAGTCCACCGCCATAGTGGTGGACTTGCAGTGCACTTATTAACTGTTGGGGGGTGGGATGGGGTGTGTGTGTATGGAGTGACCTAGCTCTATGTGTATCTATGTGTGTAATTTAATTTATGTGTATTGGTATTATGTGTAATCTATAAATTTGTCTGAACAAGGATCAAGTGTAAATTTGTAAATAGATAAATATAAATTAACAAAACCGCAATATACTGCTCTGAAATCTCTCCTACTCTCAATCACTCTGGTCAAACCACCAACTCTGGGACCTGCATGCTACTTCGTCAGAATCTGTAACATAGTCAATGCATGGGCGCGTGAAATGCAACTTTATAATCTCTCTTTATCAATCATCTTCGGCTAGACCGCTTTCTATTGGCTGAGAGGCATGTGTCGCACTCCTTTATACCGTGAATTGGATCGTAACTGCGGGCTGCATCTAGTCCAGCCCATTAACAGTTTGCAGCTGCAGGAAGGGTTTACGGGCTTGGGGCTTTGGGCTGTATCTTGTGCGACGACCGCAAGCCCGCAACAGGCACGCAGAAATACGGCCTATATACTGCGAGATTCAGCCGTCGAATTTAATGAGGCTCAATGTTTTTATAAGAATACTTTAGCAGTATACATTTTAATTTATAGCATAAGGCAAGAAAAAGGTATGATCTGTATCTTATTATACCCTTGGTGCTTGACACCACTATTATCTAAACAATATAAATAACTTTAATGGGATATTTTAATCCGGAAATAGCGCCGCTTAAAAGTTATAAAAATTGGTGCACAATATAGAATAAATAAATACTATATGATATAAGAATGAGGATAGATCAGTGTCATCACCAATATAGAGATCTGGTCATGAGAGGTACCCTAAATAAAGGGTTAACGTATTCAAAAATAATAGATGAATGAAGTATTGAATCCTCATATATCAGAATAAACTTATATACCTGAAAAAGTCAGGATATACTGATAATCATCGGATTATTCTATATAGAAAGCACTATAAAGAAAAAACTAATGTTAAAAACAAAATATAGAGTAAAACAGAGATCATAAATAAACTGGAGGTATCAATATATATGTAAATATCAATATCAAAGATATTAGGGACACTGTGACTTTAAAAGGTAATGAATGATAACAGAAGCTGCAGATAACATATAACAGTATAACAATATAGTGTATTGGCAAAACGTTGCCACACTTAGTATACTTGCTGTTCAGTTGCTATGCTTCATGTGTAACAACATGGCTTGTCCCATCAATTAACTATGTTAGATTGGTCCTCCAGTTGTCTCTGTCCTCTATGACTACTGATAAAAGTGCCAACGGGGCCGTTTCGTCCATCCTCATGGACTTTCTCTAAGGCTGTATTCTATGCTGGACTCTCTGGCTTATAAAGCCAGTCTATATCCGGGTTTGATGATGTGTATTGCGTAATTGCGTCATTACGTTCGCGTAACTGCGTCATTGCGCTTTTTTGAAACTGTTTAACTTTATTTAAATGGACAGTGGGCATTTTCAAAAGACAACTAACTTTATTTGTTCCCGATTTTTACAAGGGTTAACAAAAAGCAATACTCAAAAAAATGATCTTTGTTTATTTTTTAGGCCTAGGTGTTATTACTTAAGTGCGTACCAAAATATTGTCCTGTGGATTCTATTTAGGAATCCTTGAACAACCAACCTTGGTTGGTTGTTCAAGGATTCCTAAATAGAATCCACAGGACAATATTTTGGTACGCACTTAACAAAAAGCAAAATGCAATTATTTACTGAATGTATATGGGACTAGAGATCAAGATTTAAGATAGGATATCCCAATGATCACAAAACAAAAGTGATAAAAGAGGTAATATAACTACTATTTTATGTAGTGTGGTGATGTGAAATCTAAAATAATTATATAATAATTATCATTGTACAGTGGACAACACTAGTCCAATAAGAATAATAATGAAGCATAAAATAATAATATGATGATATAATAAGTGGTGAGTGATATAACACTGAAGTGACCTCTTATGTCGATATATAATATAAAATGTAACTCTAAAAGTGAATGATTATTGTCTATCTTAGTATATAGTATAAGGCATGTCAAAAAATTCATGAATGGAGCTTTAAATCTCCAGGTTAAAACAAACAAGCCACCCCACTGGCTTTGGAAATCTTAGTGCAGATCTGAGAGAAGGGGAAGGCATAGTGTAAATATATGTGTTGTACTAAATGTTGTGATGAGCATGTCATCGTCAGCTCATACTACAATGCAAGCTCACACTACACTGTATTTATATAGGCTTATGTTGCCATCCTCCAGTGTTCTGTGCAGCAGTTTCAGTCAATAAGCTATGCACCTTTAATGGTATTGGAGTCTATGAAACTGGCTGTGGTTGGAAGATTCAGTCTTTTTGAATATTCCAGGCATACTCCATAAAGTGGTTGGAATGCTATGCAGGTCCATAAATATACAATGCTGTGTAAATACTCAATGTATTACATTGTATTTAATACATTTTACTTGTTTTCCCTCTTACAAGCTCCTAAAAGGACCAAAATAATAATAAAGAAATATGAATGTTTTATGTTTTCATTGACATTTTGATTTATGATGGTTTCAGGGCCTGCAGAACAGGAGAAAAGAGTAATTCTTGTGAAGGAGAATAAAATATCTGTGGCACGACCCAGGTGCGAAGTTCCAACTAATCTTAAGAATTATTCTTCTTTGGCTATAGGAATCTTCCCTTGAACCTTGCAGTGGATTTGTGTCTATTCCAGGACCATCGGGATACAGAACAGGAATAAAGAGGTTGAAAGTTACAGAGTTTATAACCTCTAAATAAAAGTCAGAACACTGTGATTATGTTCCCTAGAAGAGTTAGTCTTTATTGGGAAATTTGGAACATTTATAGGCAAAGAGGACAATACAACTTTGGTTCAACCCACAAACATTACTAAAATACCTGCTATAGCACTAGCCAATTAGTGTGGTGTGGGAGTTCATCTAATCACAGGTTGAGGTGGTAATAATTTCACTTAAACATTCAAATTTAAAGTTTCCTTCTAGTTAACTCACTTAACCTATTTCCATTTCCTGTCCACAGCTAGATAATCAAATCAGGTAGGTTGTTATCAAAATGTACAGTCATATTGTTCAAATTTCCTGTCTCTGGTGATGAAATTAGTAGGGACTGAAACTGTGATGGGGAGATAGAGAAGACATAATTATTTTACGTTTTGCAGTGGTGACCAGCAGGCTCCAAGCTGATCGTCATAGTCTGTATTTGCATTTGCACAGAACCATGTATTTTGATCCTTTCTATATCCCGAGTTTGGGTTAGTGAAGGGGATTGTGTACTTCAATGAAGCTGTGAGCTGTACCATGCATGGTCATAGCAGAGTGGTCAGACAAATCGAGGTCCACTGGAAAAGGAATTGCAGTCCACTCCAGTATCTTCTCCTCAAGTGGAACACAATTCCTCCTCCAGTGGACCACAATTTGTCTGCTATGACCTGCCTATCTTGGGTCACCCTACATTGTATAGCTCACAGCTTCATTGAAGTACACAAGACCCTTCACCACAACAAGGTAGCGATCCAGATGTGGTAACTAAGTGTGTGTGTTTGCGTCGTTCAGTCGTTTCCGATTCTCTGTGACTTCATGGACCATAACACACCATGCTGATCTACTTGTTTTTCATGGCAAGTTCCTTCTCCAGTGGATCACAGGATACAGCTCCTGCTATTTCTAGGTGGTCTCCAATTTAATAACTGTTCAGGCCCAACTCTGCATGGCTCCAGGGTAGTGATACCTCTTGGTCCCCTGACTAGAATCAAACCCAGAATGCAGAGGTGAAAGCACTGAATCCTAACAATTGTTCCACCAGGAAACCCATGGTAACAAAGCGTAACAGACTTCAAATTAAATAATTTTTTTGTGGAAAAAAAGGATAAGCCAACTTCTTGTAACTGATACCTTTTTGGGTTAAGTGGTGTAAGTAGCCCTCATTAATGTAGCGCAGTGTAACGGTCATAAGGAACAGAGATGCAGGTTTAATTAGGGACAGGTCGAGTTGTCACAATAAAGGTCAGATAACCAGGGCAGGTGGGACCCTTACCTCAATGTACCTACCAAACACCATTAACCCCTCCTGTATGATTCTCACAATACATTCAAGTTGGCAATCCTAGATTGCCCATGCACAAGGTCTGCGTCAAAGTCATGATAAGTGGGTCACACTGACCATCCATTATTAGGGATAGACTCTGTGGTGCCCACCAACCTCTAGAGAGACCCTGTAGTCTATACTTGAAAGATACGCCAATCAGCACCCAAGTGAGTTTCCATTGATTGGTCAGGTGCTTGCCGAAGCAACCAATCAGAGCAATGCCTACCAAAGATGTCTCTGATTGATCCTCACTATGACGGTAGGAATTATGAATTTCCAAAGTTGTGCCATTCTGTTTATATATGTAAATTAAACCATTGTTTTATTGTATTCTGTGGGGTATAAAATGCCGTTGATGAGAATAAAGTTTAAGCTCTCTTTGTAACACAAAACCACGGTGTGTGTTTAATGAGGGGACATGTGGGATTACTCAGTTCTATCCTGTATCCAACCATTATTGTGAGGGTATACTGTACTGGATCAAGGACCTAGGAGTAGGACTGGTTGTTAAATTGATTCAAGCCTTATCAGTAAACTAGGTCATGAAATATTCTAGCTGTCAGCAAGATCCAGGACTTTCCCAAGGCATCCACTTGTGGGTAGGATAGCATTTATCTCCAACTACTTGTTTATGGTCTTGCACTCTAGACTCTAAACCTGTGCACAATAGGCTTCACCCAGTATTATAACAAACAAAGACAGGAGAGGTAAACTGTTTTTACTTTTTAGTATATACTAATTCCATTAGTAATCAATTACATGCCAGGATTGTGTTTATTAAAACTTAGCTCCTCTCCTTACCATCGGAACATGATAAAGATGTAATGGAAGTCTTGTATTCTGATTAACTGCACCTTGATTTTCACTATTGTTACACCTCTGAGTAGTTTTGGTCCTTTTATTTGGGTGCCATTGTCCTCATTAGAACCCTTTTGGTACATAGTATTGAGTGTCTCATAATATTTCAAAGAACAGTGTAACAATACATTTCTATGATGCTTGTTAAATTACAGCAAAATGAGAATCAAGAGAAGTACTGATCCCCATGCACATACTATATAGATACATTTTCTTTTTATGTACTAGGCACCTATTCATGCAGGGATCTTCCTTCTGAAAAAGACATACTAGGTTCATTTATATGTTGTTCTTCTGTTTATTATTGTGTTTCCTTTTATAATTTGTTTTACATTGTTGTTTCTAGATATTGGCTTTTCTGGAATACAGTAGACTCTCAGTTAACTAGAACTCAAGCAACCAGAACTCTCAAGCAACCAGAAAAAAATACTGTACTTTATATAAAAAATGAAATTTTACAGGGCTCAACAAATGCCAGGAGCCAGGTTGTCATGCCACAAAATGCTCACAGGCACCTACAGTAGATTGCATCTACTGTGTGTCTCTGCAATTCAGTTTTACCTGGAAACAGGCAGGTATGAGTATCTGAGCAAGTGCAGTGTTGGCATTAGATTCTCTGGGTTCAGCACTGCACCCTCCAGCCATACATACCTGTGTGTAAGTGAGAAGTAAAGGCTGCTACTGCTAGAACAGCCCTCACTGACAAATATACTTAGCATAACATCCTATATGCAGCTAATCATGGCCTTTTTAATAGTGACACTCAAGCAACCAAAAACTACATTTATCTGGCATCAACCAATCCCTGTGGGTGCCGGATAACTGAGAGTCTACTGTATTATATTTAACTTGAGTCAGACTAAAATCAATTATGCTGATACTTGCATGTGAAAAAGTGGAAACAATACATTAAGATAGCTCATGGCCTATTCACCCAGTTAAATCTTACCAATTTTCCTGAACCAATGTGCCTCACTAGCTCTCTTGTTGTGCTCGAAGGCTCCTTCCTTCAGTTGCTCTGCAAGCTTCTTATGAGCTTTAAGGCAAAGAGAGGAAAGAGAGCAATGAGAACGAACATTAAAGCCCACACTCAACTTGTGAAACATGCACTCCAGTCTTCTGTCAAACAAAAATAATTATTAATAAAACTAGAAATTTACTGTTATTGACTAGTATTACACAGCACATGGCTACTACATTAAAGGCACACTGAAATTATTATATGAGCTTTTCACCCTCAGATAGAGGGTGGATAAATTGTTTCATTATTTCAAATTACTGTATATACTCGAGAATATCCGTATATACCGTATATACTCGAGTATACCTCCTCATTCTAACCCCCCTCCTCACTTTACCCCTCTAAATACAGTGGATATAAAAAGTCTACACACCCCTGTTACAATGTCAGGTTTCTGTGCTGTAAAAAAATTAGACAAAGATAAATCATTTCAGAACTTTTTTCCACTTTAATGTGACCTATAAACTGTATAACTCAATTGAAAACAAACTGAAATCTTTAAGGTGGAGGGAAGAAAAATAAAAAATAAAAATAATGTGGTTGCATAAGTCTGCACACCCTCTTATAACTGGGGATGTAGCTGTGTTCAGAATTAAGCAATCACATTCCAAATTGTGTTAAATAGGAGTCAGCATACACCTGTCATTATTTAAAGTGCCTCTGATTAATCCCACATAAAGTTTAGCTGCTCTAGTTGGTCTTTCCTGAAATGTTCGCATCCCACAGCAAAAGCCATGGTCCACAGAGAGCTTCCAAAGCATCAGAGGGATTTCATTGTTAAAAGGTATCAGTCAGGAGAAAGGTACAAAAGAATTTCCAGGGCATTAGATATACCATGGGACACAGTGAAGACAGTCATTATCAAGTGGAGAAAATATGGCACAACAGTGACATTACCAAAATTGATGAAAATACAAGAAGAAAAGTGGTCTGGGAGGCTACCAAGAGGCCTACAGCAATATTAAAGGAGTTGCAGGAATATCTGGCAAGTACTGGCTGTGTGGTACATGTGACAACAATCTCCCGTATTCTTTATATGTCTGGGCTATGGGGTAGAGTGGCAAGACGAAAGCCTTTTCTTACGAAGGAAAACATCCAAGCCAGGCTACATTTTGAAAAAACACATCTGAAGTCTCCCAAAAGCATGTGGAAAAAGGTGTTATGGTCTGATGAAACCAAGGTTGAACTTTTTGGCCATGATTCCAAAATATATGTTTGGCGCAAAAACAACAATGCACATCACCACAAGAACACCATACCCACAGTGAAGCATGGGGGTGGCAGCATCATGCTTTGGGCTATTTTTCTTTAGCTGGAACTGGGGCCTTAGTTAAGATAGAGGGAATTATGAACAGTTCCAAATACCAGTCAATATTGGCCCAAACCCTTCAGGCTTCTGCTAGAAAGCTGAACATGAAGAGGAACTTCATCTTTCAGCATGACAACGACCCAAAGCATACATCCAAATCAACAAAGGAATGGCTTCACCAGAAGGTTAAAGTTTTGGAATGGCCCAGCCAGAGCCCAGACCTGAATCCGATTGAAAATCTGTGGGGTGATCTGAAGAGGGCTGTGCACAGGAGATGCCCTCGCAATCTGACAGATTTGGAGTGTTTTTGCAAAGAAGAGTGGGCAAATCTTGCCAAGTCAAAATGTGCCATGCTGATAAGACTCATACCCAAAAAGACTGAGTGCTGTAATAAAATCAAAAGGTGCTTCAACAAAGTATTAGTTTAAGGGTGTGCATACTTATGCAACCATATTATTTTATTTTTATATTTTTTCTTCCCTCTACCTAAAAGATTTCAGTTTGTTTTTCAATTGAGTTGTACAGTTTATAGGTCACATTAAAGGTGGAAAAAGTTCTGAAATGATTTATCTTTGTCTAATTTTTTTACAGCACAGAAACATGACATTTTAACAGGGGTGTGTAAACTTTTTATATCCACTGTACCTCCCCCTCTCCATTTCCACTCACTTACCTCCATCTGCAGCTCTGCTCCTCCGCTCCTCCACGCTCCTTCCTTCGTCGGGACCCGGCATATGCTAATGACGTGACGTCACATGCATACCACGTCATTAGCATTGGCCGGGTCAAGACGCAGGAAGGAGCATGGAGGAGCAGAGGAGCAGAGCTTCAGATGGAGGTAAGTGAGTGGAAATGGAGAGGGGGAGGTACAGTGGATATAAAAAGTTTACACACCCCTGTTAAAATGTCATGTTTCTGTGCTGTAAAAAAATTAGACAAAGATAAATCATTTCAGAACTTTTTCCACCTTTAATGTGACCTATAAACTGTACAACTCAATTGAAAAACAAACTGAAATTGGCCGGGTCAAGACGCAGGAAGGAGCATGGAGGAGCAGAGCTTCAGATGGAGGTAAGTGAGGGGAAAGGGAGAGGGGGAGGTATTTAGAGGGGTAAAGTGAGGGGGGATTTTAGGATGAGTATGGGGGGGTTTAGGATGAGGATGGGGGGGTTGAGGATTGGGGAATTGAGGATGGGGGGGTTGAGGATATGGATGGGGGTTGGGGATGGGGGGATTGAGGATGGGGGGATTGAGGAGGGGGGATTGAGGATGGGGGGTTGAGGATGAGGATGGGGGTTGAGAATGAGGATGGGGGTTGAGGTTGAGGAGGGGGGCTGAGGAGAGAGGTTGAGGAGGGGGGTTTAGTATGAGGATGGGTGGGGGTTGAGGATGGGGGGATTGAGGGTGGGGGGATTGAGGATGGGGGGTTGAGGATGAGGATGGGGGATTGAGGATGAGGATGCGGGATTGAGGATGAGGATGCGGGGTTGAGGATGGAGGGGTTGAGGAGGGAGGTTGAGGAGGGGGTTTAGAATGAGGAGGGGGGTTGAGGATGAGTATGGGGGGTTGAGGTTGAGGAGGGGGGTTGAGGAGGGGGGTTGAGGATGAGTATGGGGGGGTTGAGGTTGAGGAGGGCGGTTGAGTTTGAGTAGGGGGGTTGGGGTTGAGGAGGGGATTGAGGAGGGAGGTTGAGGAGGGGGGTTGAGGATGAGGAGGGCGGTTGAGGATGAGGAGGGAGGATGAGGAGGGGGCTGAGGAGGGTGGTTTAGGCTGAGGAGGGTGGTTTAGGATGAGGAGGGGGGTTGAGGATGAGAAGAGGGGTTGAGGATGAGGAAGGGGGTTGAGCAGGGAGGTTGAGAATGAGGAGGGAGGATGAGGAGGCTGATAAGGGAGGGGGGAAGAGACACAGGGAAGGGAGAGGGGGGGAGAGACACAGGGGAGGGAGAGGGGGCAGAGACACAGGGGAGAGAGAGGGGGACACAAGAAAAGGGCACACAAGAGGGGTGCACAGAGGGCACAAGAGGGACACAGGGGGCAGCACATCGCCCTTATACTCGAGTCACTCATTTTTCCCAGTATTTTGTGGTAGAATAGGTGCCTCGGCTTATACTCGGGTCGGCTTATACTAAAGTATATACGGTATCTAAGAATTGGCTTACATATAGCCATTTTATATTTATTTAGACCCTCTTGCAAGAAGCTGCACAGATAATAAAGTTCAAGCTATGACTGATTGCATTTTAGACTTATTGATTCCTGTACTCACGACTTAACATATAGAATCATGGTAATGGTTAAAAGCATCTACCTTATGTAGCAGTTTGTGACTTCAAATTCAGCTTCTTCTGTTTTATTTAGTTTAACTAATTGGCTCATACATATGTTTGTCTTATACCATTTGTTTAATAAATTAAAAATATCTTAATTTAATTAATTTAGCAGCAATTTAAAATAGGAAAGCAAATGTTTTACATGTTAATGGTGTAAAGTACATACAGGGCCTTGCAAAAGTATTCACCCCCTTTTACCTATTTTGTTACATTACAAACTTAGGTTCCATGTTTTGTTAATCTGAATTTTATGTGATGGATCAGAACACAATAGTCTAAGTTGGTGAAGTTAAATGAGAGAAATATGTACATAAAACAATTTTTTTGTAATAGAAAACAGAAAATTGGCTTGTGCGTATGTATTCACCCCCTTTGTTATGAAGCCCATAAAAAGCTCTGGTGCAACCAATTACCTTCAGAAGTCACATAATTAGTGAAATGATGTCCACCTGTGTGCAATCTAAGTGTCACATGATCTGTAATTACATATACACACCTTTTTTGAAAGGCCCCAGAGGCTGCACTACCTAAGCAAGAGGCACCACTAACCAAACACTGCCATGAAGACCAAGGAACTCTCCAAACAAGTAAGGGACAATGTTGTTGAGAACCACAAGTCAGGGTTAGGTCATAAAAAAAATATCCAAATCTTTGATGATCCCCAGGAGCACCATCAAATCTATCATAATCAAATGGAAAGAACATGGCACAACAGCAAGCCTGCCAAGACACGGCCACCCACCAAAACTCACGGACCGGGCAAGGAGGGCATTAATCAGAGAGGCAGCACAGAGACCTAAGTTAACCCTTGAGCTGCAGAGTACCACAGCAGAGACTGGAGTATCTGTACATTGGACAACAATAAGCCGTATGCTCCATAGAGTTGGGCTTTATGGCAAAGTGGCCAGAAGAAAGACATTACTTTCAGCAAAAACCAAAATGGAATGTTTAGAGTTTGCGAAAAGGCATGTGGGAGACTCCCAAAATCTATGGAGAAAGGTGCTCTGGTCTGATGAAAAAAAACTAGACATCAAAGAAAACGCTATGTCTGGTGACATCACATCACCCAAAGAACACCATCCCATTCAGCAGCCGGGACTGGGAAACTGGTCAGAGTTGAGGGAAAGATGGATGGTGCTAAATACAGGGATATTCTTGAGCAAAACCTGTACCACTCTGTGTGTGATTTGAGGCTAGGATGGAGGTTCACATTCAGCAGGACAATGACCCCAAACACACTGCTAAAACAACACTTGAGTGGCTTAAGGGGAAACATGTACATGTGTAGGAATGGCCTAGTCAAAGCCCAGACCTCAATCCAATAGAAAATCTGTGGTCAGACTTAAAGATTGCTGTTCACAAGCGCAAACCATTCAACTTGAAGGAGCTGGAGCAGTTTTGCAAGGAGTAATGGGAAAAATCCCAGTAGTAAAATGTGGCAAGCTCATAGAGACTTATCTAAAGCAACTTGGAGCTGTGATTGCAGCAAAAGGTGGCTCTACAAAGTATTGAATTTAGGGGGGTGAATAATTATGCACATGGACTTTTTCTGTTATTTTGTCATATTTGTTGTTTGCTTCACAATAAAAAAAAAACCTCTTCAAAGTTGTGGGCATGTTCTGTAAATTAAATGATGCAAATCCTCAAACAATCCACGTTAATTCCAGGTTGTGAGGCAACAAAACACAAAAAATGCCAAGGGGGTGAATACTTTTGCAAGGCACTGTATGGCAAGATCCTTTTTAAGTAATGTTGCACATTTCAAATGTTAACAAGATGGATTTAGGCATATGTAAACATTTATTTTGGATGTGCAACCATTACAAACATATATATAATACATATAATATTTACTTTTTAAATCATGCAACAGAGATTGGAACACATATTTACACTTCGATGCGAAATACCTGTGTTTAAAAAGGAGAGCAGGAGTTGTGTGTCAGCAAGTCTGGGGAAGAAAGTAAACTTGATGTAAATTATTATGCTTAGAGTATCATCAAAACAACTAAATCATCAACAGTTCTGCATCATAAATAGCAACATCACCACTAAATTACCATTTTATTATTATTCATATTATTTGCTAAAACTGAAGCAAGACCACAAAAACAAAATAATTTAATGGACATTGCTTTGCTTGTAAATTGAGATTCTGTTGCACACTTTAGCTAACCTTTTTGCAATGAATGTGTCTAGTGTTGTAAGTAGCTAAGGGGATCACTCAAGAAATATATGGAAGTAGGAAACTGCCCGTCAAAAATGATGGGAAGAAAATTGTAGGTCTGGCAATGCTGTTTGCCACACAATGTGAGGGCTTTGCTCCTCTGAGCACCATGTTGGTTTTATTTTCAAAGTCCTGCGTGCCTGGCGTTGTTTGTGTGTTACTGTCTTCGGCGATGTGTATTTTCTAAGTTCTGCATGCCTGGCATTGGTGATCCTCGTTTTCATACTGTTTGAGAATTTTTACGTTTTTCAGTGGCCATGTTTTCGTTCGCTTAGCCGATTTCCGCACGCGAAAAACTGAAAATATGGCTCCAATTTGTGTGCAACTTCACTCGTAGGCTTCGTGGGTCTCCCCCTGTGCTGTCTTTTTTTTATTATTTTGGTTATTTTTTTGTGTTTTGGAGTTACGCGTTTGAACCAACTGCGTGCCTCGGGGTCATTGCATACTTCAACAGCTCGCCTTACTTTGCGAGACTCACAGTGCAATGAGCACCTTTGGCGCTCATTGCAGCCTAAGTCCTGCGTGCTTCAACACCTCGCTTTGCAAAGCTCGCAGGCAGCCCTCGTTATGCAAGGGCTGCAAGTGCGTTACCAATATTGCAAAAGTTCACCAACATCGTAAGATCCACAACTATATATATCCTGCTTTAACTGTTGACCTCACGAGGCTCGCAGTGCAATGAACGCCGCCTAAGTCCAGGGTGCTTCAACCTCTTGTCTCGCTATGCAAGGCTCGCAGTGCAATGAGCGCCTTTGGCACTCACTGCAGCCTAAGTCCTGCATGCTTCAACTGCTCCCCTCACATTGCGAGGCTCGCAGTGCAATGAGTGCATTTGGTGCTCATTGCAGCCTAAGTCCTGCGTGCTTCAACAGCTCGCCTCGCTACGCAAGGCTCGCAGGCGGCCCTTGCTATGCAAGGGCTGCAAGTGCGTTACCAATATTGCAAACTTCACCAACATCGCAAGATCCATAACTATATATATAACTAGAGACTTGACGGCAAAAAAATTTGAAGTCATGGCAATGCTGTTTGCCACACAATGTAAGTCTTTTGCTCCTCTGAGGACCTTCGGCGCTCATTTAGTACAGTGAATTAATAAATGAATATGAATTAATAAATTAATATACTTTACCTATTTATATTTAATATGCAGCAATCAATATCCTGAAGAGCTAACAATCTCTTTGGATTTTCCTGCATCTGAAAATGTACATTTGAACTGTTAATCACCTGAGGAGAAAGTGTCAGGAATGTGCCAAGTGTGCAGTGTAAAACGCTGCGTGCGCGAGGCTAAACCGTTTGTTGAGGCGTGTAAAGCGCAATTTTAGAATTGAAATGTTATTATTTGCAAGTTAGTTTTGTAAAATGGATGTTTTTTTCTATTTGTTACTTGGCTCGCGAGCATTTTCCGTACGCTGTAATGGTATATTGTGTATCTCCTACTTTCCTGATGGTGATTTGCGCGCCTCGGTCTCCTTTAGCCTCGTTTTCATTTTTTTTCGTCCGCCATTTTTGGCTTAAATTTGCGTGCAACCTCACTCCCAGGCGTCCTGTGTGTAAGTGTGTTTTTATGTTTCTTTTTTTTGTCTTGTTTTTCGTGTTTTTCGATTTCTGTGATTCGGCCATTAAATTACTATTCTTCATTGCTACAATTTCCTTTAAATATTGACCTATTGAAACTCCTGTCTTTCGAGGTTCTGGATATTGACTTTTCCAACTGAACAGCACATTTGTAGCTGTCATTTTTCCAAGTGTTATACTCCGATTTTTTCATTAACTATTATTATGAGCAGATCTATAAATAGTATTGAGAGATATTAATTACAGAGGTGAATTATAGGCCAATTGATTATTAATTTAGAATGCCTACAACGTGTATAACATCGTCCTCAGAGTCTGACAAAATGAAAAACACATTATCAATATAGAGGAGCCATAACAAATCATGGTGCCCTATGCTAATCCCTGAAAGCAGCACAGTAAATCCTATTTATGTTAATCTCCCACCCTTAAAATTTTGCGAGAGAACCTTTTTTTCGGCTTTGTCATGAAGTTCACTGGCAGCAATGAGTCATAGGAGTTCTTGCGCAATATTTTAGAGATTGGGATTAACATAGCTAGTTAGGATTCACTGTGCAGCTACGGCACTGGTAATTGACTTTTCAGGGACTAGATTAGGGCTCTTGGTTAGTAAAATCCAACAATGACTCATCAAAAACTTGGGTGGCCTCCCACCAACCTAAAAAAAGGAGCCTCGTTCAATTGCAACCCCGCAGTTTGCACCCTACAGGCCATATGTCTACGGGCTTCAGATTTGCTGAATTAAAGAGCGATTTAATTCAACAAGGCCGCAATTTACGGGCTGAAGCCTCAAGACGTATACCCTTCCCGAGCCTGCAAGTTGTTAGGGGGCTGGAATAAAAGTGGTTAGCAGTTACAATCCAATCCCATAATTAGGGAGCGCGACACAGGCCTATCAGCCAATGGAAAGTGGGCTAGCCCAAGATGATTGACAGAGAGAGATTCTAAAGTTGCGTTCCACCCACCCATGCAAATCTACAACACGTGTTGTAGATTCTCATGAAGTAGCACGCAGGTCCCGGAGTTGGTGGTTTGAGCAGTGATAGAGAGAGAGAGAGCAGGTGATTTTTCAGAGAAGGTTTTTACGGTGTTATTCTAATTCTGATTTTACACTTACACATATTTACAGATTACACATAATACAAATACACATATATTAAATAACACACATAGATACACACAGAGCTAAGTCACTCCATACACACACCCCCATCCCATACCCCACACCCCATCCCCAACAGTTAATAAATACAAATATTTTTTTTTCATTTTATATATATACAGAAATACTGATTTTGATTTATCCTTATATTCTTTTTTGGATAATTATGGAGAGAGGAGGGGAGTGGAGTTGACAGGTGGGTGAGGAGGAGAGGCGAGAAGAGAGAAGAGAGAGAGGTGGCCCTGGGGAGTGGTGGAATAGAGGAGGAGGTGAGGAGTGGTGGAGGAAAGGAGGAGGTGAAGAGGAGTGGAGGAGGAGAGTGGTGGAGTGGAGGAGAGGAGGAGGGAAGTGGATGAGTGGAGGAGATGAGGTGGGGAGTGGAGGAGGAGAGTGGAGAAGAGTAGGTGGGGTGTGGCCAGGTGCACATCCAGTTAAGGGACAGAGGGGGAGGGGCCTGATCCTAGGGGGGGTGGTAACGTGTAGGAGGGTCTGGCCTCAGGGTCAGATGAGGGAGCCCAGGATCACCGTCAATTGTCGGGAGGGAAAGAGGCTAAAGGCAAGCACAGGGCCAGAACTACACAACAATGTGGTCCTCCTTCGTGCAATATGTGAGCATGGGGAGGGAGGGGGGCGGTTCTTAGAGAAAAAGGCCCAGGCCTGGAAGGAGGTAGTGGCTGCAGTAACAGCAGTGGGCACAGCGGAAAGGGATGTAAGGTCCGTCAAACACTGTCTTGATTACATCAGTGCCAAGGTGAGGAGGATGATGGCAAAGGAGGCCGGTCAAGCTGCAGCACCAAGTGGTGGCCCCAAAGTTACTGTGCAATACAATGAGTGGGATAGGGTGGCCAAGGACCTTCTGAGCCAGGTGCCCAACACTGGAACTTCAGGCCCGGTAGCCCAGCAGGATCCAGCCTCCATGTCAAGTAAATATCACATACACCAATATGCCACCACATGTACAGTACATCAAACACACTACAAATGTACATGATGACCAACAAGGACACTGACATCTCAGCTCTATGGAATTAACTAGGGATAGATGGATGGGTAATTAAATGCATGAAGCAGACATATCACTGTCATTCGTGGGCTCAACAGTAATCAACCAATAGAGAGTACATGTATGGGTGTGCCCACTGCTGCGTATGCAGTTACAGACCGCAGCAGCTATCAAGATAGCGTTAGAATCCAAGAACAATCAAGATCAAGAACCAAGGAATAGATAAATCTAGCAAATGATAGCTACTCATAGTTGCAATTAAGAGAATCCTCTAGGTTCAAGCCTAGATGTCAGAGAGTTAGGAATAAACACAAACCAATGTATTATTCATCATACTTAACACATATACCTTTCTTTTCTCTTTTTCAGCTTTCAGGAGGTCTGGTTCCAGTGGTGAGCCAGAGGCGGGGGCATTGGCTGCATCAGAGCAGGACCTAGGGGACCGAGACCCCGCCAAGCAGGAACCAAGAGGAGCCGAGGGCCCTGGTTCCGAGGAGGAGAACATCATATGGGCCGTGGGGTAACCTGCAGGACCATCAGCCACACTAGTGGCATTTGACCTCACTGTCCCCCTTCCTCCTAAGATTGAGCCTCTCATCAGGGACCTCAAACTGGATGGATGGCCTGGGGCTTGTCACCACCTCCCCCTCCCCCCAGCAGTGCATTGGACTGGCCCCCACCACCACCACCAGGCCAACAACCACAACCATGCCTATGGAGCAAGCCCTACAGACCTTCAACCCCACCACCACCAAGCCAGGCTGCTCAGGTGGAGATGCTGGCAACCATGCATCAGCAACTGGAGTGTCTGCAGGGGATCCAGACCAGCATCTCCACTAATCATGCGGAGGTCATGCGCAACCTAGCCAGGCAAAATAGGGAGGAGAGGAGGCACCACCTAATGACAGAATTGTACCTTGCCAGGCTGCACCGATGGATGGGGGCCCACCAGAGCGCATTCCAGCAACTCACTACAGACGCCATGCCCTGCGCTCTGGTCCCCAGCCCTGCTTCCTCCACCCTAGAGGACTTCCCCGCAAATCTGCAGCCCAGCCGCACCTCTCATCTAATTTTGCCCATTCCTCCTTGCAAAACTGCTCCAGCTCCTTCAAGTTGGATGGTTTGTGCTTGTGAACAGCAATCTTTAAGTCTGATCACAGATTTTCTATTGGATTGAGGTCTGGGCTTTGACTAGGCCATTCCAACACATTTACATGTTTCTACTTAAACCACTCAAGTGTTGCTTTAGCAGTGTGTTTGGGGTCATTGTCCTGCTGGAAGGTGAACCTCCGTCCTAGCCTCAAATCATGCACAGAGTGGTACAGGTTTTGCTCAAGAATATCCCTGTATTTAGCCCCACCCATCTTTCCCTCAACTCTGACCAGTTTCCTAGTCCCGGCTGCTGAAAAACATCCCCACAGCTTGATGCTTCCATTACCATGTGGGGATGGTGTTCTTTGGGTGATGTGATATGTTGGGTTTGCGCAAGACATAGCATTTTCTTTGATGGCCGAAAAGTTCAATTTTAGTCTTATCAGACCAGAGCACCATCCTCCATACATTTTGGGAGTCTCCCACATGCCTGTTTGCAAACTCAAAATTTGCCATTTTGTTTTTTTGCTGAAAGTAATGGCTTTCTTCTGGCCACTCTACCATAAAGCCCAACGCTACGGAGCATGCGGCTTATTGTCGTCCAATGTACAAATACTACAGTTCCTCCTGTGGAACTCTGCAGCTCCTCCAGGGTTACCTTAGGTTTATGTGCTGCCTCTCTGATTAATGCCCTCCTTGCCGGGTCCGTGAGTTTTGGTGGGTGGCTGTTTCTTGGCAGGTTTTCTGTTGTGCCATGTTCTTTCGATTTGGTTATTTACATAGTTACATAGGGCCTCATTCTATTAGCGGCCGCAGCCGCTGCGGGGCCGCAAGGACCGGCCGCAAGCTATTCGGCTATTCTATTCCCTTCTGGCCGGGGGCTCCGGCAGGCTTGCGGCCGGTGCCTTGCTATCTCTTGCGGCCGCTCACGCCGGAGGAAAGCCTTAGATTTAAAACGGCTGCAAGAGTTTCGGCCGTAAGAAATTCCTATTTGCAATTCAATTGCTCCGGGAACCCTCTCTGCAAGGCTAAAAACGAGCCGCAGCTTACTTGCAGGAAAGAGGTCCCGCTAGCACCAATTAAGCACATAAAATAGCTCAAATAAAGCCATCCTGCACTTTGAGAAGACTATAAAGGGATTTTAGGTGTTAGAAAAAATAGCACATAATTATCCTATACTCAAATCCGTAAAATATTTTATTTTTAATATCCGTAAAATATCCATGTAAAAAGTCCAGAGTGCTTGGAGCACCTCAGACCCACCCACGCCGCAGCCGGAAAATAAACAGTTAATTTGAACTCGGGTTTGGGCTGATGTGCAAGCTTGAGAGTGGGTTACTTTTAATCCTCATGTCCCCCAATATGATCCCTAGCATTTACAGAGCTGTACAGTGCAGGCTTGAATTTATTTTTGCGTTTTTAGATTTCACAGCTTACGGCCGGTTTCAAGATATGCGGCCGGCCGTAAGAGGAGATCCTTGCGGGGCTGTATAATAGAATCGCGAGTTAACAGAACCCCCGCAAGGAATCGCAGCCTTACGGCCGATTTACGGCCGCTAATAGAATGAGGCCCATAGTATTTAAGGTTGAAAAAAGACTTTCAGTCCATCAAGTTCAACCTTTTAAGATCTCCTCTGATCTGCAATATGCGGATTAACTATTAATTAATTAGTTGTATATAAAAATAAAAAATAAATAAATAATCAATTCCCTCCTGATCCCAGACACCGGCGACCAGACTTCTCCCTAGATCAATACTGCCTCTCTAATTATCCACGATAACCCTGAATTCCCTTTTTAATTAGAAATAAATGCAGTCCCCTTTTAAAGCTATCTATCAAATCCGCTGTCACCACCTCCTCTGGTAGAGAATTCCACAGATTAACCACCCTTACTGTGAAGAACCCTTTTCTTTCTTTAAGGTGGAATCTTTTTACTTCTAACCTCAAGGGATGTCCTCTTGTCAGTTGAAAACCTCTTGGCACAAAAAGCTCCGTTGACAAATCTTTATACTGACCCTGGATGTATTTATATAAGGTAATCATATCTCCTCTTAGACGCCTTTTTTCTAGAGAAAATAAGTTTAATTTGGTTAGTCTTTCTTCATAACTTAGCCCCTCCATTTCCCTTATTAGTTTTGTTGCCCTCCTCTGTACCTTTTCCAGCTCTAAAATGTCCTTTTTATGAAGTGGTGCCCAAAATTGTACTCCATATTCCAAATGAGGGCGTACTAGAGATTTGTGTAGTGGCAGAATTATATTTGCTTCCCTGGCTTCTATACCCTTCTTAATACATGCTAATATTTTATTTGCCTTTGCAGCTGCTGCTTGGATTTGAGCACTGTTACCGATAACTTTATATTTATTCGTATTAAATCTCATCTGCCATTTAGATGCCCATTCCTCAAATTTATGTAAATCCCTTTGGAGGGAAAGCACATCACTATCTGATTTAATTACCTTGCACAACTTCGTGTCATCAGCGAAAATGGAGACACAACACTCCAATCCTACCTCTAAGTCATTAATAAATATGTTAAAAAGGAGAGGACATAATACTGAACCTTAAGGAACCCCACTTACCACATTAGTCCAATCGGAGTATGTTCCATTCACAACAACCCTTTGCTTCCTGTCTTTTAGCCAGCTCTCAATCCATGAGCAGATATTTACTGCAACTCCTGAGTTGCCTTGATCCAGGTTCTTACTAACCTCCTCATAGAAACTAATTAGATTTGATTGACATGACCTATCCCTCATAAATCCATGTTGACTCCTACTTATAATCCTGTTCAAATAGACATATTTGTGTATATTATCCCTTATTAACCCTTCTAAAAGCTTCCCCACTAAAGAAGTGAGGCTCACTGGTCTATAATTCCCCGGATTTGCTCTTGCTCCCTTTTTAAATATAGGTATCACATCAGCTTTTCTCCAGTCATCTGGTAGAGACCCTGTGTTGAGTAAATCTTGAAAAATTAAATATAATCGTTTGGCTATTACAGAACCCAGTTCCCTTATGTATTCCGTCAGGACCCGGGGCTTTATTAACATTTATTTTTTCCAACCTCTTTTGGATTACTTCCTGTGTTAACCAATTATTTGGCAAAGGTAGTGTAGCCCCATTATGTTGCCGTGTCCCAACCACTGGTACCTCCCTTGTGTAAACCGAAGAAAATAACCTATTTAGCTCATCTGCCTTTTCTTGGTCACTAATTATCAGACGGCCTGTGTCACATTGTAATGTTCCTATAGCTTCCTTCCTCGCCTTCTTCCCATTAATATACTTAAAAAATATTTTAGGGTTAGTCTTACTCTCTTTTGCAATTAATTTTTCATTTTCTATTTTAGCCAGTCTAATCGCCCTTTTGCAAGCCTTGTTGATTTTCTTGTATTCCTGTAAAGCAGTCTCTGTCCCCTCTTGTTTGTATAATTTAAATGCCTGTTTTTTACTCCGTATCTTGATCTTTAAATCATTGTTAAGCCACATTGGATGGGATTAACTCCTTTTACTTTTATTCCCACACGGTATATGCCGATGTGTATGTATATTTAGTAAGGATTTAAATGTTGTCCACTTGTGGTCAGTGTTTTTACCTGTCAGTTCTCTGTCCCAGTCTATACTTTGTATTGCTGCCCTTAGACCATTAAAATCTGCCCTTTTAAAATTAAGAGTTTAGGTTGGCCCCTTAAAAAAAATTTTTTTTTAATTCAATCACAAACGAGACTGTGTTGTGATCACTGTTTCCCAAAGGTTGCCCTATTCCAACATTAGATACTATATCAATATTATTTGTGATGAGTAAATCTAAGATAGCTTCATTTCTAGTAGGCTCTTGTACAACCTGGGCCAAATAATGATCCCTGAGTGTACTCAAGAACCTGCTCCCCTTAGATGAACTGCTGGTCTCATTTATCCAGTTATGATAGATTTGATGGTGCTCCTGGGGATCATCAAAGATTTGGATATTTTTTTATAACCTAACCCTGACTTATACTTCTCAACAACATTGTCCCTTACTTGTTTGGTCCTTGGTCTTCATGGCAGTGTTTGGTTAGTTGTGCCTCTTGCTTAGGTGTTGCAGCCTCTGGGGCCTTTCAAAAATGGTGTGTATATGTAAAGACAGATCATGTGACACTTAGATTGCACACAGGTGGACATTATTTCACTATTTATGTGACTTCTGAAGGTAATTGGTTGCACCAAAGCTTTTTATGGGCTTCATAACAAAGGGGGTGAATACATACCCACATGACAATTTTCTGTTTTCTATTTCTAAAAAAATTGTTTTATGTATATATTCTTCTCATTTAACTTCACCAACTTAGACTATTGTGTTCTGATCTATCACATAAAATCCAGATTAACAAACATTTAACTTAAGGCAGTAATGTAACAAAATAGGTAAAAAGTCAAGGTGGGTGAATACTTTTGCAAGGTACTGTATATATAAAAATGATAAAAGGTTAATACACATGCAAAGTCCAATTTGTGATAGTGATAGTATCAACATTCCATTGAAGGCCTAATAACAATATGACAGGCAATAATGTGAATTCATTGATAGCAAGGGCATACATCTTGGAACATGGCCACCAGCAATGGCGTGGGACTTTCCAGGATGGGTGTAGCAGAGATTATCCCTGATGGAGGTGAGTTGGCTGTTGCTCCACGTGCCTCTGCACAGCCTCCATGTGTGTTGGCGGCCCTTCCTGATCGGTTAGAATAGATTAGTGTTGTGTATGTTCCCCTGTTCCCCTTCTTGATCGCTACCTTGTGGTGGTGAAGGGGCTTGTGTATTTCAATGAAGATGTGAGCTATACCATGTAGGGCCACTGCAGGTGGGCAGGTCATAGTAGAGAGGTCAGACAAATCACAGTCCACTGGAGAAGGAACTGGCAAACAACTCCAGTATCTTTGCCATGCAAACCTTTTGGATAAGCAAAGACAAATACATAAGTAAGTGTGCTGCAGTCCATAGGGTCACAGAGAGTTGGACATGACTAAAGGACTGAACAACAAAAAATAAAATGTTCACCTGGTACTTGATATATGTGATGTGGCGGTGTAATTTTGCTACTATTTCTTTTCCCAATGTAGATCTGATGAGTGAGATGTATTTAAGATGGTATTTGTATATTTAGGGTCCACATTAGAGAATCTGTGAGTTAGAAAGGGATAATATGGCAGGCATTTTTATGATTTGTGTTGAAATGTAATCAGGTAGTGTCTTTTTAATTGCTTTCAGCATCTTGCAGCATGACATTTCATATTGGCATATGCATGACCATTCCAACATATGAAAAAAAAAATGTTTAAGGGCTATTTGTTAATTGGAAATTGTTGTGTAATGAATTATAATGCCTCCCATTGCTTTCCCCATATTTGAAAGTCTATTGGTGTGTTTTTATTGTCTTTTGCTGTGTTACAAACTAGTCTGTAAGCCTTTTGCGGGTCCCATTTGGCACCCGTAATATTCTAGCCGATATTTGCCTTGGGTAATTGTAGCAATTGAATAGCAAATTGCGATTTTAGCGACTGTAACTGTTGCTGGGAATTTTCAGCTTCTAACCCATAGATCATTTGCAGCTCACAAAAAGACACCAATTGAATAGCAAATTAGTGTATGCGCTACATTATGAGCTGCCGTAAAAAACAATAGCTCAATCGTATCAAGACCAAGGATTGCAAAGGTTTGCATAAAGTATTCCCATCGCTGTACCCTTAATTTAGTGATAGATTAACTTTAAGATCTGATATATCAGATCCATTAACAAGGTCGAGTCAACCAAATGTATGAATTTTTAGAGAAGGAGCAAGGCTGAAATCGAAAAAAACAAACATATGTCAATACATTAAGAACCAGAAGAACTCCATTTCCATAACAAGAAAAGTAGAAAATGACAGTGATGAGAAAACCATCAATCTGTCAAATTTCAATTTGTAAAGTGCACATTTATTCTTGTTACACAAAGGTCCTTCTTTTGTTTATACCTCTAAGTCTGATGTAATTAACAACATCAAAGATCTTAATATATTTTCAATGCCCATTTTATTATTGGGGAGAACTGTAAGTGAGTTTGCAAGCTAACTTGCTATTCAATTGAGGTCTTTTTGTGGGCTCCAATCGGCTTCCGGGTTAGGGCCTTGAGAAAATGTAGATGGTTAAACTCATAACTTACAGCCTCCAGAAGCCTTGGATCTTTCACTTTCGCAATTTCCCCAAGCCAGCAAATGTTTTCACACCCGTAAACGGCAAATGACGAGGCAATAAAATTTGAAGACATGGGAATGCTGTTTGAGACATAACTGAAACCGTTTTCTACTGTGAGGACCTTCGGTGCTCATTGCGAGCCTCTCCTATTGTGTACTTTCGGTCCTCTGAGAGACATATCTATTTATATGTATATGTAGTTAAGTATAAATTAATGATTTATTAAATAAATTGATATAGTTTAATTCTTTGTAATTGATATATGCAGCGAGCAATAGGCTGAAGAGCTAAGAATCTGTTTGTATTTTGTGTCTGCATAGAATATCCATTTTGAGTGTTAGGGCCCTGCTTATAAAGTGTAATGAATGTTTGAAGTGTGCATTCTAAATAGGCTGTGTGCGCGAGGTAAAGCAGTTGGTTTATTGTGTAAAGCGGCATTGTATAGTTGTAATGTTATTAATGTGATACGCGTCTCGTGAGCATTTTCTGGCTTTTGTAATAGTGTATCTTGTAGGTCGTAGTGTGATGTGGAAAGTGGTACGCAGTTTCCATTGGTTTTCGCGGCCCGTGAGCATTTTCCGGCTTTTGTAATAGTGTATCTTGTAGTTCGTAGTGTGATGTGTAAAGTGGTACAAGTTTTGCAGTGTTTTGCGTGGTCCGGGTTCGTGTAGCCCCATTTTAATTTTTTCCGGTGGCCATTTTTTTCCTTGCTTAGGCGATTTTGCGAGTGGCGAAAATCTTCTAAATCGAGTTAAATTCGCGTTCCACCTCACTCACAGAAGTCCTGGCTGTTGCCCCATGCTGTCTGTGATGTTTTGGGAATTTTTGGGGGTGTATTTAGTGTGTTTTCTAAGTTTTTGTTTGGCTGCTAATTTCGTATTTTTTTTTCTAAGTCCTGCGTCTCGTATTTTTTTGGGTTCTAAGTCCCGCGTCTCGTATTTTAACGGCTCGCCTTGCTTTGCGAGGCTCGCATGGGCTAAGTGCTACGGTTTAACGGCTCGCCTCGCTTCATGAGGCTTGGAGCGATTTCAGCGCTTATCGGCTAGGTGCTACAGTTTAACGGCTTGCCTCACTTTGCGAGGCTCGCAGCGATGAGCGCCTTTGGCGCTCGTTGGCTTAGTCCTACGCGTTAACGGCTCGCCTCGCGAGACTTTCAAGCGAGTCATACTCACCTTGCAAAGCGTGACGACGTCTCGCAGTTTGAAAACTATTATATGTGATTGCACAACAGTCTCAAGCTCGCAAATCGGCAAGATCTTAGATCTTTTTTATGTTTAATTACGGGGTTAAATCGATCCTGGGTATCAATGAGTTAACACTTATCAGGCCACCCATATGGACTAGAACAGTATTGGCATTCAATTTCATTATTCTTTATTTTTTGGTTTTGCAAGTCTGATCGCATATCGGACCCCCAAACCTAATTGATTGACATATAACCTCCATGTTTTACCGCCGTAATAATGACAATCTCGATTTCTATTGGCAGATTCAAAATGGGAGGTTACAGGCTTGCTTAATTGATCATGTTCCCGCCCTGAACTGCTCCGAACCAGTGCATGGTTTACAGTTTCGGCTTTGGGCCCGTAACTTGCGGGCTTGAGCAATTGAATAGCATCGCACTCGGAGACGAACAGAAGCCTGCAACACACTCGCAGACATTAGGCTGTCTGCAATCGAGCTGCGTGGTTCGAATTAAATATGGCCCAAAATGTTTATCAGTTTTAGAATAGAAAGTGTTATTTAGTTAATTATGTGCATTAATAAAATCTATGGCAAAACAATCAGACAATTCAGAAGAAGGATCTGAGATCCAAAATATATTTCTGTGCAAGTTTAGGTCCAAAAAAAAAGAGACCTCAATAAGATATTCTTAGAAATGAATGCAAATCAATTTACCGTCTCCATGCTCAAGGACCTTGTAAATTAATTGAGTTAGACTTTCCTCCTTAAACATTTCTCCATATGTCTAGGAGAAAGCAATTCAAAATATTTTTTTTAAAGTCATCCATTGCACACAAAAAAATCCAGGATTGAATATAAGATTTATATATCATCACAGTGATTAATCTTTTAGTGACATTGTAAAATAGACCTAACTCTGCCCAGTTTTAAGGTAATATAAAGCGAGGATCAAGATATATAAACAATCATTTAAGAAAAATCATTTTTGCCCTTAGATAAAATAATAATAATGTAATTGAAAATGGCTTGAAGTAATGCACAATTATCTTACGAAAACAGGATCTATGAAAATGTATATCTGTATAAAAGGTATATCCTTTTTGGAAGGGATTCACAGTCACTTAAAAAGTATGTATGAAAATGTATGAAAAACAATTACTTAGTCAGTCAAAGGGAAGTGCACTCACAAATTATTATTATTATTATCTTTTATTTGTAACGCATCAACATATTCTGTAGTGCTAAGAAGAAGGAGAAATACAATATTAACAAACTGTAGAAGATGGAGGGCCTGTTTTGAGCTTAAAATCTTTGCAGAAAGTGCTTTTTCCCAAAGCACCCTATAAGATTAGAAACTTGCTACTTGCTACAATCTAAAGGGAATGGGAGAGGCAAAAACCTGGGGAAGAAAAGGTAAGGAATAGGAAGGAAGTGAAAGCTGGCTAAGGTGGTGAGGAGTGTAAAGTTAGAAAGGTTTCTTTGAATTAAATGTGAGATGGCCTAACAGAGTCATTTGAGGTGAATGGCTTTAGTATGCAATATGCTATCTGTCCTTAGTGGTCAGATAGTATGACATGCAAATGGAAAAGTTTAGTGATTTGACTGCTATATAGCTTCAACAGTTAAAGGGAGTGTGGGAGGGAGGTGGTATCTTGATTCAGGGAGAATTGAATATGGCAAAATTAAAGGCGCAGGAATAGTTCCAGGTCAGAGGCAGTGTTTGTAAGGTAAGAGGTGGAGAGATGTGTCCAGGTCCTTAGCTTTGGGGTATAGTTCCAGATCAGAGGCAGTGTTTGTAATGTAAGAGGTGGAGAGATGTGTCCAGGTCCTTAGCAGAGGGGCATAGTTCCAGGTCAGAGGCAGTGTTTGTAAGGTAAGAGGTGGAGAGATGTGTCCAGGTCCTTAGCTTTGGGGTATAGTTCCAGATTAAAGGCAGTGTTTGTAATGTAAGAGGTGGGGAGATGTGTCCAGGTCCTTAGCAGAGGGGCATAGTTCCAGGTCAGAGGCAGTGTTTGTAGGGTAAGAGGTGGAGAGATGTGTCCAGGTCCTTAGCAGAGGGGTATAGTTCCAGGTCAGAGGCAGTGTTTGTAAGGTAAGAGGTGGAGAGATGTGTCCCGGTCCTTAGCAGAGGGGTATAGTTCCAGGTCAGAGGTAGTGTTTGTAAGGTAAGAGGTGGAGAGATGTGTCCAGGTCCTTAGCAGAGGGGTATAGTTCCAGGTCAGAGGCAGTGTTTGTAATGTAAGAGGTGGAGAGATGTGTCCAGGTCCTAGGTATGAAAGCAAAAAAATATAAAAAATTGTTTAATATGCAAAGATTATTATAACTTTTAATTTATATTGATAAAAATTCATACATAGAGTACATGGGCTTTTATAACACTATATGGCACACAAATGAATATATATTAGAGGAGGTAGTACAATAATCAGCATGACTATTTGTCCAAAAAGTAATCATAAAAAATATGTGCTAGTCTTGGATAATATGTAATCACAGCAGGATATATAGTAGATATATTTGCCAGACACTATATTCAATAATCTCAGCAAGATGTGTAGTAAGTATATTTGGCAGTCACTATGTTCAATATATAGCAATCAAGATAACATACCTCAACATCCAAAGGTAGTCCCAATTGCTGAATATGTGAAGTAGATATGAAAAAAAAAGCTCCACTTTGTTGCTTACAATATTGTCAATATATATAAAAAATTGTATCCAATGCTTGCAAGATGCAGGAAAATGTCATGTTGTTACCAAACTACCCAGTCATGTATCCACTCTAGATGGAATATTCAACAGACACCGCAGTCTCTGCAACTCCTCTTGAGTGAAACCTCCTCATGTGCCCATAGTGTAAAAGTAGCAAGAAGTTCTCAATGACCCAGGTTAGAAAGTAATGCTCACAAGAAGCGTTTCGATTCACTAGCTTTATCAATTGTTTGGCGTTCACGCCATGGAAACTCGTTCGCTCATTTATAGCCTAAGTTTAAGGATGGGCGTGTACAGGGAGAGATGGATGCTAGTTTAAAATTAGCGGTTCCATAATGGGATATCTACATTCTAGGACAGATCTCTATACTAAAATCATATATAGAATGCATACACCTTTAAATGTAACTTGGACAGAACACCAAAGTGCAAAAGTGGAATTATAGAAAAAACTTAATTGAATTGAATATATTGGCAGAAAAAAATATTTTTATATTATTCTGGGGACAACATACCTGAGAATAATCATTTTATATCCTTCAAAAAGGAAGCTGATAATGAAAGCAAGATTCCTTCAAAGAGGATATGGGAGGAGAACTTTACAAAAAGCGTATCATCTCAGTAAAAACGTGGAAAGAATCAATCACTTAACACCACGCATCAGATCTGAACAAAATGATCTGCACTTTATCAGTACTTATAATAGTCAAACATACAAAGTTAAACAGATCACTTCCACGCATTGGCATATTTTGAAAGAGTTAATACCAGAAAAGCCTCTATTTGCCTTTCGAAGAGATAAGAATCTAAGGGATATATGGGTCTCGAGCCATTTTATTGAGAAAATCCTGATACCTCTATTTAAGAGATTTGTACCATGCAGACATTATACAACTTGTGCCCATATAAGAAAAACACGTTGGGTTATTGATCGTTTTGGAAGGAAGCAATATATCAATCATTATATTAATTGTCAGACTGCCTTTGTTATATATTGTATTACTTGTCCGTGTAATATTAAATATGTTGGATTGTCTACAAGACCTTTAAGATGAAGAATAACAGAACATAAAAGTACAATTAGGACTGTAGAAAAAGACAACAAGGATCATAAACAAAATTACATTGGTGGCACATCACTTTCTAAAATATCATCATGGAAATCCACGGTTTTTGGCATGTTGGGGATTAGACACTGTGCAAAATAATATTAAGGGTGGTGATAGGGAAAGGAAACCAGATGGATTTATCTAATGAATTCAGTCCATCCATGTGGAATGAATTAATGTAATAGCTTTGCCCCTTTTTTATGAAAATCACTGAGCCCATTATGTATCTTATTTTTCCCCTTTTTAAGTTATTTTCTTACTAAGTGCTTATGATTAATATTTAGACTTAGCTTTACTAGATAATATGGAGCCTTGTTAACTTTATTCTCAGGCCTATTGTCCCCAGAATAATATAAACACATTTTTTTTTTTTTGCCGGTATATTCAATTCAAGATTTTATATAATTCCACTTATGCACTTTCGTGTTCTGTCCACATTACATTTACAGCTATGTGCATTCTATATATGTTTTTAGTATAGAGATCTATCCTGGAATCTCATTATAGAACCGCTAGTATTAAACTTGCATCTATCCCTCCCTGTACACGCCCATCCTTAGAGTAATTAGTTGAGATGTGGCAGAGTCGGCGGAGCTTAGACTGTAAATGAGCCTGTGAGTTTCCATAGCGTGAACGCCAAACAGATGATAAAGCTAGCGAAGCGAAAAGCGTCTTGTGAGCGTTACTTTCTAACCTGGGTCACTGGGAACTTCTTGTTACTTTTACACTATGGGCACACGAGAGGTTTCACTCAAGAGGAGCTGCAGAGACTGTGGTGTCTGTTGAATATTCCAACTACAGTGGACGGTGTAGTTTGGTAACAACATGACATTTTCCTGAGTCTTACAAGCATTGGATACAATTCTTTATATATATTGACAATATCGCAAGCGACAAAGTCGAACTTTCTTTTTCATTTTTACTTCACATATTCAGCAATTGGGACTGCCTTTGGACTTGATTGCTATCTATTGAACATAGTGACTGCCGAAAATACTTACTACACATCTTGCCTGGATTATTGAATACAGTGACTGTTGAATATGTCTACTATATAACCTGCTGTGATTACAGATTATCCAAGACTACCACATATTTGGTATGATTACTTTTTGGACAGTGTGCACAAATAGTCATGTTGGATTATCCTCTTTGGATTATTTTTGGAAAGTTGAAGTCCAATATATATAATTTTTTTGTGCCACATAGTTATATTTTAAGAAATAACCTTTGCATATTAAATAATTCGTGAGTGCACTTCCCTGAGGGATGTTTCTCTCCTTTTTTTGATTGGATTACTAGCTATTTTTCATCCAAGTGCACCGGTATTATACACAGTACAGATACCAAAATGTGGGATTATGTAATTTTTCCCAAATATTTTTTTAAAAACAATTACCCAATGATAAAAAAAATACACAAGTCTCTGGTAGTCTTGATATTATTGTTGAATCCAGCTTAGAATGTATCAGTACTGCACATGTATAATGAGACATACGGTATATTTATTTAATGGTGATCTATTAGAGCAAATAAAGTAATTACAGGTAATGAAAAGCGTGACATCCCGGTGTGACAAAGCCATGTCACATGGCAAAATGTACATTGAGAATGTCCAACATAGATGTCAACAAGCAAACACACAAGATATGTACACTAATTGAGTCAGAAAGGCGTGGAAAAAAACGTGGAAATAATTATCAAAAAGAAAACAGGGACATTAGATAGATAGATTTGGGATAGAAGAGTTTACTGACACTTCCCAGTGAGGAGGTACCACCTTGGGGACATAGTGCCAGTTCCGCTCTCTAGTTAGAACATATATATACAGGGCCTTGCTGTTGACTGAATATATCTGGGTGGCTTGTATCTATGTATAATTTAACTTTCTATTTTTTCTTTATTTTTTTAGTTTACTGTCTCTGTTAAGTTTAAACAAACGCTATAAATGTATTAATGTTCCTACCCTCATATTATCTGGATATAGTTTTATGGCATACATTGTATTATAGAGTTTAATACAAAAAAAGGTTACAAAAAAGAATAAATCAATTTAGAAAATCTTTGATCTTCACATTTTTTCAGACTATGACTATTTCAAAAATGTCTACAGCAAGATAGGTGAATTGACCAATATGAAATTTGGTGCTCTATGAGGATACTTCTGTCCTTTTTAACATGTATTAGGTGACAGAGTACAACTACTAGGGCTTAGCAAAACATTTTTCAAGATTGTTAGAACCCTATTAATTGATCTTGAGTGCTTTATAACTAAAAATAAATACTGTAGTAGGGCAGTGATTTTTTAATCAAACAAGACATGTTCTGGTGGTAGGGGACTCTATTATTAGGAAGGTAGACAGGGTTATTTGTCACCCAGATCCCAGCAATCGAACAGTTTGCTGTCTCCCTGGTGCTCGGGTTCAGCATGTTGTGGATCGGGTGGATAAATTATTGGGAGGGGCTGGTAATGAACCGGCGGTTTTGGGACACATCGGTACCAATGACAAAGTTAGTGGAAGATGGAGTGTCCTAAAGAATGATTTTAGAGAACTAGGAAATAAGCTTAAAGCAAGGATCTCCAAGGTAGTATTTTCGGAGATACTACCAGTGCCACGTGCTAGCCCAGGGAGGCAGAAGGAGCTTAGGGAGGTTAATGCGTGGCTAAAAAAGTGGTGCAGTGCAGAGGGTTTGGGGTTTTTAGAGCACTGGGCTGACTTCTCACTTGGGTACATTCTCTATAGCAGGGATGGATTGCACCTTAGTGATGAGGGAGCTTTTGTGCTAGGGGATAGGATGGTAGAACGGCTGGGGGAGTTTTTAAACTTGTAGGTGGGGGGGGGACTATATAGAAATATTGGGGTAAATAGGGTATAGAGGGAAAGGGATGAATTAGTTACCCATGGGGGAGGAGAAGGGGGAGGGTTACAATAGACAGTAGGGAGTTATTAATAGGGGCCTCAAATACAGTGACAAGCACTTCACAACGGCAGAGCCATAGCAACATAAAGTGTATGCTTGCTAACGCAAGAAGTTTGCCTGGGAAAATGGACGAGCTAGAAATATTAGCAGTACAAGAAAAATGGGGCTTAATAGGCATTACTGAAACATGGTGGGATGAATCTCATGACTGGACTGTTAATCTGGATGGTTATAACCTATTTAGGAAAGATAGGGTAAATGGTAAAAGAGGAGGAGGGATCTGTCTTAAGGTTAAGCCTGAATTTAAGCCTATAGTCAGAGAAGATATTTATACGGGTACTAACGGCATCATTGAATCTTTGTGGGTTGAGCTAAATAGTGGAGGAGCTAATTCTAAATGCATATTGGTGGGAGTATGCTATAAACCACCCAAATATAGCTGAAAGTGAGGAAATACAATTATTGTTACAGATTGGAAATGCAGCTAAGCATGGGCAAGTTCTAATAATGGGAGACTTTAATTACCCTGAAATAAACTGGATAAATGAGACCAGCAGCTCAGCTAAGGGGAGCAGGTTCTTGAGTACACTCCGGGATCATTATCTGGCCCAGGTAATACAAGAGCCTACTAGAAATGGGGCTATCTTGGATTTAGTCATCACAAGTAATATTGATATAATATCAAATGTTAAAATAGGGGAACCCTTGAGGAACAGTGATCACAACACAGTATCATTTGAGATTGAATACAAAAAACAGAGTTGTAAGGGGCCAACAAAAACTCTAAATTTTAAAAGAGCTAACTTTAATGGGCTACGGGAAGCAATACTACATATAGACTGGGACAAAGAACTTACAGGGAAAAATACTGAAAATAAATGGACAACATTCAAATCCTTACTAAATAAACATACTCATCGGCATGCACCATATGGAAATAAAATGAATAGGAGTAAATCATATCCCATGTGGCTTAACAATGATTTAAAGATCATGATGAGGAAAATGAAACATGCATTTAAATTATACAAGAAGGAGGGAACAGAGGCAGCTTTATGTGACTATAAGGAAATCAACAAGGCTTGTAAAAGGGCTATTAGACTGGCTAAAATAGAAAATGAGAAGTCAGAGGCAATGGAAAGTAAGACTAACCCTAAAATATTTTTTAAATATATTAATGAGAAGAAGGCCAGGAAGGAAGCTATAGGAACATTACAATGTGACACAGGCCATCTGATAATTAGTGACCAGGAAAAGGCAGATGAGCTAAATCGGTTCTTTTCGTCGGTATACACAAGGGAGGTACCAGTGGTTGGGACACCGCAACATAATGGAGCTACACAACCATCACTAAATAATTGGTTAACGCAGGAAGAAATCCAAAAGGGATTGGAGAAAATAAATGTTAATAAAGTCCCGGGTCCTGATGGAATACATCCAAGGGTACTGAGGGAGCTGGGTTCTGTAATAGCCAAACCATTATATCTAATCTTTCAAGACTCACTCACTACAGGGTCACTAACGGATGACTGGAGAAAAGCAGAGGTGATACCTATACTTAAGAAGGGATCTAGAGCAAATCCGGGGAATTATAGACCAGTGAGCCTCACATCTGTAGTTGGGAAGCTTTTAGAAGGGTTAATAAGGGACAGAATACAATAATATGTCTATTTGAACAAGATCGTAGGTAGCAGTCAACACAGATTTATGAAGGATAGGTCATGTCAGACCAATCTAATTAGTTTTTATGAGGAGGTTAGTAGGAACTTGGATCAGGGCTACTCAGTGGATGTAGTCTTTTTAGATTTTTCAAAGGCATTTGATACAGTGCCACATGGAAGACTAGTGAGCAAACTAAGGGATACAGGAATTGCAGTAAATAACTGCTCATGGATCGAGAGCTGGCTAAAAGACAGGAAGCAAAGGGTTGTTGTGAATGGAACATACTCCGATTGGTCTAATGTGATAAGTGGGGTTCCTCAAAGTTCTGTATTAGGTCCTCTCCTTTTTAGCATATTTATTAATGATATAGAAGTAGGACTCGAAAGTAGAGTCTCCATTTTTGCTGATGACACCAAGTTGTGCAAGGTAATAAAATCAGATAATGATGTGCTTTCCCTACAAATGCTAAATGGCAGTTGAGATTTAATACAAATAAATGTAAGGTTATGCATTTGGGAAGGAAAAATAGCAATGCAATCTATAATCTTAGTGGAGCAAATCTTGGTGTATCAGATATTGAAAGGGATTTGGGAGTGCTTGTAGACAACCACCTAGGTAACAGCGCTCAAAGCCAAGCAGCAGCTGCAAAGGCAAGTAAAATATTAGCATGTATTAGGAAGGGTATAGAAGCAAGGGAAGCAAATATAATTCTGCCACTATACAAATCCCTAGTATGCCCTCATTTGGAATATGGAGTACAATTTTGGGCACCACTTCATAAAAAATACATTTTAGAGCTGGAAAAAGTACAGAGAAGGGCTACAAAACTAATAAGGGGAATGGAGGGGTTAAGTTATGAAGAAAGACTAACCAAACTAAACTTATTTTCGCTAGAAAAAAGGCGTCTACGAGGGGATATGATTACCTTATTTAAATACATCCAGGGTCAATATAAGGCTTTGTCAAGTGAACTTTTTGTAGCAAGAGATTTTCAACTGACAAGAGGACACCCCTTGAGGTTAGAGGAAAAAAGATTTCACCTTAAACAAAGAAAAGCCTTCTTCACAATTAGGGTGGTTAAACTGTGGAATTCTCTACCAAAGGAGGTGGTAACAGCGAATTTGATAGACAACTTCAAAAAGGGGTTAGATATATTTTCGAATAAAGAGGGTATTCAAGGCTATCCTAGATAACTAGCGAAGGAATATTGATCCAGGGAGAAATTTGATCGCCAGTTTCTGGGGTCAGGAAGGAATTTGCTTTTTTTCCCCTTATGAGACAATTGGCAAAGTTTCAATGGTTTTTTTTTTTTCTGTTTGCCTTCCTGGATCAGGTTAACAATTAATAATAAATAGTGCACATTAAAAAGATCAATAGAGATCTAAAAAGGTTGAACTTGAGGGACTAACTCTTTATTCATCCTCCAATACTATACTATTCATAATTATTTAATCAACAAATTAATTAATAACTAATCTGCATATTGCAGATCAGAGGAGATCTTAACAGGTTGAACTTGATGGACTGAAAGTCTTTTTTCAACCTTAATTACTATGTAACTATGTAATACATTATATATACTGTACATCATAAACTGTGCCCCAGCAATATTCAGTAATTTCTATTTAATGAGCTACTCCTCAATAAAAGTACTGATAGCCACTATGCCTTAAGCACAAATAAAGAAATAGCAGACTACATTGTTTCACCATAAATGAAAAAAACAGTGTAAGCTAATGCTGTAGTCAACTATGAATTTAATGTAGATTACAAGACAGGACAATGTCACACACATCACCTTTTCTCTTCATCTTTGTCACCTTCTGCAGAGAGTACCAGTCGTACCAAGCATCTGCAAAAAATCAAATACTCTGCATGATATGCTGTTTATCTACAAGCACTGCTACAGGAAAACAAGTAAGTGGGTGAAGAGTTGGAAAACACTTTGTGGACATTGTAATAAGGAACATTTAGTAAATACAATGAAAAGTGCAACCTTGGCCCATTGCTTCTTTCCTTCCCAAACAGAAAAGAATATAGTAATCAAACATTTTTACTCACATGAGACTAACATAACTTATTATATGATTATTTTAAACATATTACTTTACAAGGATCAGGCTCTAAGGGAATAAAATAACAAATTGTTCCATGTTATAATGACAAAAAATATAATTGTTTTATTGTATCACATATATAGTTGTGAGCGTACGAGTCGTTGCTCACGCTTGCGAGGTCACTGGGCAAGGGCGCTTGCGAGGTCACTGGGCAAGGGCCTCAGTTGCTGGCATGGAGCGCCGAAGGCGCTCCATGCCAGCAACTGAGGCCCCTCGCGAAGCGAGGGCCTCAGTTGCTGGCGAGGTCACTGGGCACGGGTCTCAGTTGCTGGCATGGAGCGCCGAAGGCGCTCCATGCCAGCAACTGAGGCCCCTCGCGAAGCGAGGGCCTCAGTTGCTGGCGAGGTCACTGGGCACGGGTCTCAGTTGCTGGCATGGAGCGCCGAAGGCGCTCCATGCCAGCAACTGAGGCCCCTCGCGAAGCGAGGGACTCAGTTGCTGGCGAGGTCACTGGGCAAGGGCCTCAAACCCTCGCAAAATTCACGTCGCTACTCGACACACAAATTACGACACTCGCTAAATTTTACGAGGCACGCAAACAACGTACGAAACACGTTACCACACATTACGACCTCGCAAACATCGGACGCAACACGCCGACATACAAACATTTAAAACACAATACATACACACAGCACATACATAAAAAACTTACCTACACCAAGAGGGAGCACCCAGGACCTCAAAAATGCAACTTACACCTCGATTTTACTCGAAATAAAACACTTTAGAGACTAAAAAAAAAAACAAGCGAGAGAAAAAATGGCCGCCGAACAAAACGAAAACGAGGCTACAGCACTCTAAACTCGCAAAACACCACAAGAAACTCGCAAAACACCACAAAACACCTACGGATATTCCGATACAGACCTATACCACACATTACTCGCCATTTTACACCAATGCGGAAGTACACGACTACGCTAACGGTTTGGTCTCGCGCACGCACAGTGTTACACTGCACACATTCAGCATGCTTATACAGCAGCTCCACACCACTAATGCTGCAGCAACATCAACACAGATTGCCAGCTCTTCATCACAATGCTTCAAAATAGGTACACTATATTCATTTACTAATTTAGCTACCTTACAATTTCATTGCCGTCATTTTTTGACGGGCAATTCGC